>CM061749.1:85151000-86358974 GCA_030979885.1 Lolium multiflorum
ACAAGGCCGATGCCGGTGAGCAGGTCGAGATCCAGATAACGATGGCGGACGGCGATCAGAGCGGGGATATTTGCACCGTGAAGATCGGGATGAGGCCGGCGCACAGCAACACGACGGACACAGTGCTCAGGACGCTGCAGTGTCTGAAAAAGCAGATAGGGGAAGACGTCAGCCTGGTGTCTATCAGAACCGACGACGGCCCTCATCGAGCAAGCCTGACATTCCACCTCAAGGTACAGTACAATTTAGTTCTTAACCAATCAGCTTAATTATCATTACAAGTAGTACGACTGAAAGGTGTACCGTGTTCTAAAACATGTGTGGTATTAACATTGTCGGTATACGAAAATATCTAAACATATTTTTATATGATATCTATAGAATAATTAATATAGATTTATCTAAGAAATATGATAAAAGTTTACTTGGCTTGACTTAAAAGAATAAGCATGGATTAGACTACCCACAATGGAAGTATCACATGCATTTCATGCATGCAAAATGCTGATGTGGCAGTGCAATTAAGGATGAGCGAGAGAGTACTAGTAGTATCATAGGTAGATACTGTATCATAGCACATATGGGTGTGCCTATGTCTAAGTTGACTGAGATTTTCTTAAGTCTCAGTCAACTCAGAAAAGTGCAACTACAGTTTAAAGAAAAGTGCAACTCGGTTCAGTTGCACATTTCTATCAGAAAAGTGCAATTACATTTTTTTAACAGAAAAGTGCAACTCAAAACACGTTTTTGTAATTGACTTAGACTTAAGAAAATCTCAGTTGACTGAGACATAGCAAAACCGAAAATTAATATCAAGTAAATCTTGTACATATATTTACATTGAGATTCTACAAAACAATTAATATAGAGAGACTATGATATTAGTATATATATCATGCATTATGAAGATAGTAACATGTAGTCTTAGCACTTTCAGTTTGATCATATGTTACTGGCCGGCACGTGGCATCATTTCACTAACCTTTACGTTGGCGGCTAATAACCCCCTACGTGAACGCATGTGTACAACGTGTCACACTAAAAAGAACAAAGCATGTTCGCATACCGTACCAGGTTACATGAGAATTGTAAAAAGAATCTTTGAGCACAACCCATGATGTCACCCGCTACTGAATTGTCAACGAACCAATCAGATTTGTGACTCAATTACGTAGTTTACCGGCAACATTTTTCATGAAAAATAAAATATCCATGATGTCACAAGCTACTTAATTGCTGCTGAATGAACCTGTTAATTAACCCCTTATTTTGCTGCAGTCTGCGTCAGGTGCGAAGTGGGAGGAGGAGATGGTCAGGAAAGTGGTGACAAAGGCTCTCGCGGACACGTTGGTGCCGCAATCCGCAAAACGTTGTGTGCCACATGCCGTGGTGATTCCCGCGCCGGCCCGTCTCGGCGGCACCAAATAATAAAGTTGCTCATGGATGATCGGGATGAGCGCGTTATTAACATTTTGCTCGTCCAAGCTTCAAGACTCACGAAGGATAAAAAAGACGAAACCAATCTCGTGGCCATTGCAGAGCCGCTAATGATCCGCTCTCCTCTCAAAAAATAGAGGAGAGCATCGGATGAAGGGACTCACAATCTAGCAAGAGATGAAAGTTCCTCGATGATAAAAAAGAAGGAACTCACCATCCGGAAGAACATGAAAGTTCCTCGAAGATCAAGACGAAGGGGATCGCCATCCAACATAACATAAAAGTTCCTCCATGATCAAGAGGTAGACATTTTCAAGCCCAAGAATTTTGACATGTAGCCATAGAGACAGATCTCGTGACTACAACTTAAGGGTACTTCTATTGTAGAAATGGGAAAAACACTTCTAGTGGGACCCCCAAGCCTACTAGGACAAAAGTAAAGGAAAGTGAGGCCAAGACTGATCCACAAGTACACCGGTCATGGCATCAACAAGTCAAAGATATCAATACAAGTGATAAAAACATAAGGTCGATGATGAAACCCGTGAAGCAGCAAGTGCGGTGATTCAACACAACATTGTATATTGTAGTGTATAAAACGTTGGCATAACACTCACGGAACACGGTTCCACAAATGTTACACCCAACAGAGTGGTAAATATAAACATCACATGCACATGGATAAAATGAGATTTGTGAAATAAGCTCATAATCAAACCAAGATCCAGAAAGAGCGACTTGTCGACTACGCCACGACGAGATTTATCTCAACTTCTACTCGACTTGTGATTGCTGCTACAAGTATACTCTACGGGGATATATTCTTTGTATGGGGATTGGTCCACACACTAGTGGAGAAGAGGCCTTTGGTCCTCAGCAAATAACCCAGTGCAGAACCAAACCGGGACCATTGGGGGCATTAGGCCCGGTTCGTTTTGCCCAGGGCGGCCCCACTGGTTCAGAGCCTGTCCTGTAGTGGCCTTTGGACCCGGTTTGTATTACAAACCGGGCCTAAAGGGTGGCCGGCAGGGCGCGGCAGGGCGTGTCAGGCGTGGGAACCCTTTAGTCCCGGTTTGTAATACAAACCGGGTCCAAAGGCCCCACCTCTGGACCCGGTTTGTATTACAAACCGGGACAAAGTCCCCAATCTGGCTATATGACCTTGCCCCTGCCCAAATGTGAGCCACACTTGGCCATTTTTTCACTTTCTTCACAAGAGGGGTGTATTGCTCTCCTCCCTTCTTCACATGCACAAGAGGTGTTCGATGAAATGCTTAAGAGGATTTGACACTTGAGTTTACACAAATCAAGCCACACTTAACTTGCTTTTTTCTTCTTCATCGAGGTTAACAACTTTATCCTTTTCATCTGTAATTGATAAAATGTAATGGTTTTTCATATAATGTTAATTATATCATGCAGATGAATCGGCAATGGATGTACATTGACCGACGGTTTGACGAGTTCACTTCGGGCCTGGAGAATTTCATCGCCGTGGCTGAGGCAAACAAACATGGTGGCTTCATGTATTGTCCATGTGTCGACTGCAAGAATATCGTAAATTACGCTCACTCGAGTGTCATTCACAGCCACCTTCTGCGGGCAGGTTTCATGCCCAGCTACTATTGTTGGACCAAGCACGGAGAAAGAGGGGTTATGATGGAAGACAATGAAGAAGAGGAAGAGGATGATGACGGTTATCCCAATTTCCCTGAATACGATGATACTGCAGAAGGCAATGAAGACAATGAAGTAGAAGATCAAGAGGCACCAGATGAGCCTGCTGATGATGATCTTGGTCGGGCCATTTGATGCAAGGAGAGAATGTGAAACTGAAAAGGAAAGGTTGGCCTTCGACAAGATGATAGAAGATCACAACAAATTGTTATACCCAACGTGCGAAGATGGCCATAAAAAGCTAGGCAGCACACTGGAATTGTTGCAATGGAAGGCAGAGAACGGTGTCACTGACTCAGGATTTGGAAAGTTGCTGACAATAATTAAGAGGAAGCTTCCAAGGGGTAACGAATTGCCCGTACGAAGCGAAGAAGATTGTCTGCCCTCTAGGATTAGATGTGCAAAAGATACATGCATGCATTAATGACTGCGTCCTCTACCGCGGTGAGTACGAGAATTTGGATGCATGTCCGGTGTGCACTGCATTGCGGTATAAGATCAGACGAGATGACGACCTTGGTGATGTTGAGGCGAGCGCCCGGGAAGAGGGTTCTGCCAAGGTTATGTGGTATGCTCCTATAATACCACGGCTGAAACGCTTGTTCAGAAATAAAGAGCATGCTAGGTTGTTGCGATGGCACAAAGAAGACCGTAAGAAAGACGAGATGTTGAGGCACCCTGCTGATGGCTCCCAATGGAGAAAAATCGATAGAGAGTTCCCAAACTTTGCACAGGATGCAAGGAACTTAAGGTTTGGTCTAAGTATAGATGGCATGAATCCTTTTGGAGAGCAGAGCTGCAGCCATAGCACCTGGCCTGTGACTCTTTGTATATATAACCTTCCTCCTTGGTTGTGCATGAAGCGGAAGTTCATTATGATGCCAGTGCTCATACAAGGCCCGAAGCAACCCGGGAACGACATTGATGTGTACATGAAGCCATTAGTCGAAGAACTTCTACAGCTGTGGTCCCTAGCAGGTGTACGTGTGTGGGACGAGCACAAGCAGGAGGAATTTGACCTAAGAGCGCTGCTTTTCGTAACCATCAATGACTGGCTTGCTCTTGGTAACATTTCAGGACAGTCAAACAAGGGATACAATGCATGCACGCACTGTTTACATGACCTCGAAGGTGATTATTTGGAAAAAGGTCAGAAGGTCGTGTACCTGGGGCATCGTCGATTCCTTAGGATTACCCATCCCGTAAGAAAGAAAGGCAAGCATTACAGCGGTGAGGCTGATCACCGGAGGAAGCCTCCCCATCGTGATGGTGTTGATATATTTGGTATGGTCAAGGATCTAGATGTAATATTTGGAAAGGGTCCTGGCGGACGGTCTGTTCCGAATGACGATGCCGGACACGCGCCCATGTGGAAGAAGAAATCTATATTTTGTGATCTACCCTATTGGAAAGTCTTAGAGGTCCGCTCTTCAATCGATGTGATGCACGTGACGAAGAATCTTTGCGTGAACCTTAGGCTTGGGCGTGTACGGGAAGACAAAAGATACACCAGAAGCACGGGAGGACCAGCAACGTTGGAAAGACCCCAAAAATCTGCATGAGAGAGTTAAAGGACGTCATTTATCCAGCTACGCTCTTACAAAAGCAGAGAAGGAAATATTTTTTGAATGTCTGAGAAGTATCAAGGTCCCGTCTGGCTTCTCCTCCAATATAAAGGGAATAATAAATATGGAGAAGAAAACATTCCAGAACCTGAAGTCTCATGACTGTCACGTGATAATGACACAGTTGCTTCCGATTGCATTGAGGGGGCTTCTACCGGAAAATGTTCGACTGCCCATTGTGAAGCTATGTGCATTCCTCAATGCAATTTCTCAGAAGGTAATAAATCCAGAAATTCTACCGAGGTTGCAGAATGATGTGGTCCAATGTCTGGTTAGTTTTGAGCTGGTGTTCCCACCATCCTTCTTCAATATTATGACACATCTCCTCGTTCACCTGGTCGATGAGATTTCCATTCTCGGTCCTGTATTTCTACACAATATGTTCCCCTTCGAGAGGTTCATGGGAGTCTTAAAGAAATATGTTCATAACCGTGCTAGGCCAGAAGGAAGCATCTCCAAGGGCTATGGAACAGAGGAGGTCATTGAATTCTGTGTTGACTTTATTCTGACCTTAAGCCGATTGGTGTTCCTGAATCGCGGCATGAAGGGAGACTAAGTGGAAAAGGCACGCTAGGAAGGAAATCAATGATATGTAGGGACGGAATTTCTTTGACTCAAGCACACTACACAGTTCTACAAAGTTCCACCTTGGTGGCTCCGTATATCGGTGACCACAAGAACTTTCTACGCTCCCAGAACCCGGGGCAGTCGAACGATTGGATTAGACGTGAACACATGTCGACTTTCGGCGGTTGGTTGCAAAAACATCTCCTGAATAACGAAGATATTGAAGATCAGCTGTACTTGCTGGCCCAGACACCATCTTCGACTGTAGTGACTTTCCAAGGGTACGAGATAAATGGGAATACATTTTACACGATCGCCCAAGATAAAAAGAGCACCAACCAAAACAGTGGTGTCCGATTTGATGCAATAATGAATGAAGGCCCAAATGACACATATTATGGTTACATAGAGGATATATGGGAACTTGACTATGGACCTTCTTTTAAGGTCCCTTTGTTTAGGTGCAAATGGGTCAACAAAACAGGAGGCGGGGTTCAGGTAGACAAGTTGTATGGAATGACAACGGTGGATCTCAACAATCTTGGGTATAGAGACGAACCATTCGTCCTAGCCAAGGATGTGGCCCAGGTTTTCTATGTGAAGGACATGTCTACCAAACCAAGAAAAAGGAAACATAAGGAAACAAATACATCAAACGATGAGCCAAAGCGCCACATAGTTCTTTCTGGAAAAAGAAACATCGTGGGAGTGGAGGACAAGACAGACATGTCAGAAGATTATAATAAGTTTGATGAAATTCCACCCTTCAGAGTGAACATTGATCCAAGCATCAAGTTAAATGATGAAGATGCTCCATGGTTAAGGCTGAAGAAGATTAAATGATGAAGATGCTCCATCATCAAGTTAATTGTAGAATGTTCATGGCACAAATGAGTATCTCAACATGGCAATCAATTTAACTGTATGTAAGATATTAAAAGTGGAGATTTCCCAACCCTTTCCCCAACAGTACTACTGTTAGAGGAGATGTAGTCGTTCGGGGGCTTGCAGGGAAAAATTCCGAGGAGCAGCTTCCGAAGATGCCGTAGGGCGTGTGCACCAACGACATCTTCGAGAAGCTGCGCCACGGAGATTTCCCAAACCTTTCCCCAACACTGTTAGAGGAGATGTAGTCGTTCACGGGCTTGCCGGAAATTTCCGAGGCACAGCCTCCGAAGATGCCGTAGGCACGTGTGCACCAACGACATCTTCGAGAAGCTGTGTCACGGGAGATTTCCCAACCCTTTCCTTCATCCATGGGAATGAAACTCTGCTTGGCTTGTTGATCTGCTTCGGCAAGGCGTATCGATGCTCCTTTTATAGGCACTGCACCTCTTCTACTTTGTCTTGTTCTTCGACAGGGCGTCGTGCGCTACATGCTTTATCTCATCGAGCAGTGCGTCCACCCATGCGTTCTTATCCTGCCGACATCTTTAGTCCCGGTTGTACCCACCAGCCGGGACTAAAGGTTACCACACGTCCTTATCCCACCGACAGTTTTGTTAGATGACAAAAAAAGGATCTTTCGTCCCGGTTGTACCCACCAGCCGGGACTAAAGGGTTATCCCACCGACAGTTTTGTTAGATGACAAAAAAAAATGATCTTTAGCCCCGGTTGTACCCACCAGCCGGGACTAATGTTTTCGGCGGCACTGCGTTCCCGCCTATTTTTCTTCCCGCGCTTTCCACTGCTTCCCACCTCCGTCCTCCCGCCATTTTTTCACTATATATATGATGGCTTGGCCTCCATTTACATATCACATCTATACTCATATCTGCAAACCTCATCACTCTGTCCCATGGCTTCCATCGTATCTCTAACCCTCCGGGAGGCGGAGGCGCTTTGCGCGTCGAACTACCCCTGCCCGCCGGGCTACCGCGTCCCGACCGGCTGGTTGCTGAGCGTCGGAGGCGTACCGGTCCCTCCTGTCCCTCTAGGTGTGGCGCGCGAGATGGCCATCACGAACCACTACTACTTCGAGCTCACGCCAGAGCAGCGGAGGAATCCCCAGTGGCATCCCGACTACTTCCCAACTTGGGAAAGCTTCTTCATCAATCGACGTGAGAGGGCGCTTGCCAGGCACGAGGAGGGCGGCCCGCCTCCTTCGGACTTCAACGAGGCTGGCCGTCGGCTGTGGTGGCGCGGCCGGACTCTCCAGGGCGTCATGGCCCACCGTGGCCCCCGCCTGTGCTACCCTCAGTCCCAGCCCACGCGTGCTCTCCCGCCGAGGTTCGACTACCGCGACCCCGATGCCGGCGACGATGATGACGGCGACTACGACGACTACAGTGGCGAGTACTATCGGGCTAGGCACGAGTATGACTGAATGACTCGAACAGTCGAATCTGGCCATATGTATCTTAATTAATTTTCAGTTGAGCTCTGTACTTTAATTCTATGTATCGGCGGGAAACTTTTCTCATCATCAGCGTCTGCCACAACGACTTTATTGAAAATACAATTAAAATATATAAACAACTAGTGGCCTGTACATGGCGGTGACGGTGGTGGTGGCCAGTACATGGCGGTGACGGTGGTGGCAGTACAACGGTGGCGACGGTGACTTGTACATGGCGGTGGCGGCGGTGGTGGCGGTACATGGCGGTGACGGTGGTGGCCAGTACACGGTGGCGACGGTGGCCTGTACATGCATGGCGGTGGCGGTGGCGGTGGCCAGTGCACGCGGTGGCGGCGGTGGTACATGGCGGCGGCGGCGGTGGACACGTGTGGCACGGTGGCACGGGGAAGGGCGGTAGTGGGCAGTACATGGCGGTGGCGACGGTGGCGTACATGGCGGTGGCGGCGGTGGTGGCCATACATGGCGGTGCGGTGGTGGCGTGCACGGTGGCGGCGGTGGCTTGTACATGCATAAGCGGTGGCGCGGTGGCGATACAGCGGTGGCGGTGGCCAGTATGGCGGCGGTGGACACGTGTGGCGATCGGTGGCACGGGGAAAGACGGCGGTGGTGGGCGATGCGGTGGCGGCGGTGGCCTGTACATGGCGGTGGCGGCGGTGGTGGCCAGTACAGCGGTGACGGTGGTGGCAGTACAGCGGTGGCGACGTGGCCTGTACATGCATGGCGGTGGCGCTGGCGGTGGCACTGGCGTGGCGGCGGTGGCCAGTACATGGCGGCGGCGGCGGTGGACACGTGTGGCAGTGCGGTGGCACGGGGAAAGGACGGCGGTGGTGGGCAGTACACGGCGGTGGCGGCGGTGGCTTTGTACATGGCGGTGGCGGCGGTGGTGGCCGAGTACATGGCGGTGACGGTTGTGGCATACACGGCGGTGGCGACAGTGGCCTGTACATGCATGGCGGTGGTCTTGGCGGTGGCATACAGCGCGTGGCGGCGGTGGCGTACATGGCGGCGGCGCGGTGGACACGTGTGGCGATGCGGTGGCCGATAAGTGGTTTTTTTTTGATTTGAAATAAGGCGGGAACGAAATTTTTTAAAAAATGGTCATTGGACCGGTTTGTAATACAACCGGACCTAAAGGCCTTTTTTTTGCGCGCGCAGCGAAAACCGCAGCAAAAAGGCCTTTAGGCCCGGTTTGTATTACAAACCGGGCCCAAAGGGGGGCCTTTGGTCCCGGTTGGTGCCACGAACCGGGACCAAAGGGTCGGCCAGTATAAAAGCCAACACTTCGTCTCCGCGGAGATCAATCCCGCGGAGACGAAGCAGATTGCGAAGTTGCCAGGCCGCCTCCCGCTGCGTCGCCCCCGCCTCCCGCCGCCGCCGCCGTTCGCCACCGCGCCGCCCCGCGCCGCCCACGCCGTGTGCCGCCCGCGCGCCGCCGCCGCCGCCGCCGCCGCGCCCGTCTCGCCGCCCGCCGTCGCCGCGCCGCCGCCGCCAGCGTCGCCCGTCGCCAGCGCCGCCCGCGCCGCCGCGTCGCCCGGCCGTCGCCCGTCGCCCGCGCCGCCGCGTCGGCAAGAGGTGAGCCGGCCGGCCCCCTTTTTTTTGTTATTGATATTTGTATATTAGTTTTTTTTTTGAACTTGATATTTGTATATTAGTTGTTAATTAGTATAGTTAGAAAATAGTAGTTAGAAATATTAGTTAGAAATAAGTTAGAAATATTAGTTTAGAAATAAGTTAGAAATTAGTTAGAAATAAGTTAGAAATATTAGTTAGAAATAAGTTAGAAATATTAGTTAGAAATAAGTTAGAAATATTAGTTAGAAATATTAGTTACAAAGTACGCCGCCACCCCTTTTTTTATTTTTTTTGTTAATCCGGTAGTGCGGGCGCCCCTGCCGGTGCCGAGTCCGTACCGGCGCCCGTGGCTGTGCCGAGTCCGTGGCGGTGCCGCCGCGACATAGTGCCGACGCCCCTGCCGGCGCCCCCAAAATAGAGTATATATGTAGTGTCGGCGCCCCCCAAACGGTAGTGCCGGCGCCGACTAACATATAGTGAAGTTATTTTTAATTTATGTTAACGTTGGTACATATATATATGATTTGTTTTCGTAGCTACGATGCCGCGACAGCCGCCGCGCCGTGGTCTGACTCTTCTAGAGGAGATGCAGCAGCTGGGGGAGGTCCGGGACTGGGCTCCGCCGGGGTGGCACTGGGAGGTCTTAGCTTCCGGGTCGCGCACCTTGGTGCGGAATCCGGGTCCCGTCGTCGACCCGGATATTCTTTGGTGGAGGTCTTATGGGCCACGGTCGTTTCAGAGGGAGCCGGCCCCGCCGGAGGAGGTAGCTCAGCGCATTGCGGCGGAGGACGAGCACGTTCGCCGTTACATGTATGCGTTAGACAACATGTATAGGACCGGATGGAGCGTTATGCAGGGATCTCATGTTAGCTATGCTCCCGTGACTGTTCCGTGGCTTTGGGTGTTCACCCGGCGCGGCTCAGGTCCCGGTCGGCGCGGTCGTTGAGAGGTTGTAGTATTGATTGATGTATTAGGGTTAAATAAACATGAACCCGATCTATGTATGCATGTAACTGCACTATCTGCTTTCAACACTATATTATCGATCCTTAGTTAATTAAGAACTACATATGTAACTCCATTTTCAGTTTTCTGCATTATCCTTAATTTGATCATATGATGGTTCCTATATATAGTTTGCAGGTCGTTGTAGAAAGCATGGAGAGAGATGAAACTCAAGAAAATTTCATGGCTGACCTCATAGCCAACGGTACTCTGGATGATCGCGACGACGTCGTTATTCCAGATGATGGCGGTGACGATGTCACAGCAACTTTTTTGAATGACTCCGGTGAGGGAGCGGAGAATATTGAGGAAGAAGATCCTAATGGCGCCGGTGAGGAAGAAGATCATCATAATGGCTCCGGAACCGTAGTTATCACCCAGGTATATAAATTAATTAAGCCGTTGTTGATCGACTAGATGCATTAACCAATTAAATTGTACTGACTATGAATTATTTCTTTTTTAGCCCTCCGGATCGAGCACTTCTTCTGTAAAGTCGAAGAAGCGAGGCCCGGCCAAAAAGTTGGACGACGGTGTTAGGCACGACATCACCCACATCGCTAAGGATGGTAAACCGATTGCTCCAGAGAAAGGTGCAAAGGCATTCACAGCTCAATGCGGAGTGCTTGTTAGGGACCACGTCCCGATCACCGTTCGAGAATGGAACAAGCCAAAGGGACTAGTGCTGTCTGCAGAGGAAGAAGCTCAAGGTCTTTATATCGATGATGTAGCCAAAAACAGCATTCTGACCAAGCTCATGTCACATTTCAACATAGTACCCGAAGAGGGGGTGCCGCTGAAAAGGCCAAGATGGAGCATGCCCTCACCGAGTTTGCCAAGAAGAAGATGGCCGAACTATTCAAGAACCACAAGAAAAGATTGCGCGGCCTTATCAAGAAAAAGAAGACTCCGGACAGTGAGAAGGTAAAAAATCACAGGACGAATTCGTGAAGTACAACACGGAGTCAGAAGAATTTAAGAAAAGGTCGGAAACAAATAAGGCAAATGCTGCGTTGAAGAAATATCACCAAATTCTGGGTCCAGGTGGATACAGGGCTAACCGTCCTAAGTGGGAGGCAGCTGAGGCGGAACTGACCAGGAAAGGGATCAGATTAGGGACACACGGTTGGATCGAACGGTGCAAGGAGTGGTTCTACGGGATTGGGGGAACGTTGCATCCAGAAACAGGGAAGTGCATCTATAAGAAAGCTCATCTGAAGTTTCCCATTGAAGCCCTGGAAAAAGCACATAAGGACGTGGAGGAGGGGAGGTTCCAGCCCGATAGAGAGAACGATGAGCTGACACGCGCCCTTGGGAACAAAGAACACGGCGGACGAACACGAGGCACAGAAGGCTCCGTTCCGGAACATTGGCTTTCTTGCGGAAAGGAAGAGATTTCCTGATAAAAGCCATGAGAGGAGAAAGGCAAGGGAAACAGACCGCTTAGCGACCTTAGAGAAGGGTTTTACCACCATGCAAGCCCAATTAACCATGGTAACCCAAGTACTTACATCCCAGATGGCTCAGGGGCAGGCTGTAGATCCTGCGCCATTGCTCGATGCCCTCGTCCCGCTGCAATCTCAACAACACCGGAGAAGCAGCGTAGCTTCCTCTCAGCAGGCCGATCATATTAATGATGAGGTGGTCGAGCCTCCTCGCTACCCCCCGTGGATGATCTCACTGAGAGCCGTCCTTGTGAGCTGCATGTTAAAGTTTTCAACCTATCCTTCAAGGCGGCGGTCGGCATCTTCTTACCTACAAGGTCTTACCATTGCCGTCCGGTCCAAGACGACTTTGCTGTTGTGATGGTGGATGAAGTGTTGAGAGATTATGAGGGGATGGTGCTTGAGCACCCTGCAGGTGAAGATGGGGAAATCAAAGAACTGGGAGAAGCCCGTAGAACCACCGTGCAATGGCGGAAGGAGAACATTGTGTTTCCAGGTGAGAAGCCACCAAGCAGGCCACCTCCTCCGCCTCCTCCGCCACCTGCAGGGTCTCCTCCGCGTGATGAGTCTCCTCCGCGTGATGATTCTCCTATGCGCGATGATGATTCCCCTGTGCATGAGCAGTCTCCTCCGCGTGAAAACACTCCGGCGCCGCCTCCTCCTCCTCGTCAGGAGACTCCGCCGCCTCCACCTAAGCAAAAGAAGCTAACCGGGCACCTCCTACAGCTCCGAAGAGATCATCAACTCCGATGAGGGCACAGACTCCAGAGTTGTTACCACATCAGCAGACTGAAGAGCAAAAGGCGTTTCTTGCGCCGAAGAAGATGTTTATTAAACCGCAAACAATGAAGCACTTTGCCGAGACGAGAATGAAGAGACCTGAGCTGAGATCTGATCATGACCGCTCTCTTGGACAGTCCTATAGAGCGAGCAAAGAAGCAAAAAAAGTCGCCCAGCTTGGACAGCAGGACAATCAGACCATACCCCACTTCGTCGTGCAGCCCTATGATGATCCAGAGACGGCATCGATGATCGAACGGGAGGCTAGAGCTCAGGGAGCATCAGTTGATTACGAAGATTACTATCCCACGGCTCAAGTGGTAAACACGTATAGATACGGAAAAGATCTCGTCAAACCTGGCGAGCTCGCGCGTCTAGGTACTCAGATGCGAAGGTTGCATGACTGGTACCTGAAAGCCTGTCGAAGAGGTGATCGCTACCTCACGGTGTATCTTAGAGATGAGCATTACTTCCGGGGGCGAGGAGATAAACCTTGAGTTAGAAGAACTGTTTCAGTTATTCAATCAAGACGCCCTCGACAAAGCTGTCATCAGTTGCTACTGCCTGTAAGTGATTTATTTATGTAATTAAGTCTGTAGCTCAGCGCTCATTCATTTGCACTAACAATTATCCTCACTATATTCTTTGTGTACGCTATATATTTAATTATGCAGAATGAAGAAGCTCGAATGCAAAAGAGGCAAGCTCCTACCGCTGGGGTTCATAGACCTAGACACAGTTCATGAAGTTACGGTTCGAGACTTCGCCAAGGACACAGAGGACAACATGGTAATGTTTTTAGTGAAGCAAGCAGACAAAGAGGAAATATTTTTTCCTACAACTTCAAGTGAGTGTTATATATAACATACATTATGCTTGTGCAGCTTCCACTTTATTCTCCTAATCATTGAGCTATGCTTGTGCAGTTTCCACTTTATTCTCCTTATCATTGATCTTCACAAAGGAGTCGTAAAGGTCATGGACTCGAAACATAAAGAACATGCGGAATGGGCGGACATGGCTGTCATCCTTCAGAGGTAATTTCAATCAATTTCGTATTGGCATCTTCATCTGTTCTAATTCGACGATATCATCAACTAATCAATAACTCATTTACTCATTATTTTTTGCCGGGGCAGGGCTTGGAAACGGTTCATCACTACTGTTCCGGGTAAATGGAAACCGGAGCTTACATTTGAAGATTACCCTGTAAGTAGTACTATATATATAGCTATGTCCGTGAAACTCTATGTATGATATTTACTTTCAATACGATGCTTGATTAATTATTAGTTTGATCGAACTATTTTTTCGTAAAGTGTATGTGGCAGGAACGCGGGAATAACTTATGTGGATACTACGTCTGCACCTTCATTCGTGACATGACCTGTCCCAAGGGTGGGGATGCCCAAATACATGCCACTCGTGTATGATAACAAATTCTCACAATTATCTTAATTAGTACCATCTATTGTATGATTTCCATTCATATATTGATCTCCTTTTTTAAATATAGATGATACGCCTGCGGGACAGTCTCATAACGGCGGATCAAATACGAGCAATTCAAGAGGAAATCGCGGGATTCTTTCTTACCGAGTGCATAACCCCAGGTGGAGAGCACTATGCGAAGGTCATAGCTAGGTGTTGAGCAACTTTGTAGAAGCTAATACATTTAGTAAAGAGATCCGACTTGATATGCATGCATTACGTGTACTGTTGACGATGTCTATATATATTCACGACGATTTGTTTGTGGTTTCTTGAATGATATATATGCATTGCTGAAATTCAGCCGCGGCACGAAACGCCCTGTTTTTCTGCCGCGGCAGAGCGCTGCTGCACCCTAAACCTGTGCCGCGGAGAGAAATAGGAATTTTCTGCCGCGGCAGAGTACCCCAGGCCCGGTTTGTACCACGAACCGGGACCAAAGGCCTTCCACCGCGAGCTCCCTGCCGCACCACGTGGCGCAGCTTTTAGGCCCGGTGCCTTTTTGAACCGGGACTAAAGGGGGGGGGGGCCTTTAGTCCCGCCTAATTGGTCCCGGTTTGGAAACCGGGACTGAAGGCCCAAACGGACCGGGCCTGTAGCCCGTTTTCCACTAGTGACATCTATGCTTAATGTTAGTTCAATCTAGTTTTTGACTACTTCACCCATGTCGAATGGTCCCTGATCCTTGTAGAGTTCATTCTAGACGTCTTATTTGGTTTGGATGAATGTCCTGGTATATTCTTAAAAGTCTAGAAAGGAAGAAGAAGATAGATTGAAGTACGGGCGTACTCAGTAAGTTCTAACTATGTGGGTGTTTGATGCACTATCTACAAACAAGGATCATGCATGGATCCTAGGCTAATTATGCAAGTTTTCGAAAACGGATTTTCAGAAAAAGTAAGTTTTAGATTATGTAATCTATGTCAGCTAGGCGTCACAGGCTGTGAGGACTTCATGGCGTCCATTTCCCGTTGCGATGGTAGTTCCTTCCCTGAGCCAAGAGCAAAATATCACATTTTAAGAGACTATGCATAGCCACGCTACCTTTCTCACAAATGTATGATTTAGCCTTGTTAGCTAGACAACCGGGTAGCTAACATCGTTCAGACTTCCTTCGGTCTCAGGCCCACTCTAGGACTGGCCAATCACTCGCCCCTCCGCGACCCCGTATTCCACACTTCCTAACGAGGTTCGGTCAAGAGGCAGCACACAGCTGAAGAGCGCAGACAGTAGCACCGGCATCCCCCACCCGCCGCCAGGTTGACGAAGCCCCACCCCGCGCCCAAGGCCACCGCCCTGAATCATGATCCCGGCCCGGTCAGCGGAGCACAACACCCAGCCACTAACCACCACTCCAGGCACCGGCGAGGCCGAGTCGGAGAGGGTATCGGAGGGAGGAGGGTCGTCATAGCTTCCCAGCAGTGGAGACCACACCCTCCCCCCACACACGACCTCCTTCCTCCCTGCAGCCGCGCGTGGGGGCCCGAGAGCAGTTCCCCGCCGCACCCATCACCGACGCCGCACAACCTTGCCGGAAGCCGCCTCCAGGGCGACAAGAAGGGGAGGGATGGTTGCGAGAGGTGGAGACGGCGATATCTAAGGTTTTCTCCCCCGGTCGCCTGGAGGGGCGATGCGAGGGAGAGAGAGAATCACAAATAACCCGTCCTTTTATCGCATGTTGGTTGTGGCCTTGGTGCCGGTGTTTAGCTGTAAACTTGCATTAATTGGATGTTCAAAGAATTAATTGTGAGTCCAAAGAAAATAATTGAGTGTACAAACAATTGCAAGTCCAAAGAAAATAATTGGGTGTACATCCGTAGCGAGTGGACGCCTCCTCCTCTCCTAACCTAGCGCCTCCTCCTCTCCCGACCCTCCCGGCAGGATCTGCCCGCCCGGACCGCCGCACCTCAGCCGCCGCTGCTGTAGGCCTCAGCCCCGGCCCTGGCCTTGGCCCGGCTCGGCCCCGGCCTCGGCCACATCCCCGGCCGGCCTCGGCGGCGGTGGCGGCGCCCCTTCCGTCGAACGACGAGGGGGAGGAGAGGGTTTCCACGGTGGCGTTCCATGGGAGGTGATGAAGCGCCGGTGGAGGAAGCCGGGCGGCACGGCTACTTGGCCGGGGCCTGATGCTCTCCGTCGGTAGCCATGGAGGATTCGGTGGAGCGGTGGCGGCCTCCGCCCCCGGTGATGGTTCAGCGGTGGTACGCATGATCCGCGTCGTCGTCCACTTCCTTGGTGATCCGGCAGGAGGGACTGGCGCCGTGGGGACAGCAGGTCTTGCTTTGTTTTTGGTGGCGGTCCTCGGGTTTCTCGCAAGCGAAGATGAAGATCTACCGAAGGTCAGTTTGCTTTGATCTGGTGGAGAGATGAGTTCCGGAAAGCTCCGCTGGCGAATGGATCAGTGCATATTTTGCCTGCAGTTTGCTAGATCGGGTGGTATTCGGTAGCACGCACCCATGTTTTTACTTCGACCGTTTGGTTCCGAGGGAGCGTCGCGAAGCTATATTCTGTGCTGACATCAAGTGACTTTTTGGTCCATGGTGAAGTCAGAAGAAGGAATATCATGAAGGCGGGATTGGTGGACTGGCTAAAAGAAGTTCGAGTCACGTGATGCTGAGGGATTTTCTTGGCATTCCGGGCATGCAGCAGTGGTATGCATTTGGGGGCGGCAGCACAGGGGAAGTTCAGAGTCTTACCTCTCAGGGTGAAAACCCAAGGCTGGCCTTAGCTGGTTATTCCTGGCAATGTTTTTGTTGGATGCATTGTTTTGAAAGTGGGGAATATCTTTAGGGTGAAAACCTAAGATATTTGGTCGGGTGACGACGGCGCTGGTGCACTGTTTCCTTCTTGGAGATGTCGCTTTTGGAGAGTTTGTACTTCAGGTGCTATCACGGTGGTGGTTGTATTGCTGTTGCTAGGTCTAGAAGGCTATAGCGGGACTTTTATTTCTTAGTTTTCTTTACTCCTTTTTGGCTGTGTGCATCCGTACTGCCATTAGGGTAGGGCGTTGTTGTAGAGGCTGGGTGTAATTGGTATCTTTCGATATTAATAGGACAGCGCTAGGAATCTCCCGGGGGATTTGATTTCCCAGCCTCCTGCTTCCCGTGCTGACACGTGTCCTTTTTGCTGCCGGGTAGCAAAAAAATCCAATATCGTTCACGAAACAAAAGAAACAGACCGAGCTCGCCGGAAACCTCACCGGGACATCGCCGGAGACCTCGCCAGAGACTTATAGCAAAATGTTTGTGCTACTGTAGCAAAAAACCAATATATTCAGAGAGACCGACGGAGACCTTGCCCGAGATCCCGTAGAAAACATACTATGCAATTGTAGCAAAATCACAGAAAAGTTGTAGCAAAAAAATATTTCTATGTTACAAATCTACAAAATCAGGGACCTCGCCTGGAGCCGGCACCAATGCCGCCTAAGGTTACATCAACTCCAACTCAGTCCACCGAAAGGACAGTCGGTAGCAAAGTCCTCCACTTGTAGCAAAATCCATCCTCGGCTGTTAGCAACGCTCAATGCCTAAGGAAGCAAAACCATCCTTCGCTGCGAGCAACACCGGACAACCAGGGTAGCAAAGCCGGCCTCCAGCGGTAGCAACATCAAGTGCTCAAGGTAGCAACACTCTGAGCTTCCTTCTACTTCATCTTGACCCTCCTTCATGGCCTCAAACGGAGATGCAATAACCGCCGTTGACCACCACGCCCCAAACCAATGCGCAGCCGCCTAGCTCCTCCACCAACGCACCCGCCTGCGGCTTGTTCCTTCCTCCCCCCGTGCTGCTCCTCTTCCGGTGCGCCCCACCCCCGGGATGCTTCTTTGCCGGCGCGCCCGCCCCTGAGCTACTCCACCGTCAGCGCCCCCTCCCGTCGTTTGCTCCTCCGCCGGCAGGCCCCATCCCCCGAGCTACTTCTTCGCCATCGCGCCCCGCCCCTGAGAAGCTCCACCGCAGCGTCGGGATAGGGAGGCGGCGTCGCCGTCGAGGCTGGGATCCGTGGCAGCCGCTCTCGCTACGGGGCTCCTCTGATGGCTCACGGCGGCGAGGCCGCACGAGGGAGGCGCATGAGGCTGCGGCTGCAGCATGCGTGGCCGGAGCTGCGGTGATGTGCGTGGCCAAGAAGAATGGGGGAGGAACGAGCGTTCGGTGGAGGTGGAGAAGATGGAGTCCTGGGAGGAGAGGATAAGGCTACTGGACTTTTTTTCCTGCAAGGGCGGTGCGACGTGGCGGAAGGCAGGTCGCATGATCGGTTCAATCGAACAGACGGGCACCAGGAGGTTAGCTAGCGCGTGATCCCCCGGGGGGATTGGATCATTTTCCATATTAATATATTTCCTTTATTTAAATAACATCCGTAGCGAGTATGTTCAAGCTAAGATTGACTTTTCTATTCAACATGTACATACCTAGCGAGGAAAAGGTATGCGTACCGATAAACTTCCTGTATACTGACATGGGATCACTAGTTTCCTTATGGCCAGTGGCTACTACGTCCGTTTATAAAATAATACTGCCTCTATTTATAAATAGTATAGACGTTTGGAATTTATCAAAATCTAGATGTATCTTCACGCTCAGATATCTATTTTTAGACAAAGGAAGTAATAACGTTGAGTAGTGTTTTGGCTCCTAGGTGCATATGCTCTCTTTAGTTTGAACTGTAACTTTGATACATTTTGAAATGTTAAAAATTCCAAACGAAAAATTCACGTGTACATCTTAACATGCTAAATACGCACAAAGTCTTTCCATGAAAAATCAACTTGTAGTTTGAGCTGTGTAAAAAGGACAAAATTTAGTGCTAAAAATAAGGCATTTTGTGAGACTTGTTTTGTCTTTTTTACATCGATCACAAAAAATATCGGTTTTTCACAAAACTGCACGAACGCACATAGATTGTCGAGATGTAATTAAAAATTAACTTTAGATTTTTTGGGTGGAGGGAGCATATGCACCCAAGAGCCGAATTGAATTTCCGCTTTAGATTTTATCTGAAGTTATATTTCATTAACTTTGGTTAACTTTTTTTTAAATACAACATTTCTCGGGACTCCTCTTTTTCTTAAGATGGCGGGACATAGTTCTTTCCTTCTTTGTTGAGCCATATATTCTGTGTGTCCGTTGCAGTTTTGTTAGGTTGTGTCATGTCGTCAAAGTAGGTTCGGTCATGGCGGGAATGATGTTTTGGCACATGGGAGCGTATGTTTCCTTTATTTTGAAATACATGTTAGGCACATTTTAAAATGTCAAAAAAATTGAAACAAAAATTTTGCACGTACATCTTCATGTGCTACACGCTTACAAAGTCGTTTCAGGAAAAATCGACATGTCATGTGGCGTGTGTAAAAAAGACAAAATTCGGTGCTGAAACAAAGACTTGTCACAAGATAAATTTTCTCTTTTTCGCTTAGACTATAAAAAATATCATTTTTTCGTGAAACTTGACAAATACACATATATTATGGAGATGTACATGTAAATTTTTTGTCAAAATTTTTTAACACTTGGAAATATGTTTTGATGGTAGAGGGATCATACGCACCCGGGAGCCGAATTGATTTTCTGCGGTCATGGCATACAATAGAACGGTGACGGCACCTCAAAGAGGTCGGACCATGTGCCCAAACTTTCAAGTTCTCTTAGGGCATCTCCAACGGAGCGACGCAAACGGACGCCAAGCGACTATTTGCGTCCGTCGTGGCCGAAAATGCGTCTGGGTCCTGCTTAAGTGGAGCGACGCAAAGTGACCGGCCGTCCGCGGTGCGCGGCCGCGGAAAATGTCTGCGTTGGTTGCATCCGGGCCTGGTCGGTAGTGACTAGGTAACCAAAATATTTCTTCATTACTATTGATTAGCCAAAAGGACCATCTTTAGTTCTTTGCAGAGATGGTTAGTCGAGTTAACCTAAAACTACAACGGCCGTACCTACTCGCCTCGCGCGGCCTACCACGGCCTGGGTTACTCGCAGTCGCGCGGCCTACTACTGGCCGCCGGAGGGACCAGCGCGGTCATCGAAGCGGGAGCGCTTCACGCACTCCGCGTGCCGCACACACCGGTGATCGGATATCTCATCACGCCTCTTCCGGCATTCGAGGGCCTCGGCGAGAGAGGAGTCCCATAGAGTTGGCCGCCTCCGCCGTCGCCGCCTCTGCCGTCGCCTCCGCCGCCGCCGCCTCGTCCGCCTAGGCCGCCTCCGCGTCCGCCGCCTGCAACGCTGCCAGCTGGGCGTGGAAGTGGGCCCTGTCCCTAGCCGCCTCCGCCACCTCTTCGCCCTGGCGGCGATGGCGCCCGCCGGCTCCGGTTCGCCGCTCGACCACGCGGGAGAAGGGCCCCTCGGCGGAGCGAATCCAGGTCGGAGCACATGTACCCTCGAGCCATGGCGACCGCATAGCTATGGGCTTCCTCCTCCGCTGCCCAAGCCTGACGGCGCATGGCGTCCCCAACTAGGGTCTCAAAGGACGCGACTAGAAGAAACTGATCGCCACCGCAGTCGAAGCGGTTGGGTATGACATCGTCGTCGTCAGCGGCGATATCGTGGATAACGGCGTCCGCGGATGGGGCCGCCGGTGTCCACCATATATAGCCACGGAGGGACGGAAACGGCGTTGCCGCGCAGGTCGTTTTCTGCGCACGAAACGCCTGCGAAACTTGGCAATGTATTGGGCAAGCGCGGGAACGGCCGTCGTCGCGCGGGAATCGGTAATCGCCGACGGTAGGCCTCGACGGGACGTTAACCGCCATTAACAACCTTGACGTTGTCTCAGCTAAAAGAATGCGTCCGCACCTCTGGAGATACCCCGACGTAAACGATCGCCCTGGGCGCATATGGCGTCCTGGACCAACAAACGGACATAATCGGACATTCGGATGTCCGAAATGCGTCTGTCCGTTGGAGATGCCCTTAGTCTGTAAAAAAAAAGATATAAAAGAAAAATCAAAGGGGCTTGTACTGTGCCTCATTAAAAAAACGTGGCTATGGCATTGTGTGGCGTTGTTACGCTCAAGTAACAGAGCGGTGGTACTGTCTTGCGTGCACTTCTCTGGTTCTCCTTGTTCCTAGGAATAGCGAGACATTGTTTGATAGTTACCCTTCTTTGGCGAGGCAGATATTTTTTGTCCCCAGCGGTTTCGTCGGGCTGTGCCGTGTCGCCATTGCTCGTGTGGACACTGTTTTCGTACTGTTTAGGGCTGGTTTAGACGTATGCGTTTACGTACACGAGTGTTTAGGCCGGAGGAGGTGTTTTGACGTTGATGCGTCCTGCAGGACTAACTGGTAGTTCAAAAGAATTAACTGCCAGTCCAAGGAATTTGATGTCTACTTCCAAGCAGCCAAGGACTTTTCTAGTGAACCTGCTCTATGTAGACATGGAAACGTCTGCGTACTGATCGATACAGGAGCTCGCGTTCCCCCGGCGACACCGACAGCATACAGGGGTATCCATCCATTCAAGCGTTCATCGGCGATCGATATCGACCGGCAGGGTTTGACCGGACGGACCTCGCGGAGTGATGGACGACTGTTGCGCGGCCGACATTTTTCCTGTTGCCTCCTCCCGCTGCAACGACTTGGCCGTACCTACTCATCCGGCAGCCCGTGCCAATCAAAGCAAGCGTTCTCCGACTCATCCGGAGGCTATGCTGGGGACCTGACACTGACACCAGTTTTTCGAACCATCCTTGAACTTTCTTCCTCCCTCCACGGCTCCAACACAAATCGATAGAGACCCTAGTACTAGCTCTTTCCTGCTCCTAGTGTCGGGGCATGGAAACAATGTAAATTGTGCGATTAGGCATGGGGCGATGTAATTTTATGTTCGTTTGCGTCGGGCACGAACACAAAAAGTGGTTACATGTCTGCATATGTCTACCCCTTCTCCAGCGGTAGAGATGCATTTTTTTGACAAAGAGCCGTACACTCATTAAGGGAGGAGAGAGAGAAAGATTATTTGTGTGGTGGGGAGTAGCCAGCACACATGGGCCTACCCTACATTAAAGAGGAGAGAGAAGAGGCAATGCAGTCCAAACCGATGAAAACGTACGCGCGGACGGTATCCGTGCAGATACATTGTTGCCGTATATTTGATCCATGTTTGCGTCAGGACGAACGCTGCGGACATTTTGCGTCTAGCCGCTGGAGCGCGTTTTTTGTTCGCGCAGATGCAGCGCCGATGCCCTTAGTGCGAACCCACGACCTCCTACGGTATGCGATCAATGTGAACCCCCGCGCGGTAACTTTTCTCCGGTTACGAGCAGATCGATCGCCGTCCACGTGCGCAATGCACATATGAACTTACTCGCTCCGTTCGGTTGTACAAGACTAGAGCTTTTAAAAATTGTTAAAAATTATAAGGCTGGTCATATTTGTTGTTCACATTTTTAAGGTATGTTTCTTTTCTCTCTTTCTTCTCTCATGCATTTAAATTGCTGGTGCGTGCAGGAAATAATGAGGGAGTTATAATTTTTTGCATCGTCGACAATTCACTCTCTGGTCTTATAATCCGAAACAGAAAGAGTGCACCAGATGCAAGCTCTCTGAAGTGATCACACACTATACTTAATTAATTTCTTTGGACCTAATGAACTCACGCAGCTTAGATATTATCTTCATCCTAAAATATAAGGCCTATGTTTTGAAACAAAGGCAGTGCATTCATATTAGACATACTTCCTCCGTTCTACTGACTAAGCATTATATTGTTTTCAAAAGTCAAATAAAGTTTGATCAAACTGTTATAAAATTCTATCAACAACTATTATATTATATGTATATCTATTACCTAATAATAAAGGGAAAAGGGTTTTTTTCTCGGTCGTTCGTCCAACTTTTTCTAAGACTGTTTTACCCTCCCACCAATTTCCTTAATACGGCAAATGCCACCGTACCGATTCCGATTTATTTTTTCTTCCCAGCGACCAGACTTACCAGCCGCCACCCCTCGATCTCCGGCGAGCAGCGGCAGCTACCTCCTCTGGCCGGACGAAAGGAAGCACCCGTCGCCGGTCCCTCCCGCGGCTGAGTACCCATCTTCAACGTCTCTGATTTGACTGCCCGCCCCGACCTGATCTGCCTCTTCAACGGCCGACTACTAGCAGGGGCGCCAGCGCCGGCGGATGGCTCTATCCCGAGGGCGACGAGGGCGCCTAAAGGGAGGAGGAGGCGGCTACTAGCGGGAGGGATGCCCAGCTCCGCTGTTGAATTGTAGCGTCACGCTCACGCCGAACCAGCCTTAGAGCATCTCCAGTCACGTCCCCCAAAGAAATTTGGGGCGCGCCGGACAGAAAATGCGTTCCAGCCGCGTCCCCCAAAGCCCATTTTTGTCCGGCGCGGCCCAATACGCTGTCCGGCGCCCCGAGCCCGTCCCCGTCCCACAGGGGACGCTCCGGGCACGCCGGACAGCAACGGGCGGGGAGTGGCGGGGCCGACCCGTCAGCGACTCATTCAAGTTTGGACCTAACCGTCGCCTACCTCGCATCGGAAGTTAATCGCGCGACGGCATCTTTGCCTTAATGGCGACGGAGGGGCAGGCGAGACGTCCCGTCGATGCTGCGCAGACTCCACGCGTCGCCGGCGTTCGCACGCCACCGCCCGTTCCCGCGCGATCTTCCCGCCTCTTCTCGCCTCTTCCCGCGCTTTCTTCCCGACGCCGGCGTCTATAAAAGGCCTCCCGGCGTAATTGGTAGCCACCACAGCCGCCGGCAACAAACACAGCCCTCGTCGCTCCACCGCCGTCTCCTCCACCACCAGTGGCAATGGCGAACTGCCCCGGCGCTGGCCAGTTCCCTCCACCGCCGTCTCCTCCACTTCCAGTCCCGGATCGCAGGTCGACATCGACCGCGCCACCCGGGATGAGCGGAGGCGGTACGGGACGCCGCTTTGGCGGCTCTCGTCGGCAGCGGCGGGAGGTACTCGAGGAGGAGGCCCGCCAGCGGCGTGAGGCGGCGCACGCGGCGGATCTAGCGGCGTTCTACGCCCCTGCCTCCGCAGCTGACGAGGCCGCGATTGCAGCAGCGTGGCACGAGCAGACGACGGCGGGCACCAACAATGCGGTCGCCGCCTCGACGCCAGAAGAGATGCGACGGCGCCGGACGGAGGTGATGGAGCAGCGATGGGCTGATGACCTCCGCCGCCAGCAGGAGGATACGTCAATTTGCATCACTATTTTATATCATAATTTGCTGTTATTCATTGATATATTTCATATTGGGACACAATACTTATGTTATTTCATCTATTTTGCATATTTCATGATTATTAGAGGATCAAGCGCCGGAGCCAGGATTCTGCTGGAAAAAGCACCGTCAGAACGCAATATTTCGGAAGATCAAGTGGAAGGAAATTACACGTAAATTCCTATTTTTCCAGATGACGGAGGGAGCCAGAAGGGGGAGAAGAGGGGACCCGAGGTGGGCCCACCCCATAGGCCGGCGCGGCCATAGGCCGGCGCGGCCATAGGCCGGCGCGGCCCAAGGCCTGGCCGCGCCGACCTATGAGGAGGGGGGCCCACAGCCCTCTCTTCTTTTCTTCGCGTATGCCTTCGTCCCGAAAACCTAAGCCACAGAGGGTACCTCACGAAGAGTTACAGCCGCCTCTGCGGGCGGAGAACACGAGAGAAAAGAGCTCTCCGGCGGGCAGGAATCCGCCGGGGAAATTCCCTCCCGGAGGGGGAAATCGACGCCATCGCCATCGTCATCGAGCTGGACATCATCTCCATCATCATCATCATCATCTCCACCATCTACACCGCCATCACCACCGCTGCACCTCGTCACCGCTGTAACGATTTGGGTTGGATCTTGATTGTTTGATAGGGAAACTCTCCCGGTGTTGATTTCTACTTGTTATTGATGCTATTGAGTGAAACCATTGAACCAAGGTTTATGTTCAGATTGTTATTCATCATCATATCACCTCTGATTGTATTCCATATGATGTCTCGTGAGTAGTTCGTTTAGTTCTTGAGGACATGGGTGAAGTCTAAATGTTAGTAGTGAACTATGGTTGAGTAATATTCAATGTTATGATATTTAAGTTGTGGTGTCATTCTTCTAGTGGTGTCGTGTGAACGTCGACTACACGATACTTCACCATTTATGGGCCTAGGGAGTGCATCTTGTATTCGGTTGCTAATTGCGGGGTTGCCGGAGTGACAGAAACAGCCCCCGTTGGTATATCGATGAAAGAGGGATCGCAGGATCTCAGAGTTTAAGGCTGTGGTTAGATTTATCTTAATTACTTTCTTGTAGTTGCGGATGCTTGCAAGGGGTATAATCACAAGTATGTATTAGTCCTAGGAAGGGCGGTGCATTAGCATAGGTTCACCCACACAACACTTATCAAAACAATGAAGATTAATTAGTTGTATGAAGCGAAAGCACTAGACTAAAATCCCCGTGTGTCCTCAAGAACGTTTGGTCATTATAAGTAAACAAACCGGCTTGTCCTTTGTGCTAAAAAGGATTGGGCCACTCGCTGCAATTATTTCTCTCGCACTTTACTTACTCGTACTTTATTCATCTGTTACATCAAAACCCCTTGAATACTTGTCTGTGAGCATTTACAGTGAATCCTTCATCGAAACTGCTGTCAACACCTTCTGCTCCTCGTTGGGATCGACATTCTTACTTATCGAAGATACTACGATACACCCTCTACTTGTGGGTCATCATGGAGCGGGACACGCTGTACCGTGAACGGCGATCTGCTCCTCGTTGGGATCGATCTTACTTATCGAAGATACTACGATACACCCCTATACTTGTGGGTCATCAAGACTATTTTCTGGCGCCGTTGCCGGGGAGTGAAGCGCTATTGGTAAGTGGAATTGGTAAGGAAAACCTTTACTGTTTGTGCTGATTTTATTTCTGCCTGCTGCTATAAGTCATTATGGAGAGATCTTCTCTTCAATTTCTATTTTGGAAATCTACTACTACTGCAACGGTAGTGGATGAAGCGCCAGGTGAGGAAGTAATACCATATAAAATACCTATGAAAATTATTGAACGTGTTATGGATAACCGCTATGAAGGGGATGGAACCGTTCATCCTGGTGATCATTTACTGTTTTTACATGAATTATGCGGGTTATTCAAATGTGCAGGTATTACTATGGATGAAGTTAGAAAGAAACTATTCTCTATATCGCTGTCTGGTAAAGCGGCGCATTGGTATAAATTGCTGAAGAATAGGGATTCTCTTGATTGGGAGGACATTGTGCCTTTATTTTATTCCAAATTTTATCCTCCAAGTGAAATTCACAAGGATCGGAACCGCATATATAATTTCTGGCCTCATGATGGAGAGAGTATTGCCCAAGCTTGGGGGAGATTGAAGTCTTTAATGCTCAAATGCCCCATTCATGAGCTTCCTGGTAATGTTATTATTGATAATTTATATGCAAGACTTTCTTTTCAAGACAAGACCTTGCTGGATACTTCTTGTTCTGGATCATTTACACGCAACAAAGAAGAGTTTAAAAGGGACCTTCTTGATCGGATCCAGGAGAATACTGAAGGATGGGAGAACGACAAAGATAGAGAGTCAGGTATAATCTTTGATTATAAATGCATTGAAGCTTTTATGGATACTGATAAATTTCGTAATATGAGTGCTACTTATGGTCTTGATTCCCAAGTTGTTGCAAATCTTTACAAAGCTTTTGCCTCTCATTATGAATTGCCTAAGAAGAATTTTGATAAGTATCATGAACCGTATAAAGATAAAATTGATTCATCTGTAAACAAATGTGTAGTGATTGAAACTGTTGATCATGTTATTCCTGAAGCTTATATTGAAAAAACTCCTTTTCCTGCTAAAATGAAAGAGTACTCTGTTATATCTAGTGTGGTTAATAAAAGTGAAAAGAAACCTATAGAACCTGAAGAACAAATTAAGGTTGAACCTGCTGTTGCAATAGTTAAAGATCTTGTGACTGAAAATGTGGAGGATGGTCATATTATTTTCTGTGAAGATGCTTCTAATATTGTTTCACATCCTAATAAACCCAAACAAGTTAGTGTTCCTATGCTATCTGTTAGAATTGGTGATCATTGCTATTATGGTTTATGTGATATTGGTGCAAGTATTAGCGCTATTCCTTATGAGCTTTACACGGAGATTATGCACGAAATTGATTCTTGTGAACTTGAAGATATTAATGTGGTTATTCAGCTGGCTAATAGAGAAACTATTTCTCCAATTGGTATTGTTCGAGATGTGGAAGTTCTATGTGGTAAGATTAAATATCCTGCTGACTTTTTGGTACTTGGTTCTGCTGCTAGTGATTATTGTCCTATCATTTTTGGTAGACCTTTTCTAAATACTTGTGGAGCTATTATAGATTGCAAGAAAGAGAAAATTTTGACTAAATTTGCTGGTGAATCTTATGAGTTTAACTTCTCTAAATTTACCAAAACTCCTTATAAAGCTGATTTGCCTAGTAATGATTTTAAAATGGAGCAGTGTGCATCTATTGTTCTTGTTCCTAATAATCCTTGATACGTCTCCAACGTATCGATAATTTCTTATGTTCCATGCTACTTTATTGATGATACCTACATGTTTTATGCACATTATATGTCATATTTATGCATTTTCTGGAACTAACCTATTAACAAGATGCCGAAGAGCCAGTTGCTGTTTTCTGTTTTTGGTTTCAGAAATCCTAGTAAAGAAATATTCTCGGAATTGGACGAAACTTTCGCCCAGGGTCCTATTTTTGCACGAAGCTTCCAGAAGACCGAAGAGATAACGAAGTGGGGCCACGAGGTGGCCGGAGGGGTGGCCGGCGCGGCCCAAGCCCGGCCGCGCCGACCTAGCCTCTGGGCCCCTCGTGTGGCCCCCGCGTTGACCCTCCGCCTACTTAAAGCACGTCGCGAAACCCCCAGTACCGAGAGCCACGATACGGAAAACCTTCCAGAGACGCCGCCCGCCGCGAATCCCATCTCGGGGGATTCGGAGATCGCCTTCGGCACCCTGCCGGAGAGGGGATTCATCTCCGGGAGGACTCTACACCGCCATGGTCGCCTCCGGAGTGATGAGTGAGTAGTCCACCCCTGGACCATGGGTCCATAGCAGTAGCTAGATGGTCGTCTTCTCCTTGTTGTGCTTCATTGTTGGATCTTGTGAGCTGCCTAACATGATCAAGATCATCTATCTGTAATTCTATATGTTGTGTTTGTCGGGATCCGATGGATAGAGAGTACTATGATTATGGTGATTATCAATCTATTGTTCATGTGTTGTTTATGATCTTGCATGCTCTCGTTATTAGTAGAGGCTCTGGCCAAGTTTTTACTCTTAACTCCAAGAGGGAGTATTTATGCTCGATAGTGGGTTCATGCCTCCATTGAATCTGGGACAGTGACAGAAAGTTCTAAGGTTGTGGATGTGCTGTTGCCACTAGGGATAAAACATTGATGCTATGTCTAAGGATGTAGTTGTTGATTACATTACGCACCATACTTAATGCAATTGTCTGTTGCTTTGCAACTTAATACTGGAGGGGGTTCGGATGATAACCTGAAGGTGGACTTTTTAGGCATAGATGCAGTTGGATGGCGGTCTATGTACTTTGTCGTAATGCCCGGATTAAATCTCACTATATTTATCATGTCATGTATATGCATTGTTATGCCTTTCTCTATTTGTCAATTGCCCGACTGTAATTTGTTCACCCAACATGCTTTATCTTATGGGAGAGACACCTCTAGTGAACTGTGGACCCCGGTCCTATTCTTTACATAGCATACAATCTACTTGTTTTACTGTTTTCTTTGCAAACATCTTCCACTCGATACGTTTAATCCTTTGTTACAGCAAGCCGGTGAGATTGACAACCTCACTGTTTCGTTGGGACAAAGTACTTGGGTTGTGTTGTGCAGGTTCCGCGTTGGCGCCGGAATCCCTGGTGTTGCGCCGCATCACATTTCGCGACCATCAACCTTCAACATGCTTCTTGGCTCCTACTGGTTCGATTAAACCTTGGTTTCATACTGAGGGAAACTTGCTTCTATACGCATCATACCTTCCACTTGGGGTTCCCAACGGACGTGTGCATCTACGCGTATCAAGCTAAATTTCTGGCGCCGTTGCCGGGGATCTGAAGAAAAGTTACACCACAAAGATTTCTAACTCCCACGTCAACTACACGCCAGCAAGTAAATTTCTGGCGCCGTTGCCGGGAGATCAAGACACGCTGCAAGGGGAGTCTCCACTTCTCAATCTCTTTACTTTGTTTTTGTCTTGCTTTATTTTATTTACTACTTTGTTTGCTGCACCTAAACAAAACACACAAAAAATTAGTTGCTAGTTTTACTTTATTTATTGTCTTGCTCTCTATATCAAAAACACAAAAAAATTAGTTACTTGCATTTAATTTATTTTGTTATCATGTCTAGTCCTGTACTTGCTCTTGTTTACACTAGTTAGGCATAATGGACAACAATGAGCTTCTTATTCTATTTCCTGATTTAAGACATGGATGGTTTGATGCGAAAATTAAAAAACCCATGGAACATATTAATATGAATGCTTTGAACACTATTGTTGCTAATGCTATGGAAAATTCTAAGCTTGGGGAAGCTGGCTTTGATGAGCATGATATTTTTAGTCCCCCAAGCATTGAGGATAAAATTTACTTTGATGATACTATGCCTCCTATATTTGATGATGACAATAATAATGATAGCTACTTTGTTGAATTTGCTCCCACTACAACTAATAAAATTGATTATGCCTATGTGGAGAGTAATAATTTTATGGATGAGACTCATGATAAGAATGCTTTATGTGATAGTTATATTGTTGAGTTTGCTCATGTTGCTACTGAAAGTTATTATGAGAGAGGAAAATATGGTTGTAAAAATTTTCATGTTACTAAAACACCTCTCTATGTGCTGAAATTTTTGAAGCTACACTTGTTTTATCTTCCTATGCTTGTTACTTTGCTCTTCATGAACTTGTTTATTTACAAGATTCCTATGCATAGGAAGCATGTTAGACTTAAATGTGTTTTGAATTTGCCTCTTGATGCTCTTTTTGCTTCAACTTCTATTTCTTGCGAGTGCATCATTAAAACTGCTGAGCCCATTTTAATGGCTATAAAGAAAGAACTTCTTGGGAGATAACCCATATGTTTTTTTACTACAGTACTTTGTTTTATATTTGAGTCTTGGAAGTTGTTTACTACTGTAGCAACTTCTCCTTATCATGTTTTTGTGCCAAGTAAAGTTTCTATGTCAAAGTTGATGTTATATTTGGGATCGCTGCGCAGAAACAGCATTGCTGTCTGTCACGAATCTGGGCACAGGCCTCTGTAGAAAATTCGAAAAAATCTGCCAATTTACGAGCGTGATCCTCAGATATGTACGCAACTTTCATTAGTTTTGAGTTTTTCCATTTGAGCAAGTCTGGTGTCAGCTTTAAATTCGTCTTTACGGACTGTTCTGTTTTTGACAGATTCTGCCTTTTATTTCGCATTGCCTCTTTTGCTATGTTGGATTCATTTCTTTGATCCATTAATGTCCAGTAGCTTTATGCAATGTCCAGAAGTGTAAAGAATGTTTGTGTCACCTCTGAATGTGTGAATTATTAATTGTGCACTAACCCTCTAATGAGTTTGCTTGAAGTTTGGTGTGAAGGAAGTTTTCAAGGGTCAAGAGAGGAGTATGATATACTATGATCAAGAGGAGTGAAAGCTCTAAGCTTGGGGATGCCCCGTGGTTCACCCCTGCATATTTTAAGAAGACTCAAGCGTCTAAGCTTGGGGATGCCCAAGGCATCCCCTTCTTCATCGACAACATCATCAGGTTCCTCCCCTGAAACTATATTTTTATTCAATCACATCTTGTGTTCTTTGCTTGGAGCGTCGGTTTGTTTTTGTTTTTGTTTTTGTTTGAATAAAATGGATCCTAGCATTCACTTTGTGGGAGAGAGACACGCTCCGCTGTTGCATATGGACACATGTGTCCTTAGGCTTTACTCATAATGTTCAAGGCGAAGTTTCTTCTTCGTTAAATTGTTATATGGTTGGAATTGGAAAATGCTACATGTAGTAATTCTAAAATGTCTTGGATAATGTGATACTTGGCAATTGTTGTGCTCATGTTTAAGCTCTTGCATCATATGCTTTGCACCCATTAATGAAGAAATACATAGAGCTTGCTAAAATTTGATTTGCATATTTGGTTTCTCTAAGGTCTAGATAATATCTAGTATTGAGTTTTGAACAACAAGGAAGACGGTGTAGAGCCTTATAATGTTTACAATATGTCTTTTATGTGAGTTTTGCTGCACTTGTTCATTCTTGAGTTTGCTTCAAATAACCTTGCTAGCCTAAACCTTGTATCGAGAGGGAATACTTCTCATGCATCCAAAATCCTTGAGCCAACTACTATGCCATTTGTGTCCACCATACCTACCTACTACATGGTATTTCTCCGCCATTCCAAAGTAAATTGCTTGAGTGCTACCTTTAAAATTCCATCATTTACCTTTGCAATATATAGCTCATGGGACAAAATAGCCTTAAAAACTATCGTAGTATTGAATATGTACTTATGCACTTTATATTTTATTAAGTTGCTTGTTGTGCGATAACCATGCTTCTGGGGAACGCCATCAACTATTGTTGAATATCATGTGAGTTGCTATGCATGTCCGTCTTGTCTGAAGGTCTATCATTTTAGTGGTTGGAGCATGCAAAATTGTTAGAGAAGAACATTGGGCCGCTAACTAAAACCATGAACCATGGTGGAAGTTTCAGTTTTGGACATATATCCTCAATCTCATATGAGAATAATAACATTGCTACATGCTTATGCATTTAAGAGGAGTCCATTATCTGTTGTCCATGTTGTCCCGGTATGGATGTCTAAGTTGAGAATAATCAAAAGCGAGAAATCCAAAATGCGAGCTTTCTCCTTAGACCTTTGTACAGGCGGCATGGAGGTACCCCTTTGTGACACTTGGTTGAAACATGGCATGCGAAGATCCGGTAGTCCAAGCTAAGTAGGACGAGGTGCGGGCACTATTAGTATACTATGCATGAGGCTTGCAACTTGTAAGATATAATTTACATAACTCATATGCTTTATTACTACCGTTGACAAAATTGTTTCATGTTTTCAAAATAAAAGCTCTAGCACAAATACAGCAATCGATGCTTTCCTCATTGAAGGACCATTCTTTTACTTTTATTGTTGAGTCAGTTTACCTATCTCCTTCCACCTTAAGAAGCAAACACTTGTGTGAACTGTGCATTGATTCCTACATACTTGCATATTGCACTTGTTATATTACTTTATGTTGACAATATCCATGAGATATACATGTTATAAGTTGAAAGCAACCGCTGAAACTTAATCTTCCTTTGTGTTGCTTCAACACCTTTACTTCGATTTATTGCTTTATGAGTTAACTCTTATGCAAGACTTATTGATGCTTGTCTTGAAGTACTATTCATGAAAAGTCTTTGCTATATGATTCACTTGTTTACTCATGTCATTACCTTTGTTTTGATCGCTGCATTCATTACATATGTTTACAAATAGTATGATCAAGATTATGATGGCATGTCACTTCAGAAATTATCTTTGTTATCGTTTTACCTGCTCGGGACGAGCAGAACTAAGCTTGGGGATGCTGATACGTCTCCAACGTATCGATAATTTCTTATGTTCCATGCTACTTTATTGATGATACCTACATGTTTTATGCACATTATATGTCATATTTATGCATTTTGGAACTAACCTATTAACAAGATGCCGAAGAGCCAGTTGCTGTTTTCTGCTATTTTTGGTTTCAGAAATCCTAGTAAAGAAATATTCTCGGAATTGGACGAAACTTTCGCCCAGGGTCCTATTTTTGCACGAAGCTTCCAAGACCGAAGAGATAACGAAGTGGGGCCACGAGGCGGCCGGAGGGTGGCGGCGCGGCCCAAGCCCGGCCGCGCCGACCTAGCCTCTGGGCCCTGTGTGGCCCCCCGCGTTGACCCTCCGCCTACTTAAAGCTTCCGTCGCGAAACCCCCCCAAGAGCCACGATACGGAAAACCTTCCAGAGACGCCGCCGCCGCGAATCCCATCTCGGGGGATTCGGAGATCGCCTCCGGCACCCTGCCGGAGGGGATTCATCTCCCGGAGGACTCTACACCGCCATGGTCGCCTCCGGAGTGATGAGTGAGTAGTCCACCCCTGGACCATGGGTCCATAGCAGTAGCTAGATGGTCGTCTTCTCCTTGTTGTGCTTCATTGTTGGATCTTGTGAGCTGCCTAACATGATCAAGATCATCTATCGTAATTCTATATGTTGTGTTTGTCGGGATCCGATGGATAGAGAGTACTATGATTATGGTGATTATCAATCTATTGTTCATGTGTTGTTTATGATCTTGCATGCTCTCCGTTACTAGTAGAGGCTCTGGCCAAGTTTTTACTCTTAACTCCAAGAGGGAGTATTTATGCTCGATAGTGGGTTCATGCCTCCATTGAATCTGGGACAGTGACAGAAAGTTCTAAGGTTGTGGATGTGCTGTTGCCACTAGGGATAAAACATTGATGCTATGTCTAAGGATGTAGTTGTTGATTACATTACGCACCATACTTAATGCAATTGTCTGTTGCTTTGCAACTTAATACTGGAGGGGGTTCGGATGATAACCTGAAGGTGGACTTTTTAGGCATAGATGCAGTTGGATGGTGGTCTATGTACTTTGTCGTAATGCCCGGATTAAATCTCACTATATTTATCATGTCATGTATATGCATTGTTATGCCTTTCTCTATTTGTCAATTGCCCGACTGTAATTTGTTCACCCAACATGCTTTATCTTATGGGAGAGACACCTCTAGTGAACTGTGGACCCCGGTCCTATTCTTTACATAGCATACAATCTACTTGTTTTACTGTTTTCTTTGCAAACATCTTCCACTCGATACGTTTAATCCTTTGTTACAGCAAGCCGGTGAGATTGACAACCTCACTTTCGTTGGGACAAAGTACTTGGGTGTGTTGTGCAGGTTCCGCGTTGGCGCCGGAATCCCTGGTGTTGCGCCGCATCACATTTCGCGACCATCAACCTTCAACGTGCTTCTTGGCTCCTACTGGTTCGATTAAACCTTGGTTTCATACTGAGGGAAACTTGCTTCTATACGCATCATACCTTCCACTTGGGGTTCCCAACGGACGTGTGCATCTACGCGTATCAATCCTTTGCAGCAACATTTGGAGAATAGCGAGAGTGAAGTTTTTAGGAAAGAAAGAGATGAGCTTGAGGAAATTTTTCTTCGCCAACCTATTCTCAAGCATGATTTACCGGTGGAAGATTTGGGTACAACACCGCCACCAAAGGAAGATCATGTTTTCGATTTAAAGCCTTTACCTGATAATCTTAAATATGCTCATATTGATGATAAGAAAATATATCCTGTTATTATTAGTTCTAAGCTTTCAGAGATTGAGGAAGAAAGGTTATTGGAAATATTGAAGAAACACCGAGGAGCTATTGGTTACACTCTTGATGATTTGAAGGGGATTTCTCCTTCTATTTGCCAACATGCTATCAATATGGAAGATGATGCAAAGCCTGTTGTTGAACATCAACGTCGTCTAATTCCGAAAATGAAGGAGGTGGTAAGGAATGAGGTATTAAAACTTCTTGAAGCAGGTATTATATATCCTATTGCTGATAGTAGATGGGTTAGTCCTGTGCATTGTGTTCCTAAGAAAGGAGGAATGACTGTTGTGCCTAATGATAATGATGAGCTCATCCCTCAAAGAGTAGTTGTAGGATATAGAATGTGCATTGATTTTCGAAAAGTTAATAAAGTTACTAAGAAAGATCATTACCCTTTACCATTTATTGATCAAATGTTAGAAAGGTTGTCTAAAAATACTCATTTTTGCTTTCTTGATGGTTATTCTGGGTTTTCACAAATTGCTGTTAAAACTAAAGATCAAGAGAAAACCACTTTCACTTGTCCTTATGGAACTTATGCTTATAGGCGTATGCCTTTTGGTTTATGTAATGCTCCTGCTACTTTTCAAAGATGCATGTCTGCTATTTTTCATGGCTTTTGCGAGAGTATTGTAGAGGTGTTCATGGATGATTTTTCTGTCTATGGGAATTCTTTTGATAATTGCTTGCGAAACCTCGATAAAGTTTTGCAGAGATGTGAAGAAACTAACCTTGTTCTTAATTGGGAGAAATGCCACTTTATGGTTAATGAAGGAATTGTATTGGGACATAAAATTTCCGAGAGAGGTATTGAAGTTGATAGAGCTAAAGTTGAAGCAATTGAGAAGATGCCCTATCCGAGGGATGTTAAAGGTATTCGTAGTGTTCTTGGTCATGCTGGGTTTTATAGGAGATTTATTAAAGATTTCTCCAAGATTTCAAAGCCTCTTACTAATCTTCTTCAAAAAGATGTACCTTTTGTTTTTGATGATGATTGTAAGGAAGCTTTTGAAACTCTAAAGAAAGCCTTAACAACTGCTCCTGTAGTTGAACCTCCTGATTGGAATTTGCCTTTTGAAATTATGTGTGATGCTAGTGATTTTGCTGTAGGCGCTGTTCTTGGACAGCGAGTAGATAAAAAATTAAATGTTATTCATTATGCTAGTAAGACTCTTGATGCTGCTCAAAGAAATTATGCTACAACTGAAAAGGAATTGTTAGCTGTAGTCTTTGCTTGTGACAAGTTTAGACCCTATATTGTTGATTCAAAAGTCACGATTCATACTGATCATGCTGCAATTAGATACCTTATGACAAAGAAAGATGCTAAGCCAAGGCTTATTAGATGGGTACTTCTTTTGCAAGAATTTGATTTACATATTATAGATAGGAAAGGTGCTGATAATCCTGTTGCTGATAATTTGTCTAGATTGGAAAATATTGCTTATGATCCTGTTCCTGTTAATGATAGTTTTCCAAATGAACAATTGGCTGTAATAAAGGTGAACTCGCGAGATAGCCCTTGGTATGCTGATTATGCTAACTTTATTGTATCCAAGTACTTGCCTCCAACCTTTTCAGCTCAGCAAAGGAGGAAATTCTTTTATGACTTGAGGCATTATTTTTGGGATGACCCACACTTATATAAAGAAGGAGTAGATGGTATTATGCGAAGATGTGTTCCTGAATATGAACAACGGAGATATTGAGTAAATGTCATGGTAGTGTTTATGGAGGACATCACGCTGGAGATAGAACCGCACAAAAGGTTCTACAATCAGGTTTTTATTGGCCAACACTTTTCAAAGATGCAAGGAAGTTTATCTTATCTTGTGATGAATGTCAAAGAGTTGGTAATATCTCTAGACGCAATGAAATGCCTATGAATTATACTCTTGTTATTGAACCATTCGATTGTTGGGGATTCGACTTCATGGGTCCTTTCCCTTCTTCAGAAGGTAACACTCATATACTTGTCGCTGTTGATTATGTTACTAAATGGGTAGAAGCTATACCCACAAAAAGTGCTGATGGTGAGACCTCTTTAAAAATGCTTTTAGATATTATTTTTCCTAGATTTGGAGTACCTAGATATATTATGACTGATGGAGGTTCTCATTTTATTCATGGAGGTTTTAGAAAAACTCTTGCTAAGTATGGTATTAATCATAGAATTGCTTCCGCTTATCACCCTCAAACTAGTGGTCAAGTAGAATTATCAAATAGAGAGATTAAATCTATTTTGGGAAAGACCGTTAATAAATCTAGAAAGAATTGGGCTAGTAAATTGAAGGAAGCACTATGGGCTTATAGAACTGCTTATAAAAATCCCATGGGTATGTCACCGTATAAAATGGTTTATGGAAAAGCTTGTCATTTACCTTTAGAACTAGAGCACAAAGCTTATTGGGCTGTTAGAGAACTAAATAAAGATCCAAAACTAGCCGGTAATAAGAGGTTGCTGCAATTAAGTTCTCTAGATGAATGGAGAAGTGAAGCTTATGAAAATGCTAAACTCTTTAAATAAAAAGTTAAGAAATGGCATGATAGAAGAATTATTAAAAGAGAATTTAATGTTGGGGACAAAGTCCTATTGTATCGGTCTCGTCTTAGACTCTTTGCAGGGAAATTACTCTCAAAATGGGAAGGACCATATGTTATTGAGGAGGTATATCGTTCAGGAGCAATAAAAATTAGCTCTTTGGAAGGCAACGCCACACAAGTAGTGAATGGACAAAGACTCAAGCATTATATTTCTGGTGATTCTTATAATGTTGATGTTGATATTATTCAAGTGGAAACACCGGAGGCTTTCATCAAAGGACAAATTGACAGTCCGCCAGAACTCGACTTTGAATAGGTAACAGTACAGGTAATAAAAGTCCGCGTTTAGCTTTCCGAACAATGTTTTTGCTATTTTTGGAAAATATGAAAAATTACGAGATCGAAATGGAGTGGAGGAGACGCACGAGGGCGTGCCCCCATAGGCCGGCGCGGGCCCCAGCCTGGCCGCGCCGCCCTATGAGGACACCGCCTCGTCGCCCCTTTCCGACTCTGGTTCGACCTGGTACTTTCCGTTTGTTGTAAAAATATTTGCTATATAATCCCCCGGACCCCTGGAGGTCCGTATATCGTTTTCTCGTCGTGTTTTGTTTCGAGCTGTTTTCTGCCAGGATCTACTTCGGATCTAGATCCACCATGTCTTCGTCGGGAACTCAGAGGGACAGCTTCTTCGAGGACGTCGTCAACCCGTACATGAACGAGCTGAAGATGCACCCCAAAGAATTGCTGCTCGTAGATGGAGAGTTGCAGATCAAAGATGTCCAGGGTCCTAAAGGAGAAGGGAGCTTGGAAGACAGGATGGAGAAACTGGAACAGGAGGTCTTCAACTACAAGAAGATGGCTGAGCGTGAAGTGGACATCTTTCACAAGATTGTGTCTGAACTCATTGATGGACACAAGAGGGAGACTGCAAAGTTGTGGGACGATATCTTCTCACTTCACGACACCACCAACAAACTCCAAGCTCAACTCTATGATGTTCATAATCAAAACTGTGAGTATGAAAACAGGTTTAAGCGCATAAGTCATGCTGCTAGTTTCAGGTTTCCGGAGACCAAGATGTCTTTTGTTGATGGAGAGCCTCTTCCATGGAAGTCTGATGATGGCAAGGATTCGCCATCATCACCGAAGGAGTAATTCATCATCGGTATTGGCATCCCCTTGGTTTGTTCCAAGCTTGGGGGAGTGCCGCGGTATCACATCATCACTACCTTTACCTTTTACTATCAAGTAGTGTCATATCATGAGTAGGGAAGTTATCATATGGAATAGTTTGCAATGTGGAAGTATCTCTCTTAGTTGGTTATCTATGTATCCGTTGGTGTGAGTTATCGTTATGGAATATTAATGAGAAGTCTTATCATTTACTTTTTGCACACCTTATTTTAGTTTGCAATCTCTATTATATGATCACTCTTGACATTGGTATTGATATCACTTTGGGAGTATTAAGTAAATCTATTTGGTTTTGGCAAACTTAGCATTGGTCAATAGCAACAACATCTTGATGTTTAAATAGAAGAGAGAAATACACTTAGATATATTACTCTATTATCTCTATGCTAATGAGTTTAGTATTCTGAAGTTAAAATTGCTTGTGCTTATGAGAAAGATGCATGATTGTTTCTATCATATGTATATTTGTTTGTTTCCTTCAACCTTTATGCTTGCTATCAAACCTTGCTAGCCAAAGACCTGTATTGAGAGGGAATGCTTCTCATACATCCATAACCTTAGACCAAACCTATGCCATTTGTGTCCACCATACCTACCTACTACATGGTATTTTCTGCCATTCCAAGTAAATACTTCATGTGCTACCTTTAAATAATTCAAATTATATTACTCCTTATTTGTGTCAATGTTTTATAGCTCATGAGAAAGTATGTGGTGTTTTATCTTTCAATCTTGTTGGGCGGACTTTCACCAATGGACTAGCGGCACATCCGCTTATCCAATAATTTTGCAATAAGAGCTGGCAACGGGGTTCCCAGCCCCAATTAATAACTTTCATTAATAATTCTCTTCACATGTTTTGCCCTGATTTATCAGTAAGCAACTTAATTTTGCAATAGACACTCCTCCATGGTATGTGAATGTTGGAAGGCACCCGAGGATTCGGTTAGCCATGGATTGAGAAAGCCAAGGTTGGGGGAGTGTCATCCATAATAAAACTAAAATACATGTGTAAACAAAAGAGAAGGGGGATGATATACCTTGCTGGTAGAGATGCCGTCCCTCATGGGAGCCGCTCTTGGAAGGTTCGTTTGGCAAGGGGGTTAGAGTGCCCGCTACCATTCGTTGACAACAACAAACACCGCTCAAAATCTTACTTTTATGTTCTTTATATGATTTCAAAACTTGAAAAGCTCTAGCACATGATTTAATCCCTGCTTCCCTCTGCGAAGGGCCTATCTTTTACTTTTATGTTGAGTCAGTAAACCTATTTCCCTCTGTCTTAAGAAAGCAATTGAGTTGTTGTGAACCAACCATTTATGCTATGATTGAGCTAATCATGTCCTTTATACTTTCTTGTTTAGTACAAATTTTACCTGAATGAATATGACTTTGAAAGTTATCAATGATTATGAGGAGATTGTTATGATTGAGAATGAAAGCCCTGCTATATAAATTCTAATATGAAAGCTTTGTTTAGAAGATAAGTACAATCCGTTAGTAGTTCTCTGACCAAGAACGAAGTTTGCCATAACCATTTATGATTTCCTATGCACCTTTACTTGTGATTTCTCTTTACTTATTTCAAGTTGAGTTATATGAAGAGAATGTTTACTAGAATGTCTTGTGTGAATCAATATGATGCTTCTTGTCCGTATTTTATTTATCGACTCTTCACTCCATAAACATGTGGTCTTGTCTATCGAGCTCAGTTTCGCTTGGGGACAAGCGAGGTCTAAGCTTGGGGGGAGTTGATACGTCCAATTTGCATCACTATTTTATATCATAATTTGCTGTTATTCATTGATATATTTCATATTGGGACACAATACTTATGTTATTTCATCTATTTTGCATATTTCATGATTATTGGAGGATCAAGCGCCGGAGCCAGGATTCTGCTGGAAAAAGCACCGTCAGAACGCAATATTTCGGAAGATCAACTGTGGAAGGAAATTACACGTAAATTCCTATTTTCCAGATGACGGAGGGAGCCAGAAGGGGGAGAAGAGGGGACCCGAGGTGGGTCCACCCCATAGGCCGGCGCGGCCCAAGGCCTGGCCGCGCCGCCCTATGAGGAGGGGGCCCCACAGCCCCTCTCGCCTTCTTTTCTTCGCGTATGCCTTCGTCCCGAAAACCTAAGCCACAGAGGGTACCTCACGAAGAGTTACAGCCGCCTCTGCGGGCGGAGAACACCAGAGAGAAAAGAGCTCTCCGGCGGGCAGGAATCCGCCGGGGAAATTCCCTCCCGGAGGGGGAAATCGACGCCATCGCCATCGCCATCGAGCTGGACATCATCTCCATCATCATCATCATCATCATCTCCACCATCTACACCGCCATCACCACCGCTGCACCTCGTCACCGCTGTAACGATTTGGGTTGGATCTTGATTGTTTGATAGGGGAAACTCTCCCGGTGTTGATTTCTACTTGTTATTGATGCTATTGAGTGAAACCATTGAACCAGGGTTTATGTTCAGATTGTTATTCATCATCATATCACCTCTGATTGTATTCCATATGATGTCTCGTGAGTAGTTCGTTTAGTTCTTGAGGACATGGGTGAAGTCTAAATGTTAGTAGTGAACTATGGTTGAGTAATATTCAATGTTATGATATTTAAGTTGTGGTGTCATTCTTCTAGTGGTGTCGTGTGAACGTCGACTACACGATACTTCACCATTTATGGGCCTAGGGGAGTGCATCTTGTATTCGGTTGCTAATTGCGGGGTTGCCGGAGTGACAGAAACCTGAGCCCCCGTTGGTATATCGATGCAAGAGGGATCGCAGGATCTCAGAGTTTAAGGCTGTGGTTAGATTTATCTTAATTACTTTCTTGTAGTTGCGGATGCTTGCAAGGGGTATAATCACAAGTATGTATTAGTCCTAGGAAGGGCGGTGCATTAGCATAGGTTCACCCACACAACACTTATCAAAACAATGAAGATTAATTAGCTGTATGAAGCGAAAGCACTAGACTAAAATCCCCGTGTGTCCTCAAGAACGTTTGGTCATTATAAGTAAACAAACCGGCTTGTCCTTTGTGCTAAAAAAGATTGGGCCACTCGCTGCAATTATTTCTCTCGCACTTTACTTACTCGTACTTTATTCATCTGTTACATCAAAACCCCTTGAATACTTGTCTGTGAGCATTTACAGTGAATCCTTCATCGAAACTGCTGTCAACACCTTCTGCTCCTCGTTGGGATCGACATTCTTACTTATCGAAGATACTACGATACACCCCCTATACTTGTGGGTCATCATGAAGCGGGACACGCTGTACCGTGAACGGCGGGAAGCGATCGAGCGCCGGCGGCGGGACTCGATCGAGCGCCAGCAGCAGCTGGCGGCGGAGGAGCGTCAGCAGCGGGAGGCGGCGCTGGCGGCAACGGAGGCGGCCTGGGCGAGGCGGGCGGACGAGTTGGCGGCGGAGGCCGACGCGTTGGCGGCGGCGATGATGGAGGCGCCAACGGATGTGGAGGAGGAGGAGGCCGAGGCGGAGGAGGAGGAGACCGAGGTGGAGGAGGATGACGACGACGACGACGAGTTCGAGTGGTCCGACGACGACGGGCCACACCCGGACGAAACGGCCGATCAGCAACGCGCGCTCGTCGAGTCGTTCGAGTCGGAGAAGAAGCTCCAGGACGACGCCCGTGCCCGCGAAGAGGCGCAGATTCGTCGCGCCGTCGAGCTCTCCCTCCAGGCGGTGCAGCAGGGGAGGGCGGACGTCGACGCGGTGCTGGAGCAGCGGCGTCTGGCCACCGCCCTACGCACGGAGAGGCGGCGCGCGCAGCAAGAGCTGCGGCGGAGGGCAGGCGACGCCGGGGCGGGGCCGTCGAACGCACCGCCGGGCGGTCAGTAGGCTAGGTTTAGATGAAAGCTAGCCATTTTCATTCAAACTTTCATTCATACGATGGTTAACCGCAAATACATTACGTGCTAATGTGTAAATTTCTTAAGATAATGGAATTTACCTTCTTTGCTTCAAACACCGTGCGATCAAAGCCAGGTTCTATGTCCGAAAATAAAGCAGGCACTCGTCAGATGTAGTTAACGGTAGTTTCTCCTGCTAGCAATTTGGGATTTGAGGACTGGAGATTGAAGATGAATAACGTAATGGCAGTGTGGGAGCGTATGGGTTCGGTTCATCGGTTGCATCGTCCAGGTAATGGAAATTATATGGATTACTCAGTTATGAAGAATGCAGATTAGTTTGCGTGGGTAGACAGACATTTTGCAGGTAGTTTGCGTGGGTAGACAGACAAAATTGCCAAGCCTGTCATGTTATATTCTAAGTTCGGCACCTTCAGAAAAGCATATGGCTGTCGATGCGGTAAATTCTTTACTGGTTGGTTAAGACTCCAGTCGCGTCCCCAAAGCATTCCCAAAGAGATTTGGGGCGCGCCGGATAAAAAAACGTTCCCAGCCGCGCGTCCCAAAGGCTTTTTTTGTCCGGCGCGGCCCGATACGGTGTCCCGAGCCCGTCCCCGTCCCACAGGGGACGCACCGGGCACGCACAACGAAATGAGAGGCGAGGAGGCGCGGGGCCGACCCGTCAGCGGCTCGGACGCTCAACCGCCACATACGTAGCGACGGTGCAGTTGACAGGAAGCGGAACCGTCGCATTGGCAACCGCGTCGACGACGCGCCAACCCCGCCGGAATGGAGCGCCGACTCCTCGGAAGAGCAACCGCTGCTCTCTTCGACTTCTGCGCCGCCGTTCATCCGCGCTCAATAAGACCCGTACGTACGCCGTCATTCATCCAAGCCTCCATCCGACACCTCCAGCGACGATGAGCTACATCTCCCAGCTCCCGTCCGACACCTCCAGCGAGGGAAAGCCTGCTGGCTGGCGCCATTGGTGGGACAAAGCCAGGACGCCGAGCAGCGGCGACGATTCCCCGCCGCCAGTTGACAGCGAGGAGGAATGGCTGGGCTGGGAGGAGGAGGAAGAAGAGAGCGAGGCCGCGGCGGCGGCGGTGGCCCGTGCGAAGGCGAAGGCGGCCAAGGCGAAGGCTGCCAAGGCCAAGGCCGCCAAGGCCAAGGCCAAGGCGCAGCCGACGAGCACCGGCGACGACGACGCGTCGAGCGCCGACACCGCCTCTTCGGAAGAGGTGACGAGCAGGAAGCGCCACCGCGATGACGACGACGAGGCGGGGCCATCAGCGAAGAAGAAGAAGTAGATAGTTTATATGTATTTAATTATATTTTTTCGAAGTTTTATATATAATTTGTTTATGTTCAACCGATTTGAATATTATTAAATAGTTTCTTTCTAGCCAAAAAAAATACTTTTAATGTTTGGGGGCGGCGTTTGGGGGACGCGGCTGGGGAGCGACGTCCCCCAAACGCGGCACGAACAAAACACGTCCCCCAAACGCTCAATCCGGCGCGGTTTGGGGGACGGTTTTGGGGACGCGGCTGGAGATGCTGTAAGAGCATCTCCAGTCGCGTCCCCAAAGCGTCCCCCAAAGGGATTTGGGGCGCGCCGGACAAAAAAAGCGTTCCAGCCGCGTCCCCCAAAGCCCATTTTTGTCCGGCGCGGCCCGATACGGTGTCCGGCGCCCCGAGCCCGTCCCCGTCCCACAGGGGACGCTCGGGGACGCCGGACACAACGAAAAGCGAGGCGGGCTCCCACATGTCGGCGACTATTTGCATAAACCGTTGGTTCGCGCCTCTTTTCTCGTCGCTCCTTCCTTCCCGCGCCTCCCACCCCACCGCCGCCGCTGGATTTCCCGGCCGTTTGGGCGTCTGATCTGTGCTGCGAGTCAGCACCGTTGTCGCGGCTGGGGCTCCCGCCGGTCGTGCCGCCGCCGCCGCGTCGCCAGCGCCTCCCAGAACGCGCCGTCAAATCCGCCCCACCTCCGCGCACAGAAGGTGCTCGACGACTTGCCAGGTAGGCGCGATTGGTCGCTGTTTGTTGCGTCGTCTGCCTCGGCGCAATTTTAACCATTGATTTTGCTTTAGCCATGGACAGCGACGATGAGATGGTTGCCCTGCTGCTGGAGGACGAGCAAGCGTTCGACGACGACCTGCGGGAGCATTTGCTGATCATCGCGTCCCTCCAGGACATGCTTGACGCTGAGGCGGAGAAGAGGAAGAGGCCGCGCCGCGGAGGATCAAGGCCGGGAAGAAGGAAGTCGAAGCCCCGGCAGAGGATGGAGGGGCATGCCATGCTGCACAACGACTACTTCGCCGACGGGGCAACACATGCAAGGGCCTGTTCATGAATATCCTCCACGGCGTTCGAGAGTTCGACCCCTACTTCAAGCTCAAGGTCGACGCTGTAGGCGTTCTCGGGTTCTCATCCATTCAGAAGTGCACCGCCGCCATGAGGATGCTTGCATACGGAGCACCTGCCGATACACATGACGACTACCTTCGCATGAGTGAGTCTACTGCCATTGAGTGCATGTACAAGTTTTGCCGAGCTGTGGTGGGAAAGTTTGGCAAATACTACTTGAGAGGGCCAACTGAGGAAGAGACTGCAAGGATCATGGCACAAAATGCTGCCAGAGGATTTCCTGGAATGCTTGGAAGCATCGATTGCATGCATTGGGCATGGAAGAACTGCCCGTTTGCTTGGCAAGGTATATACAAAGGGCGTCATGGATATTGCAGTGTGGTGCTTGAAGCTGTGGCAGATTATGACCTGTGGATTTGGCATTCTTTCTTTGGCATGGCGGGATCACACAATGACATCAACGTGTTGCAGCGGTCTCCGGTGTTCAGCAGACTAGTGGAAGGGCATGCTCCACCATGCAACTATGAGATCAATGACCACCAATATACCAAAGGCTATTATCTAGCCGATGGTATATATCCAAAATGGGCCACTTTTGTCAAAACAATCTCGAATCCATCAGGTCTGAAGAATTCTCACTTTGCTACACGACAGGAGGCTTGCAGGAAGGATGTCGAGCGGGCATTTGGTGTGCTTCAAGCACAATTTGCCATTGTCCGGTACCCTGCTCTAAGCTGGTCTCACGACCAAATGTGGGAGGTGATGCAGGCTTGTGTGATCATGCACAACATGATCATCGAGGATGACCGCAAGAATCATGTTAGGTCACATGTTGGTCCCTATGAGTGTCAAGGCCCTCTCGCGGAGGTTGATCATGAGTTGCCTGCAGATTTTGCTGATTTTCTCGCCATGCACGCAGAGATCCGTGACAGCAATGTGCATGAGCAACTTCAAGCTGATCTCGTTGAGCATTTGTGGAGGATCAAAGGAAATACCGTGGCACCTTGATGTATCATCTAGCCCTTTTTATTATATTTGATTACTTGTTTTATTGTTTGTTGTAATTTAATTTGAAAACAATCCTCGAAAACATTTTTTTCATATGCTACATTTGATATAAATGGTTTATGTGTTAAAAAATTTATTTTTAATGTTTGGGGGCGGCGCTTGGGGGACGCGGCTGGGGAGCGACGTCCCCCAAACGCGGCACGAACAAAACACGTCCCCCAAACGCTCAATCCAGCGAGGTTTGGGGGACGCGGCTGGAAATGCTCTAAGTTTTCAGCAGTTCAGGGTACCGAAGATGTTTGGCTCTTTGAATCTTATACTTTCTTGAAGCTAAATGCTCATTAATATGACCAGGTCGATCAAACACCGGGCACACAGGTGCGTCACAGTTTTAAAGGACACTATTAGGCATCCCGAGAAATCTGATTTCCAAACCTCCTGGTTATCGTGCTGACATGTGTCCTTTTTTCCATGTAGCAAAAAAAAACTTGTTTTTGCATCACTGTGATAACAAATGGTTCACCCGCAAAATAAAAGAAAAATTGTTGAGCTCGCCGAACGAGACTCGCCGGAGAGCTCGTAGCAAAAAATGTGCTATTGACCTTGCCGGAGACCCCGTAGCAAACATATTGTGTAATTGTAGCAAAACTATAAAAAAATTGTAGCAAAAAATTACCTGCAGCCGGCAACAGCGCGGTCCAAGGTTACAACAACTCCGTCCACCCAAGGCAGCAACGCCTAGAACCGCCAGTAGCGCTCGAAATCAAAAGGCCGCCCTCCACCGATAGAAAAAGGTTGTAGGCCTAAGGTAGCACAACCGGCCATAGCCGGTAGCAACGCCACATGCCTATGGCAGTGTTATCACCGGAATTTGACCGAGTCAGAGGCGGGCCGCGATCAAGATGGACGTGAAGAATCTATATGGAAGAAATATGTGAATCGGCCTTTATACGCAGAGTTTGGGCTAGTTAGCCCGTGTATCTTAATATAGTAGGTTATGTATCGGTTTAGAAGTTAGAGTTTATCTCGTGCACGGTTTAGTGCACGCCCACATTAGAAAGTCCCCTGGACTATAAATATGTATCTAGGGTTTATGGAATAAACAACAACCAACGTTCAACACAAACCAATCTCGGCGCATCGCCAACCCCTTCGTCTCGAGGGTTTCTCCGGTAAGCACCATGCTGCCTAGATCGCATCTTGCGATCTAGGCAGCACGAGCCTGCCGACGTTGTTCATGCGTTGCTCGTGCTGAAGCGTTTTTGATGGCGAGCAACGTAGTTATCATAGATGTGTTAGGGTTAGCATTGTTCTTAGTATCATATGCTGTCGTAGTGCAACCCTTGCGCATCTAGCCGTCCTTGTACCTCATCATGGGTGCAGGGGCGGCACCCCGCTTGATCATTATTTAGTAGATCTGATCCGTTACGGTTGCTCCTTGATTCATCAAGGATTAGTTTAACATCCGCAATAGTTAGGCCTTACAAAGGGTTGGAGGATCCAGCGGCGTGTAGGGTGTAGTTTGCTGGCCCTAGACAGGACGTTCCGAGGATCAACCTCGTGTTGGTTTTTAGGCCTTGTCTAGGTTTGGCTTACGATCACCGTGCGCGGCGCGAGGCCCAATCGTGAGTAGGATGATCCGATTATGCGGTGAAAACCCTAAATCGTCGTGGATCTCATATGCTTTATCTTGATCAAGCAGGACCACCATATATTCGGCCACCTTGGACGAATCATGGGTGAATCGGCTCCATGAGCCGATTCACAGGATAACCTGAGAGCCGATCGAGGCTCGTATTTAACGTGTACGTGTGTGCCCTGCAGGAAACTAAGCGGGGCATCATCCACACCTTCCTGACCAGGTATAGGTCAGGTGGCACGCCCTTGCAATTTGCATCGGCGCGCGACCAGGAGGCTTTGCGGGCCGTCGCTCTGAGGGACTGGGGCCAGCCGCAGCCCTAGTTGTTCCCGGCTCTACGGTGTTGACCAGTCGCTGCCCGCCGGTGGGTTTCTGACGTCAACACATTCTGGCACGCCCGGTGGGACAATCCTCAACATCAACCACATCGCCGTCTACATCGGAGATGGCGGAAGAAACTCCGGTCACTTACGAGGACCTGAACGGCGAGCTCAAGAAGAAGTATGACGAGATCAAGGCCTTCCTCGAAGCCGACCTCATCGGCTCTTTCCACAGGACCCGCTCCCATGGCATCAGATGGAAGGGGTTCTCACCTGAAGGCGCGCTTGATGGAGTGGACCTATCCACCCCGTCAGAAGAACGCACCAGGTCGCTGCGTCAGGAGATCAACTTCATGGTGGCTCATTCGCTGCACCGCCATTCTGAGAGCCTGGTGAATACGTTGGAGCGCGTCGCTCTGCGCGTGATCCAGGAGATCATGAGCCGTCAGTACTCTCCGTCAGGACCAGCTCTAGGGACTCACCAAGGAGAATTGCCACTCCAGTCCCGTCCACCGCTGCCGTTCGCGTTGGCAGCGCCCGAAGCGCCGAACTCATCGGCCTACGTCGTCTACAAGATTGGTGGTGACCCCAGTGACTACCAATTCCTACATGACGCGCCCAAGGAGATCCCGCACGGATACGCATGCGCATACGTGCCAGACTGCAGCACCTGGGCACTCTCGAACCAGGTTGCAACAGCGGGGACTTCTGGAACAACAGGAGGAACGTCGGAGGCAGACCCCGAGAAGCAGACATGGCTAGCTAAATACGCCACCCCGACAAAACTCCAGAGCCCAGCTCCTGCAGTTGGCTCAGAACCGGAAAAACAAGCATGGCTGGTTAAGTATGCCACCCCGGCGAATCTTCAGGGTTCGACACCTTCAGCCATCACCGCGGATCAGATTTGTACGATTCTGAAAGATCAGTTCGGCATGATGCCGAAAAGGAAGACGGTCGGCTATACCAAGCCGTACCCCAACGAGTACGAATTGATCCCGCTACCACCCAAATATCGGCTCCCGGACTTCACAAAGTTCAGTGGATCAGATGGTTCCAGCTCCATCGAGCATGTGAGCCGATATTTGGCACAGCTGGGCATGATCTCAGCATCAGACGAGCTGCGTGTGAGGTACTTCTCACAGTCCCTCACAGGATCGGCTTTCGGTTGGTACACGTCGCTGCCACCGAACTCAGTCCAGACTTGGAAGCAGTTGGAAGAACGGTTCCATGAGCAATATCACTCAGAGGCTTCCGAGGCTGGCATTGCCGATTTGGCACAAGTACGACAGAAGCGCGGGGAAACAGTGTCGGAGTACATCCAGCGCTTCAGGACCGTTAGGAACCGATGCTATTCGGTTCACGTAAGCGAAAAAGAAGCAGTCGAGTTGGCGGTGGTGGGTCTATCATCATCGATCAAGGACGTGGCCTCCCAAGCAGACTATCCTTCATTAGCGCACATGGTGCAGAAGCTGTCAGCATATGAGCAGCGCCACCCAGATGTCTACCAGGACAAATTCAAGCGCGTGGTCACCATGGTTGACGCAGGCGAAGATGAAGGTGCTACGGGAGAACAAGAGGTTGCGGTGGCTGAGTGGACTCGAGCGGCAGGCCCAGTAACCTGCAAATGGGTAAAGCCACCAGGGCCTCCAAGAGGGTTCGACTTCGACGTGACTAAAACCGAGCAGATTTTCGATCTATTACTCACGGAGAAGCACATAAAGGTACCCGAAGGCCACAAAGTTCCTACGGTGCAGGAGCTGAACGGAAAGCCATACTGCAAGTGGCATAACACGTTCACCCATACCACTAACGACTGCAGGGTGTGGCGTCAGCAGATCCAGATGGCGATAGAAAATGGACGACTAATTTTCAACCAGTACGCCATGAAGGTCGACACACACCCCTTCCCCGCCGTCAACATGGTGGAGTTTACCCACCTCGGAGGGTGCCAGCCAGGTTTCTCAGCCAACATCAACATGGTAGAGCTTGGACACCACTCTGAGAAGGACGGGGATGAGGGCAGCTGCTCTCAGAGCAAAGACACAGAGGGGGCCGCTCCATGCGATCGGCTCCGTCAAGATGGCAAGCGCTACGTCACAGAGGGAGAAGTGAAGAACATAAGATATCAACGACCCCTCTCTGATCACCTCCTCAACAAGTATGTGAGTCGGTATGACCAACGCCGGCGACACGGCGACGATGATGAAAGAGATCGTCTGGCCAGAAACGACCGAAGGCATCGTCGGCATAATCACGATGAGGAGCGGCAGGAGCGCCACGCTAGGGAGCAAGACGACACGGGCAGGCATTGGGACTGCCCCTTCTTCAGACACTGCTGGGATTCAGGAATGAGCCGATTGCCTACGATCGGCAATTGCCCAGAATGCAATCGTAAGAAGAAGGAGGCAGCCAACGTGTCCGTGTTCGAGCGCTTAGGGCCTCTCCCACCACAAAGCAGACGTGCTGAGACCCCTCGGTTGGAAGATCTCGAGGATTCGGAAGACGAGGGGGAAGACGAAGAAGACAGGTACCACCGTCCAAGGTGGTGCCCTGATGGTCTCAGCCATTCACAAAAGCGCAGGGTTCAGCGATTGCGCGGTCTGGAGGAAGCCGAAAGGTTGTACTTGTATACGCTAAGGAAGGCACGGCCCGATCTGGCTGCAAAAGTCCAGCGAACCCTGGATGAGGAGGGACTGCCGCAAAGAAAAGAGTGGCGCCCCAAGCAAAGGAAAGCCGATGATGAAACATCGGCTGGCACAAACATGGTGCTCGTTCGTCCGGCGAAGTGTAGAGCTCCACGATTACACGATGCACCCGAGGTGGACAACAGCAAGCGCACCAACGTGATAAAGTCAGAGATTGGGCTGGTTTTATCCACCGGCATGGACGAGTAGCAAGACTACGTCAATAAGCAAACATGGCGAGGCTGATCCTTGCGATCGGCCCCCCGGGATATTACAAAACCTTCACTGAGCAAACAACGTGGAGGCCGATTCCAGCAATCGGCCAAGATTATCCTCACCATCTATTTTGCCTGGGATCAACGTTTGACCCAACAGGGACTACCTGACGAGCCGATACCATCAATTCTCTTGACAGAATCGGCTCGGGGGGCACCTAGGTGGATAAAACACGAGGATATGAGATAATACTATCAAGTATGGGGGCCGATACACAAATCGGCCATAATACTATCAAGTATGGGGGCCGATACACAAATCGGCATCGACTTTACAGCCGATGCAAGGGCATCGACTTTAGAATTGAGAAGTAGCCGATGCGCAGCCATCGACTCTAGTGGAATTATGCGATGTTTATCGAGTCTCCACCAAATTCAGGCCAGCGGTGGTGCCTTCTGTTGCTTCGAGGGAATAAAACAATGGAAATTTCTTCAGCTGCTTCGAGCCGATCCGGGTTCCTGAACCTTTTTGTCGAGGATTTCCAATCTTTGGGGCTAGTTCAGCTGAAACGGAAGGTTATCGGCTGTCTGAGGAAGAAAGGGGATCGGCTTTGGCACATTCTCTCTGACATTCTCGCCTCGAGTAAGGCTCGGGGGGCAGCAGGCCTGGTGGATACTCTGTTTTGCTCTGTTTAAAGAGCCGATTGGGATACCATCGGCTGATCCTTCATTGCAACCTTCTTCACAAATGATGAGTACTGAAGAGGATTATTGGGTTTGGTTGGAAAAGTTCAAAGGTTTTCCTGAAGATCCTGCATTTTCCGCCAGATTTAGAAAATCATCAGTTGAAGAAGGGAAGGGCGAATTTCAAAGGACCGATGCGGTGCTATCGGCTCATTACGCATTGGCAAAGGGGACGAATCGGCAAGGTCAGTAGAAGAGGGAATCGGCTCAATTAAACTCAGAAGAAATCGGCAAAATCAAATTGGGGAAAAGTTCTTCATTGATAGGCGAGATTTCTTACATAAAGAGCTAATTGCTCTCAAAAGGAAATGCTAGGGGATACATTGTCCCATCTACTACTGCTGGCCCTATTCTAGAGGTCCTATCTACGGGCCATCACTGCCCTCGTCGTCGCCGTCGTCGCTGCCGTCGGCGCTGCTCCCGGCGGGCTCGTCGTCGCTCCAATGGCCGCCGACCGGGCCCTCGTTGTCTTCATCTTCGTCGTCAGCGTCGTCCTCGTCGCTGTCGAAGTCGCTAAGGTTGCCCGGCCAAGGGCAGAACCGCTTGGCCGGCGGCTCGTCGGAGGAGCTGTCGTCGTCGTCGTCCTCCTCCTCTTCCTCCTCCTTCACCTCCTCGGAGGTGGTGAAGTCGTCCCAGGAGAAGCGATCGTCATCGCTCTCCTCTTCCCCGTCGGCAAGGAAGCGGAGGTCACTCTCCCCGTCGTCGAGGATTTGTCGTCCTCCGACCAGAGGGAGAAGTCATGGCTAGACTCCTCCCCGGCCTCAATGGCGTGGCGGATGTTGGCCGCGTGGACCTCCGCCGGGTTCGGCTCCGGCGTCGGCGCGCGAGACGAAGAGGACTGGGTGGAAAGATCCGATGAAGCAGAGGAGGAAGAAGACATGGTGGCGCAGGAGGGCTTTTGGAGTACTAATGCGAAGGAGATGCAGGAATAAACTGTGCGGAGCGGTTAAATAAAAGGGGATATAGTGGAAGTTCAATGCCACAGCAGTTCCGAGGAAGTGGTGCCTAAAAAAAAAAAACTGCCAGGTCACGCGGAGAAGTTGAGAAGGCAGGGCATCATGATGACGGATACTGCAACGGTTCTGCCACGACATGACCCGACGAAAGAAAGCGTAATGATTTTGGAAATGTCATTTCCAAAACCAGGGGGGCATGTGTTATCACCGGAATTTGACCGAGTCAGAGGTGGGCCGCGATCAAGATGGACGTGAAGAATCTATATGGAAGAAATATGTGAATCGGCCTTTATACGCAGAGTTTGGGCTAGTTAGCCCGTGTATCTTAATATAGTAGGTTATGTATCGGTTTAGAAGTTAGAGTTTATCTCGTGCACGGTTTAGTGCACGCCCACATTAGAAAGTCCCCTGGACTATAAATATGTATCTAGGGTTTATGGAATAAACAACAACCAACGTTCAACACAAACCAATCTCGGCGCATCGCCAACCCCTTCGTCTCGAGGGTTTCTCCGGTAAGCACCATGCTGCCTAGATCGCATCTTGCGATCTAGGCAGCACGAGCTGCCACGTTGTTCATGCGTTGCTCGTGCTGAAGCGTTTTTGATGGCGAGCAACGTAGTTATCATAGATGTGTTAGGGTTAGCATTGTTCTTAGTATCATATGCTGTCGTAGTGCAACCCTTGCGCATCTAGCCGTCCTTGTACCTCATCATGGGTGCAGGGGCGGCACCCCGCTTGATCATTATTTAGTAGATCTGATCCGTTACGGTTGCTCCTTGATTCATCAAGGATTAGTTTAACATCCGCAATAGTTAGGCCTTACAAAGGGTTGGAGGATCCAGCGGCGTGTAGGGTGTAGTTTGCTGGCCCTAGACAGGACGTTCCGAGGATCAACCTCGTGTTGGTTTTTAGGCCTTGTCTAGGTTTGGCTTACGATCACCGTGCGCGAGCGCGAGGCCCAATCGTGAGTAGGATGATCCGATTATGCGGTGAAAACCCTAAATCGTCGTGGATCTCATATGCTTTATCTTGATCAAGCAGGACCACCATATTTCGGCCACCTTGGACGAATCATGGGTGAATCGGCTCCATGAGCCGATTCACGGGATAACCTGAGAGCCGATCGAGGCTCGTATTTAACGTGTACGTGTGTGCCCTGCAGGAAACTAAGCGGGGCATCATCCACACCTTCCTGACCAGGTATAGGTCAGGTGGCACGCCTTGCAATTTGCATCGGCGCGCGACCAGGAGGCTTTGCGGGCCGCTCCGGGGACTGGGGCCAGCCGCAGCCCTAGTTGTTCCCGGCTCTACGGTGTTGACCAGTCGCTGCCCGCCGGTGGGTTTCTGACGTCAACAGGCAGCAAACTCCGGAGACACGCGGTGCCGACGCATGGAGGTGCTTGTAGCACTAGGAGCAGCTCCACCTAGGAGCACCTATGGCCACTGATGGCCCGACAAGAAGGTTAGTAGGCGGAGGTGGAGGTTGAAGGGGGAGTATGCGGCTTGGGGCGTGTTCACGAGATGGATGTCAGCGACCTCGGCCTTGGGAGGAGCCGACCATGTGCGGGGCCACGAGGGTAGAGGAGGCCACGAGCAGGGCCATGGGAAGTTCAGGACGTCATGCCATCAGCAAAGTTGCTAGGTACCGCCACTCCACGAGGGCGGACGAGGGCGTTGTGGTGCCAGCCGTCTTCCTTGAGGGTGAGGAGGGACCAACGGCGATGGTTGAGTAGGGGGTGAACGAGGGAGTGGCGGAGAGGGAGGGAAGAGGCGAACATGAGAGGGGGTGAGTTGGGCGAGGAACAAGGCTGGCGGCCATGGGGAGGATGCGAAGTTGGTTTCTCCCAGTGGTCGGCAACTGCACATTGCATCGTGTGCATCGCCCATTGCGGGCGCAACATCATCCAAACATCCATCTAATTCTAAACCTAATTTGACTTAGTTTTCTTAATTTGGGCACCAATTTCGTTGTTGATATTTTTTGTAATCTTTATTGATACTCATTATGGCATATGTATAAGTATCACTAATAGTGGGCAGTCAGTCGAACTGACCTGGGATATCGATCTTTTTTTGAACTTCACAAATGTACCATGAGATAAAAAGATGAGGATAAGAGGGAGAGATAGAAATAGGCAGATTATTATACTTAAATGGAACATATTGATATTAAAAAGAGTATAAAATAGTACATGAAATAAAAAAATAAAAAATAAAAATATACCCAATAAAAAATTAAAGATTTTATATTAAAGCCCAAATTAAGCTTAGGGTTATGTGAGTCCTTCGAAGTGGGGAATTTATTTTTGATTGTTGCGATATTTTTCATCGAAATTTTGATTCTCGATCTTCCGGTGCAACGCACGGGGCACTTTTGCTAGTGTATATATCATGTAAAATATATTTCATGGCGTATCTAACTATATGGATTTTATATTTTGCATGTTAATGATTATTAGTAAATATTTAATCCATATTTATATGATTTGATTTTTAAAAATAATATAAACATTATTTATTAGAACCAAGGTTGTATTATACGGCTTCTCTAACTTTTTAAAAAAATTAATCACCGGGTGGGAGAGAATCCCTAACTGAATTTCATTACTTTCCCTTAGGGTTTAGTGCTCAGAGTTACATGCAGAGAGGTGATTACGCCACAACACGCCGTCTTCCTTTTGAGAAGGGTTTTTGAAACGGTACAACCAGAGGGAGAGGTCGGAGATGACATTGGATATGGTAGACTGGGCCGTGTTATCTTCGTTTCTGAAGATCATGGCGTTCCTACATTCCTAGATTTTCCAGAGGATCGTGAGTGCCACGGTTGGCCAGACTGACGAGGGAGGTGAGGTGTTGGATGGTGGTGTGCAGATGTCGGCGATTTCTTGGATTTGAGGGTCGAGCTGAGCTTGGCGCCAGACGCTCCTTGCGGCGAGGCAGTCGAAGAATAGGTGCAGCTGGTCTTCCACCGTCATAGGACATATGGGGCAGAAGGGGGATTCAATGATAGTCGTTTGGTGCAGGTTCCGCTGGTGTTGAGCCTGTTGAGGTGGAGAAGCCTGCCAAATATTTTAACCCGGCGAAGCACTCTCGACGCCCATATGCAGCTTGAGGTGTCCGCTGAGTCGTCTGATTGTAGTAGCCTGTATGCAGCTTTGGTTGAGAAGCCATCACTGTCAAGCATTGCTATGGTATCCATATATTGTGTTAGATGAAAGCCGTGAACAACTGCAAGAGAGAGGCGAGCTCCGCAGCTACCGCCTCGGTTAGTCTGTTCCGAAGACCATGTTGAATCCATACTCGTAAAATATCACTGACTAGGGCATGTGACATAAGGTGGTGTGAAAAAAGCGCTGGATGTGTTTGTGCTATAGGTTCTGTGAGTAGCCATCTTTCAAGCCAAAAAGAAGGTGCTTAGACCATCCTTGACAATATATTGTGTGATGGCTCTGACGGTGTTCAAGTTTTTGTAGATTCTTTACCTAGGAAGGAGTTGTTTAGGCCGTGGCTAATAATGTATGGTGATAGAGAGGTGATCTACAGTTTCCACGGTGTGTTGTCTTGGTGCAGAGTTTTGTAACAAAATTTCACAAGCGGACAACCATTTTGAACATGAAAATTTTTCACCCCTAGACTGCCATTTTCCTTGGGAGTGCAAGCCCATGCCACGAGGCACTGCGCTCCAGAGCACTTGTCCTCACCAACCCAGAAAAAAGCCTTCCTTTTCATATCAATTCTCTCGATAATTAGAAGGGGAATGAGGAGGGATGCCATGTAGTATGTAGGTAGGGCTGTCCATGACATCAAATAGGAGGATTAGACGGCCACCTTTTGATAGCAGAGTTGCATGCCAACCGATAGACATCTATCCGTTCTAAGAACGGTTGGAAGGGCGACACATGTAGTTTGGTTGGAGATAGTGGAAGCCTTAGATAGGTCTGCGGGAATGAGTAGAGTTGCTGCTAGGGTGTTTGACGTGTCATTAGTTACATGGATTGGTATGAAAGTTGTTTTAGTGAAGTTGATTTGGACGCCCGTGGCGATTGTGATTATCCAAGATTTGACGTAGTTTTTGGGCAGCTCACCAAAGCCTCTGCTCCAATGGTGTTTGTGCCACCCTCTAGAGAGTAAAGTTTCTAAGAGCAGGACATGTCTTTCTATGTGACTTTCACCCTCCGTGCAACTACTCTTGAGAGTGGATTCGGAGGATGAACGAGCAATGCCTCAACACCGCTTCGACCAAGTGTGTTTGGCTGACTGCGAGTACACCCTCGCGAAGCCAGGTAGCCAGAAGAAGCTTGCGCTGGAGGAGAGGTAGCATGTCGCCGTCCCCAAACTTGGAGTTACTAGTGAGGTCCTCATCTTCAAGATTGTGCATGCTAATGCAGTCCAGGAGTCCCTAAGAGAATTCCTTCTCGATCATTCTATCAACTTCCGTGGCGCTGCTATCAGAAACAATGTGAAGATGCTTGAGTACTACGACACTGAAGCCATTCTGAGGGCGCGCGACCTCCAAAGGATGATCTGAACCCGACGACCAACTATCCTCATTTTTTGTATGCTCTGTGCGATCATTACATTGGGACAGAGCTTGTGAACAAGGATCACAGTTCCATCAGCGCGCGCGACAACAAGTTTGAGTTTCCATTGCGTTTTGATGATATCAAGTATGCCGCTCTAAATGGTCGCCTCGGCTTCAAGATAACTAGGATGCACTGGCATCTAGTAGGCTACAATAGCATTAGGGACCATCGATCCTTCTATGTAATGAAGTTATATATTTTGACTGAATTATGAATATTGTTTTTATATTTGAAACGTATGCATTTTTTACTTCCTTTTAGTGTATACCTACATTGTACATCTCACAACACAACTATTTGTTATGTCCTACGGAAGGTAAGCACTACGTTGTACCACTAGTGGAAAACAGGGCTTCCGTGGGAGCCTTTTGTCGCGGGCGCGCATGCACCCGCGACAAATGGCCTGGCCACGTCGCCCCGAAACCATGTGGAGCGGGCAGGTCCTTTTGTCGCGCCCTTTTGGCGCGGGCCGTATTACGACCCGCGACAAAAGGGGTCTGAGGCTGGCGCCTCCTGTCGGCACCCCTTTTGTCGCGGGTCGTAATACGGCCCGCGACAAAAGGGCCATGCCTATATATATAGAAGCCCAGCCCACCCCACCTCATTTTTTCCTTGGTGGTGAAGGTGGAGGTGTATGCTAGCTCATTTTTTCTACATGTGCACAAGAGGTGTTTGATGGAATGCTTGTGAGAGGGATGCCACTTGGTTTTATTTGATAAGATTTCTCCTTTTTTTGATCCTAAAAGGTTAGCAACTATTTTCTCGACTATATATATATGCATAGTCCGTACAATACTAATTTTAGCAAGGTGATTGCATCTGATACATATATAATTATACTTATGATGCAGATGAGTCATCCATGGATGTACGGTAACCGATGTGCCCCCGCTTTCAGAGAGGGCGTGAATTCTTTCCTGCTTGTGGCCGAGGCCAACAAGTCGAAGCAAGGTTTTATGTGCTGTCCATGTCTAAAATGTAAGAACGAGAAGGATTACTCTTGCTCAAGAGACATTAAGAGCCACCTGCTTCGGTTTGGATTCATGTCCAGCTATAATGTTTGGACCAAGCACGGAGAAGAAGGGGTTATGATGGAAGACGGCGATGAGGAAGAAGATAATGATGACCAGTACCGATCTATGTTCTCTGAATGCTTTGATACCGCAATGGACGACAATGAAGAAGAAGGAGGTGAAGAACAGGCATCAGATGATCCTGTTGATGATGATCTTCGTCGGGCCATTTCTGATGCAAGAAGAGACTGTGGCACGGATAAGGAGAGGTTGCAGTTCGACAAGATGTTAGAGGACCACCACAAATTGTTGTACCCAGGTTGTGAAGATGGGCATAGAAAGCTGGGTAGCATATTGGAATTGCTGAAATGGAAGGCAGAGGTCGGTGTGACTGACTCGGGATTTGAGAAATTGATGATAATATTAAAGAAGCTGTTTCCAAGAAATAATGAATTGCCCGTCAGTACATATGAAGCAAAGAAGCTTGTCTGCCCTCTAGGATTAGATGTGCAGAAGATACATGCATGCATTAATGACTGTATCCTCTACCGCGGTGAGAAGTACGAGAATTTGAATAAATGTCCGATATGTGGTGCATTGCGGTATAAGATCAGAAAAGATGACCCTGGTGATGTTGAGGGCGAGCCACCCAGGAAGAGGGTTCCTGCGAAGGTGATGTGGTATGCTCCAATAATACCACGGTTGAAACGTTTGTTCAGAAACAAAGAGCATGCCCAGTTGTTGCGATGGCACATGGAAGAACGTAAGAAAGACGCGATGTTGAGGCACCCCGCTGATGGTCGGCAGTGGAGAAACATCGGGAGAGAGTTCCCGGATTTTGCAGGTGAGGCAAGGAACTTATACTTTGGTCTAAGTACAGATGGCATGAATCCTTTTGGGGAGCAGAGCTGCAGTCACAGCACCTGGCCCGTGACTCTATGTATCTACAACCTTCCTCCTTGGTTGTGCATGAAGCGGAAGTTCATTATGATGCCAGTGCTTATCCAAGGCCCAAAGCAACCCGGCAACGACATTGATGTGTACCTAAGGCCATTAGTCGATGAACTTTTGGAGTTGTGGGCCAAACCAGGTGTACGTGTGTGGGATGAGCACACCGAGCAAGAATTTGACCTACGAGGGTTGCTATTCGTAACCATCAATGATTGGCCTGCTCTCAGTAACATTTCAGGACAGACGAACAAAGGATACAATGCATGCACACACTGTTTAGATGAGACTGAAAGTAAATATTTGGGAAAAAGCAGAAAAGTTGTGTACCCGTTCAATCGTCGTTACCTTCCGCGCAAGCATCCCTTAAGGAAAAAAGGAAAGCATTTCGATGGCGAGGCAGACCGCCGTCCGAAGCCTGTCCCCCGTAGTGGTGCTGATATATTTGACATGGTCAAGGATTTAAATGTTATCTTTGGAAAGGGTCCAGGCAGTCGACCTGTTCCGAAAGACGCTGACGGACACGTGCCCATGTGGAAGAAGAAATCCTCCCCCCCCCCCGTCCTTGGGATCTTACCGTCGAGGAAAATGCGGCCGCTGTTGCGAAACACAACTATGATCATTTCCATAAGCCAAAACCTCCAGCGCCAGAGCCATACACCGAGAAGCAAATAGCATATGCTACTTCTTTTCTGAACACACCATCGCAATATGACTTACACGAGAAGAAGGATGACTATACACGCCACCTTGCGAGGGTAATTGATGACAAGAGGGAGAATATTGCTGAGAAGAAGGCTAAGAAGAAGGATATTGCTACCACGAGCAAATCATCAGCTAGAAGTGCAACCGAGAAGAAGTCAAGTTCAACAACTGCACCCCTCAAGGCCAAGGAAACGACAAAAGGAAAAAAAAGAAAGGAAGTTCCCCTCCTCGGAGATCAGCCCAAACAATCGATCCCAGCACTCAAAGTGTTTAATGTTCCCAAGTTGTACCAGCAACAGGGTGGTTTCGATATGGAAGAAGCTGCAAAGCTAGCGGCTGCCTGTGACGTTACCGTGGAGGAATTGATGGCTGCAGCAGATATAGTTCCCACTGCTGATATAGTTCCTCAATTTGTCTACGGGGCCGACTTGGTCAGCAAAGAGCAGCTGCATAAACTGCCAACACATATGCGGAATTTGCATCAGTGGTACCTTGATGCATGCAAGGAGAACATAAGGTTCATCGTGGCGCATATACCACGTGAATATTACTACCGAAAGGAGGAGATCCATATTGAGATAAATGAACTCTGGCAGTTATTCAATTTAGATGCCCTCGACAAATCTCTCATGAGTTGCTATTGCTTGTAAGTTGTTAACTACATATAAGTTCATTTTCATTCAGTTCATATTCGTTTTCATTGCATATACTCATTATTTCTTATGTGTTCTCTTATGCAGACTGAAGATCAGTGAATGCAAAAGTCACAATATTATCAATATTGGGTTTGTTGACCCAGATAAAGTAAATGTTCAAACGGTAAAGTATAACAAAGAAGAAACGGGGGGAAACCTACTCAGGTTTTTGGGGGAGCAATATTTCTGTGATTCAATATTGTTTCCTTACAACTACGAGTGAGAGTCTTAATGATCTTTTATGCACATCCAATTAATGATTTTTTCTTACTCGATGTTAAGTGTAATTCCTGACGTATATACATAACATCATGTGCAGCTTCCACTGGATACTACTAGACATTAAAGTTGATAAGGGAATAGTTGAAGTAAGAGACCCACTGAGTAGAGGCGTGGACGGGTTCCGCGACTTGCAGAAGTTGCTCCAAGTGTAATTTCCTTCATCGCCGCGCTATATCTTTTGTGAGATATCAATTAATTATCCACTCATTCAATCATTCTTTTGCTTGGCAGGGCTTGGACAGCTTTCAAGAACCATCATAAGCAGAGTACCTGGGCAGAGAAGCTAACATTTACTCCTGTACCGTGCCCTCAGCAGCCACAAGGGACGAATCTATGTGGATACTACGTTTGCGAGTCCATTCGCATGTTAACCACTGAGAAGCAGAACAATAATAAATTCAACGTAAGCAATAACATTCACAACTTTATTTATTTTCGTCAATATTTCGTTATCAACATTGATATAGTAATACTCATCTCATTTTCCTATATAGGTCGACTACATGCGGGACACACTCCAACCAAAGGAACACCTACTAGGAATTGCGGAGGAACTGGCGGGACTTTTGGTTAAAGAAGTACTAAACAACAAAGGCTTGTTTAGTCCAAATAGAAGCTCTACCTCCAAATAGACGGTCGTTAGTACCGCTTGTCGATCGTGAGCTAAATGTATATATATATATGTAAGGGGAATCTACATGTAAAGGGGAATCGACTTTTGCTTCCAATATTTGTTTGATCGATTATATGAATGAACGTGTACCACTTCTAGTAGCGTACAAATATATGCAACTTTTATTTTCGAATGAAAAAATGAGGGGGGGGGGGGGGGGGGTGCTGCACCCCTCAAACCCTAAAGCAGCAGCGTTGTGCGCCCGCCACGTAGAGGGCCTTTTGACGCGGGTGGTAATACCACCCGCGACAAAAGGGCCTGTCCCCTGCGCGCCCCGCGGCTGCCACGTGGTGGACCTTATATCGCGGGTCGTAAGAGACCCGCGACAAAAGGTGGACCTTTTGTCGCGCCTCCCTTGTCGCGCCTGGCCGCCTGCGACAAAAGGGTCATACGACCCGCGACATTAGGCCTGTTTTCCACTAGTGTACATCAGACACTTTTTTCTTACAAAAAGAATCATGTGATATGTAATACATAATGTTAACACAACAAAGGTACATCGCATAGGGTAATGCATTGTATAATCTTGTGTGATATGTATCACTTACTTCAGCACTTTCAGGTTCATGTACTTGAAAGTAGTATAGATTTAAAAAACAACATGGTAACTACAACTTAGAAATAATTTAAACAAAGATAGCTACAAAAATTTATTCTGTAATATATTTCGTCTAGGATTTTTGTCTCTTTCTCCATGTGCAATCATCCAACAATGCTAAGGGTCAGTGCTGCCTAAACGTATGTGTTATATGGGCCCGTATGGCCGAAGTCGTAACCCTTAACTCTATCTTGCATAAATTAGCACTAGCATCCTCCTTATCTAGTCTCACTTCACTTCACTCCATATACCACAAACACCCCCTTCTTTAAAACCACTAGGACAACCTAGTCCCCGGAAAAGCACCTAGATGGCGAGGTGGAAGCAAGCTTCTGGCCGTAGATCTTCCTCGCTGGAATACCGATATACTCCCATGCGGCACATTGGTCGTGGAGTCACACTGACCAAGTGTGCTCATCCTCGACATCCATAGTGGTCACGACAATGTGAGATTGTGCCCTCGCCCTCCCGCAGGTTTTGGATTGTTAGCATATTCATTTTTACCTTCTATTTGTACCTCGGATCTACTCCAAGCACCGGTGTTTTTGGTGGCAAGATTGGATTATATAGTGAGTTAGATCCATGTTTTACTCTATTCGGTTGCTACATGCTTGAGAATATCGTGTGTGTTTTGGTGTATGAGGTTAATGATTAAATCCAGTAGCACAAAATGATAATTTTACATGTTTACCTTCTATTTATAGCTCGGATCTAATCTAAGCATTGGATTTGTTTGCTAGTAAGATTGGATTCTATAGTGAGTTAGATCCATGTTTTACTCTATTCGGTTGCTACATCCTTAAAAATGCTCTGTTAATATAAGTGTGTGATTGGTATACGAGGCAAATGATTAAATTCAACAGCTCAAAAGGATTATGCTTTCCAATGTCCACCATATTATTGCCACACTGATTCTATGGAACCTTTTGCTTTGCACAAGCAGTGCTCATTGTGCATAGTACTTAGTTCCATAGGATCAAGTGAGTCATTGTGCGTGGTTGGTATTATGATGCCTTCATTTATATGTGGATCCTTCTTGTAAGTACATTCCACTCATGAGTTAGATCCATGTTATTTGTGTGGCAATATCTACTGTGTAAGCACTCTTAGCTAGCTTGATCTATATAATATTTTTATTTGTGTGTGAACACTATTAAATCCATCTCTGTTACTATTTTTTATTCTACACTTGGGAATAGACAAAGAAATAATTAAGAAAATCTACAGATTCTCTTCTTTTGTCTATCCTTCTTAGTTGCATAGCTCACAACCAAAGATATCTCGCAAATGTATGTATACACATGATGCATCAAATGTCTAGTCAAATATAATGGAGATTTGCTACTGTATTTGCATGCATTGTTCAGCTAGGCATATAGATGCTTGTAGCATGGTTCTAGGTAAAAATGTAGGTTATATAAGAAATCAGCATACTGTTATTTTAAACAAAAAAAGTGTGCCAATAGAATAGAAGACATACGAAGAAACAATACACACACACGTAGTTGTGATCAGCAAAAACGCACACAATGGGCTATGAAATAACGTGTGTGATGGGTTTTCACATTGCAAATCATTTGCGAAAACAAAACGTGTTCGATAGGAACCGTATGTGTAGTAGACATGCATCGCACATCCTCGTGTAGTGACGGTAAGGTTTACCGCGTGGGACGGGTCATTTCAGCCACTTGTGAAGATCTGTTATGTACTAGTGATAGTCCATAAAATTTTGCATTAATTTCAAAACAACACATGGACGGTTGCATCCTCTTTTAACATGCCATCCATATTTTGCCATATTTTTCATCGTTGCAAGCATTTATCAATGCTTTTGGTTTGCATACTTCTAACATTGTCCTCGGGCTTTAATTCCTAAGTCCCATAATATAAGATATGATGCCATTGCTGCCAATATAGGAGTAGATTAGTTAAATTAACATCTTACATTATTATGGGAGGGAGTATATCATGGATTAGTTAAGCCCATGAATTAGCTAAAGTGGTTAAGTCACATGCTTTGGATATGTGAAGGAGATGAACCTGCCTATTTATTGTTAGGTCCCGCCGACTAAAGGAGCAAACCTCTTAACTAATTTTTGTGGAGTTTTCCCAAGATTGAGATCTTTTGTGGCGATTACTTGGGAGGCTCCAATTAAGTTAGTGGGGATTGACAGAAGCTTCTATATGTCGGTAACCACAATCAAGGGTCTCATAGTGTGTATCCATAATTTAGCTTTTGGTGGGAAGTCTCCAGGAGAATACAGTAAGATATTATGGAGTTTGCGGAGTGTTGTACCTCCACACTGTTCCAATGGAGAGTAGTATCTACATGAGTGCAAACTTCAGGATACATTGCCATCTCTGCGCCCCTCGGTTACATTTTTACCCAGACTCCTTTATTTATGCACTTTATTTTGTGATAGCATTTATTCTTCAAGTTATATATTTTGCTATCACCTTGTTGCTCGTCTTGCTTAGCCTAAGTTGTTGGTTCACATAGTTGAGCCTAGTATATATAGGTTTTGGAACCGAAAAATTAAACCTCAGTTATATTATGCATTTGTCAAGCACGTAATTTTAAAATTTTAAATTTCCTATTCACCCCATTTAGGTGACATCGTTGTCCTTTTACCTGTTTTTTGGAGGCAACCATAAAAGTGAATTTAGCCCGCACATTTTTCTTTGATTATGTGTTAGAAGTATGCCCTAGAGGCAATCATGTATGATATGATTCCCCATATATTCATAGAGTTATTAAAGGCATCATTGTATGAGTACCTGATGGCGCGTGATGCACACGTCCGTTGGGAACCCCAAGAGGAAGGTGTGATGCGCACAGAAGTTTCCCTCAGAAAAAAACCAAGGTTATCGAACCAGTAGGAGATGAAGGCCACGTGAAAGTTGTTGGTGGAGGAGTGTAGTGCGGCGCAACACCAGAGATTCCGGCGCCAACGTGGAACCTGCACACACAATCAAGATACTTTGCCCAACGTAACAGTGAGGTTGTCAATCTCACCGGCTTGCTGAAAACAAAGGATTAAACGTATGGTGTGGAGAATGATGCTTGTTTGCGAAGAACAACAGAGAACAGACATTGCAGTAGATTGTATTTCAGATGTAAAAGAAAGGACCGGGGTCCACAGTTCACTAGTGGTGTCTCTCCAATAAGATAAATAGCAAGCTGGGTGAACAAATTACATGTGGGAAATTGACAGAATAGAGATGATGGGGTTCGTAGCATAGAAAACAAAAAATTTCCTACCGCGAGACGAATAAATCCAAGATCTAATCTATGGAACACCCAAGATCTAATCTACAAGATCGGAGCAACGAGATTGATAAGATACTAACCCTTGAAGATTTCCAAAGCCTACGAGATCAGATCTCGTTGTTGATGTAGACGATCATCCCCAGTGCTGCAATCCGGCAGCACTTCCGTACTCGGTCGCGCGTACGGTGTCGATGAAGCCCTTCCTCTCCCCGTTCCAGCGGGCAGCGGAGGTGTGGTAGATCCCCTCGGAATCCCAGCAGCACGACGGCGTGGTGGTGGTGGTGGAGGAGAATCTCTGCAGGGCTTCGCCTAAGCCGCAGCAGAGAGAAAGAGGAGGGAGGAGAGGTGGCGGCTAGGGTTATGGATGGGGGGCCTTGGCCGGCCACCCCCTCCCCTCTTTATATAGGTGGGGGGTCGGCCTAGGGCCCCCCTATCCCACCCATCCGGCCATGGGGGGGGGGGGCAAACTCCTCCCCCAAGTATTCCCCCTTATCTCCTAATTTAAACACTTTATTTTAGGAGATAGATCTTATCTCTAGATTTAAACCATTTAAACTAGAGATAGATCTTATCTCTAAGGGGGGCCGGCCTGGGCCCACATGTCATGGTGGGTAGGACCCACTATGCCATGTGGCGCCTATGTGGCCTCTCCCGGGGTGGTGGGCCCACTGGTGGCCCTCTAGAACCTTCTAGAAGCTCTGGTCAAAACACCGGACTTTTCCCGAACCCCGGAAATTGACTTCCCATATATGAATCTTATTCTCCGGACTATTCCGGACCTCCTCGTGATGTCCTGGATCCCATCCGAGACTCCGAACAAAAACTTCGGACTCCAACTCATATTCCTCTACTTATGCGACATCGAACCTTAAGCGCGTCACCCTACGGTTCGCGAACTATGCAGACATGGTCGAGACTCCTCTCCGAGCAATAACCAATAGCAGGATCTGGAGATCCATAATGGCTCCCACATATTCAACGATGACTTAGTGATCGATTGAACCATTTACATACGATGCCGATTCCCTTTGTCACGCGATATTTTACTTGTCCGAGGTTCGATCATCGGTATCTCCATACCTTGTTCAACCTCGTTACCGACAAGTACTCTTTACTCGTACCGTGGTATGTGATCTCTTATGAACCATTCATATGCTTGCAAGCTAATCAGATGACATTCCACCGAGAGGGCCCAAAGTATATCTATCCGTCATCAGGATGGACAAATCCCACTATTGATCCATATGCCTCAACTCACACTTTCCAAATACTTAATCCCATCTTTATAACCACCCATTTACGCAATGGCGTTTGATGTAATCAAAGTACCCTTCCGGTGTAAGTGATTTACACGATCTCATGGTCGAAGGACTTAGGCAACTATGTATCGAAAGCTTATAGCAAATTGAACTTAATGACTTGATCTTATGCTACGCTCATTTGGGTGTGTGTCCATTATATCATTCACCTAATGACATAACCTTGTTATTAATAACATCCAATGTTCATGATCATGAAACCATGATCATCCATTAATCAACAAGCTAGTTATACAAGAGGCTTACTAGGGACTCCTTGTTGTTTACATAACACACATGTATCAATGTTTCGGTTAATACAATTATAGCATGAGATGTAAACATTTATCATGAACACTAAGATATAACAATAACTAACTTATTATTGCCTCTTGGGCATATCTCCAACAGTCTCCCACTTTCACTAGAGTCAATAATCTAGTTTACATTTGAAAAGATATAACACCTTGGCCTTCTGGTGCTTATCATGTTTTGCTCACGGGAGAGGTTTTTAGTCAACGGATCTGACACGCTCAGAACCGTATGTATTTTGCAATTCATTTGCGTCTCTACGCATCACTCATTTTCCAAATGAGTCGGCATTAATTGTATATGTTTAGTCCTCTGGTGGAACCTTAATTCCGCGGTCTGAAATAAGTCACTAATATTGTCACACACAATATAGCTTCAAAGTTCTGACACTGTCGGAACTACACCAAGTTCTCAAAGAACTCCTTGACTTAACATCCTTAGTCATTGTCAAAACAATGACATACTCTGCCTTCGTTTGTAGAATCCGTCACAATATTTAGAACTCGTCTAAATCTAGCATAGACTCCTTCTAGCTCATTGTGCTACCTTTTAAACAACACTTAGCCTGATTGAGATTGAATTTTTTTATATGTGACCAAACTAATATCGGTGCAACACCTTACAGCGATTTGTTTGTCACTACCCCATATAAAAACTATATATATATATATCCTTGGTTCTTCTAAAGCACTCAGGGATATTCTTACTGTTGTCCAATGATCATTACATGAATCATTCTGGTATATGCTCGTAACACTTTAGAGCACAGGACATCTGACTTTGTACATATTATTCATGATCTAAAATCACTCATGTGTATTTACTCATCGAGTGTCAAATACACTCAAGTCTTGTTAAACCTTCACATGAAAAGAACACCTTCTTAATATATCTATATTGAACTACTTCAATATCTATTCTATGTACTTAAACTTAAACTTATTATGTGTTTCTATCTATCTTCATAGATCTTGACACTAAATATGTTTCAATTCATATCCTTTCATTGATGTTAATTCTCAATGAAACCTTTTAAATCAATTATATAATTACACTATTTATAATCAACGATATGTCATCTACATAAAGTATTATAAATATGTCTCAGCGCTCCCACTTAATTTCTTGCAAATGCAAGCATCTTCATCGTTTTTGATGAAATCAAAACTCTTTGATTATTTCATCCGGTGAAGATTCCAACTCCGCGATACTCACTTCATCCAATTGAAGTTTGTATACCTATCTAGTATTCCACGGACCAACAAAACTCTTGGTTGTATCTAGTATACATCCTTCATACACACTTCTGGTAAGGAACACTACAAGGAAACATGCTACTGCCGGCGAAGTGAAATGAGCTATTCCTGGCGCACTACCGCCCGCCAGTGGGAAAGCGCCGGTGCTACCTAGCTACTCCCGGCGCACATGCACATTCGCCGAGTTATATAAAAATTACCGGCGCACAACGTTGGGTTCGCCGGCGCTATGGCTTTTAAGAATTAAAAAAAAAATACTGCACATGCCCACATGGCCACAGGCTGTCCACAGCAGGAAAATTACAGAGACCACCCTAGAAAGAAAATAAAAATGCAATCGGGTCCCAAAGTCTTGCTTCACCGCCGGCCGGAGCTCCGTTCGCCGCCCTTGCCGCGTCGGCGGCCGCCGCCCTTGCCGCGTCGCGGCCGCCGCCCTTGCCCTTGGCGGCGAGCCCGCTCTCCCTGAGCAGCGCGAACGCGTCCGCGACACTCGGAAGGCGCCGCACGCGGTCCTGATGCCGACATCGGTGACGCGATCCGCGGCGAGCGCGATCTGCGAGTGGACGGTGGCGAGGTTGAAGAGCACGGCGGCCTCTCGAGGTGGAGGGAGGGCAGGCTGGCCTTCTTGCTGTTCTTGAAGGCGTCGTGCCAGGTGAAGGAGAGGGAGTGGACGGGCGCGCGGTCGGGGGAGACGGGGAAGCGGGGCTCGACGAGGCGGCGCGCGCGGCCGCGCGAGACGCGGCGCGGCGCTGGTCGAGGGAGGACAGGTCCGGGAGGGCGGAGGCCTCGACGGCGGCGGCGCGGAGGTCGCGCACGGCGCAGAGGTCGTCGTCGGTCGTGGCCGCGTCGTGGTCCGAGTAGGCGGAGGCGATGTCGGCGGAGCGGGCGGTAGAGGTCGACGGGCGTGGCCTTCTTCTCGTGGACGCGGTGGCTGGAGGGGACGGGAGGAGATCGGGATCTGGAGAAGAAATTTGGGGTCTCGTGGACGCGGTTGCTGGAGAAGAAATTTGGGGGAGTTGGAACTTGTCCCGCTGTGGAGACGGAGAGAAAGAGAAAGAGAGGCTCGGCTCTCTGTGAGCATTAAATTTGTTTTATCTTTTTGTGTGGTGATGAGGGGGCAACTCACGCATCCAATTTAATTAAAGTGCTATGACAGCTCATGGAGATAGGCTGTGGCAGCACGCTCTCACGAGAGCTGATAGGATAAGATTCCTAGCCTACCTGTGCGCGTCTGCATGTGATGTCCAAGCCAAACAAAAATCGCCGGCGGACCATGTTTTTGCTACGCCGGAGATGGCTACCTAGCGTTGTCGAAGCTAGTAGCTGGTTCGCCGGTGGGATGTGACATGCAGTAGATGTAACCTGTCAAACCCATAGCTCCGGCGCACCAGCAAAAAGTCCGCCGGCAGTATACCAGTACCACCGGCGCAAAGCAATATTGGTTCGCCAGCGGTAAGTACCACCGGCGTACCACTATTTTGGTGTGCCGGCGATAGTCTGTACAGCTATAGGCCTTTTCCTAGTAGTGGAATGTATTTCTGCCATCCTACTATCATATCTCATAAAAGAAATATGTAGCGATTACTAGAATAATCCATATAGACTATAAGCATTGCCACGGAAGATCTAATCTTATCGTAGTCAACTCCTTGAACTTTGTCGTAAACAACTTTTCGACAAGTCAAGCTTCTTCAAGGATATTCCATCCAAGTCCATCAATTTTATAGATCCATTTACTTTCAAAAGTATTCACCTATCTTGGATTTTATGGCGCATAGCCATTTTAACGGAGTCAGGGCCCATCATAACTTCTTTGTATGTAGTTGGTTTATCATTGTTCAAAAACAATCCTTTGTCCACAAATAATTTATTTGATCACAAAATAAACCAAATCTACAAGGTTCAATAAGTACTTTGATCTCCATGACTATAACACTTTGTAGACATGGGAGCCATGATCTTCGTAGCTGCTTCCGGAACCATTTTTGACGCTGCGCTACTCTGATCATCATGCTCAGGTTCATAAACCTTATCAAGTTCCATTGTCCTCCCACTCAAATAGTTCGCTAGAAACAATTTCTTTGAAATAAGTAAGAAACATCGACAAACACTTTTGTCTTTGACTTCATAGTGGAAAGAATTCCCAATCAATTTCATGGGATAATCAACAAAGACATTTATCCGATTTTGGTTGTAAACTCATTTACTTATGCTATGCATACCAAAATTTAAGAAAGGACTATTTAGGGTTTATACCCATGCCATAACTCGTATGGTGTCATTTCAATGGATCATGATGATGCTCTATTCAGTGTAAAAGCGGTAGTCTCTAAAGCATAATCCACAAAAGTATAATGGCGTCATTTTATTTTATCTCATCATCAATCCAACAGGTTTGGATACGTCTCTTGGATACTCCATCATCATTATGATACTCCAAGAAACGTGAGTTGTAGAACAATTTCATAAATCTCTTAGATGTTCGCTAAAACTCGTAATTCAAATATTTCCACCATGATCCAATCATAGATATTTGACTTTTCTATTACGATGATTTCCACTTCATGCTGAAATTTATTTGAATCCATTCAAATATTTCAAACTTCTTCCTTATCGAATATATCCACATATATATACTCAATTCATTGTTAGAAGTTTTCATGAAGTAGAAGAATCTCCCGCACACAACTATGCCCAGTGAACCATATACATCACCATGTATGTTTCCACTAAGTTAGTTGCCCGTTCAACTCTTGGCCTATGAACGGTATTTAAGTCATTCTCTTTAGAAGAGATTTGCAAGCGCCAAATGATTCAAAAATCATATGACTCCAAAAATCCATTCAAATGGAGTTCCTTCATGCGTTCCTTTCTAATATGACCTAAATGGCGGTTCCACTAATGAGTGGAATTCACATCATTTGCCTTATGGCATTTTAGCGTCAGTGTTATGTATGTGTGCTTCACCATAAAGATTTATAATAACTTATCCATCGTACATGGAATGCTGTTACAATTTGAACAACTCATTGTTTTCATTTAACCAGAACAAAACAACAATTATAAAGTTCTTTATTATAAATCTGAATGGATAGACAGAATGCCAACAACGAACATAATAACACTTTATTTTGTTCCAGACGTGCATTCCTATCATATTCCTTTTCAGTCACTTAGGCCATTATATTCTTGTATTGCGTTGTTTTGTATGACACCTCATACCAACCAATATGGTACTAATACCCAAGAATTTCATTGTGTGACCAAAACAAGGAATACATTCATAACATGTATATCATCTATATACACCTGAGCTAGACTTTCTAGTCTTTTCTTTCTTTCTGCCAAAATCTTTTGTAGTTTCTCTTTTAGCTTTCCCCATTCTCAGAAAACACTTTACCTTCAATAACTTCTAGGTCCATTGGTCAAATACCAATAACCTTGAGGTTCTTCCTTTGAAGTTGATCATCACATGACAAGTGTTCCAAATTTCACTATTAGTAACCTTTTAATGTGATGAACAATTTCACTCATAATTTTTATCCATCAAATCATGAAGACTTTCCGAGACCATGTCTGTACATGCTAGGCTCGTAAAGTTTAACCTTAGTATTCGCATGTGCAAATCTGGCTTGCCCCCGTTGTATGCACACGTAGAATCTATAACACCCGATCATCACGAGATGCTTCGAAGCGACGAGTCTTAGCAACAGTGCATACTAAGGACGATCACTTCATGGATATACGAATATCGTTAGTGCCCAACTAGTTGGAGGATTGAGACGCCCGGCGTTTTCAACCTTCGTACATTCCCATAAAACTTATGAGTTCATGTAGTCTCACCAAATTATATTCTATCACCTTGCAATAAGGTCTTAGATATCACATATATCTCATACCTTGATTATTTCTGAAAACAAAATTTTCAACTCCTTACTTTTCAAACGGATTTGAACTTCAAGTTTCACGGAGACAAGATGATTTAAGGTACTAATTGAAACCATTGCTCTTTGAATCATCAATGTGAGGTTTACTAAAAGTTTGCATTAGGACTTAATCATATCTTGATTCTTTAACAATACGGTACCAGTCCGTAAAGTTACTTGTCAGACTTAACAGTATTTCTATCTCAATTACAAGACTAGCGCATGGTAGATAACGGATGCCAATTCTACAAATTTAATTCAAAATACTATTCAGACTATGTTCATGATAATTAGTTCATATTTTAATCTAATTACTAATGAACTCCCACTTAATACAACATCCCTCATAGTTGTTAAGTGGCACACGATCCACATCCACTACACCAAAACCGATCATCACGTGAGATGATGTAGCTTCAATGGTGAACATCAACATGTTGATCATATCATCCATATGACTCGTGTTCAACCTTTCGGTTTCCGTTGTCCCGAGGCCATGTCTGTACATGCTAGGCTTGTCAAGCAAACCCAAGTATTTCCGCGTGTGCAACATGACTTACACCCGTTGTATGTGAACGTAGAATCTATCACATCCGATCATCACGAGATGCTTCGAGACGACGAACTGTAGCAACGGTGCATACGAGGGAGAACACTTTATTATCTTGATATTAATGTGAGGGATCATCTTATAATGCTACCGTCGCGATCTAAGCAAGATAAGATGCATAAAGGATTAACATCACATGCAATTCATGATATGTGATATGATATGGCCTTTCTTCTTGTGCTTTTGATCTCCATCTCCAAAGCACATGAGCATGATCTCCATCATCACCAGCATTGCACCAAGGTCCATGGCGCCGCTTCATGGTTGTCCATCACTTATAGCTACTACAACAACTACTTGAAATAAAGCTATTACATGATGAATAGACACGCAGGTCTTAACAAATTTAAAGACAACCATTAGGCTCCTGCCGGTTGCCATAATACAATAATGAACATCTCATACATAAAATATAATCATCATCACATCATGGCCATATCACATCACCAAACCCTGCAAAAACAAGTTAGACGCCTCTAATTTGGTTTGCATATTTTACGTGGTTTAGGGTTTTCGAGTAAGATCCAATCTACCTACGAACATGAACCACAACGGTGATACTAGTGTTGACAATAGAAAGTGCAAATTGGAATCTTCACTATGGTGGGAGAGACAGACACCCGCAAAGCCACTTATGCAATACAAGTTGCATGTCAAGCGTGGAGCAAGTCTCATGAGACGCGGTCATGTAAAGTTAGCCCGGGCCGCTTCATCCCACCATCCCGCAAGATGCAAAGTACACAAACTAAAGCAACAAAAGCATCACCGCCCACAAAACCATTGTGTTCTACTCGTGCAACAGATCTATGCATAGACATGGCTCTGATACCACTGATGGGGTTCGTAGCATAGAAAACAAAAAATTTCCTACCGCGAGACGAATAAATCCAAGATCTAATCTATGGAACACCCAAGATCTAATCTACAAGATCGGAGCAACGAGATTGATAAGATACTAACCCTTGAAGATTTCCAAAGCCTACGAGATCAGATCTCGTTGTTGATGTAGACGATCATCCCCGGTGCTGCAATCCGGCAGCACTTCCGTACTCGGTCGCGCGTACGGTGTCGATGAAGCCCTTCCTCTCCCCATTCCAGCGGGCAGCGGAGGTGTGGTAGATCCCCTCGGAATCCCAGCAGCACGACGGCGTGGTGGTGGTGGTGGAGGAGAATCTCTGCAGGGCTTCGCCTAAGCCGCAGCAGAGAGAAAGAGGAGGGAGGAGAGGTGGCGGCTAGGGTTATGGATGGGGGGCCTTGGCCGGCCACCCCCTCCCCTCTTTATATAGGTGGGGGGTCGGCCCCTAGGGCCCCCCCATCCCCTTTGGCCGGCCATGGGGGGGGGGGGCAAACTCCTCCCCCAAGTATTCCCCCTTATCTCCTAATTTAAACACTTTATTTTAGGAGATAGATCTTATCTCTAGATTTAAACCATTTAAACTAGAGATAGATCTTATCTCTAAGGGGGGCCGGCCTAGGCCCACATGTCATGGTGGGTAGGACCCACTATGCCATGTGGCGCCTATGTGGCCTCTCCCGGGGTGGTGGGCCCACTGGTGGCCCTCTAGAACCTTCTAGAAGCTCCGGTCAAAACACCGGACTTTTTCCCGAACCCCGGAAATTGACTTCCCATATATGAATCTTATTCTCCGGACCATTCCGGACCTCCTCGTGATGTCCTGGATCCCATCCGAGACTCCGAACAAAAACTTCGGACTCCAACTCATATTCCGAATCTACTTATGCGACATCGAACCTTAAGCGCGTCACCCTACGGTTCGCGAACTATGCAGACATGGTCGAGACTCCTCTCCGAGCAATAACCAATAGCGGGATCTGGAGATCCATAATGGCTCCCACATATTCAACGATGACTTAGTGATCGATTGAACCATTTACATACGATGCCGATTCCCTTTGTCACGCGATATTTTACTTGTCCGAGGTTCGATCATCGGTATCTCCATACCTTGTTCAACCTCGTTACCGACAAGTACTCTTTATTCGTACCGTGGTATGTGATCTCTTATGAACCATTCATATGCTTGCAAGCTAATCAGATGACATTCCACCGAGAGGGCCCAGAGTATATCTATCCGTCATCAGGATGGACAAATCCCACTATTGATCCATATGCCTCAACTCACACTTTCCAAATACTTAATCCCATCTTTATAACCACCCATTTACGCAATGGCGTTTGATGTAATCAAAGTACCCTTCCGGTGTAAGTGATTTACACGATCTCATGGTCGAAGGACTTAGGCAACTATGTATCGAAAGCTTATAGCAAATTGAACTTAATGACTTGATCTTATGCTACGCTCATTTGGGTGTGTGTCCATTATATCATTCACCTAATGACATAACCTTGTTATTAATAACATCCAATGTTCATGATCATGAAACCATGATCATCCATTAATCAACAAGCTAGTTATACAAGAGGCTTACTAGGGACTCCTTGTTGTTTACATAACACACATGTATCAATGTTTCGGTTAATACAATTATAGCATGAGATGTAAACATTTATCATGAACACTAAGATATAACAATAACTAACTTATTATTGCCTCTTGGGCATATCTCCAACAGTCTCCCACTTGCACTAGAGTCAATAATCTAGTTTACATTTGAAAAGATATAACACCTTGGCCTTCTGGTGCTTATCATGTTTTGCTCACGGGAGAGGTTTTAGTCAACGGATCTGACACGCTCAGAAACGTATGTATTTTGCAATTCATTTGCGTCTCAACGCATCACTCATTTTCCAAATGAGTCGGCATTAATTGTATATGCTTAGTCCTCTGGTGGAACCTTAATTCCGCGGTCTGAAATAAGTCACTAATATTGTCACACACAATATAGCTTCAAAGTTCTGACACTGTCGGAACTACACCAAGTTCTCAAAGAACTCCTTGACTTAACATCCTTAGTCATTGTCAAAACAATGACATACTCTGCCATGGGCATATCTCCAACAAGAGATTCATATACATATCATGATGACTACTATGAGATTTAATCAGGGCATTACGACAAAGAACATAGACCGCCATCCAGCATGCATCTATGCCTAAAAGGTCCACCTTCAGGTTAGCATCCGCACCCCTTTCAGTATTAAGTTGCAAACAATAGAAAATTGCATTAAGTATGGTGTGTAATGTAATCAACACAAATATCCTTAGACAAATCATCGATGTTTTATCCCTAGTGGCAACAACACATCCACAACCTTAGAACTTTCTGTCACTGTCCCAGATTCAATGAAGGCATGAACCCACTATCGAGCATAAGTACTCCCTCTTGGAGTTACAAGTATCAACTTGGCCAGAGCCTCTACCAGCAACGGAGAGCATGCAAGAACATAAACACAGATATATGATAGATCAATAATCAACTTGACATATTATTCATTAGTCATCGGATCCCACCAAACACAACATGTAGCATTACAAATAGATGATCCTGATCATGATAGGCAGCTCACAAGATCTAAACATGATAGCACAAGAGGAGAAGACAACCATCTAGCTACTGCTATGGACCCATAGTCCAAGGATGAACTACTCATGCATCAGTCCGGAGGCGGGCATGGTGATGTAGAGCCCTCCGGTGATGATTCCCTCTCCGGCGGGTGCCGGAGGCGATCTCCTAAATCCCCGAGATGGGATTGGCGGCGGCGTCTCTGGAACTTTTCCGTATCGTGGCTCTCGGTACTAGGGTTTTCGCGACGGAGGGATTAAGTAGGCGAAGGGGCAGCACAGGGGGGCACCCGAGGGGCCCACCCCATAGGGCGGCGCGCCCCCCTTCCTGGCCGCGCCGCCACGTGGTGTGGCCGCCTCGTGGCCCCTCTCCGTATCTCCTTCGGTGTTCTGGAAGGCTCCGTGGAAAATAAGACCGTGGGCTTTTGTTTCGTACACGAGAATATTTCCTGTGTAGGATTTCTGAAACCAAAAACAGCAGAAAACAAACGGCGCTTCGGCATCTTGTTAATAGGTTAGTGCCGGAAAATGCATCAAAACATCATAAAGTGTGAACAAAACATGTAGGTATTGCCATAAAACTAGCATGGAACATAAGAAATTATAGATACGTTGGAGACGTACCAGTACCATATATGTATCATTGAATATGTGATTCGGTTGTGGAACTATGTATTCATGATATTCTAACTAAATTGTCCCCAATCGTCAAAGTTGTACTAGACACAAGACTTATACATATGTGCAAGTTGACAGATGACTCGGTTCCATTTGTCATTGGCATGGTTATACTAACCCGACTTACACGACTCGGATAAAGTTTTTAGTGAGTGATACTAGCCCATATTGAGAAGCAAGGATCCAGTTATCATTTGGCCATCTCAATCAATGGAATCCTTGGACCTGAGGTGATTGCATGATCCAAGTTGTTGACCATCTGACTTAGGTTCTGTCAAACAATGTTCTATAGCAAGACATTTATAAAGGAAGACTTCAGCTCGACGAGAACCAAGTTGTGTGACATGGATGACGAAGATGGGATTTGCCCCATGACTTGGAAAGATATTATCTGGTCCATCTCAGATGATATGATTCATAAACCATGGCTATGCGTGACTCGGTTAAGTGTTAACCGAGGCGACTGACTAAATAGTTAGTGGAATGAATCACATATCACGGATCGAGAAGAGAGTTGAGATATTAAAGGGATGAAAATAATTTGCCTCTAGCTTCACAAGGTATATCATGAGGCAAAATAGACTTTGATGAATTTCAAATTGGAAAGGTTTGCGGTAATGACTCTACGGTACTTGAGAGTCGGCATGTTCTACTATGAGCCGCTACCGACTGATCGATTGCGAGGCGGATTGCAATCATGTCCATCTAGCCTTGACCCTATAGGGTCACACAATTAAGTTCTAGAAGTGGTTCTGATGTGATCCAACTAAGAATCGAGTGGGATAGGTTCGACCCAAAATAGACATGGATTGGGTCTGTGAGTTGGACTCGCGATGATTAGCTTGGGGTGTCTGTTAGTGGGACAAAATTCCATACTTACTCCCCTATATAGTGGAGGAGTGTCTATGATGCGGCACGATTAGCCCCTCCCATTGGTTTTGAACCCTAGCCTCCACTTAGTCCCAACAACTGATACGGATATAGCAGTCCGCCACCGGTGCTTCTCGACATACGTGTGGATACTAGCAGAGGTGATGTACTTTCAGCACTTCGACGTTCTTAGGATTGGATTCGATCAAGGACCTTGCTTCAATGTGCTTCACCAAGTCCCCCACACACTACTAGAAAAAGGGCTAGCCGTAGAAAACTACTAGTGGAGCATCACTTTCTGGTGCTCCACTACTACATAGCATGGCGCACCAAAAGTGATGCTCCACTGATAAGATTTTAGCAGTGGCGCACTGGGTGAGCGGTGCACCACCACTAAGGATCTGCCAAAGCAACCCTCCCCCTCATACTTACCAGTTGCGCACCCCTGGTATCTCACATAGCAGTGGTGCCCCAAGAAGGCGTGCGCCACTGGTAACTGTGGGAGGGGGTATAGATAGGTTTAGGGTTACCAGTGGCGCACCACATATAGGTGCGCCAATACTACCTCAAATAGCAGTGGCACACCTATATGTGGTGCGCCACTGGTAATTACTGGCCAAAATTCTCACCAACCCCCCTCCCCCCCGTGGATCGGTTTATTGTTTTGAAAAAAATAAAAGAATAGATAGAAATTACAAAAATAAAATCCTTTGAGATATTCATGTATTATATCATCTAGTTTTAATTAGAATTAAAAGACATGAATTTCGACTTTTTTTTGCAAAATGGCGTCAGGTTTTAGATTTCCAGAAATATAATTTAGTTGCGCACCAAGTCTAGTGGTGCGCCACTAATAAGCCCTACAAAATTCAAAAATGGTCGGTTGCCCTTAACCCTTATCCCCAACCTTCTCCTCCAATTCCTCCTCCCTCCCTCCACCTCCTCCTCCAACTCCTCCTCCACCTCTAACTCCTCCTCCTCCTCCACACTACTAGGAAAAGGCCTAGCCGTAAGGTTGACTTCAGTGGCGCACCATGATGGCCGTGCGCCACTACTACTTAGCAGTGGCGCACCACAAAATGGTGGGCCACTGTTACAAATGTAGTAGTGGCGCACCTTGTTGGTGGTGCGCCATTACTAATTCCTGGCAGGAGGCCAGCTCCTACCCAAAACTAATAGTGGCGCACGTCTCCATGGTGCGCCACTGCTACTTTGCTTACTTATGGCGCATGGCTTAGTGGTGCGCCACTGCTAGGAGGTGGCCAGGGCCGTTTAGAGATGAGGGCTTTAGCAATGGCGCACTGCGTGGTGCGCCACTACTAGCTATGGCGCACCGCCCACATGATGCGCCACTGCTAAGTTGGGCAGGGGCGTGGGTTTGCAGGTACCAGGTGAGCAGTGGCGCACCACTTAACAGTGCGCCATTGCTATGTCACCCTAGCAGTGGCGCACGGCTAGGTGGTGCGCCACTGCTAACCTGGGACCATTTCCTGCTTTTCACCCTCCACTCACATGTGCCACCCACTTTCCCCAAACACTCTTCCACCACCACCTCCCACCAAATCTGGATCTGGTCGTGTTGCCCCTCCTTCCCACCTCATTTTCACCTCTTCATTCACCAAAATTAAGTTGGTAAACTTAATTTTCTTCATAGGTAAGTAATGGTGAAGCTTTCTTAGCTCAATACCCTACTCAATCTCAACTTTTTACCTCATCCAACACTCTAGGTCTCGCCGTATCGGTAACTTTGTTGGTTTTATGCTTTGTGTGTGACCGGTTCCGATCGTCTTGCACACACACGTGTGTGTGCACATATGTTATGCGAAGCTCATGTGTGTGTGTGCGCATGCGCGAAAAGCGTCTCACGTGCATGTGTGTTGTATGCGAAGCCTCCACATGTGTTGTATATGCAAAGCCTCCGATCCACACATGTGTTGCATGTGTTTGTTTGCAGGGATTTGAAATGCGATGGAGTTGCCAATATTTTGCCGAAACGTTGATTCATTTCCGTTTCGGCGAATAGTGGGCATACTACGCATATACATATGTCCTATTTTTAGGGAAGGTCATGCCAAAATTTTCTTTTGGTATGCTAAGATATCCATTTTCTCTATACCCGCAGGCGACCATGGTCCGCATGATGAGCGAAGGCGTTGTGGCTAGGTTTTTGAAAGCCGCGACAGCCGAGATGATTAGAAATAACCAAAAGGAGATAAGATGTCCGTGTCGAAGATGCAAGCTGACGAGCCTTATGGACCCTAAAGCCGATATGGTGCGGGACCACCTTCTCGTGCGTGGTTTCATGGATGGCTATCGGTGGGAAGGCGACGAAGATGATTATGAATTTGTCCATGGGATTTCAACAAGAAATAAGGAAGGAGGTGATCAGGATGTAGAAGATCTCGGGCATGATCAGGATGTAGAAGATCTCGGGCATGATCAGGATGTAGAAGATCCCGGAGATGATCATGATCACAATGTAGGAGATCCTGGACCTGATGATGAGGAAGATCAAGATGGAGGTCATCATGAAGATGAAGACGATGGACCATCGTCGATGGACTGGGTGCAGGACCCTTATCTTCAAGAGCTGCTTCTCAAGCAGACGAGTAACGCAAGGGCTGCCGCCCGAGAGAAAGCCAAGATGGATCAACTGGAGGTAGACGCGGTTACTCCATTGTATGAAGGATGCAGGCCGGAGGATACCCGCCTGAAAGTAACGCTCATGGCTCTGCAGATGAAGGTAAAGCACAAAATGACCGACACATCCTTCAACGACAACATGTCATTCTGGCACGAACGTCTTCCCAAAGGTAACACGTGTCCGACTAGTATCGAGGAGGCCAAGAAAATCGTGTGTCCTCTGGATTTACCGCATGTGAAATATCATGTGTGCTTGAACGATTGCATCATTTATCGGAACGAGCACGCGGAGTGTACCATATGTCCGGAGTGCGGCGTCAGTCGGTACAAGAAGGGGAAGAAAGCTCCTCGGAAGGTGGTGTGGTACTTTCCGATCACTCCTCGTCTGCAGCGGTATTTCGCGGATCCTAAGCAAGCAAAGCTAATGCGCTGGCACGCGGAGATGAGGAAGGGAGAAGATGACGCTGATGATCCGAAGAAAAAGAAAAAGGACAGGATGTTGAGACACCCTTCGGATGCTAGCCAGTGGAATGCGTTGAACCTCGAGTACCCAGAATTTGGGGACGATCCTAGGAACATAAGGCTGGGCGCGAGCACCGATGGAGTCAATCCGTTTGGCAGCCAGAGCAGCACGCATAGCACATGGCCCGTGTTTGTGTGGATGTACAACCTCCCCCCTGGTTGTGCATGAAGAGGAAGTACATTCAAATGAGTATGCTAATTGAAGGGCCGAAACAACCAGGGAACGACATCAATCTGTATATGGGGCTTCTGAAAGAGGAGCTAGCCACGCTATGGGACGCGCCTGCCAATACGTGGGACGCCGCCGCGGAAGAATATTTCCCTATGAGAGCCGCGCTGCTCACGACGGTGCACGACTTTCTCGGTTACGGATATGTCGCGGGGCAGGTGGTCCACGGATTCAATGCATGCGTCAGGTGCATGGATGACACAACGTACCGCCAGCTAGATAGAGATCCGGGGTCCTCGAAAACGGTGTTCATGGGACATCGAAGGTGGCTTCGCGACGAAGACCCATGGAGGAAACGCAAGGATCTGTTCGATGGTCAAGACGAACCCCGAAGACGGCCACGTACGAGAAGCGGCGAGCAAATAGACGAGCTATTGAAAAATTGGAATGAGTGCCCACCGCCGGGAAAGAAGCGAAAGGCGCCGGAGCCGCTGCTTAAGGTATGGAAGACGAGGTCTGTTTTCTGGGACTTGCCGTACTGGAAGATCTTACGTGTGCCTCACAGCCTTGATGTCATGCACATCACGAAGAACGTGTGCGAGAGTCTGCTTGGTACCCTCCTCAACATGCCAGAGAGGACCAAAGATGGGCCGAAAGCAAGGTACGACTTGCTATCAATTGGGATCAGGGAGGAGCTTCACGCGGGACGCCCTAATGATGATGATGATGATGATGACGATGACGATGATGAGGCGGAGGACACGCAAAGTCGTCGCAAGGGCAAAAAGGCCAAGAAGATCGAATATTACTGCCCCCCGCGTGCTTCACTCTAAGTCAGAAGGAGATCGAGCAGTTTTTCGACTGTCTCCTAGGAGTAAAACTTCCTTACGGTTACGCGGGGAAGATAAGCAGGTACCTAGACAAAGCGAAGCAGAGGTTCAGCGGGATGAAGTCTCACGACTGTCACGTGCTGATGACGCAAATACTTCCGGTTGCAATCCGTGGGATCATGGACGCGCACGTCCGTGAAACGCTTTTTGGCCTATGCAACTTTTTCGACGTCATCTCTCGGAAGTCTGTTGGCGTGAGGCAACTTAGAAGGCTACAGGAAGAGATCGTGGTGATACTGTGCGAGCTTGAGATGTACTTCCCGCCCGCATTCTTCGACGTTATGGTGCATCTGCTGGTACATATCGTGGAGGATATCATCCAACTGGGGCCGACGTTCCTGCACAGCATGATGCCGTTCGAAAGGATGAATGGTGTCATCAAAGGGTACGTTCGCAACAGGGCACGTCCAGACGGAAGCATAGCCAAGGGCTTTCTGACCGAAGAGTGCATCTCCTTCTGCACGAGTTATCTAGAAATCGAGAACCCCGTTGGCCTGCCCGTAAACAGGCATCTCGGGAAGCTCGCTGGATGGGGTCACCGCGAGGGTAGCCGCGAAATGCATGTCGACTTCAAGGGTCGAATCGCCGACTTTGAAAGAGCAAACCTAGTCGCGCTACAACACATAGACGTGGTCGATCCTTGGGTGGTAGAGCACAAAACCTTCATCGCAAAGACGTACAGTGATCAGGGCAAACAGAGGACGGACGGAGATATAATCAAAGAGCACAACTCAACCTTCACGCGGTGGTTCAAGGACAAGATGCTGACATACCCTATAGACGAGGATTCTTCTGCGGAAGAAAAACTCATACTCGCCTTGTCACAGGGCGCCGAACACAACCTGATGACATTTCAGGCGTACGATATCAACGGCTACACATTCTACACCGAGGAAAAGGACATGAAGAGCGATTATCAGAACTCCGGGGTAACGATGGAGTCCTACACCGGTGACATCAAGCAGAGATACTACGGAAAGATCGAGGAGATCTGGGAGCTGAGCTACGCCGGAGAGAATGTGCCGATGTTCCGTGTCAGGTGGGCCAAGAACGTCGTAAAAGAAGACCGGCATTTCACCACCATGGTTATACCCGAAGCCAAATCCAAGACAGCGGGCGCAAAGGTCACCGCGAAATATGAGCCATGGGTACTAGCTTCCCAAGTGGACCAATGCTTCTTCATTACCGACCCGCAAAAGCCCAGCCGTGTTGTCGTGAGGAGAGGCAAAAGGAGCATCATCGGAATGGATGGAGCCGCCAACGAGCTAGACTTTGACCAGTACGGCGATCCGAAGATGGAAGATGACGACGACGATGATGAAGAACCATACACAACAAGAAGAAGCAGGACCACCCTACCTAAAGGCCGTCCATTCAAGAGAAGAAGTCTAGGAGTTCCGGGGCTAAATTATTCAACCGCGAGAAAGAAGGGCAAGAAGATTGTGAAAAGATAATTATGTATCATTTTCTTGTATGAATAATGGATGTCATATTGTTAATCTACACATTGTACCGATCAAAATAGACATATAATTTATATTTTTGGATATTTTCTAGATTCTATAGTATTTTAAATATTCTACATAATTATAATTATTTATGCCTTTTATTTTGGTGTATTATGCTATTTTGGATGTTTATTATAGTGTTAAATCAATTTAAAAAGAAAAGGAAAAAAATTGGGGCCGCCAGGGTTCGAACCTGGCGGCAGGGTTTGGCTCAAACCAACCAGGGATAGAGCCAATGCGGTACGATTCAGGATATGTCAATCCACCCAACGTTTTTCTTTTGACCAAACCATAAAGTGGCAGTGGCGCACCCCTAGAGGTGCGCCATTGTTAAGCCTCATAGTGGCGCACCACTAGAGGTGCGCTATTGCTAAGTGTGTCTGGGGACTTAGCCAAAATTCCCCTTCTCTTCCCCGTCCCGACCAGATCCCACCAGCAGCAACCTCCTTCGCCTCGCGACGCTGCCATCCCTCGCGATCCTCTCCGGCGCCACCTCCCCGGCGACACCTCCCCGGCGACACGAGCGACCAGACCCCCCGCTACGCCCTCCTCTCCTCGCCACCCCGACGCCCTCCTCTGCATCGTCACCAACGCCTAGATCCCCTCGATTCCCCTCCTCCCACCGGCCCAGATCCCCTTGATTCCCCTCCTCCCACCGGCGGGCGCCTCTCCCCATTCACCACTCCCTCTCCGCCGGTGCCTCTCTCTGAAGCTGCCGGACTCGTCGTACTCGCTGTGCCCTCCTCTGCATCATCATCGTCGCCAAGGTACCCCCGATGCCCCTCCTCCTCCTCATCCTCATGCTTGTTGTTAGGTTTCTTGCTGCTTTGCCACGGCGATGTGAGTTGCCGTGGATTGAGACATACTACCGTCTACGCTACTGGTATGGTCTAGGTGAATATCCATCGTTTCTAAGAGTGGGCGCATGATGCTTGAGATGTAATATCTTGGATATCCATCGATTCCAGATTTGTTACTCTAGCACATGTCTATTATTTCTATTAAAACTATCGATTATCAAATTTAGGTTTAGGAACTTTTTTATCAATGGTATACGGTATAGATGGATAGGCTACACTAGAAAAATAGTTTTATGCTAAATTTATTTAGAAAAAAATAGCAAATTTGATGTTTCTAGAAAATTTATTTCTGCCAAGCCTATGTGAGCCATTGGGGGAGCTTGAATATATGCTCTTTCAGGTTTCATGTAATTCTAGGAATATGTTGTTGCATGAATGTTTGCATTCATGCTAGGTAACTCTTTTATTTTTAGAGTTCAAAGCTTACTGGTGCTTGCTAGGTGTTGCTGCTGCTACTAGGTGCTTGCTAGTTGCTTCCTGGTGCTTGCTAGGTGTTGCTGCTGCTGGTGCTTGCTGCTGCTTGCTAGTGCTTCCTGGTGCTTGCTGCTGCTGCTAGGTTGTTAGGTTGCTGTTAGTTGCTAGGTTGTTAGTTGCTAGGTTGATTGCTGCTGCTGCTAGGTTGTTAGTTGCTAGGTTGATTGCTAGGTTTAGGAAATTTAGGTTGATGGCTGCTGCTGCTAGGTCTTGTTGCTTGCTAGATTTGCTAGGTTTAGGAAATTTAGGTTTAGGTGGCAGTAGCTTATAGCTTGCTTGCTGCCCTATGTGCTTACAATTTAAAGCAGTTAGTTTTTTTAGCTTACTGGATGAAAGCTTGATGTTCTTGTTGCATATGTGTATCATTTAGTTCATTGAGCCCATCCTTTATTTTGATGTTTACATGTATATTATGTTATTTTGGGAAGTCTATGGTTTGCCCCACATATGCTACTTGCATTGTTGTTTCTTGTATTTATAGTTCCATATATCATATGGCTTGAAATGAATTTTCTCTTGATAAGGTCAGCATACAAGTGTCTTGTAGGCTTACTCTGTCAAAGCATACACGTGTCTTGTAGGCTTCAAAACTAGAAGGCTGAAATTTTTTTGTCTGTATGTGTTGGAGTTCATAGGAATGCAGCTAGTTCTTTGTAGTTCAGTTTTACCATTTATTTTGTCTATGCTATGTCTCTGGTTATATGCATATCATAAAGGCAGCAGCATTTCCATTGATCTTGGACTCTTGGTAGTGTAGCAAGAAAGGAAGGGGGAAAATCATGGAAAATATCATGGAAAAGCTGTTTTTGTTCCAACTGTCCATATTGTGTGACTTTACCATGCAACCAATGCCTCACACACACTAATTAGCAGTATACTGGTTCATTCTCTGGTTTAGTTCATACACACTAATTTAGTTCTAACTGTTGATGCTCACAGTGTTCATTTTGATGTTTACAGCACTAGTTGTAGCAGCACCTGACCGCCAGGCGCACCTTGGAGCAGCAGCTGGAGAAGCACGCCGTGCCGCCCTCGACCGCTGACGCTGCCACAGAGGACCGCCGCCGCACTTGCAGACAGGTAGCCCCCGATGCCCCTCCTCCTCCTCTAGTGTTGTTGCTTGCTGGTGCTACCTAGGCTGCTGCTAGGTAGCTCTTTTATTTATAGAGGTGAGGTGCTGCTAGGTGCATGTGCTAGGTAGCTCTTTATTTTTAGAGTTCAAAGCTTACTGACTTTTTTTATTTTGAACATTTGCAAGGCTGAGACTTGGAGCAGGAGCAGGAGAAGCACGCCGCGCCGCCCTCGACTGCTAACGCCGCTGCAGTCCTCACCTCGACCCGGAGCAACACCTCACCTCTCGGCGACTCCCCGCGACTCACGGTGAGCAACACCTCACCTCTCCTGCTGGTGCTATCTGCTAGTGCTGCTGGTGCTTGCTTGATGCTGGTGCTTGCTGGTGTCTGCTGGCTGGCTGGTGCTGCTGGTGGTGTGCTTGGCTGGCTGGTGCTGCTGGCTGATGTTGCTGCTGCTGGCTGGTGTGCTGCTGCTGGCTGTTGCTGGTGCTGCTAGCTGCTGCTGTGATGTGATTCCCCTGTCATGCACCTATGGTGTATTTTTGTGTCATATTCTTGTGCAGGGATCGACAGAGTTGCCCATTATCGCCGAAATGTTGATTCATTTCCGTTTCGGCGAAAATGGGGCACTCATATGTCCATAAATTAGCATAGGTCATGCCCAATTTTTCCGTGAAATCTTGCGCTAACTTTATGCATTTTTTCCTACTTAGTTCGAACATGGCCAACAACGAAGAGGCCGGCGGCAGCGGCAGCAAGCCATTCTGGATGCTAACCGATGAAATGGAGGTGATGGAGTCACAACCTCGCCGCGACGACGGCGAGGATGATGGCACCGATCCAGAGTACCGAGCGGATGATGCCGCCGAGGATGACACCACTGATGGTGCCGGCGAGGATGACACCACGGATGGTGCCGCCGAGGATGACACCGGCGCACCGAAGAAGCTACGGAGGGAGCGTCGCCCGAATGTGCTCAGCACCGTGAAGCAGGCATTCACCGAAGTGAACGCCAGTGGGCATCCAACGGCGCCCCCTGATTTAGTCAAAGGGTACTCTGCCCAACTCGGGTGCATCCTCCGGAGCACGGTCTCGATCAACACCGAGAACCTCAGGCATCCTGACCGAGCGAATTTGCGCACCCTCCTCTTCAAGAAGCTGCACGAACGATACGAGTTCCCGGTGGACTGCTCAGAAAAGCGTCTCATGCGGAACAAAGTGCACAATGCCGCCCTCACGAAGATGAGCACCGCCCTCGCTAGTTGGAGGAACCGAGTGAAGAAAATGATTAATAGTGGTGCGAGTTACGACAAGATCAAGGAGTCAAATCCCTCGATCACCGAGCAAGACTACGCTGATTTCAAGATCAAGTGCGAGAGCGAGTCAACGTCGGATTCTAGTCAGTGGGGGAAGGACATGCGAAAACTGAACTTAGGCACCCACAAACTTGGTCCTGGCGGTTTTAGGGTGGCGCAACCGAAATGGGACGCCGCGGATGAGGAGCGTGTGAAGAACGGCCTCGAGCCCCTCTTCTCGCAATACAAAAACAAGCAAACCAGGAACTTTCTCCTGGCCCGGTACCGTATTGACCCGAAAACAAAGGAGCTCACCACCACTCCGGAGGTGAAGGAGTTTGAGGCTCTTCTGGTAAGGAATGCACCCGCTTAATTAGCGCCTTTATGGTTGCATTCTTATTGATGAATCCAAATTTCTAAATATGGTTCATGCATGTTCCTCCCGTAGGCTAAGGAGGTTGCTGCGGAAAGTGAAAAGGAAGCTAGTAGCGGCGCGGGGTCCACGAGCTCCTCGCAGTGTGCCCCTTGGGACAACACTTTAAATAGGGCGTTGAATGCCCACAAGAAGAGGGATCCATTGAGTAAGCCGACGTCGGCTGGTCGTGTGGTCGGCGAAGGATGCTCTATGAAATGGTCAGAATACTATAAGTCGGGGAAAAGGGAGAAAAAGGTCACCATCGATGAGAAGGAGGTCGCACATCTCAAGGCACAAGTTGCGCAGATCCCGACATTGGTCGAGGAGCAAGTGCGGCAACAAGTGCAACATATCGTGGAGACCCAACAGAGGACGCAACGACAGCAAGTGGAGGACCAAGTGGGCACGACGCTTAGCTCCATCATCCCTACCTTGGTTGCCGGTCTTGACGAGTGGTATAGGGGAGGAAAAAAGGGGCCTCCCCCGGTTCCCAGTTTCACGGGCAGCAACTCCCACAACGTGGAGCCATCGGTGAGTCCGCAGGCGGCAACAATGGTGTCTCCGGCGGCGCCAACCTTGGTGGCTCCGGCGGCGCCAACCTTGGTGGCTCCGGCGGCGCCAACCTTGGTGTCTCCCGCGGCGCCAACCTTGGTGTCTCCCGCGGCGCCATTACTTCAGCTCAATGCACCCGTCGCTGCGGATAATACGCCGCCCGGCACCGCGCCAACAAGCGGCCACTCCATCAGTTGCACGCCCGCCGCCGGCGGTGCCTCGACCTTAGCCGAGCTGGACGCCATCACGGTAACCAACCCTCGGCCAATGACTTCCATATCCTTGCCTTTGACTAGCTAGCCATCCCTAACGCCCTACATGTTTTCCGCAGAGCTCCGCCGTCGACGTCCCATGCACTCTCCTGCAGTTTGTGAACGGCGAGTTGATCGATGTTGCCAAGGCCAAAATCGTTCAACCGAGCAACCGCCAGTTCCACGGTAGACCCATGCAACCCGACGTGTATAGGATTCAACTGGTTCGGGTGCTTAGCGGCTACGACGACGTGCTACCTCCCTTTCAACCCCATGGTGCCGACGAAGATGAGGTCCTTACCCTCCAGCATTGCTTCAATTGGTCCATGGTTTGGCCAAAGAGCCAGATTCGTTTGGGGGCGAGGGACACCACCCCACAGACAGCACCCCCAGCCGTGCCGGCGCCAAGCCATGGCAAGACCACCCCAACGGTGCCGCCATCAGCTGATGAGGACATGCAGATGGCACAGGATGAGGACATGCAGATGGCACAGGATCCGAACGATGGTCCGGACGAGGACAGTACGTTTGCCAACCTTGACTGCAACTTCGATTTTGGGGTGGACTACGATCTCAGTAGCCAACCCTCTCAAGCTGCCGCCGAGGGGAAAACCTATTGCAACAAGCGGCGCCTATTCTGTTCTCAGGAGACGCCTCCAGCTGCCGACTTCACCGAGACTCAGCCGATAGCCGGGGTGAGAAGTGTTATCAGTCCTAACACACTGAAGAAGGCTTGCGCAGAGGAGAATGCAGTCCCAGTAAATACGAAGCCGAAGGGACGGAAAAGAAAGAAGAAGGACGACAAGTCTGCCAGCCAGCCGGCACCTATCCGTGCTCAGGACGGGCCACCAGTGCCCAAGAATATCGAGTCGAGGGTGCATGTGTCGGGTGAGCGGATGCTAATTAAAAGATTGTACGATGCTGCACCCGGTCCTATGCGATCTCTGGTTGACGGTATTCAGTTTATGGAGGAGCGGCGTATCAGGGAGAAAGATCATGGATACCCGGTGTATATTGCCAAGGTGCCCTCGGGACATGGCTTTGTCGATAGTGACTTCGCGGCGAAGATCTTCCTGCGGTATGATGACATCTTCGCCATGTTGAACAGTTATCCGCTGCACTACACCTTCATTCGCCTATACTCGCTCAGCAAGGCGATGCGGATCATTAGAGACAACACCCCGGGCATCGCGATAGCCGACCCCTTCTACATGCGTGCCGTCCACTTGGCCACCGCCGGAGACCGGGCAGTCGCGAGTGAATACCTCAAGGGCTTCTTTCTAGCGAACCAGAAGAAGTATAACCTCCTCCTGCCTGTATTTCCCGAGTAAGTCACCCCCTCACCGTACCGGTCTTAACTCGTGATTATTCTAGATTTCAATCGTCCTGTTCTTAAACATTATGTGTTCTACGCAGAGACAATACCTGCACACTCATCTCCGTAACCCCGAGACATTCCATGGCCACATACTTAGATGCGGACGGTAAGTCAAGCACGGACTACACGAATGTCAAGGCCGTACTTGATGATGCTCTCAATGGCTACGTCAAAGCGAAAGGCCACATGGAGAGGCCAAATGTTAGGTACGGGAAGCATGTGTTCAAGCACCAAACAAAGTTCCCCTGCGTCAAGAAGCCGCCTTCTAGTACGAAGGATGCCTACTACGCCCTCTATCACATGAATAAGTTCATACGGGACCAGCAGCAGCTTACGCTACCTGAGCATCTCAGAGACTGGGCCAACAAATTGGCGCGGGTCCCTGACGACGGCATCAAGCAAGACTTCTTCCGCATCCAAACAGAGTTTTGTGAAATCATCCATCAAGATGTCATTAGAAGCGCGGGGGAGTTCTACGCCGGCTATCAGCCGTCAAACAGTGATATAGACACGATGCTCCAAATGCAGGGTGACGACTACCGCTCATGGATGTGCTTGAAGAAAGGCGGCGGTTTTATCCACGCTCCGAGTGGAAAGTCTTGATGTGCGAGCCTAGTTATGTAGTTGTGTGAACTAAAGACGTGATTGTGTTGTAATAAACTTTATCCAGCACTTTACTTGCATGTCTGTTTAATTACTAGTTCGGCTATGTTTGTGAACTTATATATATGTCTGTCTCTTATTTGAGTTGGCACTTCTTAATTGCATTGGCTTTTCTTCCATTTTAATGCCGATGATTAAATTTTGTGGTCATTACACTTGGGGGAGGCGTTAGCGAGCCTGGTGCGATGACACAAATATCAATCTCTTGTGCATCCTACTTGGCCTCGCTAACACCTTCCCTAAATGTTAATATTTGTTTGGACCAACAATGTATGAGGCTCTTGTCATTCCATTTGCTTTGGTATCTCAAAATGCCGATGATTAGAATGTTCGGTCAACTGTACACTCCGTGGTGACGTAAGCGAGCCTGGTGTGATGGCACAAATAACAATCTCTTGTGCATCCTACCTGGCCTCGCTTACGCCATCACGGAATGTTAATATTTGTTCCGACCAGCAAAATATGAGGCATTCCATTTAGTTCATACTAGCTACTTGTCTCTTATTTGAATTGGTACTTCTTAATTGCATTGGCCGATGATTATAATGGTTGGTCAACTCTCTGGGGAGGGGCTAGTGAACCTGGTGCGATGACACAAGTATCAATCTCTTGTGCATCCTACTTGGTTTCACTGACCCCTTCACGGAATGTTAATATTTGTTCCGACCAATAATGTATGAGGCATATGCTATTTAGTTGATACCACTTGGCTCTTTCTTCCATTTTAGTGCCGATGATTAGAATGTTCGGTCAACTGTACACTCCGGGGTGTCGCTAGTTGTCGTGGTATCGTCATGACATATGCCATAGGGTGGCTAATCGAGGTGGTTCCTAGTGGTCTCACGGCGGTATCCGGAAGCGGGTATGGGCACGAGCGACACGGCGACGTACCCAGGTTCGAGGCCCTCCGATGGAGGTAACACCTCTACTCCTGCTATGAGTGTATAAGATGATCACACAGTACAATGGTGCTCCTTGAGCTGTATATCCGGCTGCTCCTGGGAGGCTAAGGTAGACGAAGGTCTCTCTCACAGGGCAGCTCTAAGACTAGTGAATGAGAACTGATCGATCGTCCCCCGCACGAGGGGGTAGCCCGGCTTATATAGGCACCGGCACTTTACAGATAAGTCCCTAAGGTCTAGTGGCCAGCATGGCCGGCTTCGGCTCCCGTCCCTTCCCGAGGCGCTGACGCCAGGGAGCCGTTGAGCGTAGTGGCACGTCCCATCCGCCTGCTCAGGTCAGCGGCGTGGGAGGTGCTGTCGTTGTCGTCATCATGCTCTGTAGCGCGTACGGCTCGACGTACGCCATGATGGCCTGTCTGGCGCGTGGCACTGCTGCTCTACAGTGCCCCGTACTTTACGGGAGATGAGGTCAGCGTGGACCTTTGAACCCGGCTCACCTACCCAGTTCCTTCCAGTGCAAGACTCGCCAGCCTCGAGTCGGTCTGAGGTACAAACCCCAGTCGGATATGGCTTGTAGAAGCCGGCCCAGCTACAGCGTTGAAGGCCGCAGCCAGGCCGACTAGGACTTAGAGCCAGCCGGCTCCCGAGGCAGCCGGCCACGGCTCCAGCCGGCTGCTCCTCAGCCGGCCTTTGCCGCGAGCCGGCCGACCTCAAGCCGGCCGCTCCGCGTCCATTGCCCTACCCGGGGTCTTCCCCCCGACATTAGCCCCCGAAGCTGGCAAGGTCCTGCGTTAAGAAGGACCTAGGCAGGTTTCCCTGGCTTCTATATATCTCTCGCTTGTTTCCGGCGGCTCCCGGAGGGGCCAGCTGAGAATTTTCATTCAGCCGGCTGCGCCCTCGTCCGGCTCGCCCCGTCCGGCTTCCTCCAGCCGGACGCCTTTTTTGCTCCTGTCGTTTTCACTTTTTCTTAAGTGTTGAAGACGTTTCCGGCTTGTTGCCAGAATTTGGGGCCGGGTCGATTTTATCGTCCGGCTCCGGCTCGGGTACACCGGCAACTCCGCCGCCTCGAGTCCCGCGCCCGACTTGACCGTTCTGACGGCTTCGTCAGCGTTTTCGTATGGTCACATCACTGTCCCCTTCCGGATTTTCTGCGGTAGTGGGCGAAGTGGTGCGGCCGTTTCTGGTAACTGCCGGCGTCGTGTGGGGCGGTTTCGGCGCAGTTAATCCCATCGTGGCCCACGATCGCCACGTGGCTGCGTAACGGGCGTGCGGGACGGCTATAAATGCCCCCCGCGCGGTACCGAGGCACTCTTCTTCTTCCTTGCGCCCTTCTTCTCTCTCTCGCTTTCTTCGAGCGCTCTCGCACGCCGCCGATTCTTCTCCAGTGACCTCCTGGCGAACCTCGGCGACCTTTCGCGGCCGGAGTTCTCCGCCGTTCGGCAGCCGCCCGCACGCCAAGCCGGCGCCACGGGGCCCCGCGGCTCGACGCTGCGCTCATCGCCGCCGCGCTCTCCTCCGGTGAGGAGCGGTTCCTCTTCTCCCTTTGATCTTGATTGGTCTTCTTCCTCCTCTTCTTCGTCCATGGCCTCCGCCAGCGGGTCCTGGAGGGGCTCGTACATGCGCGATGACGACATCGAGCGGCTGGTGCGCCTCCGCCGGATTCCTCGGGAGGTGGTCACGCGAGCGCCCGGCGAGGAGGTGGAGCCCAAGCCGGAGCCCGGTGAGCGCGTCGTCTTCGGCGCGCACCTCGACCGCGGGCTAGGTCTGCCGGCTTCGGCCTTCTTCCGCCGGTTCTTGGACTTCTTCGGCCTGCAGCCTCACCACTTGCCGGCCAACGCGTGCGTCCTCCTTAGCTGCTATGTGGCTTTTATGGAGGGCTACGCCGGCTTGTGGCCCGACGTCGACTTCTGGAGCCGGCTCTTCTACCTCAAGTCGCAAATGACTGAGGGCCGCCTGAGGACCTGCGGCTGCGCCTCCATCTATCCCCGCGCCGGCTCGCTCTTCCCGAAGATACCGACTGTCGACTCGGTGAAGAACTGGCAGATGACGTTCTTCTATGTGAAGAACGCCAACCCAGCCTTCGACCGGATCAACCTGCCGGAGTATAATCCGGCTCCTCCGACCACCCGGCTCAACTGGGGTCACAACGCCAAGTCGGCGGATCCGGACGCGGAGGTCAACCTCCTCTGGGACTTCTTGGGGGAGTGCGTCACTGGGGGCCGGCTGAGCGCCGAGGACCTCCTCTGCACCTACGTGGAGCGCCGGGTGATCCCGCTCCAGGGCCGTGTCCACAAGATCGGGCTTATGTCCGGCCGGCTGGATCCGACCCGGACGTCGAGGATAGCGCTCACCAAGGCCCAAGTCGCTCACCGGGTGAACAACATCACCAAGGCCAACCTGCCGGAAGACTGGGCGTGGGGGCTGCCGCCTTACGACCGGGCCGCGCCGCCTGAGCGGGTAAGTTGTGTTTTTAGCTTGTGCTTTTCGACTTGCGGCTGCGTGGCTCGCTTGTTATTCATCTGTTCTTGTTTTCTAGATCTTCCCCCGCCAAGAGATCGAGGACGGCGACTTGGCGCACAAGATCTGGACGGCGGATCTCGTGGATCCGGCTGACCAAGCCGGCGACCAAGCCGGCGATGACGACCTGCCGGCGGTGCCCGACCAGGGCGGCCAAGGGGAGCACAACCCGCCGCCTTCGCCGGAGCAGCGGGAGGAGGAGGAGGCGGAGCCGGCCACGTCCACCACGGGGCCGGGACCGATCCGGGCGGTGCCTCTGCGCACGAGGCCGCCTGCCGCCTCGGCGACTTCCGCGCCGAAGAAGAAGAAGCGGGCCGCCGGCGGGAGCACGGCCAGGCTGGAGGGCCAGGCCAAGAGACAGCGCCAGCAAGGGCCCAAGAAGGTCCCGGAGATGGCCGGGTAAGTCCTTTTTGTTTTCTTTGTTGTTTGATTCCTTTTCTTTCCTTACTTTGCACTCAGCTTCTTTTGTTTGTTCGACTAGGGCCGCCATAAAGTTCAACCAGGGCGGTGCCTCTGGGCCGGCTGCTCGTGTTGCGCCGCCGTTCCGTCGGCAGAGGGAGCCGACGCCGCCGCCTACGACACGTGCGCGCACGCCGCCCGTTGTCGTCGTGCCGCCCGTGGTTACGCCGCCTCTGCGGGGGCATCTTCTTCGGCTGCGCCTCCTTCAGCGCCGGGCCGGGCGCCCAGGGCGAGTCGGCCCAGAGGCCCACTCTTGGCGACCTGTTTCCGCACCGCGCGCCGTTCTGGGGCCCTGGAGCCGGCCGGTGCCGCCGGCGGCAGGGCTGGGCCGGCGGAGCTGCGCCGCCTGAAGAGCCGGAGGTGGTTCCCACCGAGCCGCCGCGCCGCCTCCGGCTTCGGAGCCGACGAGGGCGGAGCCTCAGCCGCAGGAGGAGCCGGCGCGCGCCAGGGACGCCGACTCCCAGGCGTTGGTGAGGTCGAAGGGCCCGGCGGTGTCGCCCACTGGTCTTCACGTGGCCAAGGGTGCCCGGTTGGTGAGCGTGCCGTCCGCCTCGGACTCCAGCTTCGGCTCGGCTGGCACCATGGAGAAGGCCTGGAACCAGGCGGACTCCTGCGAGATCATCAGCCGGGAGGGGCAGCCTGGCACGGCGCCCTTGAAGATGCTTTACTCCGGCTACCGCGCCAGCCTCAAGAACAAAGCCGCCGAGGCCCTGGCCCAGCTGGCGACGCTGGAGGAAGCTGACAAGGTAGGTGGCGTCTCATCTTGTTTTCTGCGATTTTATTGTTATCTTGGTAGCCCTCCGAGGCATGGGCCGGCTGCTTGGAGCCGGCCCAGGTTTCGCCTAAACGATTGACTCTTTTTTCAGATGGTCGACGAGCGGCGCACCGTCTTGTACAACAAGGTGGTGACCAGCTACCACAAGGCCAAGATTGAGCGGGGCACCTTGGCTCGTGAGCTGGAAGCCGCCAAGGGTAAGCTCTTGCTTCTTTTGGCTTAATGTCTTTTTTCTTGTCTCTGTTGGCTGATATTTCTTTCCGGCTGCCTCTTAGTTGAGGCCGCCAAGGTCCCGCAGCTGGAGAGGGACCTCCGGGTTGCTCGCGCTCAATGCGCCGAGAGCGAGGAGGCGGGCCGTGCTGCAGCCGCCAAGCTCAAGGTGGCTGATGACCCACAAGTATAGGGGGTGTATCGTAGTACTTTCGATAAATAAGAGTGTCGAACCCAACGAGGAGCAGAAGGTGTTGACAAGCAGTTTCGATGAAGGATTCACTGTAAATGCTCACAGACAAGTATTCAGGGGGTTTTGATATTGCAGATAAATAAAGTACAAGTAAATAAAATGCGAGAGAAATAATTGCAGCGAGTGGCCCAATCCTTTTTAGCACAAAGGACAAGCCGGTTTGTTTACTTATAATGACCAAACGTTCTTGAGGACACACGGGGATTTTAGTCTAGTGCTTTCGCTACATACAGCTGATTAATCTTCATTGTTTTGATAAGTGTTGTGTGGGTGAACCTATGCTAATGCACCGCCCTTCCTAGGACTAATACATACTTGTGATTATACCCCTTGCAAGCATCCGCAACTACAAGAAAGTAATTAAGATAAATCTAACCACAGCCTTAAACTCTGAGATCCTGCGATCCCTCCTGCATCGATATACTAACGGGGGCTTAGGTTTCTGTCACTCCGGCAACCCCGCAATTAGCAACCGAATACAAGATGCACTCCCCTAGGCCCATAAATGGTGAAGTGTCGTGTAGTCGACGTTCACACGACACCACTAGAAGAATGACACCACAACTTAAATATCATAACATTGAATATTACTCAACCATAATTCACTACTAGCATTTAGACTTCACCCATGTCCTCAAGAACTAAACGAACTACTCACGAGACATCATATGGAATACAATCAGAGGTGATATGATGATGAATAACAATCTGAACATGAACCTTGGTTCAATGGTTTCACTCAATAGCATCTACAACAAGTATAGAATAACACCGGGAGAGTTTCCCCTATCAAACAATCAAGATCAAACCCAAATCGTTACAGCGGTGACGAGGTGCTGCGGTGGTGATGGCGGTGTAGATGGTGGAGACGATGATGATGATGATGGAGATGATGTCCAGCTCGATGACGATGGCGATGGCGTCGATTTCCCTCCGGGAGGGAATTTCCCAGTTCCTGCCCGCCGGAGAGCTCTTTCTCTCTGGTGCTCTGCCCCGCAGAGAGGCGGCTGTAACCCTTCGTGAGGATCCCTCGTGGCTTAGGTTTCGGGACGAAGGAGTACGCGAAGAAAAGGAGGCGAAAGGGGTCGTGGGCCCCAGAGCATAGGGTGGCGCGGCCAGGCCCTGGGCCGCGCCGCCCTATGGTCTGGGCCCACAGTGGCCCCTCTCTTCTTCCCCTTCTGGCTACCTCCGTCATTTGGAAAAATAGGAATTTACGTGAAATTCCCTTCCACAGTTGATCTTCCGAAATATTGTGTTCTGACGGTGCTTTTTCCAGCAGAATCCTGGCTCCGGTGCTTGATCCTCCAATGATGATGAAACATGTAAAATAGATGAAATAACATAAGTATTGTGTCCCAATATGAAATATATCAATGAATAACAGCAAATTATGATACAAAATAGTGATGCAAATTGGACGTATCAACTCCCCCAAGCTTAGACCTCGCTTGTCCCCAAGCGAAACTGAGCTCGAGAAACAAGACCACATGTTTATGGAGTGAAGAGTCGATAAATAAAATACGGACAAGAAGCATCATATTCATTCACACAAGACATTCTAATAAACAACTTCCTCATATAACTCATCTTGAAATAAGTAAAGAGAAATCACAAGTAAAGGTGCATAAGAAATCATAATTGGTGATGGCAAACTTTGTTCTTGGTCAGAGAACTACTAACGGATTGTACTTCTAAGCAAAGCTTTCATATTAGATTTTATAGCTGAACTTTCATATTCAAGCATGACAATCTCTTCATAATCATTGATAACTTCAAAGTCATATTCATTCAGATAAAATTGGTACTAAACAAGAAAGTATAAAAGACATGATCAACTGAATCATAGCATAAATGATTGGTTCACAACAACTCAATTGCTTGCTTAAGATAGAGGGAAATAGGTATACTGACTCAACATAAAAGTAAAAGACAGGCCCTTCGCAGAGGGAAGCAGGGATTAAATCATGTGCTAGAGCTTTTCAAGTTTTGAAATCATATAAAGAGAATAAAAGTAAAATTTTGAGAGGTGTTTGTTGTTGTCAACGAATGGTAGCGGGCACTCTAACCCCCTTGCCAAACGAACCTTCCAAGAGCGGCTCCCATGAGGGACGGCATCTCTACCAGCAAGGTAGATCATCCCCTTCTCTTTTGTTTACACATGTATTTTAGTTTTATTTAGGATGACACTCCCCCCAACCTTGGCTTTCTCAATCCATGGCTAACCGAATCCTCGGGTGCCTTCCAACATTCACATACCATGGAGGAGTGTCTATTGCAAAATTAAGTTGCTTACTGATGAATCAGAGCAAAACATGTGAAGAGAATTATTAATGAAAGTTATTAATTGAGGCTGGGAACCTCATTGCCAGCTCTTATTGCAAAGTTATTGGGTAAGCGGATGTGCCGCTAGTCCATTAGGAAAAGTTCGCCCAACAAGATTGAAAGATAAAACACCACATACTTCCTCATGAGCTATAAAACATTGACACAAATAAGGAGTAGTAGTTTGAATTATTTAAAGGTAGCACATGAAGTATTTACTTGAAATGGCAGAAAATACCATGTAGTAGGTAGGTATGGTGGACACAAATGGCATAGGTTTGGTCTAAGGTTATGGATGTATGAGAAGCATTCCCTCTCGATACAGGTCTTTGGCTAGCAAGGTTTGATAGCAAGCATAAAGGTTGAGGGAAACAAACAAATATACATATGATAGAAACAATCATGCATCTTTCTCATAAGCACAAGCAATTTTAACTTAAGAATACTAAGCATAGAGATAATGGAGTAATGTATCTAAGTGTATTTCTCCCTTTTATTAAACATCAGGATGTTGTTGCTATTGACCAATGCTAAGTTTGCCAAAACCAAATAGATTTACTTAATGTTCCCAAAGTGATATCAATACTCATGTCAAGAGTAATCATATAATGGAGATTGCAAACTAAAATAAGGTGTGCAAAAAGTAAATGATAAGACTTCTCATTAATATTCCATAACGATAACTCACACCAACGGATACATCGATAACTAACTAAGAGAGATACTTCCACATTGCATACTATTCTATATGATAACTTCCCTACTCATGATATGACACTACTTAATAGTAAAAGATAAAGGTGGTGGTGATGTGATACCGCGGCACTCCCCCAAGCTTGGAACAAACCAAGGGGATGCCAATACCGACGATGAATTACTCCTCCGGTGATGATGGCGATGGATTCCTCTCGCGCTTCATAAGGATCTCCTTCAGCTTCAGCTTCTCAATTTTGCAATTCTGCACCAAAACCTGAAAAGACTCATTGTTATCCGAGTGTGGCGGTGACGGCCTTGTGCTGGGATTTGAGTAATATTCCAGCATTCTGCGAAGTCGCTGGTTCTCCTCCTGAAGTATCTCCACTTCCCTCCTTAGAGCACGATATTGATCACAAAACTCATCAGCAACCCGTATTGCTTCCTCCACACAAGGGAAAGACTCGAGGTCCAGAGCAGGCGGAAGAGCTCCCTGCAAGTTATGAGAAAAAGAACGCCCAGTGTTAACCGATCCCACCAAGATTGGCTTACTCCTCGTAGTTTCCCACTCTCCTTTTGCTGATGCTATCTTCTCCTTATCCTTATTGATCCTTTCATCTATCTCTTCCCTCCAAGGCCCCTTGTCTTTATTGTTGGAGACCATGGTGCTTCTAGATCAAAACAAATCTGGCAGAAAACAGCTCGAAACGAAACACGACGAGAAAACGATATTACGGACTGATGTCTACGTTCCCCCTCCTTTCCTGTAGACAGTGTTGGGCCTCCAAGAGCAGAGGTTTGTAGAACAGCAGCAAGTTTTCCCTTAAGTGGATCACCCAAGGTTTATCGAACTCAGGGAGGAAGAGGTCAAAGATATCCCTCTCATGCAACCCTGCAACCACAAAGCAAGAAGTCTCTTGTGTCCCCAACACACCAAATAGGTGCACTAATTCGGCGAAGAGATAGTGAAATACAGGTGGTATGAATATATATGAGCAGTAGAAACGGTGCCAGAAAATAGCTTGTTGGCGTGTAGTTGATGGTGGTAGTATTGCAGCAGTAGTAACACAGTAAAACAGTAAACAAGCAGTAGTAACTCAGCAGTATTTAGGAACAAGGCCTAGGGATTACACTTTCACTAGTGGACACTCTCAACATTGATCACATAACAGAATAGATAAATGCATACTCTACACTTTTGTTGGATGATGAACACATTGCGTAGGATTACACGAACCCTCAATGCCGGAGTTAACAAGCTCCACAATAATGCTCATGTTTAAGTAACCTTAAGTGTAAGATAGATCAAAACGACTAAACCAAGTACTAGCATAGCATGCACACTGTCACCTTCATGCATATGTAGGAGGAATAGATCACATCAATATTATCATAGCAATAGTTAACTTCGCAATCTACAAGAGATCATGATCATAGCATAAACCAAGTACTAACACGGTGCACGCACTGTCACCTTTGCACACATGCAGGAGGAATAAAACTACTTTAATAACACATCACTAGAGTAGCACATAGATAAATTGTGATACAAACTCATATGAATCTCAATCATGTAAAGCAGCTCATGAGATCATTGTATTGAAGTACATAGTAGAGAGATTAACCACATAGCTACCGGTACAGCCCCGAGCCTCAATGGAGAACTACTCCCTCCTCATGGGAGCAGCAGCGGTGATGAAGATGGCGGTGGAGATGGCAACGGTGTCGATGGAGAAGCCGGGGGCACTTCCCCGCTCCGGCAGGGTGCCGGAACAGAGACTCCTGTCCCCCAGATCTTGGCTTCGCGATGACGGCGGCTCTGGAACTTTTCTCGTATCGTGGCTTTCTCTCTAAGGGTTTTCGATGCGGGGGCTTTATATAGGCGAAGCGGCGGAAGGTCGAAGAGGCGGCCGGGGGTGGCGGCGCGGGCCAACCCTAGGCCGCGCCGGCCACCCTCTGGTGGGCCTGTGGCCCCCTCGGTCCTTCCGGGTGTTGGAAGCTTCGTGGAAAAATAGGAACCTGGGCGTTGATTTCGTCCAATTCCGAGAATATTTCGTTACTAGGATTTCTGAAACCAAAAACAGAAAACAGGAACCGCACTTCGGCATCTTGTTAATAGGTTAGTTCCAGCATAAATACGACATATAATGTGTATAAAACATGTAGGTATCATCAATAAAGTAGCATGGAACATAAGAAATTATCGATACGTTGGAGACGTATCAGCATCCCCAAGCTTAGTTCTGCTCGTCCCGAGCAGGTAAAACGATAACAAAGATAATTTCTGAAGTGACATGCCATCATAACCTTGATCATACTATTGTAAGCATATGTAATGAATGCAGCGATCAAAACAATGGTAATGACATGAGTAAACAACTGAATCATAAAGCAAAGACTTTTCATGAATAGTACTTCAAGACAAGCATCAATAAGTCTTGCATAAGAGTTAACTCATAAAGCAATAAATCAAAGTAAAGGTATTGAAGCAACACATAAGAAGATTAAGTTTCAGCGGTTGCTTTCAACTTGTAACATGTATATCTCATGGATATTGTCAACATAAAGTAATATAACAAGTGCAATATGCAAGTATGTAGGAATCAATGCACAGTTCACACAAGTGTTTGCTTCTTAAGGTGGAAGGAGATAGGTAAACTGACTCAACAATAAAAGTAAAAGAATGGCCCTACAAAGAGGAAAGCATCGATTGCTATATTTGTGCTAGAGCTTTGGTTTTGAAAACATCAAGAGAGCATAAAAGTAAAGTTTTGAGAGGTGTTTGTTGTTGTCAACGAATGGTAGCGGGTACTCTAACTACCTCATCAACCAGACTTTCAAGAGCGGCTCCCATGAAGGACGTTATCTCTACCAGCAAGGTAGATCATCCCTCTTCTCTTTTGTTTACACATGTACTTTAGTTTAGTTTTTCTTTATTTATGGATGACACTCCTCCCAACCTTTTGCTTACACAAGCCATGGCTAACCGAATCCTCGGGTGCCTTCCAACATTCACATACCATGGAGGAGTGTCTATTTGCAAAATTAAGTTGCTTACTGATGAATCAGAGCAAAACATGTGAAGAGAATTATTAATGCAAGTTAATTAATTGAGGCTGGGAACCTCATTGCCAGCTCTTTTTGCAAAATTATTGGATAAGCGGATGAAGCCACTAGTCCATTGTGAAAGTCTGTCAAAAGTAAATGACAAGATCGAAAGATAAAACACCACATACTTCCTCATGAGCTATAAAACATTGACACAAATAAGAGGTGATAAATTTTGAATTGTTTAAAGGTAGCACTCAAGCAATTTACTTTGGAATGGCGGAGAAATACCATGTAGTAGGTAGGTATGGTGGACACAAATGGCATAGTAGTTGGCTCAAGGATTTTGGATGCATGAGAAGTATTCCCTCTCGATACAAGGTTTAGGCTAGCAAGGTTATTTGAAGCAAACTCAAGGATGAACAAGTGCAGCAAAACTCACATAAAAGACATATTGTAAACATTATAAGACTCTACACCGTCTTCCTTGTTGTTCAAACTCAATACTAGAAATTATCTAGACCTTAGAGAGACCAATTATGCAAACCAAATTTTAGCATGCTCTATGTATTTCTTCACTAATAGGTGCAAAGTATATGATGCAAGAGCTTAAACATGAGCACAACAATTGCCAAGTATCACATTATCCAAGACATTTTACCAATTACTACATGTAGCATTTTCCAATTCCAACCATATAACAATTTAACGAAGAAGAAACTTCGCCATGAATATTATGAGCTAAGAACACATGTGTTCATACGAACCAGCGGAGCGTGTCTCTCTCCCACACAAGGATGAACTTATTCAGAGAACTAAGATAACAAAACAAAAACAAAAATAAAAGCACACAGACGCTCCAAGTAAAATACATAGGATGTGATGGAATAAAAATATAGTTTCACTAGAAGAAACCTGATAAGTTGTCGATGAAGAAGGGGATGCCTTGGGCATCCCCAAGCTTAGATGCTTGAGTCTTCTTAAAATATGCAGGGATGAACCACCGGGGCATCCCCAAGCTTAGACCTTTCACTCTTCTCGATCTCATTATATCACCCTCTTCTATTGACCCTTGAAAACTTCCTTCACACCAAACTTCAAGCAAACTCATTAGAGGGTTAGTGCATAATCAAAAATTCACATGTTCAGAGGTGACACAATCATTCTTAACACTTCTGGACATTGCACAAAACTTCTGAAAGTTAATGGAACAAAGAAACTCATTCAACTTAGCAAAAGCGGCAATGCGAAATAAAAGGCAGAATCTGTCAAAAACAGAACAGTCCGTAAAGACGAATTTTAAGATGGCACCAGACTTGCTCAAATGGAAAAACTCAAAACTAATGAAAGTTGCGTACATATCTGAGGATCACGCTCGTAAATTGGCAGATTTTTTAAATTTTCTACAGGGAACTGTGCCCAGATTCGTGACAGACAGCAATGCTGTTTCTGCGCAGCGATCCCAAATATAACATCAACTTTGACATAGAAACTTTACTTGGCACAAAAACATGATAAGGAGAGGTTGCTACAGTAGTAAACAACTTCCAAGACTCAACAAAACAAAAATTTCTGTAGTAAAATAAACACATGGGTTATCTCCCAAGAAGTTCTTTCTTTATAGCCATTAAGATGGGCTCAGCAGTTTTAATGATGCACTCGTAAGAAATAGAGTTGAAGCAAAAGAGAGCATCAAGAGGCAAATTCAAAACACATTTAAGTCTAACATGCTTCCTATGCATAGGAATCTTGTAAATAAACAAGTTCATGAAGAGCAAAGTAACAAGCATAGGAAGATAAAACAAGTGTAGCTTCAAAAATTTCAGCACATAGAGAGGTGTTTTAGTAACATGAAAATTTCTACAACCATATTTTCCTCTCTCATAATAACTTTCAGTAGCATCATGAGCAAACTCAACAATATAACTATCACATAAAGCATTCTTATCATGAGTCTCATGCATAAAATTATTATTACTCCCAACATAAGCATAATCAGTTTTATTAGTTGTAGTGGGAGCAAATTCAACAAAGTAGCTATCAAATATAGGAGGTATATTGTAATCATAATCAAATTTATCCTCCATAACAGGTGGTAACAAAAGACTACTATCATTATAATTATCATAAATAGGAGGCAAAGTATCATCAAAGTAAATTTTCTCCTCAATGCTTGGGGGACTAAAAATATCATGCTCATCAAAGCCAGCTTCCCCAAGCTTAGAATTTTCCATAGCATTAGCAACAATGGTGTTCAAAGCATTCATAGTAATAACATTCCCATTAGCATGCATATAAAGTTCCATGGGTTTTTTAATTCTCTCTTCAAACACATCATGTCCTAATTCAAGATAAAGTTCATAAAGATCTCTCATATTTTTGTTGTTTTCCATTATGCCTAACTAGTGTAAACAAGAAACCAAATGTCGCAATTGCAGAGTCTAAAGGAAATAGCTTCGAGTACTTACAACGGCGCCGGGAAATAGCTTAGTAGCCAAGATCCGGAGTGTGAGTACCTTTTACCTTTCCTCCCCGGCAACGGCGCCAGAAAATAGCTTGATGTCTACGTTCCCCCTCCTTTCCTGTAGACAGTGTTGGGCCTCCAAGTGCAGAGGTTTGTAGAACAGCAGCAAGTTTTCCCTTAAGTGGATCACCCAAGGTTTATCGAACTCAGGGAGGAAGAGGTCAAAGATATCCCTCTCATGCAACCCTGCAACCACAAAGCAAGAAGTCTCTTGTGTCCCCAACACACCAAATAGGTGCACTAGTTCGGCGAAGAGATAGTGAAATACAGGTGGTATGAATATATATGAGCAGTAGCAACGGTGCCAGAAAATAGCTTGCTGGCGTGTAGTTGATGGTGGTAGTATTGCAGCAGTAGTAACACAGTAAAACAGTAAACAAGCAGTAGTAACTCAGCGGTATTTAGGAACAAGGCCTAGGGATTACACTTTCACTAGTGGACACTCTCAACATTGATCACATAACAGAATAGATAAATGCATACTCTACACTTTTGTTGGATGATGAACACATTGCGTAGGATTACACGAACCCTCAATGCCGGAGTTAACAAGCTCCACAATAATGCTCATGTTTAAGTAACCTTAAGTGTAAGATAGATCAAAACGACTAAACCAAGTACTAGCATAGCATGCACACTGTCACCTTCATGCATATGTAGGAGGAATAGATCACATCAATATTATCATAGCAATAGTTAACTTCGCAATCTACAAGAGATCATGATCATAGCATAAACCAAGTACTAACACGGTGCACGCACTGTCACCTTTGCACACATGCAGGAGGAATAAAACTACTTTAATAACACATCACTAGAGTAGCACATAGATAAATTGTGATACAAACTCATATGAATCTCAATCATGTAAAGCAGCTCATGAGATCATTGTATTGAAGTACATAGTAGAGAGATTAACCACATAGCTACCGGTACAGCCCCGAGCCTCAATGGAGAACTACTCCCTCCTCATGGGAGCAGCAGCGGTGATGAAGATGGCGGTGGAGATGGCAACGGTGTCGATGGAGAAGCCTTCCGGGGGCACTTCCCCGCTCCGGCAGGGTGCCGGAACAGAGACTCCTGTCCCCGGATCTTGGCTTCGCGATGACGGCGGCTCGGAACTTTTCTCGTATCGTGGCTTTCTCTCTAAGGGTTTTCGATGCAGGGGCTTTATATAGGCGAAGAGGCGGCGGAAGGTCGAAGAGGCGGCCAGGGGGTAAGGCGGCGCGGGCCAACCCTAGGCCGCGCCGGCCACCCTCCTGGTGGGCTGTGGCCCCCCTCTGGTCCTTCCCGGGTGTTCTGGAAGCTTCGTGGAAAAATAGGAACCTGGGCGTTGATTTCGTCCAATTCCGAGAATATTTCGTTACTAGGAAACCAAAAACAGCAGAAAACAGGAACTGGCACTTCGGCATCTTGTTAATAGGTTAGTTCCAGAAAACGCATAAATACGACATATAATGTGTATAAAACATGTAGGTATCATCAATAAAGTAGCATGGAACATAAGAAATTATCGATACGTTGGAGACGTATCACGGACCTCCAGGGGTCCGGGGATTATATAGCAAATATTTTTACGACAAAAGGAAGGTTCCAGGCCGAAAACGAGTGGAAACGGGACGCCGAGGTGCCGTCACCATAGGTCGGCGCGGCCAGGGTGGGGCCCGCGCCGGCCTGTGGTGACGGGCCCTCGCGCGTCTTTTCCACTCCGTTTCGATTCCGTAATTTTTCATATTTTCCAAAAACAGCAAAAATAATGTTCGGAAAGGTAAACGCGGACTTTTCATTACCTGTACTGTTACCTATTCAAAGTCGAGTTCTGGCGGACTGTCAATTTGTCCTTTGATGAAAGCCTCCGGTGTTTCCACTTGAATAATATCAACATCAACATTATAAGAATCGCCCGAGATATAATGCTTGAGTCTTTGTCCATTCACCACTTGTGTGGCATTGCCTTGGAGAGAGCTAATTTTAATTGCTCCTGAACGATACACCTCCTCAACAACATATGGTCCTTCCCACTTCGAGAGTAATTTCCCTGCAAAGAATCTGAGACGAGACCGATACAATAGAACTTGATCTCCAACATTAAATTCTCTTTTAATGATCCTTCTATCATGCCACTTCTTAACTTTTTCTTTAAAGAGTTTAGCATTTTCATAAGCTTCACTTCTCCATTCATCTAGAGAACTTAATTGCAACAACCTCTTATTACCGGCTAATTTAGGATCTTTATTTAGTTCTCTAACAGCCCAATAAGCTTTGTGCTCTAGTTCTAAAGGTAAATGACAAGCTTTTCCATAAACCATTTTATAAGGCGACATTCCCATAGGATTTTTATAAGCAGTTCTATAAGCCCATAGTGCTTCTTTCAACTTACTAGCCCAATTCCTTCTAGATTTATTAACAGTCTTTCCTAAGATAGCTTTAATCTCTCTATTTGATAATTCTACTTGACCACTAGTTTGAGGGTGATAAGCAGAAGCAATTCTATGATTAATACCATACTTGGCAAGAGTTTTTCTAAAACCTCCATGAATGAAATGAGAACCTCCATCAGTCATAATATATCTAGGTACTCCAAATCTAGGAAATATAATATCTACAAGCATTTTTATAGAGGTCTCACCATCAGCACTTTTTGTAGGTATAGCTTCTACCCATTTAGTAACATAATCAACAGCGACAAGTATATGAGTGTTACCTTCTGAAGAAGGGAAAGGACCCATGAAGTCGAATCCCCAACAATCGAATGGTTCAATAACAAGAGTGTAATTCATAGGCATTTCATTGCGTCTAGAGATATTACCAACTCTTTGACATTCATCACAAGATAAAATAAATTTCCTTGCATCTTTGAAGAGTGTTGGCCAATAAAAACCTGATTGTAGAACCTTTTGCGCGGTTCTATCTCCAGCGTGATGTCCTCCATAAACACTTCCATGACATTTATTCAATATCTCCTGTTGTTCATATTCAGGAACACATCTTCGCATAATACCATCCACTCCTTCTTTATACAAGTGTGGGTCATCCCAAAAATAATGCCTCAAGTCATAAAAGAATTTCCTCCTTTGCTGAGCTGAAAAGGTTGGAGGCAAATACTTCGAAACAATAAAGTTAGCATAATCTGCATACCAAGGGCTCTCTCGCGAGCTCACCTTTATTACAGCCAATTGTTCATTTGGAAAACTATCATTAACAGGAACAGGATCATAAGCAATATTTTCCAATCTAGACAAATTATCAGCAACAGGATTATCGGCACCTTTCCTATCTATAATATGTAAATCAAATTCTTGCAACAGAAGTACCCATCTAATAAGCCTTGGCTTAGCATCTTTCTTTGTCATAAGGTATCTAATTGCAGCATGATCAGTATGAATTGTAACTTTTGAATCAACAATATAAGGTCTAAACTTATCACAAGCAAAGACTACAGCTAACAATTCTTTTTCAGTTGTAGCATAATTTCTTTGAGCAGCATCAAGAGTCTTACTAGCATAATGAATAACATTTAATTTTTTATCTACTCGCTGTCCAAGAACAGCGCCTACAGCAAAATCACTAGCATCACACATAATTTCAAAAGGCAAATTCCAATCAGGAGGTTCAACTACAGGAGCAGTTGTTAAGGCTTTCTTTAAAGTTTCAAAAGCTTCCTTACAATCATCATCAAAAACAAAAGGTACATCTTTTTGAAGAAGATTAGTAAGAGGCTTTGAAATTTTAGAGAAATCTTTAATAAATCTCCTATAAAACCCAGCATGACCAAGAACACTACGAATACCTTTAACATCCCTCGGATAGGGCATCTTCTCAATCGCTTCAACTTTAGCTCTATCAACTTCAATACCTTTCTCAGAAATTTTATGTCCCAATACAATTCCTTCATTAACCATAAAATGGCATTTCTCCCAATTAAGAACAAGGTTAGTTTCTTCACATCTCTGCAAAACTTTATCGAGGTTTCGCAGGCAATTATCAAAAGAATTCCCATAGACAGAAAAATCATCCATGAACACCTCTACAATACTTTCGCAAAAACCATGAAAAATAGCAGACATGCATCTTTGAAAAGTAGCAGGAGCATTACATAAACCAAAAGGCATACGCCTATAAGCATAAGTTCCATAAGGACAAGTAAAAGTGGTTTTCTCTTGATCTTTAGCTTTAACAGCAATTTGTGAAAACCCAGAATAACCATCAAGAAAGCAAAAATGAGTATTTTTAGACAACCTCTCTAACATTTGATCAATAAAGGGTAAAGGGTAATGATCTTTCTTAGTAACTTTATTAACTTTTCGAAAATCAATGCACATTCTATAACCTACAACTATTCTTTGAGGAATAAGCTCATCATTATCATTAGGCACAACAGTCATTCCTCCTTTCTTAGGAACACAATGCACAGGACTAACCCATCTACTATCAGCAATAGGATATATAATACCAGCTTCAAGCAGTTTTAATACCTCATTCCTTACCACTTCCTTCATCTTCGGAATTAGACGACGTTGATGTTCAACAACAGGCTTTGCATCTTCTTCCATATTAATAGCATGTTGGCAAATAGAAGGAGAAATCCCTTTCAAATCATCAAGAGTATAGCCAATAGCTCCTCGGTGTTTCTTCAATATTTCCAATAACCTTTCTTCCTCAATCTCTGAAAGCTTAGAACTAATAATAACAGGATATATTTTCTTATCATCAATATGAGCATATTTAAGATTATCAGGTAAAGGCTTTAGATCAAAAACAGGATCTTCCTTCGGTGGTGGTGTTGTACCCAGATCTTCCACCGGTAAATCATGCTTGAGAATAGGTTGGCGACGAAAAATTTCCTCAAGCTCATCTCTTTCTTTCCTAAAAGCTTCACTTTCACTATTCTCCAAATGTTGCTGCAAAGGGTTATTAGGAACAAGAACAATAGATGCACACTGCTCCATTTTAAAATCATTACTAGGCAAGTCAACTTTATAAGGAGTTTTGGTAAATTTAGAAAAGTTAAATTCATAAGGTTCACCAGCAAATCTAGTCAAAATTTTCTCTTTCTTACAATCTATAATAGCTCCACAAGTATTTAGAAAAGGTCTACCAAAAATGATAGGACAATAATCACTAGCAGCAGAACCAAGTACCAAAAAGTCAGCAGGATATTTAATCTTACCACATAGAACTTCCACATCTCGAACAATACCAATTGGAGAAATAGTTTCTCTATTAGCCAGATGAATAACCACATCAATATCTTCAAGTTCACAAGAACCAATTTCATGCATAATCTCCGTGTAAAGTTCATAAGGTATAGCACTAACACTTGCACCAATATCACATAAACCATAATAGCAATGATCACCAATTCTAACAGATAGCATAGGAACACTAACTTGTTTGGGTTTATTAGGATGTGAAACAATATTAGAAGCATCTTCACAGAAAATAATATGACCATCCTCCACATTCTCAGTCACAAGATCTTTAACTATTGCAACAGCAGGTTCAATTTTAATTTGTTCTTCAGGTTCTTTAGGTTTCTTTTCACTTTTATTAACCGCACTAGATATGACAGAGTACTCCTTCATTTTAGCAGGGAAAGGAGTTTTTTCAATATAAGCTTCAGGAATAACATTATCAACAGTTTCAATCACTACACATTTGTTTACAGATGAATCAATTTTATCTTTATACGGTTCATGATACTTATCAAAATTCTTCTTAGGCAGTTCATAATGAGAGGCAAAAGCTTTATAAAGATTTGCAACAACTTGGGAATCAAGACCATATGTAGCACTCATATTACGAAATTTATCAGTATCCATAAAAGCTTCAATACATTTATAATCATAAATTATACCTGATTCTCTATCTCTGTCGTTCTCCCATCCTTCAGTATTTTCTTGGATCCGATCAAGAAGGTCCCTTTTAAACTCTTCATTCTTGCGTGTAAATGATCCAGAACAAGAAGTATCCAGCAAGGTCTTGTCTTGAAAAGAAAGTCTTGCATAGAAATTATCAATAATAACATTACCAGGAAGCTCATGAATGGGGCATTTGAGCATTAAAGACTTCAATCTCCCCCAAGCTTGGGCAATACTTTCTCCATCATGAGGCCAGAAATTATATATGCGGTTCCGATCTTTGTGAATTTCACTTGGAGGATAAAATTTGGAATAGAATAAAGGCACAATGTCCTCCCAATCAATAGAATCACCATTCTTCAGCAATTTATACCAGTGCGCCGCTTTACCAGACAGCGATATAGTGAATAGTTTCTTCCTAACTTCATTCATGGAAATACCTGCACATTTGAATAACCCGCATAATTCATGCAAAAATAGTAAATGATCACCAGGATGGACAGTTCCATCCCCTTCATAGCGGTTATCCATAACACGTTCAATAATTTTCGTAGGTATTTTATATGGTACTACTTCCTCACCTGGCGCTTCATCCACTACCGTTGCAGTAGTAGTAGATTTCCCAAATAGAAATTGAAGAGAAGATCTCTCCATAATGATTATAGCAGCAGGCAGAAATAAAATCAGCACAAACAGTAAAGGTTTTCCTTACCAATTCCACTTACCAATAGCGCTTCACTCCCCGGCAACGGCGCCAGAAAATAGTCTTGATGACCCACAAGTATAGGGGGTGTATCGTAGTACTTTCGATAAATAAGAGTGTCGAACCCAACGAGGAGCAGAAGGTGTTGACAAGCAGTTTCGATGAAGGATTCACTGTAAATGCTCACAGACAAGTATTCAGGGGGTTTTGATATTGCAGATAAATAAAGTACAAGTAAATAAAATGCGAGAGAAATAATTGCAGCGAGTGGCCCAATCCTTTTTAGCACAAAGGACAAGCCGGTTTGTTTACTTATAATGACCAAACGTTCTCGAGGACACACGGGGATTTTAGTCTAGTGCTTTCGCTACATACAGCTGATTAATCTTCATTGTTTTGATAAGTGTTGTGTGGGTGAACCTATGCTAATGCACCGCCCTTCCTAGGACTAATACATACTTGTGATTATACCCCTTGCAAGCATCCGCAACTACAAGAAAGTAATTAAGATAAATCTAACCACAGCCTTAAACTCTGAGATCCTGCGATCCCTCCTGCATCGATATACTAACGGGGGCTTAGGTTTCTGTCACTCCGGCAACCCCGCAATTAGCAACCGAATACAAGATGCACTCCCCTAGGCCCATAAATGGTGAAGTGTCGTGTAGTCGACGTTCACACGACACCACTAGAAGAATGACACCACAACTTAAATATCATAACATTGAATATTACTCAACCATAATTCACTACTAGCATTTAGACTTCACCCATGTCCTCAAGAACTAAACGAACTACTCACGAGACATCATATGGAATACAATCAGAGGTGATATGATGATGAATAACAATCTGAACATGAACCTTGGTTCAATGGTTTCACTCAATAGCATCTACAACAAGTATAGAATAACACCGGGAGAGTTTCCCCTATCAAACAATCAAGATCAAACCCAAATCGTTACAGCGGTGACGAGGTGCTGCGGTGGTGATGGCGGTGTAGATGGTGGAGACGATGATGATGATGATGGAGATGATGTCCAGCTCGATGACGATGGCGATGGCGTCGATTTCCCCCTCCGGGAGGGAATTTCCCCGGCGGATTCCTGCCCGCCGGAGAGCTCTTTTCTCTCTGGTGCTCTCCGCCCCGCAGAGGCGGCTGTAACCCTTCGTGAGGATCCCTCTGTGGCTTAGGTTTTCGGGACGAAGGAGTACGCGAAGAAAAGGAGGCGAAAGGGTCGTGGGCCCCCCAGAGCATAGGGTGGCGCGGCCAGGCCCTGGGCCGCGCCGCCCTATGGTCTGGGCCCACAGTGGCCCCTCTCTTCTTCCCCTTCTGGCTACCTCCGTCATTTGGAAAAATAGGAATTTACGTGAAATTCCCTTCCACAGTTGATCTTCCGAAATATTGTGTTCTGACGGTGCTTTTTCCAGCAGAATCCTGGCTCCGGTGCTTGATCCTCCAATGATGATGAAACATGTAAAATAGATGAAATAACATAAGTATTGTGTCCCAATATGAAATATATCAATGAATAACAGCAAATTATGATACAAAATAGTGATGCAAATTGGACGTATCAACTGATGGGGAGTTGACGCGGCTGCGCGCGCTGGAGAAGAACCATCTCGCCGAGCTCACCTCCCTTAGGACGGCAGAGAAGGAGAAGGTAGAGGATCTGAGCCGGCGGCTGGCCGAGGTGGAGAAGCAGCGGCTTGCGCTTCAGCAGGAAGTCACCGCCAAGTCCACGGAGCTGACGGCTACTGCCAAGCACTGGACGGACATGATTGGCGCGATCGATGCGGTTTTTCGGGTGAGTGTCTATGTTTCCTTCCCCTTTGCCGGCTTTCGGCTGTCGGCTGCCAGCCTCCGTTGGTAGCCGGCTGCAGAAACTTATCTTTTTTCGCTATCTCCATCTTCGGGCTGGGGGCAGTCGGTTCGTGCCGGCTGCCGCCAGTCTTTTTCTTTTATCCTTCGAAATCTCCATCTTCGGGCTGGGGGCAGTCGGCTCGTGCCGGCTGCCGCCAGTCCTACTTTAGAGCTTCGGAATCTCCATCTTCGGGCTGGGGGCAGTCGGCTCGTGCCGGCTGCCGCCAGTCTTACTTTAGGACTTCGAAAATTTGCATTTTTCAGCTTATTTCGGCTTTTATGACTTCTGACATGCTTCCTTCTTGCAGCGGCCTTCCCGGAGACGCAGGATGCCGCCTTGGCGGCCGTTGGCGATGCGCGCGAGGCCAGGGGGCGGGCGACTGGCGAGGGCAGCTCAGCATGGAGGACCACATGTCGTCCCTGGCTGCCCGCGTCGAGCCCATCACCAAGTTTGGCTGGGAGCTTCGGAAGGCGGCTGAGGAGCTGGTGCCGATCTGTGGCAAGCAAGGAGCGCCGCAAGACATCTCCAGCCTCACTTCCTTGATCGAGCGGCGCCGGATCGCTTCATCGACTGGAAGGGGTCTGCCACGCGTGCTGGCGCCGACATGGCGCTGTCTTTCGTCCTCTCCTGGTACAACGAGGTGGACCTGGGGCAGCTCGAGTATCGGCGAGCCGGCGTGGAGGAGGAACTCTCAGCCGAACAGAAGGCCGATACGTCCAAAACGTATCTACTTTCCCGAACACTTTTGCTATTGTTTTGCCTCTAATTTGTGTATTTTGGATACAACTAACACGGACTAACGCTGTTTTCAGCAGAACTGCTCTGGTGTCTCGTTTTTGTGCAGAAATCCAACTTTCGGGAAAATCCTCGGAATTTCTTCAGATGGCCCTATTTTACCAAAATATTGACGGAGCCAGAAGGGCGAAGGAGGTGGAGGCCCGAGGGCCCCACACCATAAGGCGGCGCGGCCCGGGGGGCCCGCGCGGCCCTATGGTGTGGCCCCCTCGGCCGGCCTCCGACGCCCCCTTTGGACTACTTATCGGGTTCGACCTAAAAACACACGGAGAGAAGTCGAAGTCGCCAGAAACCCTCCAGAGAGCCGCCACATCGCGAAACTCCGTCGCGGGAGCCAGAAGTCTCCGTTCGGCACTCCGCCGGGACGGGGAATTGGAGGAGATCTTCACCGCCATCACCGCCAACGCCTCTCCATCAACCAGCAATGTTTCCCCCATCCATGTGTGAGTAATTCCCCCGCTGTAGGCTGAAGGGGATGGTAGGGATTGGATGAGATTGGTCATGTAATAGTCATAAGATTGTTAGGGCATAGTGCCTAGTATCCGTAGATGTCACTTTTATGATATTGTTGCAACTTGTTATGCTTAATGCTTGTCACTAGGGCCCGAGTGCCATGATCTCAGATCTGAACATGTTATTGATTCATGAAGATATTCGTTGTTTATGATCTTACCTGCAAGTTGTATACACATGTCGCTGTCCGGAACCAATGGCCCCGAAGTGACAGAAATCGGGACAACCGGAGGGGATGGTAGTGATGTGAGGATCACATGTGTTCACGGAGTGTTAATGCTTTGCTCCGGTACTCTATTAAAAGGAGTACCTTAATATCCAGTAGTTTCCCTAGAGGCCCGGCTGCCACCGGCTGGTAGGACAGAAGATGTTGTGCAAGTTTCTCATTGCGAGCACGTACGACTAAATATGGAACACATGCCTATTGATTGATTAGTACTTGGATACCGTTTTATTATTATCTGCAAATGCCCATGCTTTGATTGTTACATGAGTTTCTCTCATCCATGCAACGCCCGTTAAATCCGTCCCTGTGCCTACAGTATTTTAATCCTGCTGTTTACTATAATCACTACTGCTGTCTTTATTTCACCGCTGCTGCTATTTCACTATTTCCACTGCCATAAAACTGTTACTACTGATAAACTCTTGCGAGCAAGTCTGTTTCCAGGTGCAGCTGAATTGACAACTCCGCTGTTAAGGCTTACAAGTATTCTTTGTCTCCCCTTGTGTCGAATCAATAAATTGGGTAATACTTCCCTCGAAGACTGTTGCGATCCCCTATACTTGTGGGTCATCAAGACTATTTTCTGGCGCCGTTGCCGGGGAGCATAGCTTTATTTGGAAGTTCACTTGGATTGATATTGTTCGCTGCAAATTCTCCATTATGGGTAAACCTCGCGATACTAAGATCGCCATATTACCATCCACTACAAGAAAAGGTACAACTCTGAGTACCTCTGCTGCTCTTGATTCACCATCTGTGATTGATAAACTTGTTTCACCGCCACATGCTTCGCGTGCTGGTACTTCTGCTGAATCTGAAAATTCTCATAATATTGATAATGTTTCTGCTGTGCTTGATGATAGTGGTTCATTGGGATCTTTTCTAGATGCTACAATTGCTAAGTCTAGACAAATTGAAAATACTGAAACTCCTAATGCTGCTACACCTGTTAATTCACCTGAGTCTGTTGAATATTCTAGTGATGATCTTGATGAAGATTATGTAGAGCTTGATGATGATTTTATTGAAAAATGCAATGCTACTACTGATGCAAGAAAAATTAAAAAGTTGCTTGCAGAACATGCTGTTAGATATACACCATCTCCTGATCCTAAATTTGCCACATCTCCTATAAACATTAGGGATAAAGATTATGATTTTTCTCTTGATCTATCTCATATAGCTATTGTTGAGAAAACACCCTTTTGTGGTACTGAAAAAGAAAGTGCTGTTGAACACATGACTGAGTTATCTACTCTTAGTGGCTTGTTTTCTGATGATATTAAGATGCGTACTTATTTTGTCGCTAAAATTTTCCCTTTCTCATTAAAGGATGATGCTAAAACTTGGTATAATAATTTGCCTCCTGGTTCTATTAAAAGTCCAAAAGAATTGCTTGATGTTTTCTTCCGTAAATACTTTCCTGCTAGTGCTCAACATGCTGCTTTGCAGAGAATTTATAATTTTGACCAGGAAGATGGAGAGAAATTGCCTGAGGCTTGGGCTAGATTTTGCTCTCTTATTAGAGCTCAGCCTGACCATGATTTGGAAAAGCATGATTTACTTGATATATTTTATAGTGGACTAACTATTGAGTCTAGGGCATACCTGGATAGTTGTGCTGGTTGTGTTTTCAGGAAAAGAACTCCAGAAGACGCTGAAGAATTATTGGCTAAAATAGGCCGGAATCATGATGATTGGTCTACACCTGAACCAACCCCGACACCGATAGTGAAGAAGAGGGGTATGATTAAATTGAATGATGAAGATATGAGGGAAGCCAAGAAGTCTCTTAAGGAGAAGGGTATTAAACCTGAAGATGTGAAGAATTTACCTCCTATAGAAGATATATGTGAGACAATTCCCCCTTCATCTACGATTGAGGTACACTCGCTTCAACACTTTACTAGGGAAGATATTCCGTATTCAAAATCTCCTGCTCAATGCTTAGATGAATTTGATAATTATATTGTTAAGCAAGAAAACTTTAATATGAGGGTAGAGAATCATTTAATGGAAAATTCCCGAGCTATTAGTGAATTGCATGATATTGTGGAGAGAACCTCCAATGATGTTAAGATACTTGTTAAACATTTTCAAATGGTTCAAACTCAAATTGATCAACTTACTAAAGTGCAAAATGACTTGTTGGGAAATAATTCTAAAGAAAAACATGCTTGTGAAGTAACAACTAGAGGTGGTGCTTCTACCCAGGATCCTCTATATCCTGAAGGGCATCCCAAAAGAGTTGAACAAGATTCTCAACTAATTAAAACTAGTGCTCCATCTAAGAAAAAGAAAAAGAAACATAAGAATGTTGTAGAATCCTCTGAACCTGTTAATGATCCTAATAGTATTTCTATTTCTGATGCTGAAACTGAAAGTGGTAATGAACATGATAAAGATAATGATAAGGATGATACTCCTGATAAAGAAGAAATTGAAAAAGAACCTGAAAAGCATGCTAAAAATAAAAAGTACACTAAAGAAGATTTTATTACTGAGAAACATGGTAATGAAAGAGAACCTTGGGTTCAAAAGCAAATGCCTTTTCCTGCTAAGAAACTAAAATCAAAGGAGGAGGAACATTATAATAAATTTTGTGATTGGATGAAACCTTTATTTTTGCAAATCCCTTTGACTGATGCTATTAAATTGCCTCCTTATTCAAAGTATATGAAAGATATTGTTACTAACAAAAGGAAAATCCCCAATGAGGAAATTTCTACTATGCTCGCTAATTACTCCTTCAATGGTAAGATTCCAAAGAAGTTGGGCGACCCAGGTATACCGACTATTCCTTGTTCCATCAAGAATAATTATGTTAGAACTGCTCTATGTGATTTGGGAGCAGGTGTGAGTGTGATGCCTTTTTCTCTTTATAAGAGACTTGATTTAGATAAATTGATACCTACTGATATATCTTTGCAAATGGCTGATAAATCTACTGCTATTCCTGTTGGTTTATGTGAAAATGTTCCTGTTCAAGTTACTCAGCATTGCTTGATATTAACTGATTTCGTTGTGTTGGAAATGCCTGAAGATGATAATATGTCCATTATTCTTGGAAGACCCTTTCTTAATACTGCAGGGGCTGTTATTGATTGCAATAAAGGCATGGTTACTTTCAATGTTGATGATAAGGAACACACTGTCTATTTTCCCAAGAGGATTGATAAAGTATGTGGAGTCAATACAATTTTTAATGTGAAAACTATCAAAGTGGGATCCATTGATTGTCCTATATATGAGCCTAAAGAAGAATATCAAACTCTTGTGATTGGATCCATATCAATTCAATATAAGGTAACATGATTGATTTGAGGTTTATTTCTTCTTATGTCATGTAAAATTTATTTGGTAGCAAGACTTGATCAACCTTGTTAACAAGTATATTTTATTGCATAAAAGAGCTAAACAACACTTCTTTCTTTCTCTCTCCTTTCACCTATTTTACTTGCTGTAGCATTTTTATTTTGCAATATGCTTTAGTCATTTAAGATTTTAGAAATCATTTTCCTGCGCAGTAATCATTAATTTAATACCCAGAAATGTGCATTTTTCGAAGTTCTCTAAAAATTACAAAAATTACACCGTTGGTCCTATTTTTCGACGAGGCACCTGGGAGCACCAGAGGATGACCTGTGGGGCACCAGGGGGTGCCACACCATAGGCCGGCGCGGCCAGCAAGGGGGCCGCGCCACCTTGTGGTGTGGGCCACCCCTTGCCCCACTACATCATCTCTTCCTCCCAGCACCTTCTCTCTCCCGAAAAAGCTCGTACCAAGTTTCTCTCACTCGTGTTTCTGCTCAAGAACTCGCGATTTTTCGATCTCCTTGCTCAGCCCAGATTTCTGTTTGAAATTTGGCACATTTACTCCTTGGTATGTGACTCCTTTGATTGTCCAATTAGAATTTTATTTGGTTGAGTATATCTTGAATATTTTGCTGCTGTAGATAACATGTTTAGTGAGCTTGCATGCTTGTTCTAAGTGGAAGAAATTAGTTTTGATGCATGTTTAGTACTCTAGCAAGTTCCTATAGTAGTTCCCTTCAATTACACACCTTGAAATCAAATTTTATAGTGATTGTTGAAAATTTCAGAAAATGGAAGGAAGTATGCACCAACTTAACCAAGAAGAGTTGGAGGTACAGCAAGTCATGAGAGTTCATCGTGAAGAGGGAGTATACCCCTCTTATTACCCATGCACGGACTTTATGCGGAATGCAGGAATCCTGCAAGACGTTCAAACACTAATTTCCAATGCAGGATTGGGAGATTTTACTGTTGGTGAACCTCACCAATATGCTAAACTAACGGTGTCGGTTGTGCAGGATTTCGAATTTCACCGGTCTCAAACTGACCCCATGGTCCGGTATAAGATTTATAACAAAACTATCGACTTGCCTTTCAGTGATTTTTGTACAGCGATTAGAGTGCCGCGATGGGGATCTTGCGAGAAGATCAGGGGAACACCGCGGGAGCTCTCGAATCTTTATACAAGGATTTGTAATGGGAGGAGTTTCTCCAATGATGGTGGTAAGATTAGTAGCATTCAACATCCAGCCATCCGCTATTTTGCCTATTTCATTACAAAGTGCGTTCTTGCGAGAAGGACTGGAGGTAAATTATCTGTCCAAGATTTGGCTTTCTTAGCTGCTGCCTTGCAACAGGATAGGACTTATAATTTGGGTGCTTTAATAGCTTGTAGACTTGCTACTAACCGTGAGAAGGGAGGAATTTGTGGAGGTCTTATCGCCTCTCGCTTATTAGCTATGCATGGTGTAGGTCCTCACCATTTAGATATTCCGCTTTCTATAGAGAAACTTGATGTTTTCTCCATGATCAGACATGAGTTTATTTCAGATGCATCTAATTTGAACAACCTGCATTATAGGATAACTTTGTATAAGAAAAGTTGGAGTATAACTAAGAAAATTGAAAAATTAGTACGCTTGCCTGCACCTGCTTTGTTTAACCTTGATGCCAGGGACGGGTGGTCGATCACAGAAAATGAGCTAAACGCATACATAGAAAGGGAAAGCCGTCGTGCAAGGGAAGATGTGGAGGAGGCCGAGGAGCACCCCGACTCTTCATCCGATGCAGCGAGCTCCTCATATCAACATCATGGGCATGTGGAACCTCCACGATATTCTTCTGCGCAGGGGCCCTATTACCACTCCATGTATGATCCACCGGCGTGGAACTCCGACCCTCGTTGGGAATGAACTCCACTTAGGCCAAAAGCCTAAGCTTGGGGGAGGTATACCGGCATCACTCATTCTTTGCATATTATGGTTGCTGGATACTTGTACATATTTGTTTAGTCTCTAGAGTGGTTTTCTAATGAGAGGGAGATGATATTTGGGGAAGTGCTGTCCAAAAACAGATTCTGTGCTGTTACCAAAAAAATTCGTACGCACAGCCAGAACGTTATTTTGAGTTGCCAATTTTTGAGCATGTTCCCCAGGTTGTTATCTAACTTTCATTAGTTGAACACTTTTTGGTCTGAGCAATGGAAGATTTTTGTTAATTTCGATTTCTGTACTGCTGTCAGGATTTGGCAGATTTCTGTCATCCTGCTTTTCTGTGTTTCTGTTAGTTTGCATTCTTTTGTTTTCGCTTTGTTTCTTTCCTAAAACACAAAAAGACCAAAAATATTTCTGTTGTTTCTCTTCACCATTTGTTTATTTGGTTCCTTGCTCTTAGTTTGCTTTATTTGCTATCGTTAGTTTGCTATAAGAAAACCCAAAAAGATTTTGCTTTGTTTGCTTGTTTTCTTTCGTTCTTGTTTCTAATTCGAAAACACCAAAAATATTTGCTGTTCTTCTTTGGTTTGTAAAGTTCATCATGAGTTCAATGGTCTTCGGTGGCTGGAGCATGGTTTTCATTTCATATTATCCAAGCTACACAAGTGAAAAGGCAATAATGACGATCTACGACAATCTGATTGTGGTGAGAGGCTGGTATGAACTCTATTTGTTTTCATTTTTGTACATATACTCATCCATATGAGCATGCTTAGTTGGTTCATGTGAGGTATATGTTATTTGAGAAAGTCTAGTAGTTCATGATCTCTCATGTTTAGTTCCAATTTATTAATATGAGTAGCATGTCATGGATGTTTGCTTGCATTGTTTTATTCATAAGTAAGTATGGCATTGTGGTATCCTCCTCTGAATAATTCATTTATATCGACTTGGCACATGCTCACGCATGCATATGACTGAACAAAAAGTCAATTAAGCCTCGATGATTTATATTGCTTCAGAGTTCTTGTATCACTTTTATGCCTCCGTTAATTTATTTTGCCGCAAGCATGATTATGACAGTTACTGCTCTCTTGATTTGTCGCTCCCTAGTCTTTTGCTAGCCTTCACTTGTACTGAGCGGGATCGCCGCTCGTGCTTCCAAACACCTGAAAACCAAGTTGTTCCAAAAGTGTCCACCATAAATACCTATGCATGGCATTTCAAACCATTCCAAGTAAATTCTCATGCGCTACCTTTAAAACTTTCAAAATGCTTCTCAATTTGTGTTAATGTTTCATAGCTCATGAGGAAGTATGTGGTGTTTAGCTTTCAACCTTGTCATTTACTTTTGACGGACTCTCATATGGACTAGTGGCACATCCGCTTATCCAATAATTTTGCAAAAAGAGCTGGCAATGGGATTCCCAGTCCCGAATTAATTAACTTAAATAGGCACTCCTTCATGGTATGTGATTGATGGCAGGCACCCGAGGATTCGGTTAGCCATGGTTTGTGAAAGAAAGGTTGGAAGGAGTGCCAACCAAAAATAAATAAATGGGAGCCGCTCTTGTGAGTCCGGTTGATGAGGTAGTTAGTGTACCCATTACCATTCGTTGACAACAACAAACACCTCTCAAAATAATTTTACTCCTGCTTTACAAATGAAAAGCTCTAGCGCATGTTAATCCCTGCTTCCCTCTGCGAAGGGTCAATCTTTTACTTTTATGTTGTGTCTCCATTCTTTCTTTGAGTACTATCTTGAGAGCACAACTGTCATTCTTAGTATAATATGCTTGTCTCAAAATATGATTGATTGTGGTATAACTTTGATACTTTTATCTTTGACAATCACTACTTCTAGTCTTTCTATGAACTCAAGAGGTGCCTCGGCATTTATGTTTTGCCGATCAAATACGGGCAAGCGAGATACCACTTTATCATATTCTCTTATGAACATTGCAATCCTGCTTATATACATGATTCATGGTGCTTATTATTAATTGTTGGTACCTCTCCATGATTGACATAGCTGTTGGATGATCTTATTTGCATGTATCTCATTATGAACTGCTTAAGTATTAGCCATAGCATGAGAATATATACATCATATGAGCAAATGTGTTCGTGAAAGTTCTTTTATCGCTCAGTTGTTAACTGAATTGCTTGAGGACAAGCAATAAGCTAAGCTTGGGGGAGTTGATACGTCCAAAACGTATCTACTTTCCCGAACACTTTTGCTATTGTTTTGCCTCTAATTTGTGTATTTTGGATACAACTAACACGGACTAACGCTGTTTTCAGCAGAACTGCTCTGGTGTCTCGTTTTTGTGCAGAAATCCAACTTTCGGGAAAATCCTCGGAATTTCTTCAGATGGCCCTATTTTACCAAAATATTGACGGAGCCAGAAGGGCGAAGGAGGTGGAGGCCCGAGGGCCCCACACCATAAGGCGGCGCGGCCCAGGGGGCCCGCGCGGCCCTATGGTGTGGCCCCCTCGGCCGGCCTCCGACGCCCCCCTTTGGACTACTTATCGGGTTCGACCTAAAAACACACGGAGAGGAGTCGAAGTCGCCAGAAACCCTCCAGAGAGCCGCCACATCGCGAAACTCCGTCGCGGGAGCCAGTCTCCGTTCGGCACTCCGCCGGGACGGGGAATTGGAGGAGATCTTCACCGCCATCACCGCCAACGCCTCTCCATCAACCAGCAATGTTTCCCCCATCCATGTGTGAGTAATTCCCCCGCTGTAGGCTGAAGGGGATGGTAGGGATTGGATGAGATTGGTCATGTAATAGTCATAAGATTGTTAGGGCATAGTGCCTAGTATCCGTAGATGTCACTTTTATGATATTGTTGCAACTTGTTATGCTTAATGCTTGTCACTAGGGCCCGAGTGCCATGATCTCAGATCTGAACATGTTATTGATTCATGAAGATATTCGTTGTTTATTGATCTTACCTGCAAGTTGTATACACATGTCGCTGTCCGGAACCAATGGCCCCGAAGTGACAGAAATCGGGACAACCGGAGGGGATGGTAGTGATGTGAGGATCACATGTGTTCACGGAGTGTTAATGCTTTGCTTCGGTACTCTATTAAAAGGAGTACCTTAATATCCAGTAGTTTCCCTAGAGGCCCGGCTGCCACCGGCTGGTAGGACAGAAGATGTTGTGCAAGTTTCTCATTGCGAGCACGTACGACTAAATATGGAACACATGCCTATTGATTGATTAGTACTTGGATACCGTTTTATTATTATCTGCAAATGCCCATGCTTTGATTGTTACATGAGTTTCTCTCATCCATGCAACGCCCGTTAAATCCGTCCTTGTGCCTACAGTATTTTAATCTGCTGTTTACTATAATCACTACTGCTGTCTTTATTTCACCGCTGCTGCTATTTCACTATTTCCACTGCCATAAAACTGTTACTACTGATAAACTCTTGCGAGCAAGTCTGTTTCCAGGTGCAGCTGAATTGACAACTCCGCTGTTAAGGCTTACAAGTATTCTTTGTCTCCCCTTGTGTCGAATCAATAAATTGGGTAATACTTCCCTCGAAGACTGTTGCGATCCCCTATACAGCCGCCCGGCTTGCCCGAGCCAGCGCCATCGCCGACTTCGTCGACAAGCGCCTTTTCATCGCGGATCCGAACCCTCACTCTGATGAGGAGGAGGAGCTTGAAGACGAAGGGGTCGAGATGGATTCTCCGCCACCTGCTGTTGATCCGACTGGTCCTGCTCCAGCCGGTGTCTAGACTTTCCTGTTTATGCAATTTCGCTTTTGCCAAGACAAATTATTAAATCCCCGGAATGCCGGGTGCCTATGTAAAGACAATATTATCGCCTTTTTTATTATGACGCACTTTAATGTGTTTGTTAATCATTTGTGTGCCGGCTTGCTTTCTTTCGACTTGTTCGCTTTTTCCCATCCGCCCCACTCTTTGGCTGTGCCCTTGCCGGTCGTACGTCCGACTTGCGGTCCGTCGCCGGATCAAGAGCGTGCCGCTGGGTGAGGCCGATAGTATTTCAGTCGAACGAGTCGATTTCGGCAGTCCGACACTTTTATGAAAGGTTGCAAGTCAACTCGCTTTTACTCTTTCCTTAGCCGTTTTTCGCGTGTTTGTTCCCTAGGCCTTACTCCCGCCAGCCGGACAGCCGGGTTGCGGTCTGTAGCTGGTCGGAAGCCGGCTGTCGGAAATCAGATCACGTTACTAAGCCGTCGCGTGAAAGGGTTCAAGCCAATTGGCGAAACGAAATAGAGTGCGCGAAAAACTTGTCGGAAACGGCGCTCTTGGCGCATGCTTTTTCATAGCTTACAAAAGGGATACAAGGGATACATACATTCCTGCTCTCAAGTGTAAAATGGTCGAAGCAACCTGACATTCCAGGGACGTTTTGTCTCCTCGTCAGTTTTGCTCGCCTTGTTCTTTTTGGCCTCTTGGGCATCTATGAGATAGTAGGAATCATTGCCTACTGCCTTGCTCACGATGAAGGGACCCTCCCATGGGGATGCTAGTTTATGCTGTCCGGCTGTCCGTTGGATCAGCCGGAGCACTAGGTCTCCTTCTCGGAATGCTAAGGACTTAACCTTCCGGCTGTGATAGCGACGGAGGCTTTGCTGGTATACGGTGGACCTGGATTCGGCCATCAGCCGGACCTCTTCAACCAGGTCGACTCCATCTTCGCGAGCTTCTTTGGCTTCAGCTTCTGTGTATAGCTTGATCCTTGGCGCGTCGTGCTCGATGTCAGTCGGCAGGACGGCTTCGGCCCCGTATACGAGGAAGAAGGGCGTGAAGCCGACTGAGCGGTTTGGCGTTGTGCGCAGGCTCCACAGCACGCTGGGCAGCTCTTCAATCCAGCAGCCGGCTGAGCGCTCAAGCGGCTCCACCAGCCGAGGCCGGATGCCGGCTAGGATCAAGCCGTTTGCCTTCTCCACTTGGCCGTTGGTCTCCGGGTGTGCTACGGATGACAGGTCCATTCGGATCCCCATCTCCCCACAATAGCGCTTGAAAATGCCTTCGGCGAAGTTGCTGCCGTTGTCGGTGATGATGCTATGCGGGTAGCCGTATCTCGCGATTATCTCCTTGAGGAATGTGACGGCTGTGGAGCCATCCAGCTTCTTGATCGGCTTGGCCTCGATCCACTTAGTGAATTTATCAATCATCACCAAGAGATGCGTCATGCCGCCTCGGGCTGTCTTGAATGGGCCCACCATATCCAAGCCCCATACGGCAAACGGCCAGGTAATGGGGATGGTTTTTAGGGCGGAAGCCGGCGTTTGCCTTTGCTTTGCGAAGCGCTGGCAGCCGTTGCACTTCTTCACCAAGTCTTCTGCGTCTCTGAGCGCAGTCGGCCAGTAAAAACCGTGCCGGAAAGCTTTGGCCACTATGGCTCTGGAGGAGGCGTGATGGCCGCACTCTCCCTGGTGGATTTCCCGTAGGAGTTCAATCCCTTCAGCCGGCTCGACGCACCGCTGGAACACCCCACTTACGCTGCGTTTGTACAGCTCGTGGTTGATGATTGTATAGGCCTTGGCCCTTCTCTCAATCTGCCTAGCTTGAACCCTGTCATTGGGCAGCACACCATCGGTGAGGTAGGAGAGGAATTCTTGTGCCCATGATGGTACGCATTTTATTTCAAACACGCTAACCACCAAGGCCTCCATCTTCGGAGCTTCCGGTTTCGACTGCGTGGTCGCCGGGTTCGGCTGTGAAGCCGGCGGGTTTGGCTGATAAGCCCCCGAGTTTGGCTGAGAAGCCCCCGCGTTGGACCGATAAGCCCCCGGGTTCGGCTGAGAAGCCGGCGGGTTTGGCTGATAAGCCCCCGACTTGGGCAATGAAGCCCCCGGGTTCGGCTGAGAAGCCCCCGGGTCAGCCGGCACGAATATGGAATCCGAGTCCGGTGACGGTATGATGGACGGTTTCTTGAGAATCGCCAGGGCAACGCCCGGCGGAATGGCTTGCCGGGTCGAGCCAATCTTGGATAGGGCATCTGCCGCCTCATTGTTTGCTCGTGGCACATGGTGGAATTCACAGCCATCGAAGAAGCCGGATAGCTGCTGGACGTGGAAGCGGTATGAGGCCATGTTGGCGTCCTTCGCGTCCCAGTCGCCTGATGCTTGCTGTATAACCAAGTCGGAGTCGCCGAAGCAAAGGATGCGACGCACGCCAATCTCCTTGGCCAGCTTCAGCCCATGGATGAGCGCTTCATACTCCGCCACATTGTTGGATGCGGCGAAGTGGATCTGCAGGACATAGTCCAGCCGATCTCCCTTGGGGGAAGTGACGACAATGCCGGCTCCCAAGCCGTTTCGCATCTTCGAGCCGTCGAAGTGCAGCTTCCAGTGCGTGGAGTCAGGCACAGGCGGCAGGTATTGCATCTCGGCCCAGTCGACGAAGAAGTCCGCGAGGATCTGCGACTTGATGGCTGTGCGTGGCTCGTAGAGGATGGTGTGGGCGGCTAGCTCCAGGGCCCACTTGGCAACCCGGCCGTTGGCATCCTTGCTGCCGATGATTTCCGCCAAGGGCGCTGTGGCCACCACCCTAATGGGGTGCTCTTGGAAGTAGTGCTTGAGCTTCTTGGCCGCCATGTACACGCCGTAGGTGACCTTCTGGTAGTGGGGGTAGTTCTGCTTTGACTGGGACAGCACCTCGCTGAGATAGTAGACTGGGCGCTGAACCAGCTGCTCCCTGTTGGCTGCTTCTTTGCGCTCCACCACCAGGACAACGCTAACCACTCGGTTGGTGGCTGCGATGTACAACAGCATCGGCTCCATTGAACCTGGCGTTGCAAGGATTGGCGCGGTTGAGAGCACGCGCTTTAAGTCACGAAAGGCTTCATCCGCCTGCGGTGACCAGACGAACTTGTCCGCCTTCCTCATCAATTGATACAGGGGCAGTGCCTTCTCCCCCAGCCGGCTGACGAAGCGGCTCAAGGAGGCCAGGCATCCGGTGAACTTCTGGACGTCCTTGAGGCACTGCGGCAGCTCCATCTTCTCAATGGCACTGATCTTCTCCGGGTTGGCTTCGATTCCTCGCTGAGAGACGAGGTAGCCCAGGAGTTGGCCGGCTGGCACGCCGAACGTGCATTTGGCCGGGTTGAGCTTCATCCGGAATCTTCGCAGATTGGTGAAGGTTTCTCTCAAGTCATCAAGGAGGGTAGGCATCTCCTTGGTTTTTACAACGACATCATCCACGTATGCGTGAACATTTCTGCCGATTTGATCCTGCAAACACTTTTGCATGCACCTTTGGTAGGTGGCGCCTGCATTTTTCAAGCCGAATGGCATAGTCGTGTAGCAGTAAGCCCCATACGGGGTAATGAACGAAGTCTTTATTTGATCAGCCGGATTCAAAGGAATCTGGTGGTAGCCTGAGTAGGCATCTAGGAAAGACAACAGTTCACAGCCGGCAGTCGAGTCTATAACTTGATCTATGCGCGGCAGGGGGAAGGGGTCCTTCGGGCACGCCTTGTTGAGGCTGGTGTAGTCGATACACATGCGCCAGGAGCCGTTCTTCTTCAAAACCAGGACCGGGTTCGCCAACCAGTCCGGGTGCAGCACTTCCATGATGAAGCCGGCAGCTAGGAGCCGGGCGATTTCTTCACCGATGGCCTTCCTTCGTTCTTCGGCGAAGCGCCTGAGAGGCTGCTTCACCGGCTTGGCTTCAGGCCTGACGTGGAGGTGGTGCTCAGCCAACTCCCTCGGCACACCCGGCATGTCCCTTGGAGACCATGCGAAGATGTCCCGATTCTCACGGAGGAAGCTGGTGAGCTCGCTTTCCTATTTGCTGCTCAAGCCGGCACCGATGGTGACGTACTTGTCCGGCTGGGCCGGGTCGAGCAGGATCTTCTTGGTGTTGTCGGCCGGCTGGAAGTGAGTCGTCCCAGCCGGGTTGCCCACAGCCGGCATGTCCGCCTGCGCGGCCTTAGCCAAGGCAACGGCGTCGTGGATGAGCTGCTTCTCGGTGGCGATGACCAGCGTCTGGGCCATCTTGGAGCTCTGCGTGGCGCAGTCCATGGAGCGGCGGTAGTCGCCGGCTACGGTGATGACCCCCTTAGGGCCAGGTAGCTTCATCTTCAGGTACCCATAGTGGGGCACCGCCATGAACTTGGTCAGGGCCGGCCTGCCCAGGAGCGCGTGGTAGGGACTCACGAGGTCCACCACCTCGAACTCGATGTTCTCCGTGCGGAAGTTGTCCGGCTTGCCGAACATGACCTCCAGGGTGATCCGGCCAATCGGCTGGCAGCAGTGGCCTGGCACGATGCCATGGAAGACGGTGGGGGTGGGGCGCAACTCGGCCTCCTGGATGCCCAGCTTGCGGGCGGTGTCGCGGTAGAGGATGTTGATGCTGCTGCCCCCATCCATGAGGACGCGCGAGAAGCGCACGCTGCGCCGGGTTGTGCCGATGGTGGGGTCGAGGACCATGGCGTAGCTGCCCGGCTTCGGTAGGACAGCCGGTGTGTCGCGGCGATCAAAAGTGATGGCCTGCTCTGACCAGTGTAGGTACTGGGGGACCGGCGGCATGACCGCGTTGACTTCGAGGGAACGGCGCTGCTGGCTCGTCTTGTCCTCGGGCTCGGTGGTGAAGATGATGTAGGTGGCATCCTCAGCCAGGTACCGGCCGCCATGGTGCACTTGGTTAGCCTCGTGGTGCTCGAGGTTGTTGGCTTCTGCGCCGGCTTGGCCACCCGGCCCGCCGGCTGGTGGAGGTGGGGGTGGAGGCGGAAGGGGCTCGCCGCTCGTCAGCCGCTTCATGAAGTGGCAGTCGCGGGTGGAGTGGTTGGAGGGGTTCTTGCCGCTGTGGTACTTGCACGGCGAGTCGAGCATCTGCTCGAAGGTGTACTTCGGCTTCCAGGGCCGGTCCGTCTGCTTCTGGCGCCGGCTTCCGCCAGCCGCCGCGTGGTCTGACACGGCTGCCACGTGGGCCGAGCCGTACCGGCGGTCCGGCTGGTCGCTGTGCCTCTTGCCGCGGTAGTTGTCCCGCCGGCTGCCATGGTGGCCGCCCTCGGCCGGCTTGTTGTTGTCCCTCCTGGATGGAGCCGGCGAAATCTCAGCCGGCGTGCTGCTGGTTCCTTCAGCCAGCGCATACTTGTCTGCGATGGCCATCAAGGCAGCCATCGTCTTGGGTTCACTGCGGCGCAGCTTGTGCCACAGCATGGTGTTTTGCCGGCAGCCGGCCATGAAGAAGCCGACTGCCTGGATCTCGTGCACTCCCTCGCAGGAGTTGCGCATCTCGCACCAGCGCGTCAGGTATGCACGGTCCGTCTCGTCCGCGCCCTGCTTGCACATCTCAAGCTGTTGGGGGCGACCCGGCCGGCGGTAGGTGCCGGTGAAGTTGCTGATGAAGGCCGCCTCGAAGTCGAGCCAGCCGTTGATGCTGCCGGCTGGCAGGTTGTTGAGCCAGGTGCGGGCGGAGCCGAGCAGCATGAGGGGGGAGTAGCGCACGGCCCAGCGCTTGTTGCCCTTGGCGATGCCGACTGCGGTGGAGTAGTCCTGCAGCCAGTCCTCCGGCTTGGCCGTGCCGTCGTACTTGGGCGTGTCGCGGGGGAGCTGGAAGCCGTCAATCATGGGCTCGTTGATGATCCGCGGCCCGAAGCACTTGGGGCCGGCTGGCCCTTCTTCCTCCGCGATGCGGGATTCGACCAGCCGGTCGAGGCGATCTCTGGCGTCTGCCGGCTCGACGCGCGGGCCCAGCCGGGAGCGGGCCGGCTGGCGCTGGCCGCTGGCCTCTGGAGCCGCGCGATGCTTGATGGTGGATGGCCTCTCGTACTCGTACTCTTCGTCGTCGTGCCGGCTTGAAGGTGGCCGGCTGCGGCCGCTGTTGCCACTGGGCGGCCGGCTTGTGCGGCTGGAACTTGCGTGGGTGTTCCGGCTGTCGGCTCGCCGGCTTGGTGCGGGGGAGGTGGACTCGGCCGTGTCCCTCGGACCGTCTCGGTCGTTGCCTGCAGCGCCACGAGCGTGAGAAGCTCTGGGGGCATGGGCGTACCTGGGGTCCTTGGTCAGCCGGTTGGCCGCCTTCAGCAGCTCAGTCACCCGCTCAGTTTGGCGGCGTAACTCTGCGCCTTCGAGGCGGTGCAGCTCTTCCGCGGCAGCTTCAGCCGCGAGCATGTTCTTGTCGGGGGTGTTGTAGATGGGTAGCTCCGTAGACGGAGCCGGCGATGCTGCGCCGTCCCGGGCGATCTCTGCGCCCAGGCCGCCTCCTCTGCGGCGGATCTGGCCGGCTCGGCTTGGGTTGTCGCCGGCGGGCGTGAGGCCGTGGGCGCGGTTGAACTCGCGCTGGGAGATCTCCCACTGGCGCTTTGCAGCAGCCAGCTCTTCTGTTTGCTTGAGGAGGAGCTGGCGGTGCTCCTCCAGGTCCTTCTCGATGGTGGTGGGGTCGGCACCAGGCGTGAGCGGGGTGCTCAGCTTTGCCCGGACTTCCTCCAGCCGGGACGGTGGTGGCGGCGCCTTTGCGCCCGAGGCGGATGCGCCGGTGTCCTTGTTGCGCTCCAACTCAGGACCGCGGACGCGCGTGGACTTGCCTCCGGCGTCGTCGCCGGTGGCCATGACCTCCTGCATGATGCAAGGGCCGGTGGTGGTGAGGCTGGCGCCGGCTCCAGGGGGAGGGCTTGCGCAGCGCACGATCTCGCGCGGGTAGCGCGGTGGTGCGACGGTGGCGACGTAGACGTCGAAGCCGCCGAAGCTGATGATGTTGCCGCCGGCAGGGAATGGCCGGTCGGCGAAGCAGCCAGCGTTGTCGCTGACGCAGTCGAGGGAGCCGAATCTCCAGACCAAGCCTGAAGCGACCCTCTCGCCGGTGGTGGTGGTGAGGCCCGTCCGGATGGAGACACCGGCCGCGGACGCTGAAGGCCCCACGGTGGGCGCCAAATGTCGTGGTATCGTCATGACATATGCCATAGGGTGGCTAATCGAGGTGGTTCCTAGTGGTCTCACGGCGGTATCCGGAAGCGGGTATGGGCACGAGCGACACGGCGACGTACCCAGGTTCGAGGCCCTCCGATGGAGGTAACACCTCTACTCCTGCTATGAGTGTATAAGATGATCACACAGTACAATGGTGCTCCTTGAGCTGTATCCGGCTGCTCCTGGGAGGCTAAGGTAGACGAAGGTCTCTCTCACAGGGCAGCTCTAAGACTAGTGAATGAGAACTGATCGATCGTCCCCCGCACGAGGGGGTAGCCCGGCTTATATAGGCACCGGCACTTTACAGATAAGTCCCTAAGGTCTAGTGGCCAGCATGGCCGGCTTCGGCTCCCGTCCCTTCCCGAGGCGCTGACGCCAGGGAGCCGTTGAGCGTAGTGGCACGTCCCATCCGCCTGCTCAGGTCAGCGGCGTGGGAGGTGCTGTCGTTGTCGTCATCATGCTCTGTAGCGCGTACGGCTCGACGTACGCCATGATGGCCTGTCTGGCGCGTGGCACTGCTGCTCTACAGTGCCCCGTACTTTACGGGAGATGAGGTCAGCGTGGACCTTTGAACCCGGCTCACCTACCCAGTTCCTTCCAGGGCAAGACTCGCCAGCCTCGAGTCGGTCTGAGGTACAAACCCCAGTCGGATATGGCTTGTAGAAGCCGGCCCAGCTACAGCGTTGAAGGCCGCAGCCAGGCCGACTAGGACTTAGAGCCAGCCGGCTCCCGAGGCAGCCGGCCACGGCTCCAGCCGGCTGCTCCTCAGCCGGCCTTTGCCGCGAGCCGGCCGACCTCAAGCCGGCCGCTCCGCGTCCATTGCCCTACCCGGGGTGTCACTAGTGAGCCTGGTGTGATGGCACAAATATCAATCTCTTGTGCATCCTACCTGGCCTCACTAACGCCATCCCGGGATGTTCATATTTGTTTCGACCAACAATGTATGAGGCCCTTGTCATTCCATTTGCTTTGGTATCTCAAAATGCCGATGATTAGAATGTTTGGTCACCTATACACTTGGGGGAGGGGTCAGTGAACCTGGTGCAATGACACAAGTATCAATCTCTTGTGCATCCTACTTGGTTTCACTGACCCCTTCCCTAAATGTTAATATTTGTTCCGACCAACAATGTATGAGGCATGCCTTTTAGTTCATACTACTTGGATCGTTTTTGAGTTTGCTCTTATTCGTTGCAAACATCTATGAGCGTGCACTAATGTTTCTTTGGCTTGTTCATATATGTGCAGATATGACGTGGTATGTCGTGTACAAGGGCAAGGTTCCCGGAGTCTACAACGACTGGGAGGAGTGTCGGAGACAGGTTCACCGTTTTAGCGGTAACAGCTACAAAGGGTACACCACTAGAGCGGAGGCCGAAGATAGATACGCACGCTATTTGGCGGGAGAGAGGAGGGAGCGGAGGAGGAACCGGATGAAGACCACTATCATCGGGATGGTGCTAGTAGTGACTCTAGCTCTCTTCTATGTGATTGTACTTTAGATGATCGATCTTGTGTAACCACTAGCTCATTTGCGACTTTGTAACCCCGTAACTTGCATTGTAACCTCGTAACTTCTCTAATGTGAATTCTTGTGAATCATGTGGGGCTAATGTGAAGAACTATGTATGGATAAGTTGTGCTGTTGTTTATATGTGTTATATATCATGTATTGTGCTATTGTATTGTGATATACAACCTGTATAAATACCTGCCAGATACAAAAAAAAATCGAAATCGTAGCAGTGGCGCACTAGTGGCCCATCAGTGGCGCACGTCCACTAAGTAGCAGTGGCGCACTGCGCTGGATCCAGTGGCGCACTGCCCTGTGATCCCCTCCGAGACTAGCAGTGGCGCACCAGGAACCTCAGCAGTGGCGCACGTCCTGGAGACAGCAGTGGCGCACGTCCACACGCAGCAGTGGCGCACCACCTCGCTGAAACAGTGGCGCACGCAAAACGGTAGCAGTGGCGCACCACATCTAGACAGTGGTGGCGCACTGCCTCTGACCAACAGTGGCGCACCACTTTGGAGTAATAGTGGCGCACTGCTGGACATGTCAATGGCGCACCACGCAGTGCGCCACTTATCAGGCTAGTAGTGGCGCACCCCTAGTGCGCCACTACTAGGAGTTAGCAGTGGCGTGATAGCAGTGGCGCACCACTAGTGCGCTGAAGGCTATATGTGGTGCGCCACTGATTGCCTTTTTCCTAGTAGTGCCACTTCCTCCTCCTCTGACGTGGCCATTACCCTTCGGGTAACTACTATCGTATTACCCCTTGCGGCCCAATCAGAGGCCCATGAAGACACCCGAAGGCCAGGTGGGCCATATCGTCGGTTCGCAAGGTGGATTCTTGAAGAGCAAGGCAAGAAGACGAAGAATAAAAGGAAAGTTTAGAACTAGGACTCTTTGTAACCTAGTCGTACCCGGACAGATCTCTCGAGACCTGGCTCCCAATATAAGGGCCAGGAGAGGGGCTGCCGAGGACACACGCAATCTTAGCAACCATAGCCACCATAAGTCTAGAGCTAGGTCCCTGCAGAACTTAGACTCTCGACGAGATCATAGCCGAAACCTTCGGCACCCCATTGTAACCCGATATTTTCATAATCAAGATCAGACAGGCAGGACGTAAGGGTTTTACCTCATCGAGGGCCCCGAACCTGGGTAAATCGCTCTCCTCGCTTGTTTGATAACCGATGTCTCGTGTCAGCCTACAGGATTCCATCAACCCTAAGCCCCATATGGAGGGCATTGCCGAGGAGTACCCTCGACAATTGGCGCCGTCTGTGGGAAACTTGTCAGCACAAGGCAGGACATCGACAACTCCGATTACATCGGCGTTAGGTTAAGTCGAAACTCAGTTTGCTGCGGGTCTGATACGTCCAAAACGTATCTACTTCCCCGAACACTTTTGCTATTGTTTTGCCTCTAATTTGCGTATTTTGGATACAACTAACACGGACTAACGTTGTTTTCAGCAGAATTGCCCTGGTGTCTTATTTTTGTGCAGAAAATCAACTTTCAGGAAAATCCCCGGAAATAATTGCAATGGGCCTATTTTTACAGAAGACCCACGGAGCCAGAAGACGTGACGGAGGGGGGCCACGAGGCGCGCACACCACGTGGCGGCGCGATGGGCCCATGGCCGAGCCGCCATATGGTGACGCCGCCTCGGCCGGCCCCCGACTCTCCCCTCTGGACTACTTAAAGCCCTTGACCTAAAAACGCACGTGGGTTGGACCAATTTTCCAGAAGACATCCAGAACTCCGCCGCCATTGAAAAACCCAATCTCGGGATCAGAAATTCCGTTCTGGCACCCTGCCGGGACGGGGAATTGGAGGAGATCATCGCCATCATCACCACCGACGCCTCTCCATCGACCATCCATGTTTCCCCCATCCATGTGTGAGTAAATCCCCGCTGTAGGCTGAAGGGGATGGTAGGGATTGGATGAGATTGTTCATGTAATAGCCATAAGATTGTTAGGGCATGGTGCCTAGTATCCGTTGTTGGTACTTTTATGATATTGTTGCAACTTGTTATGCTTAATGCTTGTCACTTAGGGCCCGAGTGCCATGATTTCAGATCTGAACATGTTATTGATTCATGATGATATTCATTGTTTTATGATCTTACCTGCAAGTTGTATACACATATTGTTGTCCGGAACCCGAGGCCCCAAAGTGACAGAAATTGGGACAACCGGAGGGGAAGGCTGTGATATGAGGATCACATGTGTTCACGGAGTGTTAATGCTTTGCTCCGGTACTCTATTAAAAGGAGTACCTTAATTACCAGTAGTTTCCCTAGAGGCCCGGCTGCCACCGGCTGGTAGGACAAAAGATGTTGTGCAAGTTTCTCATTGCGAGCACGTACGACTATATACGGAACACATGCCTATGGTTGTTTAGTACTTGGATACTGTTTTATTATTATCTGCAAATGCCTAGTCTTGATTATTACATGAGTTATCTTATCCATGCAGCGCCCGTTCATCCATCCCTATGCCTACAGTATTTTAATCCTGCTGTTTACTATAATCACTACTGTTGTCTTTATTACACTGCTTATATTTCACTTGCTGCCTTGCTATAAAACTGTTACTCTGATAAACTATTGCGAGCAAGTCTGTTTCCAGGTGCAGCTGAATTGACAACTCCGCTGTTAAGGCTTACAAATATTCTTTGGCTCCCCTTGTGTCGAATCAATAAATTGGGTTTTACTTCCCTCGAAGACTGTTGCGATCCCCTATACTTGTGGGTCATCAAGACTATTTTCTGGCGCCGTTGCCGGGGAGCATAGCTTTATTTGCAAGTTCACCTGAATTGATATTGTTCGCTGCAAATCCTCCATCATGGGTAAACCTCGCGATGCTAAAGTCGCCATATTACCATCCACTACAAGAAAAGGTACAACTCTGAGTACCTCTGCTGCTCTTGATTCACCATCTGTGATAAGTCAACTTGTTTCACCACCACAAGCTTCACGTGTTGGTACTTCTGCTGAATCTGAAAATTCCTCTTATAATTTTGATGATGCTTCTACTGTGCTTGATGATAATGGTTCATTAGGTCCTTTTCTAGATGCTACAATTGCTAGGTCTAGACAAATTGAAAATACTGAAATTCCTAATGAAAATACTGTTACACCTGTTAATTCACCTGAGTCTGTTGAACACTCTAGTGATGATCCTGATGAAGATTATGTGGAACTTGATGATGATTTTATTGATAAATGTAATGCTACTACTGGTGCAAGTAACATTAAAAAGCTTCTTGCACAACATGTTGTTAGATATAAACTGTCTCCTGATCCTAAATTTGCCACATCTCCTATAAACATTAAGGATAAAGATTATGATTTTTCTCTTGATTTATCTCATATATCTATTGTTGAGAAAACACCTTTTTGTGGTACTGAAAAAGAAAGTGTTGTAGAGCACATGAATGAGCTTTCTACTTTGAGTAGCTTGTTTTCTGATGATATCAAGAAGCGTACTTATTTTGTTGCTAAAAATTTTCCTTTCTCATTAAAGGATGATGCTAAAACTTGGTATAATAGTTTGCCTCCTGATTCTATTGATAGTCCAAGTGGTTTGCTTGATGTTTTCTTTCGAAAATATTTTCCTGCTAGTGCTCAACATATTGCTTTGCAGAAAATTTATAGTTTTGACCAGGAAGATGGAGAGAAATTGCCTGAAGCTTGGGCAAGGTTTTGCTCTCTTCTTAGAGCTCGACCTGGACATGATTTGGAAAAGCATGACTTACTTGATATATTTTATAGTGGACTAACCATTGAGTCTAGGGCATACCTGGATAGTTGTGCTGGTTGTGTTTTCAGGAAAAGAACTCCAGACGAAGCTGAAGAATTATTGGCTAGAATAAGCCAAAATCATGATGATTGGACTACACCTGAACCAACCCCAACACAAGAAAAGTTCTGATAGACAACGTCCCAAAATCATCCACTAAGGGGTATTTTTCGTCGCCTATGGGCCTAACCCGACGATATGGGTTCTGTTGTCGAAACTGCGTCAGGCAAAGTCCTACGACGTTTTTTTCGGTCCGTCGCGTTTGGGCGCCCTTCCGCCACGGAAAATCGGACCGTTGCGCAAGTGTTTTCGGGAGCCCGTTGACTGCTGACGTCATGCAAACTGACACGTGGCAGACGCCGTTAACTAGCAGTTAACGGCGTTAACCGGCTGAAACCCCGTGGTAGATGGTAGGCCCAGACGAGGCCTGCCACGTCTTAAGCGGGCCGGCCCATTAAGTTTGCGGGCCGGGCCAGCTGACTTAGTTTGACCGGTCAACTATATATCTGGGCTGGTCCATTAAGTAGTGGGCGGGCCTAACCTCTAAGGTTGAGTGGTCAAAACTTAAAGGGCCGACCCACTAAGCAAGTGGGCCGGGCCGAATGCACACGTTTGGGTCAACGGCAAAAGGGCCGGCCCACAAGGCATGTGGGGCCCACTTTCCAGTTATCGGGCCGGCCCATTTAACAAGTGGGGTCACCTTAAAGCAACTGGGCCGGCCCATTTAGTATGTGGGGTCCACCATATAGCAAGTGGGCTGGCCCAATAAGATAGTGGGCCGGGCCAAAAACACAGGTGGGTCCCACTTTCCTGTTAAAGGGCCGGCTCATTTAGTATGTGGGGTCCACCATATAGCAAGCGGGCGGCCCAACAAGATAGTGGGCCGGCCCAAAAACAGTGGGTCCTTCCTGTTAAAGGGCCGGCCCATTTAGTATGTGGGCCCACCATACAGCAAGTGGGTTGGCCCAACAAGATACTGGGCCGGCCCAATAAGCAGGTGGGGCCCACTATCCTGTTAACTGGCCGGCCCAGTTAGCTAGTGGGGTCCACCACAAAAGCAATTGGGCTGGCCCAACAAGTTAGTGGGCCGGCCCAATAAGCTTGTGGGGCACGCTTTCTGTTACAGGGCCGGCCCAGTAGTGGGTGGGGTCCACCTTCAAGCAAGTGGGCCGGAACGTGGGGTCTGATACGTGTAGATGCACACGTCCGTTGGGAACCCCAAGTGGAAGGTATGATGCGTATAGAAGCAAGTTTCCCTCGGTATGAAACCAAGGTTTATCGAACCAGTAGGAGCCAAGAAGCACGTTGAAGGTTGATGGTGGCGAAATGTGATGCGGCGCAACACCAGGGATTCCGGCGCCAACGTGGAACCTGCACAACACAACCAAAGTACTTTGCCCCAATGAAATAGTGAGGTTGTCAATCTCACCGGCTTGCTGTAACAAAGGATTAACCGTATTGTGTGGAAGATGATTGTTTGCAAGAAAACAGTAAAACAAGTATTGCAGTAGATTGTATGCGATGTAAAGAATAGGACCGGGGTCCACAGTTCACTAGAGGTGTCTCTCCCATAAGATAAAAGCATGTTGGGTGAACAAATTACAGTCGGGCAATTGACAAATAGAAAAGGGCATAACAATGCATATACATGATATGATAAATATAGTGAGATTTAATCGGGCATTACGACAAAGTACATAGACCGCCATCCAACTGCATCTATGCCTAAAAAGTCCACCTTCAGGTTATCATCCGAACCCCTTTCAGTATTAAGTTGCAAAGCAACAGACAATTGCATTAAGTATGGTGCGTAATGTAATCGACAACTACATCCTTAGACATAGAATCAATGTTTTATCCCTAGTGGCAACAACACAACACAACCTTAGAACTTTCTGTCACTGTCCCAGGTGTCAATGAAGGCATGAACCCACTATCGAGCATAAATACTCCCTCTTGGAGTTAAGAGTAAAAACTTGGCCAGAGCCTCTACTAATAACATGCAAGATCATAAACAACACATAAACAATAGATTGATAATCACCATAACATAGCATTCTCTATTCATCGGATCCCGACAAACACAACATATAGAATTACAGATAGATGATCTTGATCATGTTAGGCAGCTCACAAGATCCAACAATGAAGCACAATTAGGAGAAGACGACCATCTAGCTACTGCTATGGACCCATAGTCCAGGGGTGAACTACTCACTCATCACTCCGGAGGCGATCATGGCGATGAAGAGTCCTCCGGGAGATGAATCCCCTCTCCGGCAGGGTGCCGGAGGCGATCTCCTGAATCCCCCGAGATGGGATTCGCGGCGTCTCTGGAAGGTTTTCCGTATCGTGGCTCTCTACTGGGGGTTTCGCGACGGAGGCTTTAAGTGGCGGAAGGGCAGGTCAAGAGGCGGCACGAGGGGCCCACACCATAGGTCGGCGCGGCCAGGGCCAGGGCCGCGCCGCCCTGTGGTGTCGCCACCTCGTGGCCCCACTTCGACTCTCCTTCGGTCTTCTGGAAGCTTCGTGCAAAAATAGGACCCTGGGCGTTGATTTCGTCCAATTCCGAGAATATTTCGTTACTAGGATTTCTGAAACCAAAAACAGAAAACAGCAACTGGCTCTTCGGCATCTTGTTAATAGGTTAGTTCCGGAAAATGCGTAAATACGACATATAATGTGCATAAAACATGTAGATATCATCAATAATGTAGCATGGAACATAAGAAATTATCGATACGTTGGAGACGTATCAGCATCCCCAAGCTTAGTTCTGCTCGTCCCGAGCAGGTAAAACGATAACAAAGATAATTTCTGAAGTGACATGCCATCATAATCTTGATCATACTATTTGTAAACATATGTAATGAATGCAGCGATCAAAACAATGGTAATGGCATGAGTAAACAAGTGAATCATAAAGCAAAGACTTTTCATGAATAGTACTTCAAGACAAGCATAAATGAGTCTTGCATAAGAGTTAACTCATAAAGCAATAAATCAAAGTAAAGGTATTGAAGCAACACAAAGGAAGATTAAGTTTCAGCGGTTGCTTTCAACTTATAACATGTATATCTCATGGATATTGTCAACATAAAGTAATATAACAAGTGCAATATGCAAGTATGTAGGAATCAATGCACAGTTCACACAAGTGTTTGCTTCTTGAGGTGGAGAGAGATAGGTGAACTGACTCAACAATAAAAAGTAAAAGAAAGGTCCTTCAAAGAGGAAAGCATCGATTGCTATATTTGTGCTAGAGCTTTTATTTTGAAAACATGAAACAATTTTGTCAACGGTAGTAATAAAGCATATGAGTTATGTAAATTATATCTTACAAGTTGCAAGCCTCATGCATAGTATAGTAATAGTGCCCGCACCTTGTCCTACTTAGCTTGGACTACCGGATCATCACAATGCACATGTTTCAACCAAGTGTCACAAAGGGGTACCTCCATGCCGCATGTACAAAGGTCTAAGGAGAAAGCTCGCATTTTGGATTTCTCGCTTTTGATTATTCTCAACTTAGACATCCATACCGGGACAACATGGACAACAGATAATGGACTCCTCTTAAATGCATAAGCATGTAGCAACAATTATTATTCTCATATGAGATTGAGGATATATGTCCAAACTGAAACTTCCACCATGATTCATGGCTTTAGTTAGCGGCCCAATGTTCTTCTCTAACAATATGCATGCTCCAACCATTAAGGTGGTAGATCCCTCTTACTTCAGACAAGACGGACATGCATAGCAACTCACATGATATTCAACAAAGGGTAGTTGATGGCGTCCCCAGAAGCATGGTTATCGCACAACAAGCAACTTAATAAGAGATAAAGTGCATAAGTACATATTCAATACTACGATAGTTTTTAAGGCTATTTTGTCCCATGAGCTATATATTGCAAAGGCGAATGATGGAATTTTAAAGGTAGCACTCAAGCAATTTACTTTGGAATGGCGGAGAAATACCATGTAGTAGGTAGGTATGGTGGACACAAATGGCATAGTGGTTGGCTCAAGGATTTTGGATGCATGAGAAGTATTCCCTCTCGATACAAGGTTTAGGCTAGCAAGGTTATTTGAAGCAAACTCAAGGATGAACCGGTGCAGCAAAACTCACATAAAAGACATATTGTAAACATTATAAGACTCTACACCGTCTTCCTTGTTGTTCAAAACTCAATACTAGAATTATCTAGACCTTAGAGAGACCAAATATGCAAACCAAATTTTAGCAAGCTCTATGTATTTCTTCATTAATGGGTGCAAAGCATATGATGCAATAGCTTAAACATGAGCACAACAATTGCCAAGTATCACATTATCCAAGACATTTTAGAATTACTACATGTAGCATTTTCCAATTCCAACCATATAACAATTTAACGAAGAAGAAACTTCGCCTTGAACATTATGAGTAAAGCCTAAGGACATATTTGTCCATATGCAACAGCGGAGCGTGTCTCTCTCCCACAAAGTGAATGCTAGGATCCATTTTATTCAAACAAAAACAAAAACAAAAACAAACGACGCTCCAAGCAAAGAACACAAGATGTGATGAATAAAAATATAGTTTCAGGGGAGGAACCTGATGATGTTGTCGATGAAGAAGGGGATGCCTTGGGCATCCCCAAGCTTAGACGCTTGAGTCTTCTTAAAATATGCAGGGGTGAACCACGGGGGCATCCCCAAGCTTAGAGCTTTCACTCCTCTTGATCATAGTATATCATACTCCTCTCTTGACCCTTGAAAACTTCCTTCACACCAAACTTCAAGCAAACTCATTAGAGGGTTAGTGCACAATTAATAATTCACATATTCAGAGGTGACACAATCATTCTTAACACTTCTGGACATTGCACAAAGCTACTGGACATTAATGGATCAAAGAAATTCATCCGACATAGCAAATATGGCAATGCGAAATAAAAGGCAGAATCTGTCAAAAACAGAACAGTTCGTAAAGACGAATTTTAAAATGGCACCAGACTTGCTCAAATGGAAAAACTCAAAACTAATGAAAGTTGCGTACATATCTGAGGATCACGCTCGTAAATTGGCAGATTTTTTCGAATTTTCTACAGAGACTTGTGCCAGAATTCGTGACAGACAGCAATGCTGTTTCTGCGCAGCGATCCCAAATATAACATCAACTTTAACATAGAAACTTTACTTGGCACAAAAACATGATAAGGAGAGGTTGCTACAGTAGTAAACAACTTCCAAGACTCAAATATAAAACAAAGTACTGTAGTAAAAACATGGGTTGTCTCCCATAAGCGCTTTTCTTTAACGCCTTTCAGCTAGGCGCAGCAAGTGCAAATCAAGTAACATCAAGAGTAGAAGCATCAACATCATTATTTTTCATGCAAACACAACTTGTTGCAGAGGGTACTTTAGATGCTCCATTATCTAAATTTTCTATGGTGGTGCTAGGGGTTTTAGCAATTTTAGGCCTATAATAATTCTTTTGTTTAGGCACTTTAGAGGCATACATGAATTTTTGCTCTCTACCCACATAAGCTTTCTCATTATACTTGAGAGAAGAAAAGGTTGAACCCAAGGTTCCCATAGCTTTTTCAAGTTCATCAATCCTATTGGTTTGATTATCATGGACAACACAAGTTCCTAGGACACTAATTCTTTCATCAATTCCTCCTAGGGATTTATCAAGTTCATCAGTTTTATCAAATAACATTTCCAATTTAGTTTCAACACTTGGAAAATTTTTCTCTATGGTTTCCAATTTTTTCATAACATCTTCAAGAGAGATTTCAATTTTAACTTCATTAACAGGTGGTATTCCAACTAGACTCTCAATGATGCAGCTAGCTTCTAAAGCAGGAGTACCTAGGAAATTACCTCCCGAAAGAGTATCAAGAACATACCTATTCCAACTAGATAAACCAACATAAAAGTTCCTAAGAAGGATAGTGGTGGAGTGTTTCTTAATGCACCTATGATGAGCATTACTAATTCTGTACCAAGCATCTTTAAAACTTTCTCCCCCTTGTTGCTTAAAAGAACGAACTTCAACTTCAGGATTACTCATGATAACAGTAGTAAAAGTAACTAAGTAAATAAAGACAAGTAACTAATTTTTTTGTGTTTTTGATATAGAGAGCAAGACAATAAATAAAGTAAAACTAGCAACTATTTTTTTGTGTTTTGTTTAGGTGCAGCAAACAAAGTAGTAAATAAAATAAAGCAAGACAAAAACAAAGTAAAGAGATTGAGAAGTGGAGACTCCCCTTGCAGCGTGTCTTGATCTCCCCGGCAACGGCGCCAGAAATTTAGCTTGATACGCGTAGATGCACACGTCCGTTGGGAACCCCAAGTGGAAGGTATGATGCGTATAGAAGCAAGTTTCCCTCAGTATGAAACCAAGGTTTATCGAACCAGTAGGAGCCAAGAAGCACGTTGAAGGTTGATGGTGGCGAAATGTGATGCGGCGCAACACCAGGGATTCCGGCGCCAACGTGGAACCTGCACAACACAACCAAAGTACTTCCCAACGAAACAGTGAGGTTGTCAATCTCACCGGCTTGCTGTAACAAAGGATTAACCGTATTGTGTGGAAGATGATTGTTTGCAAGAAAACAGTAAAACAAGTATTGCAGTAGATTGTATGCGATGTAAAGAATAGGACCGGGGTCCATAGTTCACTAGAGGTGTCTCTCCCATAAGATAAAAGCATGTTGGGTGAACAAATTACAGTCGGGCAATTGACAAATAGAAAAGGGCATAACAATGCATATACATGATATGATAAATATAGTGAGATTTAATCGGGCATTACGACAAAGTACATAGACCGCCATCCAACTGCATCTATGCCTAAAAAGTCCACCTTCAGGTTATCATCCGAACCCCTTTCAGTATTAAGTTGCAAAGCAACAGACAATTGCATTAAGTATGGTGCGTAATGTAATCGACAACTACATCCTTAGACATAGAATCAATGTTTTATCCCTAGTGGCAACAGCACAACACAACCTTAGAACTTTCTGTCACTGTCCCAGTGTCAATGAAGGCATGAACCCACTATCGAGCATAAATACTCCCTCTTGGAGTTAAGAGTAAAAACTTGGCCAGAGCCTCTACTAACGGAGAGCATGCAAGATCATAAACAACACATAAACAATAGATTGATAATCACCATAACATAGCATTCTCTATTCATCGGATCCCGACAAACACAACATATAGAATTACAGATAGATGATCTTGATCATGTTAGGCAGCTCACAAGATCCAACAATGAAGCACAATTAGGAGAAGACGACCATCTAGCTACTGCTATGGACCCATAGTCCAGGGGTGAACTACTCACTCATCACTCCGGAGGCGATCATGGCGATGAAGAGTCCTCCGGAGATGAATCCCCTCTCCGGCAGGGTGCCGGAGGCGATCTCCTGAATCCCCAAGATGGGATTCGCGGCGGCGCGTCTCGGAAGGTTTTCCGTATCGTGGCTCTCGTACTGGGGGTTTCGCGACGGAGGCTTTAAGGCGGGTCAAGAGGCGGCACGAGGGGCCCACACCATAGGTCGGCGCGGCCAGGGCCTGCCGCCCTGTGGTGTCGCCACCTCGTGGCCCCACTTCGACTCTCCTTCGGTCTTCCGGAAGCTTCGTGCAAAAATAGGACCCTGGGCGTTGATTTCGTCCAATTCCGAGAATATTTCGTTACTAGGATTTCTGAAACCAAAAACAAAAACAGCGGCTCTTCGGCATCTTGTTAATAGGTTAGTTCCGAAAATGCGTAAATACGACATATAATGTGCATAAAACATGTAGATATCATCAATAATGTAGCATGGAACATAAGAAATTATCGATACGTTGGAGACGTATCAGGGGTCCACCATAAATCAAGTGGGCTGCCCCAATAATAAAGTGGGCCAGCCCGTTTAGTTGCTGTTTATATGCCGGCATAATAGCGCTTTAGGATTTTGCGGGCGGCACATATGTGATTTCGCTTAATTGGGCCGTTTAAGGGATGGGAATTGTGATTTAGATACTGAGAATATTTACGCAGCACATGATTTCTGTCGGATAGCCTCACTTACCACAAGCACCATAGAAAAAATGCGCGAAAGAACTATAAAAACTAACTAAATATTACATCAGCTGCAAGGCTTTGAAAAAATATTACAGAACCCAGAGAAATTGAATGGTAATTAAACCTAGCAATACAATGAAGCGATTCGGCAATCTTTTAAGTTGTCCATGCACCACCTATATCTGAAACAAAGACATTACAAGTTAAGACAGCAACAATGGAAAGGCAAAGACACTACAAAATTGTTTGCCAAAGAATTTGGAACTCATCATTTCGTTGTTATAACAAGATCATTGTAATGCGCACAATAAGCAAACAAAGAGTGCATGCCGCATACCAACAACCAATATAACAGAGCACGTTAGAATGAAACAGCAGACTTACTACTGTCGAGTCCCATGCAAACCAACATGTTCAGGGAGTACAAAATTGGCATGAACAACATAGTAGCAGGCTATAAATTTTGTAACAACGACTGAGCAAGATGAAGTTATGATGGCTACATCTACAGAGCAGGGAATGTAAACCAAAAATAGAAGTTACGATGGCAAAAGCTAAAGAGGAGGGAATGTGAACCAACATGTGCCAAGAGCAATTACTTCAAATTGACCGTGAACTAAATAATACTCCTGAACTTATAGTGAAGGGGATGCAAATCAAGATGTTTCGGGATATAAACTTGTAATGAGCAACACATAGAGGATAGTTAATGCTGGAGCTTAGGATGGACCAGATACAGAATATAGTGGGATCACCTGTGAACTTGTATAAGAGGGAATGCAAACCAATATGTTCAGCATTCCATATGTGAGCGTCATGCCAAGTCAGAGAAACAAGTCAATAATGCAGCTTTTGAAGAACAAGATGGCACACAAAATTATTATCTAGTAGTATGACAAGTTTATTTGTACTACAGGCTAGATAGCAGAGTGATAGCATGCCAAACTAAATACTTACTTTGTTAGCTTACAATGAACTAGATACAAAACAATGGCATCACCTGTAGTACAGGGAATGCAAGCCAACATGTTCATGGAGTAAAAAATTGGCACAAACAACATAGTAGCAGGCCATAATTTTTGTAACAACGACTGAGCAAGATAAAGTTATGATGGCTAGATCTACAGAGCAGGGAATGTAAACCAAATATAGAAGTTACGATGCCAAAAGCTATAGAGCAGGGAATGCGAACCAACATGTGCAATTACTTAAAATTGGCCATGAACTAAATAATAGCAGGATGTTACTATAATAGCTAGGAATAAAACAGATAGGAGTTATAATGTCTGATACGTCCAATTTGCATCACTATTTTGTATCATAATTTGCTGTTATTCATTTATATATTTCATATTGGGACACAATACTTATGTTATTTCATCTATTTTGCATGTTTCATCATTATTGGAGGATCAAGCACCGGAGCCAGGATTCTGCTGGAAAAAGCACCGTCAGAACGCAATATTTCGGAAGATCAACTGTGGAAGGAAATTACACGTAAATTCCTATTTTTCCAGATGACGGAGGGAGCCAGAAGGGGGAAAAGAGGGCTCAAGGTGGGGCCAGACCACAGGCCGGCGCGGCCCATGGCCTGGCCGCGCCACCCTGTGGTGTGGGGGCCCCACAGCCCCTTTCGCCTCCTTTTCTTCGCGTACTCCTTCGTCCCGAAAACCTAAGCCACAGAGGGTACCTCACGAAGAGTTACAGCCGCCTCTGCGGGGCGGAGAACACCAGAGAGAAAAGAGCTCTCCGGCGGGCAGGAATCCGCCGGGGAAATTCCCTCCCGGAGGGGGAAATCGACGCCATCGCCATCGTCATCGAGCTGGACATCATCTCCATCATCATCATCATCATCTCCACCATCTACACCGCCATCACCACCGCTGCACCTCGTCACCGCTGTAACAATTTGGGTTGGATCTTGATTGTTTGATAGGGGAAACTCTCCCGGCGTTATTCTCTACTTGTTATTGATGCTATTGAGTGAAACCATTGAACCAAGGTTTATGTTCAGATTGTTATTCATCATCATATCACCTCTGATTGTATTCCATATGATGTCTCGTGAGTAGTTCGTTTAGTTCTTGAGGACATGGGTGAAGTCTAAATGTTAGTAGTGAACTATGGTTGAGTAATATTCAATGTTATGATATTTAAGTTGTGGTGTCATTCTTCTAGTGGTGTCGTGTGAACATCGACTACACGACACTTCACCATTTATGGGCCTAGGGGAGTGCATCTTGTATTCGGTTGCTAATTGCGGGGTTGCCGGAGTGACAGAAACCTAAGCCCCCGTTAGTATACCGATGCAAGAGGGATCGCAGGATCTCAGAGTTTAAGGCTGTGGTTAGATTTATCTTAATTACTTTCTTGTAGTTGCGGATGCTTGCAAGGGGTATAATCACAAGTATGTATTAGTCCTAGGAAGGGCGGTGCATTAGCATAGGTTCACCCACACAACACTTATCAAAACAATGAAGATTATTTAGCCACATGAAGCGAAAGCACTAGACTAAAATCCCCGTGTGTCCTCAAGAACGTTTGGTCATTATAAGTAAACAAACCGGCTTGTCCTTTGTGCTAAAAAGGATTGGGCCACTCGCTGCAATTATTTCTCTCGCATTTTACTTACTCGTACTTTATTCATCTGTTACATCAAAACCCCTTGAATACTTGTCTGTGAGCATTTACAGTGAATCCTTCATCGAAACTACTTGTCAACACCTTCTGCTCCTCGTTGGGATCGACATTCTTACTTATCGAAGATACTACGATACACCCCCTATACTTGTGGGTCATCAAGACTATTTTCTGGCGCCGTTGCCGGGGAGTGAAGCGCTATTGGTAAGTGGAATTGGTAAGGAAAACTTTTACTGTTTGTGCTGATTTTATTTCTGCCTGCTGCTATAAGTCATTATGGAGAGATCTTCTCTTCAATTTCTATTTGGGAAATCTACTACTACTGCAACGGTAGTGGATGAAGCGCCAGGTGAGGAAGTGATACCATATAAAATACCTATGAAAATTATTGAACGTGTTATGGATAACCGCTATGAAGGGGATGGAACTGTCCATCCTGGTGATCATTTACTGTTTTTGCATGAATTATGCGGGTTATTCAAATGTGCAGGTATTGCTATGAATGAAGTTAGAAAGAAACTATTCACTATATCGCTGTCTGGTAAAGCGGCGCATTGGTATAAATTGCTGAAGAATGGTGATTCTATTGATTGGGAGGACATTGTGCCTTTATTTTATTCTAAATTCTATCCTCCAAGTGAAATTCACAAAGATCGGAACCGCATATATAATTTCTGGCCTCATGATGGAGAGAGTATTGCCCAAGCTTGGGGGAGATTGAAGTCTTTAATGCTCAAATGCCCCATTCATGAGCTTCCTGGTAATGTTATTATTGATAATTTCTATGCAAGACTTTCTTTTCAAGACAAGACCTTGCTGGATACTTCTTGTTCTGGATCATTTACATGCAACAAAGAAGAGTTTAAAAGGGACCTTCTTGATCGGATCCAAGAAAATACTGAAGGATGGGAGAACGACAAAGATAGAGAATCAGGTATAATTTATGATTATAAATGCATTGAAACTTTTATGGATACTGATAAATTTCGTAATATGAGTGCTACATATGGTCTTGATTCCCAAGTTGTTGCAAATCTTTATAAAGCTTTTGCCTCTCATTATGAATTGCCTAAGAAGAATTTTGATAAGTATCATGAACCGTATAAAGATAACGTAGATTCATCTGTAAACAAATGTGTAGTGATTGAAACTGTTGATAATGTTATTCCTGAAGCTTATATTGAAAAAACTCCTTTCCCTGCTAAAATGAAGGAGTACTCTGTCATATCTAGTGCGGTTAATAAAAGTGAAAAGAAACCTAAAGAACCTGAAGAACAAATTAAAATTGAACCTGCTGTTGCAATAGTTAAAGATCTTGTGACTGAAAATGTGGAGGATGGTCATATTATTTTCTGTGAAGATGCTTCTAATATTGTTTCACATCCTAATAAACCCAAACAAGTTAGTGTTCCTATGTTATCTGTTAGAATTGGTGATCATTGTTATTATGGTTTATGTGATATTGGTGCAAGTGTTAGTGCTATTCCTTATGAGCTTTACACGGAGATTATGCACGAAATTGGTTCTTGTGAACTTGAAGATATTGATGTGGTTATTCAGCTGGCTAATAGAGAAACTATTTCTCCAATTGGTATTGTTCGAGATGTGGAAGTTCTATGTGGTAAGATTAAATATCCTGCTGACTTTTTGGTACTTGGTTCTGCTGCTAGTGATCATTGTCCTATCATTTTTGGTAGACCTTTTCTAAATACTTGTGGAGCTATTATAGATTGTAAGAAAGAGAAAATTTTGACTAGATTTGCTGGTGAGCCTTATGAATTTAACTTTTCTAAATTCACTAAAACTCCTTATAAAGCTGACTTGCCTAGTAATGATTTTAAAATGGAGCAGTGTGCATCTATTGTTCTTGTTCCTAATAATCCTTTGCAGCAACATTTGGAGAATAGTGAAAGTGAAGCTTTTAGGAAAGAAAGAGATGAGCTTGAGGAAATTTTTCTTCGCCAACCTATTCTCAAGCATGATTTACCGGTGGAAGATTTGGGTACAACACCGCCACCAAAGGAAGATCCTGTTTTTGATTTAAAGCCTTTACCTGATAATCTTAAATATGCTCATATTGATGATAAGAAAATATATCCTGTTATTATTAGTTCTAAGCTTTTAGAGATTGAGGAAGAAAGGTTATTGGAAATATTGAAGAAACACCGAGGAGCTATTGGCTATACTCTTGATGATTTGAAGGGGATTTCTCCTTCTATTTGCCAACATGCTATTAATATGGAAGATGATGCAAAGCCTGTTGTTGAACATCAACGTCGTCTAATTCCGAAGATGAAAGAGGTGGTAAGGAACGAGGTATTAAAACTTCTTGAAGCTGGTATTATATATCCTATTGCTGATAGTAGATGGGTTAGTCCTGTGCATTGTGTTCCTAAGAAAGGAGGAATGACTGTTGTGCCTAATGATAATGATGAGCTTATTCCTCAAAGAGTAGTTGTAGGGTATAGAATGTGCATTGATTTTCGAAAAGTTAATAAAGTTACTAAGAAAGATCATTACCCTTTACCCTTTATTGATCAAATGCTAGAAAGGTTATCTAAAAATACTCATTTTTGCTTTCTTGATGGTTATTCTGGGTTTTCACAAATTGCTGTTAAAGCTAAAGATCAAGAGAAAACCACGTTTACTTGTCCTTATGGAACTTATGCTTATAGGCGTATGCCTTTTGGTTTATGTAATGCTCCTGCTACTTTTCAAAGATGCATGTCTGCTATTTTTCATGGTTTTTGCGAAAGTATTGTAGAGGTGTTCATGGATGATTTTTCTGTCTATGGGAATTCTTTTGATAATTGCTTGCGAAACCTCGATAAAGTTTTGCAGAGATGTGAAGAAACTAACCTTGTTCTTAATTGGGAGAAATGCCACTTTATGGTTAATGAAGGAATTGTATTGGGACATAAAATTTCCGAGAGAGGTATTGAAGTTGATAGAGCTAAAGTTGAAGCAATTGAGAAGATGCCCTATCCGAGGGATGTTAAAGGTATTCGTAGTGTTCTTGGTCATGCTGGGTTTTATAGGAGATTTATTAAAGATTTCTCTAAAATTTCAAAGCCTCTTACTAATCTTCTTCAAAAAGATGTACCTTTTGTTTTTGATGATGATTGTAAGGAAGCTTTTGAAACTCTAAAGAAAGCCTTAACAACTGCTCCTGTAGTCGAACCTCCTGATTGGAATTTGCCTTTTGAAATTATGTGTGATGCTAGTGATTTTGCTGTAGGCGCTGTTCTTGGACAGCGAGTAGATAAAAAATTAAATGTTATTCATTATGCTAGTAAGACTCTTGATGCTGCTCAAAGAAATTATGCTACAACTGAAAAAGAATTGTTAGCTGTAGTCTTTGCTTGTGACAAGTTTAGACCCTATATTGTTGATTCAAAAGTTACAATTCATACTGATCATGCTGCAATTAGATACCTTATGACAAAGAAAGATGCTAAGCCAAGGCTTATTAGATGGGTACTTATTTTGCAAGAATTTGATTTACATATTATAGATAGGAAAGGTGCTGATAATCCTGTTGCTGATAATTTGTCTAGATTGGAAAATATTGCTTATGATCCTGTTCCTGTTAATGATAGTTTTCCAAATGAACAATTGGCTGTAATAAAGGTGAGCTCACGAGAGAGCCCTTGGTATGCAGATTATGCTAACTTTATTGTTTCGAAGTATTTGCCTCCAACCTTTTCAGCTCAGCAAAGGAGGAAATTCTTTTATGACTTGAGGCATTATTTTTGGGATGACCCACACTTATATAAAGAAGGAGTAGACGGTATTATGCGAAGATGTGTTCCTGAATATGAACAACAGGAGATATTGAGTAAATGTCATGGTAGTGTTTATGGAGGACATCATGCTGGAGATAGAACCGCGCAAAAGGTTCTACAATCAGGTTTTTATTGGCCAACACTTTTCAAAGATGCAAGGAAGTTTATCTTATCTTGTGATGAATGTCAAAGAGTTGGTAATATCTCTAGACGCAATGAAATGCCTATGAATTATACTCTTGTTATTGAACCATTCGATTGTTGGGGATTCGACTTCATGGGTCCTTTCCCTTCTTCAGAAGGTAACACTCATATACTTGTCGCTGTTGATTATGTTACTAAATGGGTAGAAGCTATACCTACAAAAAGTGCTGATGGTGAGACCTCTTTAAAAATGCTTTTAGATATTATTTTTCCTAGATTTGGAGTACCTAGATATATTATGACTGATGGAGGTTCTCATTTTATTCATGGAGGTTTTAGAAAAACTCTTGCTAAGTATGGTATTAATCATAGAATTGCTTCCGCTTATCACCCTCAAACTAGTGGTCAAGTAGAATTATCAAATAGAGAGATTAAATCTATTTTGGGAAAGACCGTTAATAAATCTAGAAAGAATTGGGCTAGCAAATTGAAGGAAGCACTATGGGCTTATAGAACTGCTTATAAAAATCCGATGGGAATGTCACCTTATAAAATGGTTTATGGAAAAGCTTGTCATTTACCTTTAGAACTAGAGCACAAAGCTTATTGGGCTGTTAGAGAACTAAATAAAGATCCGAAACTAGCCGGTAATAAGAGGTTGCTGCAATTAAGTTCTCTAGATGAATGGAGAAGTGAAGCTTATGAAAATGCTAAACTCTTTAAAGAAAAAGTTAAGAAATGGCATGATAGAAGGATTATCAAAAGAGAGTTTAATATTGGGGATAAAGTCCTATTGTATCGGTCTCGTCTCAGATTCTTTGCAGGGAAATTACTCTCGAAGTGGGAAGGACCATATGTTGTTGAGGAGGTGTATCGTTCAGGAGCAATTAAAATTAGCTCTCTCCAAGGCAATGCCACACAAGTGGTGAATGGACAAAGACTCAAGCATTATATCTCGGGTGATTCTTATAATGTTGATGTTGATATTATTCAAGTGGAAACACCGGAGGCTTTCATCAAAGGACAAATTGACAGTCCGCCAGAACTCGACTTTGAATAGGTAACAGTACAGGTAATAAAAAGTCCGCGTTTAGCTTTCCGAACAATATTTCTGCTGTTTTTGGAAAATATGAAAAATTACGGGATCGAAACGGAGTGGAGGAGACGCACGAGGGCGTGCCCCCATAGGCCGGCGCGGGCCCCAGCCTGGCCGCGCCGACCTATGAGGACACCGCCTCGTTGTCCCCCTCCGACTCTTGTTCGACCTGGAACCTTCCTTTTGTTGTAAAAATATTTGCTATATAATCCCCCGGATCCCTGGAGGTCCGTATATCGTTTTCTCGTCGTGTTTTGTTTCGAGCTGTTTTCTGCCAGGATCTGCTTCGGATCTAGATCCACCATGTCCTCGTCGGGAACTCAGAAGGACAGCTTCTTTGAGGACGTCGTCAACCCGTACATGAACGAGCTGAAGATGCACCCCAAAGAATTGCTGCTCGTGGATGGAGAGTTGCAGATCAAAGATGTCCAGGGTCCTAAGGGAGAAGGGAGTTTGGAAGACAGGATGGAGAAACTGGAACAAGAGGTCTTCAACTACAAGAAGATGGCTGAGCGTGAAGTGGACATCTTTCACAAGATTGTGTCTGAACTCATTGATGGACACAAGAAGGAGACTGCAAAGTTGTGGGACGATATCTTCTCACTTCACGACACCACCAACAAACTCCAAGCTCAACTCTATGATGTTCATAATCAAAACTGTGAGTATGAAAACAGGTTTAAGCGCATAAGTCATGCTGCTAGTTTCAGGTTTCCGGAGACCAAGATGTCTTTTGTTGATGGAGAGCCTCTTCCATGGAAGTCTGATGACGGCAAAGATTCGCCATCATCACCGAAGGAGTAATTCATCATCGGTATTGGCATCCCCTTGGTTTGTTCCAAGCTTGGGGGAGTGCCGCGGTATCACATCATCACTACCTTTATCTTTTACTATCAAGTAGTGTCATATCATGAGTAGGGAAGTTATCATATGGAATAGTATGCAATGTGGAAGTATCTCTCTTAGTTGGTTATCTATGTATCCGTTGGTGTGAGTTATCGTTATGGAATATTAATGAGAAGTCTTATCATTTACTTTTTGCACACCTTATTTTAGTTTGCAATCTCCATTATATGATTACTCTTGACATTAGTATTGATATCACTTTGGGAGCATCAAGTAAATCTATTTGGTTTTGGCAAACTTAGCATTGGTCAATAGCAACAACACCCTGATGTTTAAATAGAAGAGAGAAATACACTTAGATATATTACTCTATTATCTCTATGCTAATGAGTTTAGTATTCTGAAGTTAAAATTGCTTGTGCTTATGAGAAAGATGCATGATTGTTTCTATCATATGTATATTTGTTTGTTTCCCTCAACCTTTATGCTTGCTATCAAACCTTGCTAGCCAAAGACCTGTATCGAGAGGGAATGCTTCTCATACATCCATAACCTTAGACCAAACCTATGCCATTTGTGTCCACCATACCTACCTACTACATGGTATTTTCTGCCATTCCAAGTAAATACTTCATGTGCTACCTTTAAATAATTCAAACTATTACTCTTTATTTGTGTCAATGTTTTATAGCTCATGAGGAAGTATGTGGTGTTTTATCTTTCAATCTTGTTGGGCGGACTTTCACCAATGGACTAGTGGCACATCCGCTTATCCAATAATTTTGCAATAAGAGCTGGCAACGGGGTTCCCAGCCCCAATTAATAACTTTCATTAATAATTCTCTTCACATGTTTTGCCCTGATTTATCAGTAAGCAACTTAATTTTGCAATAGACACTCCTCCATGGTATGTGAATGTTGGAAGGCACCCGAGGATTCGGTTAGCCATGGATTGAGAAAGCCAAGGTTGGGGGGAGTGTCATCCTTAATAAAACTAAAATACATGTGTAAACAAAAGAGAAGGGGGATGATCTACCTTGCTGGTAGAGATGCCGTCCCTCATGGGAGCCGCTCTTGGAAGGTTCGTTTGGCAAGGGGGTTAGAGTGCCCGCTACCATTCGTTGACAACAACAAACACCGCTCAAAATCTTACTTTTATGCTCTTTATATGATTTCAAAACTTGAAAAGCTCTAGCACATGATTTAATCCCTGCTTCCCTCTGCGAAGGGCCTATCTTTTACTTTTATGTTGAGTCAGTAAACCTATTTCCTTCTATCTCAAGCAAGCAATTGAGTTGTTGTGAACCAACCATTTATGCTATGATTCAGTTAATCATGTCTTTTATACTTTCTTGTTTAGTACAAATTTTATCTGAATGAATATGACTTTGAAGTTATCAATGATTATGAGGAGATTGTTATGCTTGAATATGAAAGCCCAGCTATAAATTCTAATATGAAAGCTTTGCTTAGAAGTACAATCCGTTAGTAGTTCTCTGACCAAGAACAAAGTTTGCCATCACCAACTATGATTTCTCATGCACCTTTACTTGTGATTTCTCTTTACTTATTTCAAGATGAGTTATATGAGGAAGTTGTTTACTAGAATGTCTTGTGTGAATGAATATGATGCTTCTTGTCCGTATTTTATTTATCGACTCTTCACTCCATAAACATGTGGTCTTGTTTATCGAGCTCAGTTTCGCTTGGGGACAAGCGAGGTCTAAGCTTGGGGGAGTTGATACGTCCAATTTGCATCACTATTTTGTATCATAATTTGCTGTTATTCATTGATATATTTCATATTGGGATACAATACTTATGTTATTTCATCTATTTTGCATGTTTCATCATTATTGGAGGATCAAGCACCGGGGCCAGGATTCTGCTGGAAAAAGCACCGTCAGAACGCAATATTTCGGAAGATCAACTGTGGAAGGAAATTACACGTAAATTCCTATTTTTCCAGATGACGGAGGGAGCCAGAAGGGGGAGAAGAGAGGGCTCAAGGTGGGGCCAGACCACAGGCCGGCGCGGCCCATGGCCTGGCCGCGCCACCCTGTGGTGTGGGGGCCCCACAGCCCCTTTCGCCTCCTTTTCTTCGCGTACTCCTTCGTCCCGAAAACCTAAGCCACAGAGGGTACCTCACGAAGAGTTACAGCCGCCTCTGCGGGGCGGAGAACACCAGAGAGAAAAGAGCTCTCCGGCGGGCAGGAATCCGCCGGGGAAATTCCCTCCCGGAGGGGGAAATCGACGCCATCGCCATCGTCATCGAGCTGGACATCATCTCCATCATCATCATCATCATCTCCACCATCTACACCGCCATCACCACCGCTGCACCTCGTCACCGCTGTAACAATTTGGGTTGGATCTTGATTGTTTGATAGGGGAAACTCTCCCGGCGTTATTCTCTACTTGTTATTGATGCTATTGAGTGAAACCATTGAACCAAGGTTTATGTTCAGATTGTTATTCATCATCATATCACCTCTGATTGTATTCCATATGATGTCTCGTGAGTAGTTCGTTTAGTTCTTGAGGACATGGGTGAAGTCTAAATGTTAGTAGTGAACTATGGTTGAGTAATATTCAATGTTATGATATTTAAGTTGTGGTGTCATTCTTCTAGTGGTGTCGTGTGAACGTCGACTACACGACACTTCACCATTTATGGGCCTAGGGGAATGCATCTTGTATTCGGTTGCTAATTGCGGGGTTGCCGGAGTGACAGAAACCTAAGCCCCCGTTAGTATACCGATGCAAGAGGGATCGCAGGATCTCAGAGTTTAAGGCTGTGGTTAGATTTATCTTAATTACTTTCTTGTAGTTGTGGATGCTTGCAAGGGGTATAATCACAAGTATGTATTAGTCCTAGGAAGGGCGGTGCATTAGCATAGGTTCACCCACACAACACTTATCAAAACAATGAAGATTATTTAGCCACATGAAGCGAAAGCACTAGACTAAAATCCCCGTGTGTCCTCAAGAACGTTTGGTCATTATAAGTAAACAAACCGGCTTGTCCTTTGTGCTAAAAAGGATTGGGCCACTCGCTGCAATTATTTCTCTCGCATTTTACTTACTCGTACTTTATTCATCTGTTACATCAAAACCCCTTGAATACTTGTCTGTGAGCATTTACAGTGAATCCTTCATCGAAACTACTTGTCAACACCTTCTGCTCCTCGTTGGGATCGACATTCTTACTTATTGAAGATACTACGATACACCCCCTATACTTGTGGGTCATCAATGTCATCGCTCATAAACTTGTAGATGAGGGAAACAAATCAATTTGTTTCGGGATATAAAGTTGTAATGAGCAACACATAGAGGATAGTTAATGCTACGGCTTAGGATGGACCAGAAACGGAATATAGTGGGATCACCTGTGAACTTGTAGAAGAGGGAATGCACACCAATATGTTCACCATTCTATATGCGAGCGCCATGCCAATTAAGAGAAACAAGTTAATATTGCAGCTTTTGAAGAATCAGATGGCAGACAAAATTATGATGGAAGTAGCTGCTGTGACGAGTTCAAATAAATTTGTACTGCAGGATGGCAGAGCGATAGCATGCAGGAACTAATAGCAGGCAGTTACTTTGTTAGCTTACGACGAAGTAGATAGAAATAACAATGGCATCACCTGTAGTACAGGGAATGCAAACCAACATGTTCAGGGAGAACAAGATTGGCATGAACAAAATAGTAGCAGCCTATAATTTTTGTAACAACGACTGAGCAAGATAGAAGTTATGATGGCTACATCTACAGAGCAGGGAATGCAAACCAAAATGTTCAATCGCTTAAAGTTAGCAATGAACTAGAAAATAGCAAGGTGTTATGGTCATAGCTAGGAATGAACTAAAAGAGCTTCAGACAAACAAGCATCTGAACCCAGAACATGGCGCTAAAACAAGGGACTTACATTAGGAGAAGCACTCTGTGGGAGTCACAGCAGATCTTCCTGGGGTTGATAGATCCGGTGATGAAGTACACTACATGTGCTACTTGGGGTTGGAGAGACGGCCATTACACTTCATGGTTACTCATCTCATCTGCAAAAACGTAATGGCGCGTTGTTAGCACAAACAGGTTCCCCCAAGATTAAAGAAGAACTTGCAGGCAAGCAATAGAAAAGCGACAGTAGAAGAGTTTAGATCATGCACGGCGCCGGTGAAGCAGATCCGGTTAATGCACAGCGGTGTCGGTGAGCTAGATCCGATGCGGTGGACGACGGATCCGGCGAAGCGGCTCCGGTGGGGTGGACGATACCGCAGCTGAAGCGACTGCGGTAGACTGCTGGATGAGTATATGGTTTCGAGGTTCGGCGGGGATGATCCAGTCCGGTTGATGACGGCGTCGATGAAGCGGCTCCGGCAGACAGCCGGATGACGAGGATCGCGAGGCCTCGGGTAGGCCAGGGAAGTCCGGCGGGGATGTTCCGGTGCGGTGGTCGTGGAGGTGGGAGAGAGAGGGACTTGGGAAGTTCCGGTGGGTGGTCTCAGAGGAGAGAGTGAGGGAAATGAATTTTTTTTCGGGGAGTTTCGGAGCTAGGGAGGTGGTGATCGAAAAAAATGACGGGTAGACCCCCCACCAACCGACTTATGCATGGACATTGTTGTCATCTTTACGAGGGTAGAATGGGAAGTTAGAGGCGTGTGAAATATTTGTATTTTTCGGGCGGGAAGTTTTGCCGCTGGAATGAGATTTCGAATTTGGCTACAGTCCAAGTAATACAAAAATATGAGACCGTACTAGTACGGCCAAGTGTCACATCAAGTCATCATCACGTTGAAAATCGGTTACCACGATCATAATCATGATATATCTTGAAAATCAATTTTGAAAAGCCCTTCTGAAATATTTCGGGATTGGTACTAGGAGATTTTGCAGCTTGACTAAGAATTGATTTTGAATAAGGCTATGGTCTAAGTAATTTTTTTTCTTCGAAAAGGGGATATGACCCCAGCCTCTGCATCGTGGTGATGCACACGGCCTTTATTAATAATCCAGTCGCAACAAAAGTATGTTTTTTTTTGCAAGGAGCAACAAAAGTATGTTGTACAGATGGTCCAAGTAATATACTCGTGATTGTAATATAAGGCCAGGGGTAGACCGGAACCATATCCTCTAACGTAGAGATGACAAGTCAGGTAAGCACAGTGCTTAAGTAGTGCAAAACGTAGAAGAAAAATCAGGAAAATGTAACAAATACTGTACGTATTTACTGTAGCAATCACTGTATATTTTTACTGTATAAAAAATCGTATAAATATTAAAAAAAGATAGTCATAATTTTGATTGTTACTAATTATCGTAAATGCATATGGCTTACATATATTATGGAAGTTAATTTAGATCAAATTAGACTTAATCATGTAGATGTGGAGAAGGAAAATTAGAGAGGTGTAGCTTACCCGACTTGTCTATTGCACGTTAGAGGATCTACTTCCGGGGTAGACCATGCTACTTAGACTACTCATAGTGGGAGTAACTAAGGAGTATTAACATAGAGCTGGTTGTGGTAACTAGCTATGTTACCATAACACTTTTCAAGATAGAATGAGTCTACATACTAACTAAAACAATCATGCATGATAGTACTACATCTAAGTTACTATGCATTATGAAGGTAGTAACATAGAGTAGTGTCATATGCATGCGGAAATTCAATTTGGCTCCCGGGTGCATATGCTCCCTCTACCAAAAAATCATATTTTAAAATGTCGAAAAAAATTAGCAAAAAATTTACATGTACATATTCATAATATATGTTCGTTCGTCAAGTTTCACGAAAAACCAATATTTTTTGTGGTCTATGTAAAAAAGAGAAAACTTATCTTGTGAAAAGCATTATTTTTAGTACTGTGTTTTATCTTTTTACACACGTCACATGACAAGTCGCAACTTTGTAAGGGCGTAGCACGAGAAGATGTACATGCGAATTTTTTGTTTCATTTTTTTGAAATTCAAAATATGTGTAAGATGCATTTCAAAATGGAGGGAGCATATGCTCCTATGTTTCAAAACACCACTCCCGCATGCGCATGACACTACTATACGGTCACATCAAGTCATAATCACAACCAAAATCAGTTCCCATGTACTATCTCCTAAAAAAACTTAAATTTAAAAACGCGTAGCGAATATTTTGGATTTTATTGGCGGGAGATTGTAGCGCTTGACAGATATTTTCAATTTAGCTGGCGCTAAAAAAATACTGTACTAGAAAAATTGGTAGCTTACTGTAGTACTGCCTCCTTTCAGGGATACAAGGACAAGGACCCATCAACTAAAATAATGTATGAAAATGGTCACCAATGGGCCAACTAATAGTTATACTTTTCCCATGCAGCGCAATATAAAAAATACTACAAATCAGATTAAACCTTGATTAAATATTGGTGCATCCAATCCATTCAGTTTTCATTTAATCCACATCACCAAGGAAACAACCACCAGGTACATAACAAGTGCAGATAGAAGCACCAACAAAATAGTTCAGCATCACAAACCCTTTCACACAACCAAGGGACACCTTTGACTGTCAGTGTTCACTGTGGTATTCAGCATCTCCCACACTTTCTCAGGATGTTGCCCAGGTGGGCTTGACTTGCTTCTAATCCTGCAGTTATACGGTGGATGACTACTCTTTGTGCAGCCACTATTGCTCGTTCCTCTTTGAGTAGTTCCTCGAGAACATAAAAAGACAATGACTTGGACCTCAACCTGCGCTTGGGCTTTGACTTGGACTTGGACCTCGACAAATTAGTTGTGAACCCAGCATTACGCAGGAATGTGTTGTTGGCTATACCATGACATTGTAGTACCTTGGAAAATGAATTCAGACATTCTTCCTGGGTTTTTTCTATACCATCTTTCTTTGGTTTTGCCAGCTCCACTTTCATGTCAGACTGAGGAGTTTTCAGTTGTTACACATGTGTAAGAGAAGAGATTATAATGTGAAGACATGTGTATGAACTACCTCTAATAATCCTACAAACTGGCATGGCTGATTACCGCATATACATTTTAGTAAGAGCATGTTACATCATATTGACATGTCTTCTATTGCTAACACGTAATAGCAGGACTATAAAAATATGCATGGATCCATGTGTAGAATTCGTAATGTGCATGATATTGCTGAGAAGTATATAAGTGAATTGTACTAGCCCTTTCCACCAGTTCGGACATTTGGTTGTGTTGGCTAGTGCATGAAGCTTGACAAATATGACAAGATATTTCTGCATACAATTGAAAACCATAACTGACATTAGTAGAGAATACTTACAATAACACTCTGTGCAAAATGTCCAGTCAAACCATTTCTGCTCGTCTGGCACACCTTGAATTGCTCAAGTAGACTCATCTCTCTGTCTGTACTCTCACAGTATGCTTGCCTTGCCTTCTGATATTTTCGCAAGAGAAAATATAAATTAGTTTCACAACCACGTCACATGCCGACATGCGACAATTGAAAGTTTTCAAAAAAAATATAAATAAAACAGAGACATCAATTTACGATGTATATTGTGCATCTATAAATTCTAAATGATTTACTAATTTAAATATAGTTGTACAGATAACATTCCTTACCATACAGTAGAGGTGTCCAATCAAGCTACGAGATCCTGTACGCTGTTGTAAACGTACATTATTACGAGCACGCATGTTACTTCGAGCGATGAACTACAAATGAAGACTTGTGAGACACATGCTTAAAAAGGAATCAGTAATGTGATCTTGTCTCACTGTCTTCACAGAACATACCAAATTCTTTTGAGCAGACCAATACTCAACAAGATCACACCATTGATCATCAGTCATCTGTAGTATAGGAGAGGTTGTTGGAATATCGCTAGGAGTCCTCCCAGCAAAGTATCTCATCTTTAGCCTATGGCGCTCCTGGCGCAACGCTGAAGAGAATATGCTCCTGATAACAGTGATTACATTCTTCATGTCATCATCAAACTCAAGACATGTCTGTTTACAACAATGGGAACCGTTCATGTGTTAGATAGCTAGCCAACAGAAAGCTAGAGGGAATGTGAACGAGCAACATGGTATTGTTTACGAAAATGACTTACATGTAACATGTGCAGTAAACCTTCAAAATGGGAAGGGGTGTTTACGTGTTGTTTCCATGATGGAAAGATAGGAATTTGAGTCCTGACAAAAACGCCTGTGATCGATGCTATATTAGATGATTCTTGTGGATCCAGTGGCCTTCTGATACCTGCTATAACTGATGTGATGGGAAATCTTGTTCCCATTCGGGCAATCTTATTTTTAAGTGATTTCAAAGTCGTTGGCCCCCTTCGTTTTCTTGGTCGTGGTGGAACTGCAAATTTAAGCATTACATCAAGCTATCAAGGTATTTATGTAACGGAGCATGTAAGGGAACACGTACCTAATTCGGCCCCACCATCATCTTTAAGGAAGAAGTTGTCTCTGGCAGGACTAAATGTCAGCGGGCGATCGTGATTAGTTAGGTGTTGAGAACCTGCTGTTGAAACTGGGTCTGCTGTGAATTGTTCTTGGGTAACTGGATTGGCAACAGGTGGCTGGGGAACATGTGGTTTGGTATTTGCTCCGTCTACAGCTTTTAGACCAACCGATGTGGGGTTAGGTCGAAGCTTTTTATGTTGGTGTTTCGCATTACAATATTTTTTTGCCTGGTCATCATTTTCAACTAGATTAGAGTGACTCTGAGTCTGAGACCTTGTTTTTACTCTGTTCACTGCATTTGTTTGTGATCTGACATGACCAGCTTGAACCCTTTTTATTTTTAGGTGAGCTGTCAGATATTGATCTTCCCGTTGAACTATGTTCTTCACCTTGTTGGTATGAACGTGATTGTCCTCCTTTCTCGATAACCCTAGATACATATTTATAGTCCAAGGGACTTTCTAATTCGGGCGTGCACCTAACCGTGCACGGGTTAAACTCTATCTTTTAATTCTAAACTAAGATGCAATCTACTATATTTACAGATACACGGGCAATCTAGCCCAAACTCTTCGCGCAAGGCCGCTTCAAAGATGCTCCACGTGTATATCCTTCAAGCCCATCTTCACTTACGGCCCATCTCCTGATTTGGCCAAAATCCGGTGATAACACATGCCCCCTGGTTTTGGTAATGATAATTTCAAAACCACCCTGTTTTTCCTTCGAAGGGTCATGTCGTGGCAGAGCAGAACCGTCGCAGTATTCTTCATCATGATGCCTTGCCTTCTCAACTTCTCTGCACGATTTGACAGTTGTGGCACCACATCCTCGAAAACTGCTTGAGCATTAAATCTCCGCTATATCCCCTTTTATTTAGCCGCATCCTGCAGTTCCCTTCGCATTAGCACTCCAAAAACCCTCCTCTGCCACCATGTCTTCTTCCTCTTCTTCCTCCTCCGCTTCATCGGGTCTTTCCGTCCAATCCTCCCCTTCCAAATTCTCTTTGTCTTGGTCCTCGTTCCACCGAGAGTCCTGCTCATCTGATTTCATGCGAGGCCAATAGGATCCCCTTTGTGAACCAGAACTTAGATCCATCTTCTTGGGCCGATTGCTTACGAGCCTGGCCTAATCCTCCTGAGGATTGGGTTTCATGGTATAATAGGGTAGCCAAGACCCACCAATCCACCTGGGAAACTACTGGAATAGCCGATGCCTTAGCACTATCACTGTCTCCTCTTGAAAAACATGAAAACCTTTTGAAAACCATCGGCTACTTTTGGTCTGATGCTTTGAATTGTTTCATGTTTGGCCACGGCCCCATGACCCCAACCCTACTAGACGTGGCCATGATCACTGGCCTAGATATCGCATCCCCAAGCCCCTCTGCCTTTATGCTGCCAAAGGTCCCTTTCCAGCTTTCTTCCAAAACAGACTGCACAAACTGGGGTGCTTATCTTCGACGCCACATGAAAACCAAAGGCCCTGTAACAGAGAAAGAACACACGGCCTTCTTAAACTTCTGGTTGGAGCACTTCATATTCTGCGGCCCTTCCCTTGCTCCCACCAAGAATTACCTCTCCTTGGCCTATGAACTTGCCAAAGGCACCAACTTGGCATTGGCAAACTGTTCCTTGGAGAGGTCTATCGATATCTCCAGCTGATGTCTGTCAAACTGTTTTCCCAAAAGACAGTCAAAACAGGAGGTCCTTGGTGGTTCATTCAGCTATGGGCCCAACTATACTTCCAGAGCCACATCCCAAACTTCCCTCGTCTGGCCACTCGCACCTTTCCAGATGCCACTGGGAAGCAAATCCGATGCACTAGCTACGGCCAAGCCTTGTACAGCCTCCCAGGCAGTAAGCTGATCCCCCAAGAAACCTCAAAATGGTTCAGCATCTTCTTCCAAGGTCTGGACAATCCTCTCTTCTTTCCTTACACGGAGTCTGAGCATTTTGAAAATCCAGTCTCCTTCAGGCTAGACAGCTTTGCCGATGACACCAGCACCCGGCAATTATACTCCATCATGATTCGTCCCTGTTTTCTTCCGGTGGGCATGAGCACCTCCAACAGGATCATCAAACCTGGTTATGAGTCCTATCAGCCGGTCGTAGCAGCCCGACAGTTTGGTCTTGGGCAAGTGTCTCCCCACTTCTTTCTCCACTTCTTAACAGAGCAGGGCCGACTTGCCCGATGTCCTTACTAGTCAGAGGTGTTACTCCTTCTTCGATGGTCTAGTCATCCCAATTCCTCACAACCTCTCTTTCACTTCATCAACGGATGATTTCGAGGCCTGGTGGGCAATGTGGAAGACTCATGCCTTCCGAAGAGCTCTAGGACCATTGCTGAAACAACTTGATGCTGAATATGATATCCCTGCAGAACAGGTACCACTGCTCACAATTTTGCCTTGAAGTAGCTTACTGCAGTATCCTTCTTTTTACAACCCTGCTCTGTTTTCTTGCAGCAACAAGATGGTCCAGACCCTGTACATGATGACGGCTCCTCTTTCACACTCCACCCACCAGCTCCGGTGGTCCTTTTCTGCAAAAACTCACCATCCTTGAAGAAGGTCGTGATGCAGAACCAGCCGATCTTACCAAAATCGGCTCCCAAGAGCGGAGCATCTTCCGCCATCGCCGAGGTAGATCGTGTCCGTGCTGACGCCCTCCGTGCCTTGAGGCATTCCTTCAGTAGAGCTCCTCCATGTAATGATAACTGTTCCACTGAGCATGTACTTCTGTTGTAACAGCTTGTACCTCTTGAGTCGATGGCTGTGCATCGGCTTTTTATTCTTAAGTCGATGTCCGAGCATCGGCTGTGCTTAAAATTTTTCTATTTTCGATTTTTTATTAGCCGATCGATTTCATGAATCGGCTCCTCCTGGGTACATACTTCGTGGCCTCGTACCTTCTCTGTGTGTATGCCCCCCGAGCCGAATCCTTCAAGTGATTGAAGATATCGGCTTTCCAGCCAACTATAAGCCTGTCACACCACTCACCATGCTAAATAGCACAGCGACTAGCAAGTGTGGTGAGAATGATTTTGGCCGATTGCTGGAATCGGCCTCCCTTGCAGTTGTATCGTGTAGTAAAGGTCTATACTTCTGTATAATCCCATGCGAAACAATCTGGGTACTCTTTCAACAGGGCTATCAATCGGCTCCTCAGCTGTGGATCCAACTTTTTGCTGATAAATGTCGGTCGTGGCTTATCCCCAGGACCAATGTCAATCTCTTCTAGTTCATCAGCTGATGTAAACCCATACCCCAGCTTTCCATCGCCTGCTAAATCAATGTTGAACACAGGCAGAAGGCATGTTGAGGCTAATTTTGGCCGATTGCTAGAATCGGCCTCCTTTTTCATTGCAATGCTTACTGAGGGTTCACAACTTCTTGGTTCTCCGCTATGGCTACGTGACATGCTTGAGGTGAGATCCTTGCTTTTTATTTTTTGGGGCCGATCGCAGGGATCGGCCTTGCCACGTACGTCCATAGACTTGGGTCTTGCTACTCTGTCAGGCCAGTGGATAAGACCAGCCTCACCCCGTTTTTTGAAGCTTCGATGCGCTCACAGCCGTCCAGATTGATTCCAGAGAGCGGCTCTTGGTCGTTTGCTTCCCAGATGTTCATGGCGGCCAAAGAGATTTCGATCGAATCATCTGCATGAACAACCTCCACTTCATCTCCATCCCATTGTATGATGCACTGATGCATTGTGGATGGAATGCAACAGTTAGCGTGGATCCAATCCCTTCCTAGCAGGACAGCGTAAGTGCTTTTGCTGTCGACGATGAAGAACGACGTAGGGATGCTTTCAGATGCCTGTAGCTCCTCTCTCGTGGCTTCTCAAAGATAACTGGTCGTGGACCGCAATCAAACTGTGCCACTGACACTTCCTCATCTCTTGGAGCACAAAACTCTGACGGAAGGATGAACACCATGTTTGTATCAGCCGATGCCTCTGCATCGGCTTTTGTCTGCTTGGGTCGCCACACTTTCTTTGGTGGGCGAGTCTCCATCTCCAACGTTTGCTGAATTTTCACGGCCAAATCGGGCCGTGCTTTCCTCAACGTGTACAGGTACTGCGCCTCGGCTTCCTCCAAGTTTCGTAGCCGTTGCACTCTGCGCTTTTGGGAGTGGCTGAGTCCATCAGGGCACCACCTTGGCCGGTGATATCTATCTTCTTCCTCTGACTCCTCGAAGTCTTCATCTTGAGACGACTCAGCTCGTTTGTTCTGAGGTGGGAGAGGCCCTAGACGCTTGAACACTGAAACTTCATTTGTTCCCTTCCTCTTCCGTCTACATTCTGGGCAGTTCTCGATTGTAGGCAATCGGCTCATTCCTGAGTCCCAGCAGTGTTTGAAGAAAGGACAGTCCCAATGCTTATCCATGTCCTCTTGCTCTCTTGACCTCCCTCTAGCGTGACGCTCATACCCTTCTTGGTCTCTATCATATCGACGATACTTCTTGTCATCTGCATCAGACCGACGATATCTCTCATCATCTACGTCGTAGCGCCGACGTCGGTCATACTGCTGCTCATATTTGTTAAGGAGATGTGCGGAGAGTGGTCGTTGATACCGCACGCTTCTCACTTCTTCCTCTGTCAAGTACCGTCTGTCATCATGCTGGGGCCGGTCGCGTGGATCGGCCTCCTCTTTATCTTTGCCACGGGAGTGACTGCTCTCTGGCTTATCCTTGCTATGGCGATCTGCAAGCCCTGCCATGTTGATATCAAAAGAGAAACCTGGCTCGCGTCTTATGCAGTGACTGAGATCCACCATGTTGACGTCAGGAAACGGATGCGTGTCAACTCTCATGGCAAACTGACCGAAGAGTAATCGGCCTTGTTCTATCGCCATTTGAATCTGTCCGCGCAAGACTTTGCAGTCATTGGTGGCATGAGTGAACGTGTGATGCCATTTGCAGTATGGCCTGCCGTTCATCTCTTGTAACGTGGGGATTTTGTGGCCTTCGGGTAACTTCAGCTGTTTTTCCTTCAGCAGCAAATCAAAAATTTGCTCCGTTTTGCTTAAATCAAAGTCAAACCCTTTTGCAGGCCCTGGTTGTTTCACCCACTTGCAAGACACGGGCTTTGCCCCCCGAGTCCATTCAGCTACAGCGACTTCCTGATCTCCTGCAGAATCTTCATCTTCTTCCATCTCGATCAGGGCGACGCGCTTGAACTTGTCCTGGTACAATTCTGGGTGGCGCTGTTCATACGATGTCAATTTCTGAACCATATGCGCCAGTGAATTGTAGTCTGCTTGGAAGGTCACATCTTTGAGCGGCGCTGACAGGCCTGCTATCGCCAGCTCGACTGCTTCCTTCTCAGATAAACGAACCGAATAACATCGGTTCCTGACGGTCCTGAAGCGCTGAATGTATTCAGACACCGTCTCTCCTCGCCTCTGCCGAACCTGGGTCAGATCGGCAATGCCAGCTTCAGTAGCTTCTGAATGATATTGTATGTGGAACTGCTCTTCCAGCTGCTTCCACGTTCGAACCGAATCTGGTGGCAACGAGGTGTACCACCCAAAGGCCGGACCCGTGAGAGATTGTGAGAAGAACCTCACACGTAGCTCGTCTGAAGCTGAGACCATGCCCAACTGTGCCAAATATCGGCTCACGTGCTCAATTGAGCTAGATCCTTCTGATCCACTGAATTTTGTGAAGTCAGGGAGCCGATATTTAGGCGGTAGTGGGATTAGGTCATACTCGTTGGGATACGGCTTGGAATAGCCGATCATTCTCTTCTTCGGCAGGATGCCGAACTGATCTCTCAAGATTGCGGTGATCTGATCCACCGTAGGAGCTGCAGAGGTTGAGCTTTCATGACTTGTTCCGGTGGCATATTTAGCTAGCCACGCCTGTTTCTCAGCATCTGCTCCAGAACTTCCTCCTGCTCCAGCAACTCCTCCTGCCGTGGCAGTCCTTCCTGCTGTAACCTGGGTCATCCAGTTGTTGCAGTCCGGCACGTACGTGCACACGTATCCATGTGGAATCTCCTTGGGCGGCTCATACAGGAATTGGTAATCGCCAGGATCGCCTCCAACCTTGTAGACGACGTACGCCGGTGAACCTTGTTGCTGTGGAGCTGCCAACGTGTACGGCAGTGGTGGCCTAGTGTAGAACGGTATTTCTCCCTGGTGAGTTCCTAGAGCAGGTCCTGACGGAGAATACTGATGCTTCATGATTTCTTGCACCACGTGAAGCGCAACACGCTCCAAAGTGTTCACCAGGCTCTCAGAATGCCGATGTAGAGAATGAGCAACGGCATAGTTAATTTCCTGTCGCAGGGCTCTGGTACGTTCCTCCGAAGGGAGAGATAGATCTAGTCCCTCTAACGCGCCTTCGGGTTGGAACCCTTTGAACTTGATGCCGTGCGAACGGGTCTTCTCGAAAGAGCCGATGAGATCGGCTTCGAAGATGGCCTTGAGATCATCATATTTCTTCTTGTGCTCAGCAGGCAGATCTTCGTACTTGATCGGTTCTTCCGCCATCTCGGATGTTGACGTGGTTGTTGCGGAAGATTGTCCCACCGGGCGTGCCAGAATGTGTTGCCTGCCAAAACCCACCGGCGAGCAGTGGTTAAGCAACACGAAGAGCCGGGAGGCTTCCAAGACTGCAGGGGGCCCTGGTCCCTCGACGTCGTCCCGCAAATGTTCCGGCACACGTCCTAGCGGTTGCAAGGGCGTGCCACCTGACCTATACCTGGTCAGGAAGGTGTTGGATTGCTTCAATTAGTTTCCTGCATGGCAGACACGTAAACATTAAATACGAGCCCGATCGGCTCTCAGGTTGCCCTGTGGATCGGCTCAAAGAGCCGATCGCCCCATGGTTCACGTCGGGTTAACGATGACATGGGGCTCCTGCTTGATCAATATAAAGTTAATCTAATCTACGACAGTTTAGGGTTTTCACCGCATGATCGGAACATCCTGCGCGTAGTTGAGCCTAATAGACACGAAAGATAATGGAAAACCAACCCTAAAAGAGGCCTAAAAACCAACATTAAGTCAATTCCCGGAACGTCCCTCTTAGGACCAACAAACCATACCTAACGCACTACCGGATCGTTCAACCCGTTTGCAAGGCCTAACCATACAGATATTAAACCAATCCTTGAAGAATCAAGGAGCAACTATAACAGATTGGATCTACTAAATAACGAACAAGCAAGGTGCTGCCCTTACACCTAGGTAGGTATAAGGGCAGCTAGATATCGAGGGGCAGCATAGCTAAGCAAGCATGTATAAGAAAAGCATCCATGCAAGCCCCAAAACACCTATGATAAATAGTGCTACTCGCCATCAACAACGCTTCAGCACGAGCAACACAAGGTAAACGAATAAACGTACGCTGCCTAGATCGCAAGATGCGATCTAGGCAGCATGATGCTTACCCGGAAGAAACCCTCGAAGGAAGGGGTGGCGATGCGCCTGATTTGTGTTTGTTGTGAACGTGATTGTCCTCCTTTCTCGATAACCCTAGATACATATTTATAGTCCAAGGGACTTTCTAATTCGGGCGTGCACCTAACCGTGCACGGGTTAAACTCTATCTTTTAATTCTAAACTAAGATGCAATCTACTATATTTACAGATACACGGGCAATCTAGCCCAAACTCTTCGCGCAAGGCCGCTTCAAAGATGCTCCACGTGTATATCCTTCAAGCCCATCTTCACTTACGGCCCATCTCCTGATTTGGCCGCACACCTAACAGGCCCCCTTGTCCACTCGTGGGATTCATCGCCGGAAGATGGGGGTGCAGGGAGGCGCTAATACAGAGGTTGTGGATGGTACAGCCGCCGACGAGCACTGTACAGGTTGGGGCTATAGGATTTTGAAGATGAATGGGGAGAGGCGGCAGGGGCCTATAAATCGAGAGGAGTGAGGTAGCGAGAAGTGAAGTGAATGGGGAGAGGCGGCAGGGGCCTATAAATCGAGAGGGCTATAGGTTGGGACATGATTTTTTCGCAATATTTAAATTTAGATTTAAGCCGCATGTCACCAGGTGACATGCGAAAGGTGCATGTCACCTGATCTCTATCCGTGAAGGACACAGGTCACTCGCAACACTGTCCATGGTGTACTGTAGGGACGCGAAACAGTATTGTTCACTGTTCGTAGTGTTTTTCATTTTTCTGATTTTTTTGAATTTTATGCCCATTTGAATCTTTTGGTCAAATCCTAGGTTTGACAAAGATTTAAACAAGTTTAAAATATATGAAAAGGTAAGCATGGATCCTTCTTAGTCACTCTAAAATGAAGCTTTTGGGATGTTCTTGAAATTTCCATGCTTGACTTCATAAGACAGAGTTTAGGGTTAGGGGTAGATATATACATGATTTGTTTGGTTTGAATATGTCTAGACCTTGTTTATCAACTTTAATTCTTACTATATGACATAAGAAAACTATTTGCTTTGGTTTTTCATTTTTCTGATTTTTTTGAATTTTGATGCCCATTTGAATCTTGTCAAATCCTAGGTTTGACCAAGATAATTTAAACAAGTTTAAAACATGGAAATGAAAAGGGAAGCATGTATCCTTCTTAGTCACTCTAAAATGAAGTTTTTGGGAGGTTTTTGAAATTTCCATCTGAAACCCAAAACCACTTCTCTTCATGCTTTACTTCATAAGACAGAGTTTAGGGGTTAGGGGTAGATACATGGTTTGTCTAGTTTGAAACTTTGAATATGTCTAGACCTTGTTTATCAACTTGAATATGCTTACTATATGACATAAGAAGACTATGTACTTTGGTTTTTCATTTTTCTGATTTTTTTAATTTTCTGCGCATTTGAATCTTGGTCAAATCCTAAATTTGACCAAGATTTAGACAAGTTTAACACGTGAAAATGAATAAGTAAGCTTGGATCCTTCTTAGTCACTCTAAAATGAAGCTTTTGGGAGGTTCTTCAAATTTCCATGTTTGAAACCCAAAACCACTTCTCTTCATGATTGACTTCATAAGATCGACATATTAGTTTAGGGTTAGGGGTAGATATGTACATGATTTTTCTGGTTTGAATATGTCTAGACCTGGTTTATCAACTTGAATGCTTACTATATGACATAAGAAAACTATTTGCTTTTGTTTTTCATTTTTCTGATTTTTTTGAATTTTGATGCCCATTTGAATCTTGTCAAATCCTAGGTTTGACCAAGATAATTTAAACAAGTTTAAAACATGAATATGAAAAGGGAAGCATGTATACTTCTTAGTCACTCTAAAATGAAGTTTTTGGGAGGTTTTTGAAAATTCCATGTTTGAAACCCAAAACCACTTCTCTTCATGCCTGACTTCATAAGATAGAGTTTAGGGGTCAGGGGGTGTAGATACATGTGGTTTGTCTAGTTTGAATATGTCTAGACCTTGTTTAACAACTTTAATGCTAACTATATGACATAAGAAGACTATGTGCTTTGGTTTTTCATTTTTCTGATTTTTTTGAATTTTATGCCCATAAATCTTGGTCAAATTCTAGGTAGAAAAATCGATATACGAATCTATAATTAAATAGGTTAAACTAGGGTTTTGCCCTGTACTACAGATCAAGGTTCAAAAAATCCAACTACGGGGTTCGAACAACACGATTCTAATCCAAGAATTTTTTCGACCTCATCCAAATGGCCTCAAACTATAGGGTTAGGGGGTATAGATACATGATTTGTCTGGTTTGGATATATCTAGACCTGTTTATCAACTTGAATGCTTACGATATGACATAAGAAGACTATGTGATTTGGTTTTTCATTTTTCTGATTTTTTTGAATATTGTGCCCACCCATTTGTATCTTCATGAAATCATAGGTTTGACCAAGATAATTTAAACAAGTTTAAAACATGAAAATGAAAAGGAAGCCTGGATCCTTCTTAGTCACTCTAAAATGAAGCTTTTGCGAGGTTCTTGAAATTTCCATGTTTGAAACCCAAAACACTTCTCTTCATGCTTGACTTCATAAGACAGAGTTTAGGGTTTTAGGGGTAGATATATACATGATTTGTCTGGTTTGAATATGTCTAGACCTTGTTTATCAACTTTAATGCTTACTATAGGACATAAGAAAACCATTGCTTGGTTTTTCTGATTTTTTTGAATTTTGATGCCCATTTGAATCTTGTCAAATCCTAGGTTTGATCACCAAGATTTAAACAAGTTTAAAACATGAAAATGAAAAGGGAAGCATGTAACCTTCTCAGTCACTCTAAAATGAAGTTTTTGGGAGGTTTTTGAAATTTCCATGTTTGAAACCCAAAACCACTTCTCTTCATGCTTGACTTCATAAGACAAAGTTTAGGGTTAGGGGGTATAGATACATGATTTGTATGGTTTGAATATGTCCAAACATTGTTTATCAACTTGAATATGCTTACTATATGACATAAGAAGACTATGTACTTTGGTTTTTCATTTTTCTAAATTTTTTTAATTTTCTGCGCATTTGAATCATATCTTGGTCAAATCCTAGGTTTGACCAAGATTTAGACAAGTTTAACACGTGAAAACGAATAAGTAAGCCTGGATCCTTCTTAGTCACTCTAAAATGAAGCTTTTGGGAGGTTCTTGAAATTTCCATGTTTGAAACCCAAAACCACTTCTCTTCATGATTGACTGAGTTTAATTAGGGTTTTAGGGGTAGATATATACATGATTTTTCTGGTTTGAATATATATGTCTAGACCTTGTTTATCAACATGAATGCTTACGATATGACATAAGAAGACAATGTGATTTGGTTTTTCATTTTTCTGATTTTTTTGAATATTGTGCCCACCCATTTGTATCTTCATGAAATCCTAGGTTTGACCAAGATAATTTAAACAAGTTTAAAACATGAAAATGTAAAGGGAAGCATGTAACCTTCTCAGTCACTCTAAAATGAAGTTTTTGGGAGGTTTTTGAAATTTCCATGTTTGAAACCCAAAACCACTTCTCTTCATGCTTGACTTCATAAGACAAAGTTTAGGGTTAGGGGTATAGATACATGATTTGTATGGTTTGAATATGTCCAAACCTTGTTTATCAACTTGAATATGCTTACTATATGACATAAGAAGACTATGTACTTTGGTTTTTCATTTTTCTGATTTTTTTAATTTTCTGCGCATTTGAATCATATCTTGGTCAAATCCTAGGTTTGACCAAGATTTAGACAAGTTTAACACGTGAAAACGAATAAGTAAGCCTGGATCCTTCTTAGTCACTCTAAAATTAAGCTTTTGGGAGGTTCTTGAAATTTCCATGTTTGAAACCCAAAACCACTTCTCTTCATGATTGACTTTTAATTAGGGTTTTAGGGGTAGATATATACATGATTTTTCTGGTTTGAATATATATGTCTAGATCTTGTTTATCAACTTGAATGCTTACTATACATATGACATAAGAATGCTATGTGCTTTGGTTTTTCATTCTTTTGATTTTTTCTGAATTTTTAGGGCCATTTGAATCTTGGTCAAATCCTTGGTTTGACCAAGATTTAAACAAGTTTAAAACATGAAAATGAAAAGGGAAGTCTGTATCCTTCTTAGTCACTCTAAAATGAAGCTTTTGGGATGTTCTTGAAATTTCAATGTTTGAAACCCAAAACGACTTCCCTTCATGCTAGACTTCATAAGATCGACAGGGGGTAGATACATGATTTGTCTGGTTTGGATATATCTAGACCTTGTTTATCAATTTGATTGCTTACGATATGACATAAGAAGACTATGTGATTTGGTTTTCCATTTTTCTGATTTTTTTAATTTTGTGCCCACCCATTTGTATCTTCATCAAAAACAAGTTTAAAACATGAAAATGAAAAGGGAAGCATGTATCCTTCTTAGGCACTCTAAAATGAAGCTTTTGGGAGGTTTTTGAAATTTCCATGTTTGAAACCCAAAACCACATCTCTTCACATGCTTGACTTCATAAGACAGAGTTTAGGGGTTAGGGGTATAGATACATGATTTGTCTGGTTTGAATATGTCTAGACATTGTTTATCAACTTTAATGCTTACTATATGACATAAGAAAAATAATGTCATGTAAATGAGTTAACTTGGATTTCCTACCCTTGAATCCATAGGAAACTTTGTTCTAATGCACTATAATAATCAACTGAGTTTTTACACCAACAGGTCTGTCACTTACGTGTGGTGCCCACGCGTGAGGTCCCACACTTCAGTGAGCACAAGTCACGTGCAATAGGTACACAAACTCCCAGCCATCTTCTTTGTCAAGAGAAGACGCATCAGGATGCGTATTGGAAGTCTGTGGGTCCTTCTGGATCCTTCGGTTGTCCCTCTCACAAAAAAAACAAATCTCTCTCATTCTCGGCCTCGCTCGACTCGCTCGCTCGCTCGCACCTCCTGCTCACTGACAAACCCTGCACAAAAGTCAACATCATCACCCGAAAGGGAGACACCATAATGCTCTCCCTTCTTCTCTCCTTCCGAGTGATCCCTCTTCCTCCGAGTTTCACTCGACGGGCAAACACACATGTGCTGCATAGTAATAATAAAAAGGTAGAAAAATCAACCTACAAATCTATAATTAAATAGGTTAGTAATAATAAAAAGGTAGAAAAATCAACCTACGAATCTATAATTAAATAGGTTAAACTAGGGTTTTGCCCAGTACTACAGATCAAGGTTCAAACCTTGTTTATCAACTTGAATATGCTTACTATATGACATAAGAAGACTATGTACTTTGGTTTTTATTTTTCTGATTTTTTTAATTTTCTGCGCATTTGAATCTTGGTCAAATCCTAGGTTTGACCAAGATTTAGACAAGTTTAACACGTGAAAACGAATAAGTAAGCTTGGATCCTTCTTAGTCACTCTAAAATGAAGCTTTTGGGAGGTTCTTGAAATTTCCATGTTTGAAACCCAAAACCACTTCTCTTCATGATTGACTGAGTTTAATTTGGGTTTTAGGGGTAGATATATACATGATTTTTCTGGTTTGAATATATATGTCTAGACCTTGTTTATCAACATGAATGCTTACTATACATATGACATAAGAATGCTATGTGCTTTGGTTTTTCATTCTTTTGATTTTTTCTGAATTTTTAGGGCCATTTGAATCTTGGTCAAATCCTTGGTTTGACCAAGATTTAAACAAGTTTAAAACATGAAAATGAAAAGGGAAGTCTGTATCCTTCTTATTTACTCTAAAATGAAGCTTTTGGGATGTTCTTGAAATTTCCATGTTTGAAACCCAAAACGACTTCCCTTCATGCTAGACTTCATAAGATCGACAGGGGGTAGATACATGATTTGTCTGGTTTGGATATATCTAGACCTTGTTTATCAACTTGATTGCTTACAATATGACATAAGAAGACTATGTGATTTGGTTTTCCATTTTTCTGATTTTTTTATTTTGTGCCCACCCATTTGTATCTTCGTCAAATCCTAGGTTTGACCAAGATAATTAAAACAAGTTTAAAACATGAAAATGAAAAGGGAAGCATGTATCCTTCTTAGGCACTCTAAAATGAAGCTTTTGGGAGGTTTTTGAAATTTCCATGTTTGAAACCCAAAACCACATCTCTTCACATGCTTGACTTCATAAGACAGAGTTTAGGGGTTAGGGGTATAGATACATGATTTGTCTGGTTTGAATATGTCTAGACATTGTTTATCAACTTTAATGCTTACTATATGACATAAGAAAAATAATGTCATGTAAATGAGTTAACTTGGATTTCCTACCCTTGAATCCATAGGAAACTTTGTTCTAATGCACTATAATAATCAACCGAGTTTTTACACCAACAGGTCTGTCACTTACGTGTGGTGCCCACGCGTGAGGTCCCACACTTCAGTGAGCACAAGTCATGTGCAATAGGTACGCAAACTCCCAGCCATCTTCTTTGTCAAGAGAAGACGCATCAGGATGCGTATTGGAAGTCTGTGGGTCCTTCTGGATCCTTCGGTTGTCCCTCTCACAAAAAAACAAATCTCTCTCATTCTCGGCCTCGCTCGACTCGCTCGCTCGCTCGCTCGCACCTCCTGCTCACTGACAAACCTGCACAAAAGTCAACATCATCACCCAAAAAAGGGGAGACACCATAATTCTCCCTTCTTCTCTCCTTCCGAGTGATCCCTCTTCCTCCGAGTTTCACTCGACGGGCAAACACACATGTGCTGCATAGTAATAATAAAAAGGTAGAAAAATCAACCTACGAATCTATAATTAAATAGGTTAGTAATAATAAAAAGGTAGAAAAATCAACCTACGAATCTATAATTAAATAGGTTAAACTAGGGTTTTGCCCAGTACTACAGATCAAGGTTCAAACCTTGTTTATCAACTTGAATATGCTTACTACATGACATAAGAAGACTATGTACTTTGGTTTTCATTTTTCTGATTTTTTTAATTTTCTGCGCATTTGAATCTTGGTCAAATCCTAGGTTTGACCAAGATTTAGACAAGTTTAACACGTGAAAACGAATAAGTAAGCCTGGATCCTTCTTAGTCACTCTAAAATGAAGCTTTTGGGAGGTTCTTGAAATTTCCATGTTTGAAACCCAAAACCACTTCTCTTCATGATTGACTGAGTTTAATTTGGGTTTTAGGGGTAGATATATACATGATTTTTCTGGTTTGAATATATATGTCTAGACCTTGTTTATCAACATGAATGCTTACTATACATATGACATAAGAATGCTATGTGCTTTGGTTTTTCATTCTTTTGATTTTTTCTGAATTTTTAGGGCCATTTGAATCTTGGTCAAATCCTTGGTTTGACCAAGATTTAAACAAGTTTAAAACATGAAAATGAAAAGGGAAGTCTGTATCCTTCTTATTTACTCTAAAATGAAGCTTTTGGGATGTTCTTGAAATTTCCATGTTTGAAACCCAAAACGACTTCCCTTCATGCTAGACTTCATAAGATCGACAGGGGTAGATACATGATTTGTCTGGTTTGGATATATCTAGACCTTGTTTATCAACTTGATTGCTTACGATATGACATAAGAAGACTATGTGATTTGGTTTTCCATTTTTCTGATTTTTTTATTTTGTGCCCATTTGTATCTTCGTCAAATCCTAGGTTTGACCAAGATAATTAAAACAAGTTTAAAACATGAAAATGAAAAGGGAAGCATGTATCCTTCTTAGGCACTCTAAAATGAAGCTTTTGGGAGGTTTTTGAAATTTCCATGTTTGAAACCCAAAACCACATCTCTTCACATGCTTGACTTCATAAGACAGAGTTTAGGGGTTAGGGGTATAGATACATGATTTGTCTGGTTTGAATATGTCTAGACATTGTTTATCAACTTTAATGCTTACTATATGACATAAGAAAAATAATGTCATGTAAATGAGTTAACTTGGATTTCCTACCCTTGAATCCATAGGAAACTTTGTTCTAATGCACTATAATAATCAACCGAGTTTTTACACCAACAGGTCTGTCACTTACGTGTGGTGCCCACGCGTGAGTCCCACACTTCAGTGAGCACAAGTCACGTGCAATAGGTACGCAAACTCCCAGCCATCTTCTTTGTCAAGAGAAGACGCATCAGGATGCGTATTGGAAGTCGGGTCCTTCTGGATCCTTCGGTTGTCCCTCTCACAAAAAAACAAATCTCTCTCATTCTCGGCCTCGCTCGACTCGCTCGCTCGCTCGCACCTCCTGCTCACTGACAAACCCTGCACAAAAGTCAACATCATCACCCAAAAAAGGGGAGACACCATAATGCTCTCCCTTCTTCTCTCCTTCCGAGTGATCCCTCTTCCTCCGAGTTTCACTCGACGGGCAAACACACATGTGCTTCATAGTAATAATAAAAAGGTAGAAAAATCAACCTACGAATCTATAATTAAATAGGTTAGTAATAATAAAAAGGTAGAAAAATCAACCTACGAATCTATAATTAAATAGGTTAAACTAGGGTTTTGCCCAGTACTACAGATCAAGGTTCAAACCTTGTTTATCAACTTGAATATGCTTACTATATGACATAAGAAGACTATGTACTTTGGTTTTCATTTTTCTGATTTTTTTAATTTTCTGCGCATTTGAATCTTGGTCAAATCCTAGGTTTTACCAAGATTTAGACAAGTTTAACACGTGAAAACGAATAAGTAAGCCTGGATCCTTCTTAGTCACTCTAAAATGAAGCTTTTGGGAGGTTCTTGAAATTTCCATGTTTGAAACCCAAAACCACTTCTCTTCATGATTGACTGAGTTTAATTTGGGTTTTAGGGGTAGATATATACATGATTTTTATGGTTTGAATATATATGTCTAGACCTTGTTTATCAACATGAATGCTTACTATACATATGACATAAGAATGCTATGTGCTTTGGTTTTTCATTCTTTTGATTTTTTCTGAATTTTTAGGGCCATTTGAATCTTGGTCAAATCCTTGGTTTGACCAAGATTTAAACAAGTTTAAAACATGAAAATGAAAAGGGAAGTCTGTATCCTTCTTATTTACTCTAAAATGAAGCTTTTGGGATGTTCTTGAAATTTCCATGTTTGAAACCCAAAACGACTTCCCTTCATGCTAGACTTCATAAGATCGACAGGGGGTAGATACATGATTTGTCTGGTTTGGATATATCTAGACCTTGTTTATCAACTTGATTGCTTACGATATGACATAAGAAGACTATGTGATTTGGTTTTCCATTTTTCTGATTTTTTTAATTTTGTGCCCACCCATTTGTATCTTCGTCAAATCCTAGGTTTGACCAAGATAATTAAAACAAGTTTAAAACATGAAAATGAAAAGGGAAGCATGTATCCTTCTTAGGCACTCTAAAATGAAGCTTTTGGGAGGTTTTTGAAATTTCCATGTTTGAAACCCAAAACCACATCTCTTCACATGCTTGACTTCATAAGACAGAGTTTAGGGGTTAGGGGTATAGATACATGATTTGTCTGGTTTGAATATGTCTAGACATTGTTTATCAACTTTAATGCTTACTATATGACATAAGAAGACTATGTACTTTGGTTTTTCATTTTTCTGATTTTTTTAATTTTCTGCGCATTTGAATCATATCTTGGTCAAATCCTAGGTTTGACCAAGATTTAGACAAGTTTAACACGTGAAAACGAATAAGTAAGCCTGTATCCTTCTTAGTCACTCTAAAATGAAGCTTTTGGGAGGTTTTTGAAATTTCCATGTTTGAAACCCAAAACCACATCTCTTCACATGCTTGACTTCATAAGACAGAGTTTAGGGGTTAGGGGTATAGATACATGATTTGTCTGGTTTGAATATGTCTAGACATTGTTTATCAACTTTAATGCTTACTATATGACATAAGAAAAATAATGTCATGTAAATGAGTTAACTTGGATTTCCTACCCTTGAATCCATAGGAAACTTTGTTCTAATGCACTATAATAATCAACCGAGTTTTTACACCAACAGGTCTGTCACTTACGTGTGGTGCCCACGCGTGAGGTCCCACACTTCAGTGAGCACAAGTCACGTGCAATAGGTACGCAAACTCCCAGCCATCTTCTTTGTCAAGAGAAGACGCATCAGGATGCGTATTGGAAGTCTGTGGGTCCTTCTGGATCCTTCGGTTGTCCCTCTCACAAAAAAACAAATCTCTCTCATTCTCGGCCTCGCTCGACTCGCTCGCTCGCTCGCTCCACCTCCTGCTCACTGACAAACCCTGCACAAAAGTCAACATCATCACCCAAAAAAGGGGAGACACCATAATGCTCCCCCTTCTTCTCTCCTTCCGAGTGATCCCTCTTCCTCCGAGTTTCACTCGACGGGCAAACACACATGTGCTTCATAGTAATAATAAAAAGGTAGAAAAATCAACCTACGAATCTATAATTAAATAGGTTAGTAATAATAAAAAGGTAGAAAAATCAACCTACGAATCTATAATTAAATAGGTTAAACTAGGGTTTTGCCCAGTACTACAGATCAAGGTTCAAACCTTGTTTATCAACTTGAATATGCTTACTATATGACATAAGAAGACTATGTACTTTGGTTTTCATTTTTCTGATTTTTTTAATTTTCTGCGCATTTGAATCTTGGTCAAATCCTAGGTTTTACCAAGATTTAGACAAGTTTAACACGTGAAAACGAATAAGTAAGCCTGGATCCTTCTTAGTCACTCTAAAATGAAGCTTTTGGGAGGTTCTTGAAATTTCCATGTTTGAAACCCAAAACCACTTCTCTTCATGATTGACTGAGTTTAATTTGGGTTTTAGGGGTAGATATATACATGATTTTTATGGTTTGAATATATATGTCTAGACCTTGTTTATCAACATGAATGCTTACTATACATATGACATAAGAATGCTATGTGCTTTGGTTTTTCATTCTTTTGATTTTTTTCTGAATTTTTAGGGCCATTTGAATCTTGGTCAAATCCTTGGTTTGACCAAGATTTAAACAAGTTTAAAACATGAAAATGAAAAGGGAAGTCTGTATCCTTCTTATTTACTCTAAAATGAAGCTTTTGGGATGTTCTTGAAATTTCCATGTTTGAAACCCAAAACGACTTCCCTTCATGCTAGACTTCATAAGATCGACAGGGGGTAGATACATGATTTGTCTGGTTTGGATATATCTAGACCTTGTTTATCAACTTGATTGCTTACGATATGACATAAGAAGACTATGTGATTTGGTTTTCCATTTTTCTGATTTTTTTAATTTTGTGCCCACCCATTTGTATCTTCGTCAAATCCTAGGTTTGACCAAGATAATTAAAACAAGTTTAAAACATGAAAATGAAAAGGGAAGCATGTATCCTTCTTAGGCACTCTAAAATGAAGCTTTTGGGAGGTTTTTGAAATTTCCATGTTTGAAACCCAAAACCACATCTCTTCACATGCTTGACTTCATAAGACAGAGTTTAGGGGTTAGGGGTATAGATACATGATTTGTCTGGTTTGAATATGTCTAGACATTGTTTATCAACTTTAATGCTTACTATATGACATAAGAAGACTATGTACTTTGGTTTTTCATTTTTCTGATTTTTTTAATTTTCTGCGCATTTGAATCATATCTTGGTCAAATCCTAGGTTTGACCAAGATTTAGACAAGTTTAACACGTGAAAACGAATAAGTAAGCCTGTATCCTTCTTAGTCACTCTAAAATGAAGCTTTTGGGAGGTTCTTGAAATTTCCATGTTTGAAACCCAAAACCACTTCTCTTCATGATTGACTGAGTTTAATTTGGGTTTTAGGGGTAGATATATACATGATTTTTCTGGTTTGAATATATATGTCTAGACCTTGTTTATCAACATGAATGCTTACTATACATATGACATAAGAATGCTATGTGCTTTGGTTTTTCATTCTTTTGATTTTTTGAATTTTTAGGGCCATTTGAATCTTGGTCAAATCCTTGGTTTGACCAAGATTTAAACAAGTTTAAAACATGAAAATGAAAAGGGAAGTCTGTATCCTTCTTATTTACTCTAAAATGAAGCTTTTGGGATGTTCTTGAAATTTCCATGTTTGAAACCCAAAACGACTTCTCTTCATGCTAGACTTCATAAGATCGACAGGGGGTAGATACATGATTTGTCTGGTTTGGATATATCTAGACCTTGTTTATCAACTTGAATGCTTACGATATGACATAAGAAGACAATGTGATTTGGTTTTTCATTTTTCTGATTTTTTTGAATATTGTGCCCACCCATTTGTATCTTCATGAAATCCTAGGTTTGACCAAGATAATTTAAACAAGTTTAAAACATGAAAATGAAAAGGGAAGCATGTAACCTTCTCAGTCACTCTAAAATGAAGTTTTTGGGAGGTTTTTGAAATTTCCATGTTTGAAACCCAAAACCACTTCTCTTCATGCTTGACTTCATAAGACAAAGTTTAGGGTTAGGGGTATAGATACATGATTTGTATGGTTTGAATATGTCCAAACCTTGTTTATCAACTTGAATATGCTTACTATATGACATAAGAAGACTATGTACTTTGGTTTTTCATTTTTCTGATTTTTTTAATTTTCTGCGCATTTGAATCATATCTTGGTCAAATCCTAGGTTTGACCAAGATTTAGACAAGTTTAACACGTGAAAACGAATAAGTAAGCCTGGATCCTTCTTTGTCACTCTAAAATGAAGCTTTTGGGAGGTTCTTGAAATTTCCATGTTTGAAACCCAAAACCACTTCTCTTCATAATTGACTGAGTTTAATTAGGGTTTTAGGGGTAGATATATACATGATTTTTCTAGTTTGAATATATATGTCTAGACCTTGTTTATCAACTTGAATGCTTACTATACATATGACATAAGAATGCTATGTGCTTTGGTTTTTCATTCTCTTTTGATTTTTTTTCTAAATTTTTAGGCCCATTTGAATCTTGGTCAAATCTTTGGTTTGACAAGGATTTAAACAAGTTTAACATGAAAATGAAAAGGGAAGTCTGTATCCTTCTTAGTCACTCTAAAATGTAAGCTTTTGGGATGTTCTTGAAATTTCCATGTTTGAAACCGAAAATGACTTCCCTTCATGCTAGACTTCATAAGATCGACAAGGGGTAGATACATGATTTGTTTTGTTTGGATATATCTAGACTTTGTTTATCAACTTGAATGGTTACGATATGACATAAGAAGACAATGTGATTTGGTTTTTCATTTTTCTGATTTTTTGAATATTGTGCCCACATATTTGTATCCTCATGAAATCCTAGGTTTGACCAAGATAATTTAAACGAGTTTAAAACATGAAAATGAAAAGGGATGCATGTAACCTTCTCAGTCACTCTAAAATGAAGTTTTTGGGAGGTTTTCGAAATTTCCATGTTTGAAACCCAAAACCACTTCTCTTCATGCTTGACTTCATAAGACAAAGTTTAGGGTTATTAGGGGTATAGATACATGATTTGTATGGTTTTAATATGTCCAAACCTTGTTTATCAACTTGAATATGCTTACTATATATATGACATAAGAAGACTATGTACTTTGGTTTTTCATTTTTCTGATTTTTTTAATTTTCTGCGCATTTGAATCATATCTTGTCAAATCCTAGGTTTGATCACCAAGATTTAAACAAGTTTAAAACATGAAAATGAAAAGGGAAGCATGTAACCTTCTCAGTCACTCTAAAATGAAGTTTTTGGGAGGTTTTTGAAATTTCCATTTTTGGGTAGATATATACATGATTTTTCTAGTTTGAATATATATGTCTAGACCTTGTTTATCAACATGAATGCTTACTATACATATGACATAAGAATTCTATGTGCTTTGGTTTTTCATTCTTTTGATTTTTTCTGAATTTTTAGGGCCATTTGAATCTTGTTCAAATCCTTGGTTTGACCAAGATTTAAACAAGTTTAAAACATGAAAATGAAAAGGGAAGTCTGTATCCTTCTTAGTCACTCTAAAATGAATCTTTTGGGATGTTCTTGAAATTTCCATGTTTGAAACCCACTTCCCTTCATGCTAGACTTCATAAGATCTACAGGGGGTAGATACATGATTTGTCTGGTTTGGATATATTTAGACCTTGTTTATCAACTTGAATGCTTACGATATGACATAAGAAGACTATGTGATTTGGTTTTCCATTTTTCTGATTTTTTTGAATTTTGTGCCCACCCATTTGTATCTTCGTCAAATCCTAGGTTTGACCAAGATAATTAAAACAAGTTTAAAACATGAAAATGAAAAGGGAAGCATGTATCCTTCTTAGGCACTCTAAAATGAAGCTTTTGGGAGGTTTTTGAAATTTCCATGTTTGAAACCCAAAACCACATCTCTTCACATGCTTGACTTCATAAGACAAAGTTTAGGGGTTAGGGGTATAGATACATGATTTGTCTGGTTTGAATATGTCTAGACATTGTGTATCAACTTTAATGCTTACTATATGACATAAGAAAAATAATGTCATGTAAATGAGTTAACTTGGATTTCCTATCCTTGAATCCATAGGAAACTTTGTTCTAATGCACTATAATAATCAACCGAGTTTTTACACCAACAGGTCTGTCACTTACGTGTGGTGCCCACGCGTGAGGTCCCACACTTCAGTGAGCACAAGTCACGTGCAATAGGTCCCAGCCATCTTCTTTGTCAAGAGAAGACGCATCAGGATGCGTATTGGAAGTCTGTGGGTCCTTCTGGATCCTTCGGTTGTCCCTCTCACAAAAAAACAAATCTCTCTCATTCTCGGCCTCGCTCGACTCGCTCGCTCGCACCTCCTGCTCACTGACAAACCCTGCACAAAAGTCAACATCATCACCCGAAAAAGGGGAGACACCATAATGCTCTCCCTTCTTCTCTCCTTCCGAGTGATCCCTCTTCCTCCGAGTTTCACTCGACGGGCAAACACACATGTGCTGCATAGTAATAATAAAAAGGTAGAAAAATCAACCTACGAATCTATAATTAAATAGGTTAGTAATAATAAAAAGGTAGAAAAATCAACCTACGAATCTATAATTAAATAGGTTAAACTAGGGTTTTGCCCAGTACTACAGATCAAGGTTCAAACCTTGTTTATCAACTTGAATATGCTTACTATATGACATAAGAAGACTATGTACTTTGGTTTTCATTTTTCTGATTTTTTTAATTTTCTGCGCATTTGAATCTTGGTCAAATCCTAGGTTTGACCAAGATTTAGACAAGTTTAACACGTGAAAACGAATAAGTAAGCCTGGATCCTTCTTAGTCACTCTAAAATGAAGCTTTTGGGATGTTCTTGAAATTTCCATGTTTGAAACCCAAAACGACCTCTCTTCATGCTAGACTTCATAAGATCGACCGAGTTTAGGGTTAGGGGTAGATACATGATTTGTATGGTTTGAATATGTCCAAACCTTGTTAATTTATCAACTTGAATGCTTACTAGATGACATAACAAGACTATATGCTTTTGTTTTTCATTTTTCTGATTTTTTTTTGAATTTTATGCCCATATATTTGAATCTTGGTCAAATCCTAGGTTTGACAAAGATTTAAACAAGTTTAAATTATGAAAATGAAAAGGTAAGCATGGATCCTTATTAGTCACTCTAAAATAAATCTTTTGGGAGGTTCTTGAAATTTCCATGTTTGAAACCCAAAACCACTTCTCTTCATGATTGACTTCATAAGACAGAGTTTAGGGTTTTAGGGGTAGATATATACATGATTTTTCTTGTTTGAATATGTCTAGACCTGGTTTATCACCTTGAATGCTTACTATACATATGACATAAGAATTCTATGTGCTTTGGTTTTTCATTCTCTTTTGATTTTTTTCTAAATTTTTAGGCCCATTTGAATCTTGGTAAAATCTTTGGTTTGACAAGGATTTAAACAAGTTTAAAACATGAAAATGAAAAGGGAAGTCTGTATCCTTCTTAGTCACTCTAAAATGGAAGCTTTTGGGATGTTCTTGAAATTTCCATGTTTGAAACCGAAAATGACTTCCCTTCATGCTAGACTTCATAAGATCGACAGGGGGTAGATACATGATTTGTCTGGTTTGGATATATCTAGACCTTGTTTATCAACTTGAATGCTTACGATATGACATAAGAAGACAATGTGATTTGGTTTTTCATTTTTCTGATTTTTTTGAATATTGTGCCCACCCATTTGTATCTTCATGAAATCCTAGGTTTGACCAAGATAATTTAAACAAGTTTAAAACATGAAAATGAAAAGGGAAGCATGTAACCTTCTCAGTCACTTTAAAATGAAGTTTTTGGGAGGTTTTTAAATTTCCATGTTTGAAACCCAAAACCACTTCTCTTCATGCTTGACTTCATAAGACAAAGTTTAGGGTTATGGGGTATAGATACATGATTTGTATGGTTTGAATATGATGTACTTTGGTTTTTCATTTTTCTGATTTTTTTAATTTTCTGCGCATTTGAATCATATCTTGGTCAAATCCTAGGTTTGACCAAGATTTAGACAAGTTTAACACGTGAAAACGAATAAGTAAGCCTGGATCCTTCTTAGTCACTCTAAAATGAAGCTTTTGGGAGGTTCTTGAAATTTCCATGTTTGAAACCCAAAACCACTTCTCTTCATGATTGACTGAGTTTAATTTGGGTTTTAGGGGTAGATATATACATGATTTTTCTGGTTTGAATATATATGTCTAGACCTTGTTTATCAACATGAATGCTTACTATACATATGACATAAGAATGCTATGTGCTTTGGTTTTTCATTCTTTTGTTTTTTCTGAATTTTTAGGGCCATTTGAATCTTGGTCAAATCCTTGGTTTGACCAAGATTTAAACAAGTTTAAAACATGAAAATGAAAAGGAAAGTCTGTATCCTTCTTATTTACTCTAAAATGAAGCTTTTGGAATATTCTTGAAATTTCCATGTTTGAAACCCAAAACGACTTCCCTTCATGCTAGACTTCATAAAATCGACAGGGGGTAGATACATGATTTGTCTGGTTTGGATATATTTAGACCTTGTTTATCAACTTGAATGCTTACGATATGACATAAGAAGACTATGTGATTTGGTTTTCCATTTTTCTGATTTTTTTGAATTTTGTGCCCACCCATTTGTATCTTCGTGAAATCCTAGGTTTGACCAAGATAATTAAAACAAGTTTAAAACATGAAAATGAAAAGGGAAGCATGTATCCTTCTTAGGCACTCTAAAATGAAGCTTTTGGGAGGTTTTTGAAATTTCCATGTTTGAAACCCAAAACCACATCTCTTCACATGCTTGACTTCATAAGACAGAGTTTAGGGGTTAGGGGTATAGATACATGATTTGTCTGGTTTGAATATGTCTAGACATTGTTTATCAACTTTAATGCTTACTATATGACATAAGAAAAATAATGTCATGTAAATGAGTTAACTTGGATTTCCTACCCTTGAATCCATAGGAAACTTTGTTCTAATGCACTATAATAATCAACCGATTTTTTACACCAACAGGTCTATCACTTACGTGTGGTGCCCACGCGTGAGGTCCCACACTTCAGTGAGCACAAGTCACGTGCAATAGGTACGCAAACTCCCAGCCATCTTCTTTGTCAAGAGAAGACGCATCAGGATGCGTATTGGAAGTCTGTGGGTCCTTCTAGATCCTTCGGTTGTCCCTCTCACAAAAAAAACAAATCTCTCTCATTCTCGGCCTCGCTCGCACCTCCTGCTCACTGACAAACCCTGCACAAAAGTCAACATCATCACCCGAAAAGGGGAGACACCATAATGCTCTTGCTTCTTCTCTCCTTCCGAGTGATCCCTCTTCCTCCGAGTTTCACTCGACGGGCAAACACACATGTGCTGCATAGTAATAATAAAAAGGTAGAAAAATCAACCTACGAATCTATAATTAAATAGGTTAAACTAGGGTTTTGCCCAGTACTACAGATCAAGGTTCAAACCTTGTTTATCAACTTGAATATGCTTACTATATGACATAAGAAGACTATGTACTTTGGTTTTCATTTTTCTGATTTTTTTAATTTTCTACGCATTTGAATCTTGGTCAAATCCTAGGTTTGACCAAGATTTAGACAAGTTTAACACGTGAAAACGAATAAGTAAGCCTGGATCCTTCTTAGTCACTCTAAAATGAAGCTTTTGGGATGTTCTTGAAATTTCCATGTTTGAAACCCAAAACGACTTCGATCTCTTTATGCTAGATTTCATAAGACTGAGTTTTAGGGGTTAGGGGGTAGATACATGATTTGTCTAGTTTGAATATGTTCATAGTACTCCCTCTATAGGAACTTGGAGAAAGCAACTGTTGTGCCACACAATTTTGTTGTTTTCCTATTTTTCTTTCATGAAGCTTTACGATGTGGTTCGTGTGTGGGGATCAAGCTCGTAATCTCGTTTCAATTACACAACCAACTACTCTGCTCATCCTTGCATGTAATTAACCAATATAGGAATTTGATTCCACGGAACTTTTTCAGTACATAAGTCTCCTCCTTAACTCCTCTAGTCTCTACCAAGCCGGCCGCCTCGCTACTTCCCTAGCTTCCTCCCTACAGCACACCTCGCCCCCGTACGCGAGCTAGGTCCAGCCGGAGATGGGGCACAGCCGCCCCCGCTGGAAGAATGCTCAGAGGAAGTCCGGGCAGGAGGACAAGGGTGACGCCATCCCGGATGAACTTCTCGGGCTGGTGTTCCTGCGCCTCACCTCGCCTCTGGATCTCGTCCGCGCCGCGTTCGCCTGCAGGAGCTGGCGCAAGGTCATCGCGGCGGAGGACTTCCGTGTCCTCTCCGCTCGCCACGGCGCGCCATCCTCCATAGTCGCCGGCCACTACCACATCAGCTTCTCCCATTGTCACTATCGGCCGTCTGGCTTGCTGCCCCACTTCGTTCCCTCTTCCTCGTCATGTTGGGCCGGGGTCGCCGCAAATAATCTCGCGCTCGACTTCCTCCCACGGGCGCCAAACGGCGACCTCAGTTTGGAGCTCGCCGACTCTCGGGGCGGCCTCCTACTCCTTGCGGACTTCGACCACACCGAACACGGAAAGCCTTTCGAGCAGCCTTCACGTCTCGTCGTCTGCGATCCCCTGGCAGGTCAGTACGTGACGGTCCCTCCACCCCCTGCTGTTTCGCACACAACATTCGTAAGCTTGTTCCTGGGCGCCGCCCTCCATGGCGAGGACGCTGCGGCGCGCATCAGTCTGTCAAATTACAGGGTGACGTGCCTGATCTATCATGACGGCATCTGCAAGACCTGCGTGTTCTCGCCTGGCCCTGGTGGCCACGCTTGGACCTCCTCCGGCGCCATCGTGCCTCTCCACGCCACGCACACAGGCCTGTCGGATATCCTCTTTGTGGGGTGCAACGCCCGTTTCTTCCAGTGGTACGTGTTCGGTGGGCTCGGAAACTTCATTCTTGCTCTCGACAGAGAATCCGGCGAGCTCTCACGCTTCGAGAGAGCTCGAGACGAGGACTGGCTTCACACCGTGCCGATTGAGATGCTGGGCGGGCCCTCGCGCGTGCTGAATTGGTACGTGCTAGAGCTTCCGTGGCCACCTACCTTCCGAGCTTGCTTATCCTAGGATTCTGGCTTCCTGGGTTGGATTAGTGTCGGCCATGGTGCTGTCGACACGGTCTGGAGGTTGAAGACGAAGGGCATCTCAAGGATTTTGTTGTAATTTCGTTTTTGTTCAGGTGTTTTGTACTATTTGATGTTTCTCTTAATGCCAGAGGGTTTATTTGCACTAGTCATACTTGACATAGCTGTACGTTTTGAAGATTACATTTAACTTGTTCATCATGATCCGAACTTCTAACATACTCTTAATGCCAGAGGGTTTATTTGCACTAGTCATACTTGACATAACTTCTAACTTGTTTTGAGTAATACGTAGTATGGTATACTAGAATAGGAGGAGTAACACTTTTCGCATTTGGGCCAAATATAAAGTACTACCTCCATTTCAAGGAATAAGGCGCACGCGTACTCCAAGACGTATCTTTTGGTCAGATTACCTTGACCATTGAATTGACAAGACAATACACAGAGCATTGGGGCGTGCTCGATGGTGCTAGCTGCGGCTATACAGACATGTGATAGGCATCGCGGAAGCGTCGCAAATAGAAAACAAATCATATTTTTTGGGGGAGGATGTTTTGGCTCCTGGTTGCGTATGCTCCCTTTAGTTTGAACTGCAACATCTATATATTTTGAAATGTAAAAAAATTCCAAACAAAAAATTAATCTTTTCATCTTCACATGCTAAGAGCGCATAAAGTCTTTCCATAAAAAACTAAATTGTCGTTTGGGCTATGTAAAAAAGATAAAATTTATTGCTAAAAATAAAGCTGTTTGTAATACGGAGTACTTGCTTTTGTCTTCTTACATCAACCACAAAAAATATCGGCTTTTCACGAAACTACACGAACACACATAGATTATCGAGAAGTACATGCGGATTTTTTTGTTAGAATTTTTTGAAAATTAAAAATATGTTTTTTTGGGTCGAGGTAGCATATCCGCCCAATAGCCGAATTAAATTTCCGATTTTTTTGGACTGACAATTTCATCGGGAAGACATGGATGCGCGCAGACGGCGTGCAAGGCAAGGCATCGATTTGACCGGACGTACTTAGGGCAGGTCAGGCTGCCAGCGTACTTATTTCGGGCAGGTGAGGTACTAGAACTCAAAGTCCTCCTCAGCGTCTCTCCTCTCTCTCTGTCTTTATTGAGTGTACTAGCGCGCTCAGTGGTAGTGCATAGTATCATAATATGCATATGATACTTATGATACTATTACTATAGTGGGTGGTATTATAGAGTAGTATCATAATCTTCTAAATTTATTGTTTTGTAGAATCTCAATACAAAATATGTGTACAAGATCTATTTAGCATTAGCTTTTCTCGTAACGTGCATTATGATACAGTATCCAGCTATGTTACTCTAATCTTATCTCTCCTCATTAATTAGATGCCACATCAGCATTTTTGTGGGCCTAAGATGCATGATACTACCTATGATACTAGCACTATGGCCAGCCTCAGGGACTCAAAGTCAGGGAAATGTTTGAGATGCAAAGTAAGAGAATATTTACCAGTATAATTGGTTGATTAGAAGATTAAGTGGTGAAATCACAACAGATTGGAGCAGTACATGGTGGAAACCGCAAAATATCCTTCCAAATGGTGTTTTTGTGCAACATACGAAGTATGAGGTGGTGGAACTTGAGGCCAGTGACTTTACTTACTCCAAAATGCAACTTTACGTACATGAGCCATCGGATCAAGATCCAACGGACACAGTTGATCCAGAATTTGTAGTCACATTTTAAGTTGCTCGAAAAAAATCGAAAACATTACAGTAAGATATATATCTTTCTTAAGTATTCTGGTAAAGTTTTACTTCATTTGAAAATTGAGTTTAATTTTAAGTTTAAAATTTGGATCAACCATGTGCGTTGGATCTTGATCGAATGACTCACGTACAAGTCGCCAGTGAAGTCACTGGATCTCGTTCCTTGGTGGAATCTGCAATTCCCTCCCCTATATATACTATACAAGTCGAAGACTACGACCCTCTATCCCTATCTCCTTCACATCCTCTAAATTCATATTCCCATTTAGAATCGTTGGGCATGGAGGTTCCCCCTGGTAGCTTTAGAGCTTTTGTCGACGATGCTAAATTGAGAAGACTGCTCACCTGCGGTTTGTGCTCTCAATCCGCACAACCTCCATTTTGGCGGGTTAGTACTTTCTTCACTAGGTTCATCAAGATGTATTTTAATTTGGGCTAACAGTCGTGTTAATTTCCTTGTATTAAGCAGTGCTGTTCGTGCAAGAAGGTTGCATGCGACAGCTGCGCTAGGAACCTGCCCGGTGGCGCGTGCCCGGGATGCCAGGGCGTCTTCCAAGGTGAAAGTCCTCCATCTGAAAGCATGGACTTTTCCCGTGAATGTGTTATGGAAAAGAATGTGGTGAGAAGAACGTTCATCTGCGGTTTGTGCTCTCAAATCGCACGACGTCCACTATACCGGGTTAGTACTTTCTTCACTAGGTTCCACCCAGCTGTATTTTTCTTTGGGCCAACAGTCATGTAAATTTCCTTGTATTAAGCAGTGCATTCGCATGGGGGAGGGACATCACATTGCATGCGGAAGCTGCTTAAGAAACCTGCCCAGTCTCGTGTGCCCGAACTGCGACGACATCTACGAAGAGGATGAGGATTTAAGTAGATTTGCCTCCTTGTTTAAGGTGGATTGCAGCAACGATGGTTGCGACATGAGCGGCGACTTGCTCGAATACTTTCAACATGAGGCGACGTGCCCGCATGCGCCAACGAGACGGTAGGTGGTTGATCTTGCCGGTCTCGATGGAGAAGATGATCGCGCTTTGAGGCTAATCTGAGCTCGGTGGAGAAGGACCGGATGGAGTTTCCTTTTCTAGAACTAGAGTTCTTTTTGTACTTTTGGATGTCTTGTCTGTAGTTTCCTTTTACTTGGAGGGTCCTCCTAGCTTGCAGTCTGTAATCCCACCGTCATCATAATATAAAAGCAGTGTCGCGAGGTCCTTCGGGACATTTCTGTGTTCAAAAAATGTATGATTTTAGACATGTCGTCTATTTATGTGTGCGATGTTGTATCATCTATTACCGTGATTAGTTTGAACGTGTCCATGTCCTAGAACAAAACTTCGGCATGATGTACTTGTATGTTTAATTGAATTCGACCAAGTATAATGTGGAACCGGTCATTGCGAGCATATGGAGATTGCGAACCGGTAATTGACAGGTGGTACATGCTCTATCTTAATCTTGTTTATCTAATGGTAATTGCGATTTATGCGGTACTGAAATAATTAGTTTTAGTTATAAACAGGGACTCTTCGGACGGGGGCTCCTTTTCAAACAAGACCGGGGAGATTTATGAAGTGCTAGAAGGGAACAAATTACTACATGAGTGTTTTGCGTGAAATGGTTAAAATTTGTAGTGGCAGATTGCCGCCAATGCAATTTTTTCATGTGGTTGATATGGTAGGATGGACATTTCCAAAATTTCACGAATTATTTCGGTTTGTGACCATATATTAAATTAGTTTTGGGCTCATTTCCATTTAATTTGAAATTTCAACGCGAAGTACACGAAGTACAATTAAAAAAGGGGAAACTATATATACGTGATGTGCACTAAATGTGTGGTACCCCCCAAAAAATGACCAAACATATGCGTTGCATCCAAGTACGTAACACCCATATGGCAAACGAAAGCATTGAGTAGTTGTTTGTGATGTAAGTAATCTACATATATATCAAAATACCAAACATGGCACACCAAAATATTTTTTAGAAGAACTTACCAGATTTTGGCACCATGCATGTTGGAGTTTTTTTTTGACAGAATCCATCTTGGAGTTCGCATGGCTCTCTTCCGAAGTGAGAGGTGAGTTGGTTAATGCTAGAACCATGGCAAACTTCCGAATGTTAGTAATTTATCATGGATTCATCATTTGTGATGAAATACCTAGGAACAATGCCAAACATGACCTACCTATGTTCTTGAGAATATTCCCTTTCACCGATTTTGGCACCATGTGTGTTTTTAAGTACGTTTGCATGCCTTCTTGATTGGTTATTAAAATACCATGTCAAACTGTCGATACATGGAAAATTCCTTTGCTACAATCAAATAAACTTCGGGCTCCTTTTATTCAAAGGAATATGGAGGGCGTAGGAATATGAAAGGTGCATGATTGGAATGTTATGCCAAGTTGAATCCTATAGGAACATGATGTGTCTTTGATTGTGGCAAAGGAACTTTTCCATGAGGTATTAGCTAATGGTTTTTTCCTATAAGATTTGCACTACAAGATTCCTATATGAATAGTTCCTATGAATCAAATGACTTGTATAGGAATTTTTCCCATAAGAACCAAATCCAACATAATTCCTATGACAATCATATGAATCAAAGGAGCACGATTCCCATAGGATTCAAGTAGACATGACATCCCAATTCTATGATTTTCCTTTTCCTATACTTTCCATTTCCTATGAACCAAAGGAGGCCTAACTAGTTGGCCATACTGAAACAATTGCCAAATAAATGCCGTGCATCCTATGGCCCCCGTGAGTTTGACCTAAATTTGAAATCATGGTAAAAGGTGCTTAAAATAGGCAAATAAAAGCATGTAGTCAATTTTTTTTGGATGTACTACCTAGGGAAAATACCAAACATGCCATAATGCAAACTGTGTTTTAGAGAGTAGCCCTTCAAAAAAGTTGGCATCCACTTGTTGATTTTGCTATCGACATGACAAAATAACTGATCAGATGACCAAGTGGTAAAAATTGCAACAGATTAGACCACCACATGGTGGAAACTGCTAAAAATCATGAAAACTGCGAAGAAAAAGTTAAAGTGGTGGTTTGTGCAGCATATGGAGGATTGAGTAGTAGAAGTTGGATGTGCACTACCGTGTGCCCGTGGTAATGTTCGCCTATTATGATGATGGCAAGAAAAAATGATGTTTTCTCTGCTGAAACTGTCCCGAGCTGATTTGACGAGACAAAATACAGCTACACGGCGTGCAAGGGACGGCTATACAGTACATTAGCTTCTTCTCGGGTCACACGCCTGCACCACAGGTGCAGTAAGTGCAGCAGAGACCAGAGAGAGAAGGAACGCCCGTATTATATTTGATTTCAATTCATATTGTTTTTTTCCTTGCCTCTCCGTCTTCTTCACCGCCATCTTCTCGGTGTTTTCAAGAGTGATTATCAAGTGGAGAGACAATTGCATTGGGAAAGTCTCTCCACTTGATAATCTCTGTTGAAAAACTCGCACGTCTTGTGAAATGTGAAGGCTGCACGCGTGGGGAAGGGAGACGCAAACGCCGCACCGCATCATTAGTAGTATACCTTTCTCTCCTCAGGCACCCCGGCTGGCCGCCCGCCGCAATAGTTCCTTGCATAGCGCTTGCCGTCTCCTCCAAAAACCCCCAGCGCACTTGCATCCGCCATCCACCTAAATCCACCGCCGAGTACCTTTCTGTCCTCACCACCGCCGCTGCGCCTATTCCCCTGTCCAGCAGATCCGCTCCGCTACCTGCTACACACTTCGAGCAGACGACTGCGGCGTTGCGTGTGTCGCCGCCGTGTCAGATGGAGGCGGAGCCGCTCAACTCCCGAAGGCGGGTCGAGCCAGATCGGGAAGAGCCTCCGTCGAGCCTCGACCTCATCAGCCGCCTCCCCGACGAGATGCTGCACATCATCATCTCCCTCCTGCCCATGATATCCGCTGTAAGGACAACATTGCTCTCCAAACGGTGGCGCCACCTCTGGCGCTCCGTCCCACTTAACCTCCTCGTCGGCGACAACGACCTCATCAGCCGCCTACCGGACCAGATTCTCCACATCATCATCTCCCACCTGCCCACTATATCCGCTGTAAGCACAACCTTGGTCTCCAAACGGTGGCGCCACCTCTGGCACTCCGTCCCACTTAACCTCGAGATCGACGACCAACTCGCCAAGCAAAACCACAAACGCATCGCCGCGGTCTCCAGTATCCTCGCCGCTCACCCTGGCCCCGCCAGAAGCGTGTCAATCGACCCCTTCAGAACCACTTGCAAGGTCGACACCACGCTCGACAGCTGGTTCCGGTCCAGCACCCTATCTTGCGTCGAGAACCTCAGATTCGATGCTGGAACAGTGATGCGCTCCTTCCCGCTGTCCGCGTTCCGCTGCGCGCCCACGCTGCGCATTGTCAGCATTTCTACTTGCTATTTGCCCGAGATTCATGCCAACTCCATGCTTCTTTTCCCCCAACTCAAAAGGCTCTTGCTCTATGACGTCTACATCTGTAAGGCGACGAACATCGACCGCCTGTTCACCCGCTGTATTGTGCTCGAGGCACTTCACCTTGAGGGGGTCCACGGGTTCACCCAACTCAACATTCAAATGCCAAATCTTCGTACAATTAGTGTGGCTAGCTATTGGAAACGCAACACCACCGAACTTATTCAGTTAGACACGGTGCAAATTATGGATGCATCTTGCCTCGAGAGATTGGTCATATGCGTTGATGATGTTCCACTACTAATCCAGGTCGCCAACGCACCAAAGTTGATGGTGTTGGGCTTTGCGTCGTACCCTGGCTGCCAACTTGTTATTGGACGCATAAACTTTTTGGTAGAACAGCCTTCTTCTTGTTGAATTAACTCACATTTTTGTTATTTTTTTTGACATATGTACCATTGTCCTGTAGAGGATGATGCCCATAAGCTTGGAAAATTCTCTGTGCACAGTGAAGAACTTGGTTCTAAAATCTGACGGCCCTCGTCTGGATCAACTACTTGCATTTCTTAGATGCTTTCCCTGCACGGAGAAGCTATATATCCAGGTAAATTCGTTGTTGTTAACTGTTTACCACTATGAGCAAAAACTGTAGAGTTACATGGAGTTAACCTGTTATTAGCCTAGATCAGTTGAACAATTGTACTAGAAGAACATCCACAATGGAGTTATATTATGTTGGTTCAAAACTAAACTTCTTGTCATACAATGTGTTGTATCTTGTGCATCTGTGAAGTTTCATATAAACACATGATAATATGTGATCTGTGTAAAAAAGAGAAGACATATGTAAATAGTGTGACTTACTATTTACACATCATTTGTTCTTTTTTTGTGTAGATCACATATTATCATATTTTTGGATGAAACTTCACAGAAGCACATGATAGAACACAATGTATGTCCAGACTTTTAGTTTACATTTTTTTTGGAAACTTGGAAGTGTCAAAAGAAAAATGGGGTGCACCCGCAACTAGTTGCGGATTGGAGTTTCCCATGTTGGTAACCTTTCCCCAACTTTACAATGACAATAACAGATGTAAAAAAGTGCATCTATCAAATTGGAACGTGTCAGGGGATTATGTTGTTCCACGGTCCTCAATTAACACATGATTCAACTCACCTGAGATATTCATTAGTTGATAGCTATGAAGTACTTTGTTATTGTACTGACTACTTAATTTGACTTCTTTGCAGTTTTATAGAACCGGCAATAAGGTTCATGTGCTGCATAATGAGCCAGCCTGTCCCATTGAATGCCTTGATCTCCACCTCAAAGAAATTTCGATTTCTGACTACCGAGGAAGGAGAAATGATGTTATTGTCTCCAGGTTCTTTATACAGAACACTAGAATGCTCAAAGTAATGAATTTTGGTGTAAGATATCATCACAAGAAGATCTGGTGGGATACCCAGTTCAAGCAGCTAGACCTGAAGAACACCGCTTATAGAGATGTTGATTTTCAGTTTGGATATTTACCATCCTTAGATAAGTTCAGCTCGGACGGTGTTCTTAGCTGGTTGGTACATGACTTGTCAGTGGCTGATCCCTTTGCTAGAGGGATATATGCAAGAGATGGGCCAATTTCTGCATAGTGTTAGTTTAACTCCCTATATTTTGTACTGGTCTGAACAATATATTTTATCACTCTGTTAATGTAGTTCAGACTTGATGTTATTCTTGTGAACATGGTCTAATATTCTAATGCTTTCGCGATGTATGTACTACTAGTGATATATACAGAAGCTAGCAATTGGTTGACAAAATTTACTAAAAAAAGCCTGTAACGCATGTTCACATTCAGTTCGTCAATGCTAGTGTTCACAGAGGAAAGGTTTATTGTTCACAGAGGCTGACATGTGGGGCCCATGAGCCAGCAGAGTCCTCAACGTTTCAAAGGCGGCAGGGAATCAAAAAAAAATGAAGTAGCCACAAATTAGGGTAAAAAATAACTCCAAGAAAGGAAACTTCTTTTGTAAATAGAGGACGACATGCGGGTCCCATTTTGCACGGGATCGAAAGAAAAAAGGCAAGTGACCAAATATCAGGAGCCAAAAATAATCCACGAAAAGAAACTTTTATTGTACATAGAGGATGACATGTGGGTCCCATTTTGCAATAGCGGTCTCATAGTTTCCAGGCGGCACAGGATCAAAAGAAAAAGGAAGTAGCCAGAAATCAGGGTGTCAAAAAATCCATGAAAAGAAAGATTTCAATTGGGCTGCATCTGGACATCTGGGCCTTCGAACTATCGTGCTGGAAGCCTTTTGACTCGTACAATTTAAGCCCACTCCAAAACAGGAAAGTCCTATGCTTGGCAAAAACAAAAAACAAGGAGATTCAACATATAAGTTTGTTTATGTAAAAATAAAGATTTAATTTATCCCTTTGCAATAGCTCAGAGCGAAATACACTGTTTATTGTCTGCAAAATAATCAAGATATCACATGTTTCTTGTACGGGGAGGCTGACATCAGGGACCCATGAGCCAGCAGCGTCGTCAACGTTTTAAAGGCGGCAGGGGATCGAAAGAAAAAATAAACCAAAAATCAGTTGGTAAAAATCCAAGAAAATAAACATTTATCGTTCTAAGAGGATGACATGCGGGACCCTTGAGGCAGCAGCATCCTCAACCTTTGCATAAAGAGGATTTGCAGTACGGGGAGGCTGACATTGGGGACCCATGAGCCAGCAGCGTCGTCAACGTTTTAAAGGCGGCAGGAGATCGAAAGAAAAAATAAGCCAAAAATCAGTTGGTAAACAAAACCAAGAAAAGAAACATTTACCTTTCTGAGGGGATGACATGCGGGACCCATGAGGCAGCAGCATCCTCAACTATTCCAAGGCGGCAGGGGATCAAAAGAAAAAGGAAATAGCCAGAAATTAAGTAGGGTAAAAAATAAATCCAACAAAGGAAACTTTTATTGTTCATAGAGGATGACATGCGGGACCCATGAGCCAGCAGCCTCAACGTTTCAAAGTTGGCATGAGATCGAAAGAAAAAGGCAAGTGACCGAATATCAGGAGCCAAAGAAAAGAAAATTTATTGTACATAGAGGATGACATGCGGGTCCCATTTAGCAGCAGCTGTATCAGAGGCGGCAGGCGATCGAAAGAAAAAGGCAAGTGACCAAATATGAGGTGCCAAAAAATCCAAGAAAAGAAAGTTTTATAGTACATAGAGGATGACATGCGGGTCCCATTTAGCATCAGCGGTATCACCGTTTGAGAAGCGGCAGGGGATCAAAAGAAAAAAGGAAATAGCCAGAAATTAATTAGGGGTCAAAAATAAATCCACCAAAGGAAACTTTTATTGTTCATAGAGGATGACATGTGGGACCGACCTGCCAACAGCGTCCTCTCGTTTCAAAGGGGGCAGGGGATCAAAAGAAAAAGGCAAATATCCAGAAATTAGGGGTAAAAAATAACTCCAAACTTTTATTGTTCGTAGAGGATGACATGCGGGACCCATGAGCCAGCAGGTTACTCCACGTTTCAGAGGCGGCATGAGATCGAAAGAAAAAGGCAAGTGACAAAATATCAGGAACCAAAGATAATCCAAGAAAAGAAACTTTATTGTTCATAGAGGATGACATGTGGGACCCATGAGCAGCAGATCCTCAACGTTTCAAAGGCGGCAGGTGATCAAAAGAAAAAGGCAAATGACCAAATATCAGGAGCCAAAAATAATCCAAGATTTATTGTACATAGAGGATGACATGCGGGTCCCATTTTGCAGCAGCGGTCTCAATGTTTCAAATGCGTCTTGAGATCAAAAGAAAAAGAAAGTAGCTAGAAATTAGGGGCTCAAAAAATCCAAGAAAAGAAAGTTGATGGACATAGAGGATGACATGCGGGTCCCATGAGCCAGTAGCTTCTCAACGTTTCCAAGGCGGCAGGGATCAAAAGAAAAAAAGCCAAAAATCAGTGGGTGAAAAAAATCCAAGAAAATAAACTTTATAACACATAGAGGATGACATGCGGGTCCCATTTAGCAGCAGGTTCCTCAACGTTTCAAACGTGGCATGAGATCGAAAGAAAAAGGCAATTGACCAAATATCAAGAGCCAAAAATAATCCAAGAAAAGAAACTTGAATGTACATAGAGGATGACATGCGGGTCCCATTTAGCACAGCGGTATCAACGTTTGAGAGGCGGCGAGATCGAAAGAAAAAAGCAAGTGACCAAATATGAGGTGCCAAAAAAATCCAAGAAAAGAAAGTTTTATAGTACATAGAGGATGACATTCGGGTCCCATTTTGTAGCAGCGGTCTCAACGCTTCCAAGGCGGCACAGGACCAAAAGAAAAATGACGTAGCCAGAAATCAGGGGTTGAAAAAAATCCAAGAAAAGAAAGATTTCAATTGGGCTGCATCTGGACATCTGGGCCTTCGAACTATCTTGCTGGGCCTTTTGACTCGTACAATTTCAGCCCACTCCAAAACAGGAAAGTTCGGATTTTTCTATAAAAAAACAGGAAAGTCCTATGCTTCGCAAAAACAAAAAACAAGGATATTCAACATATAAGTTTGTTTATGTAAATATAAAGATTTAATTTATCAGTTTGCAATAGCTCAGAGCGAAATACAATGTTTATTGTCTGCAAAATAAGATATCACATGTTTCTTGTACGGGGAGGCTGACGTCGGGGACCCATGAGCCAGCAGCGTCGTCAACGTTTCAAAGGCGGCAGGGGATCGAAAATAAAAAAATCAAAAATAAGTTGGTAAAAAAATCCAAGAAAAGAAAACATTTATCATTCTGAGAGGATGACCTGCGGGACCCATGAGGCAGCAGCATCCTCAACGTTTATTGTTTATAGAGGCTGACATGTGGGACCCGTGAGCCAGCAGCGTCGTCAATGTTTTAAAGGCGGCAGGAGATCGAAAGAAGAAAAAAAGCCAAAAATCAGTTGGTAAACAAAATCCAAGAAAAGAAACATTAACCTTTCTGAGAGGATGACATGCGGGACCCATGAGGCAGCAGCATCCTCAACGATTCCAAGGCGCCAGGGGATCAAAAGAAAAAAGGAGAAATTAATTAGGGGTCAAAAATAAATCCACCAAAGGAAACTTTTATAGGATGACATGTGGGACCGACCTGCCAACAGCGTCCTCATCGTTTCAAAGGGGCAGGGGATGAAAAGAAAAAGGCAAATAGCCAGAAATTAGGGGTCAAAAATAACTCCAAGAAAGGAAACTTTTATTGTTCGTAGAGGATGACATGCGGGACCCATGAGCCAGCAGCTCAACGTTTCAAAGGCGGCATGAGATCGAAAGAAAAAGGCAAGTGACCCAATATCAGGAGCCAAAAATAATCCAAGATTTATTGTACATAGAGGATGACATGTGGGTCCAATTTTGCAGCAGCGGTCTCAATGTTTGAAATGTGGCTTGAGATCAAAAGAAAAAGAAAGTAGCTAGTAATTAGGGGGTCAAAAAATCCAAGAAAAGAAAGTTGATGGACATAGAGGATGACATGCGGGTCCCTTGAGCCAGCAACTTACTCAACGTTTCAAAGGGGGCAGGGGATCAAAATAAAAAGGCAAGCCAAAAATCAGAGGGTGAAAAAAATCCAACAAAGGAAAGTTTTATAGCACATAGAGGATGACATGCGGGTCCCATGAGCCAGGGTTCCTCAACGTGGCATGAGATCGAAAGAAAAAGGCAAGTGACCAAATATCAGGAGCCAAAAATAATCCAAGATTTATTGTACATAGAGGATGACATGTGGGTCCCATTTTGCAGCAGTCTCAATGTTTGAAATGCGGCTTGAGATCAACATAAAAAGAAAGTAGCTAGTAATTAGGGGTCAAAAAATCCAAGAAAAGAAAGTTGATGGACATAGAGGATGATATGCGGGTCCCTTGAGCCAGCAGCTTACTCAACGTTTCAAAGGGGGGATCAAAAGAAAAAGGCAAGCCAAAAATTAGAGGGTGAAAAAAATCCAACAAAGGAAACTTTTATAGCACATAGAGGATGACATGCGGGTCCCATGAGCCAGCAGGTTCCTCAACGTTTCAAACGTGCCATGATATCGAAAGAAAAAGGCAAGTAACCAAATATCAGGAGCCAAAAATAATCCAAGATTTATTGTACATAGAGGATGACACGTGGGTCCCATTTTGCAGCAGCGGTCTCAATGTTTGAAATGCGGCTTGAGATCAAAAGAAAAAGAAAGTAGCTAGTAATTAGGGGGTCAAAAAAATCCAGAAAAGAAATTTGATGGACATAGAGGATGACATGCGGGTCCCTTGAGCAGCTTACTCAACGTTTCAAAGGGGGCAGGGATCAAAAGAAAAAGGCAAGCCAAAAATCAGAGGGTGAAAAAAAATCCAAGAAAGGAAACTTTTATAGCACATAGAGGATGACATGCGGGTCCCATGAGCCAGCAGGTTCCTCAACGTTTCAAACGTGGCATGAGATCGAAAGAAAAAGGCAAGTGACCAAATATCAGGAGCCAAAAATAATTCAAGAAAAGAAACATGATTTACATAGAGGATGACATGAGGGTCCCATTTAGCAGCAGCGGTATCACTGTTTGAGAGGCAGGATGGGATCGAAAGAAAAAGTCAAGTGACCAAATATGAGGTGCCAAAAATAATCCAAGAAAAGAAAGTTTTATAGTACATAGAGGATGACATGCGGGTCCCATTTAGCAGCAGCGGTATCACCGTTTGAGAGGCGGCAGGGGATCGAAAAAAAAGGCAAATAACGAAATATCAGGAGCCAAAAATAATCCAAGAAAAGAAAGTTTTATAGTACATAGAGGATGACATGCGGGTCCCATTTAGCAGCAGCGGTATCACTGTTTGAGAGCGCAGGGGATCGAAAGAAAAAGTCAAGTGACCAAATATGAGGTGCCAAAAAATCCAAGAAAATAAAGTTTTATAGTACATAGAGGATGACATGCGGGTCCCATTTAGCAGAGCGGTATCACCGTTTGAGAGGCGGCAGGGGATCGAAAGAAAAAGGCAAGTGACCAAATATGAGGTGCCAAAAAAACTCCAAGAAAAGAAAGTTGCTTGCTCATAGAGGATGACATGCGGGTCCCATTTAGCAGCAGCGGTCTCAACGTTTCCAAGGCGGCAAGGGATCAAAAGAAAAAGGAAGTAGCCAGAAATCAGGGGGTCAAAAAAATCCAAGAAAAGAATTTGGTTCATAGAGGATGACAAGCGGGACCCATGATCCTGCATCGTAAACGGCTCGATCGGAGAGCGTTGAACGAGATGGCGCGATCGAGAAAAAAACAATGCTAGAGAGGCTGCCCTGGGCCCTACATCCCTGGGCGGTGCGGATTTGCGTTGACTCGGCCGGCGAACCCGAGATTTCGCGATGCACCACGTCCCGGGCCACCATACGCGACGTTTTGGCCGCTTTCGTCGGGCTAGGTGGCCTCAAAAACGAGAAAAAAAAGTTTTGACATGAACCACGGAGGGACCAAAAATCGTCGGCCATGGTGCACCAGCAACCACGGCGCGACTTCAACTTCGTCGGCCATGGCAACTTTTCTTGTACACCAATATTGAAGAAGAGGGGTATGATTGAATTAAATGATGAAGATATGAGGGAAGCCAAGAAATCTCTTAAAGAGAAAGGTATTAAATCTGAAGATGTGAAGAATTTACCTCCCATAGAAGATTTATGTAAGATAACTCCCCCTTCATCCACGATTGAGGTACATTCTCTTCAACGCTTTGATAAAGGAGACATTCCTTACTCAAAACCTCCTGATCAATGTTTAGATGAATTTGATAATTATGTTGTTAAGCAAGATAACTTTAATATGAGAGTAGAGAATCATTTAATGGAAAATTCTCAAGCTATTAGTAAATTGCATGATATTGTGGAGAGAACCTCCAATGATGTTAAGATGCTTGTTAAACATTTTCATATGGTTCAAACTCAAATTGATCAACTCACTAAAGTGCAAAATGACTTGTTAAAAAATACTTCTAAAGAAAAACATGCTTATGAAGTAACAACTAGAGGTGGTGTTTCTACTCAGGATCCTCTATATCCTGAGGGGCATCCCAAAAGAGTTGAACAAGATTCTCAACGAACTAAAGAAACTAGTGCTCCTTCTAAGAAAAAGAAGAAGAAACATAAAACTGTTGTAGAATCCTCTGAACCTGTTAATGATCCTAATAGTATTTCTATTTCTGATGCTGAAACTGAAAGTGGTAATGAACATGATAAAGATAATGATAAGAATGATGTTTCTGATAAAGAAGAAATTGAAGATGAACCTGAAAAGCATGCTAAAAATAAAAAGTACACTAAAGAAGATTTCATTGCTAAGAAACATGGTAATGAAAGAGAACCTTGGGTTCAAAAGCAAATGCCTTTTCCTGTTAAGAAACTAAAATCAAAGGAGGAAGAACACTATAATAAATTTTGTGATTGGATGAAACCTTTGTTCTTGCAAATCCCTTTGACTGATGCTATTAAATTGCCTCCTTATTCAAAGTATATGAAAGATATTGTCTCTAACAAAAGGAAAATTTCTAATGAGGAGATTTCCACTATGCTTGCTAATTACTCTTTCAATGGCAAGGTTCCAAAGAAGCTGGGAGACCCAGGTATACCGACTATCCCTTGTTCCATCAAGAATAATTATGTTAGAACTGCTCTATGTGATTTGGGAGCAGGAGTTAGTGTTATGCCTTTTTCTCTTTACAAGAGACTTGATTTAGATAAGTTGATACCAACTGATATATCTTTGCAAATGGCTGATAAATCTACTGCTGTTCCTGTTGGTATATGTGAGGATGTTCCTGTTCAAGTTACTAATAATTGCTTAATATTAACTGATTTTGTTGTGTTGGAAATGCCTGAAGATGATAATATGTCTATTATTTTTGGAAGACCTTTTCTTAACACTGCAGGGGCTGTTATTGATTGCAATAAAGGAAAAGTTACTTTCAATGTTGATGACAAGGAGCATACTGTTTATTTTCCCAAGAAGATTGATAAAGTATATGGAGTTAATACAATTTCTAATTTGAGAACTATCAAAGTGGGAGTTATTGATTGTCCTATATATGAGCCTAAAGAAGGATATCAAAATATTATGATTGGATCCATATCAATACAATATAAGGTAACATGATTGATTTGAGGTTTATTTCTTCTTATGTCATGTAAAATTTATTTGGTGGCAAGACTTGATCAACCTTGTTATCAAGTATATTTTAAATGCATGGAAGAGCTAAACAACACTTCTTTCTTTCTCCACACTTGTTTTACTTTCTGTAGTACTACTTGTTTTGCAAGATGCTTTAGTTTTTCAAAATTTTGAAAATCTTTTTCTGCCCTGAAACAATTATTTTAACACCTAGAAATGTGCATTTTTCAAATTTTCAAAATTTACAAAAATTATACCACTGGTCCTATTTTTAAATTGCAACCTGGGAGTGCCTGGGGCTGACCAGTGGGGCACCAGTGCTGCCCCAGCAGGGGGGCGCGCCACCCTGTGGTGAGGGCCCCACCTGGCCCTCCACTCACTCATCCACCTACCACTCCACTCTCTTCCACGGGAAAACACGACACCATTGTTCAAACCCGAGTTTCTTGCTGTTCTTGCTCGAAATTTTCGATCTCCTTGCTCAGCCCATCTTTGCTGCTGAGATTTGGAGCATTTGTTCTCCGGTATGTGACTCCTCCGATTATCCAAATATAATTTTGTATAGTTGAGTATATCTTGAGTATTTTGCTGCTGTACGTGACATGTTAAGTGAGTTTGCATGCTTGTTCTAAGTTGTAAAAATTAGTTTTGATGCATGTTTAGTACTCTATCAAGTTCCTATAGTAGTCTCCCTCATTTATATGTCTCAAAATCAACTTTTATAATGATTGTTGAAAAATTTCAGAAAATGGAGTGGAATAGACACCAACTCAACCAACATGAATTGGAGGTGCATGAAGTTATGAGAGTCCACCGTGAAGAGGGGGTATTCCCCTCCTACTACCCATGCACCGATTTCATGAAGAGTGCAGGAATTTTTCAGGATGTTCAAAATCTAATTTCTAATGCAGGGTTAGAAGATTTTGTTGTTGGTGAACCTTACCAATATGCAAAACTAACCATGTCAGTGGTGCAGGATTTTGAATACCATTGGTCCCAACCTAACCCCATGGTTCAATATAAAATCTACAATAAAACTATCAACTTGCCCTTTGATGATTTTTGTGCAGCTATTAAAGTGCCACAATGGGGATCATGTGAGAAGATTAGGGGGCTGCCACGGCAACTCTTGAATCTATACGAGATGATCTGTCAAGGGAGAAGCTTCTCGGATGAGAGTGGTAAAATTCGTAGTATTCAACTCCCATCTATTCGCTATTTTGCTTACTTTATCACCAAGTGCGTTCTTGCTAGAAAGAATGCAAATAAGTTATCCATCCATGACTTGGTTTTCTTAGCTGCTGCATTGCAACGTGATAGAACTTATAATTTGGGTGCTTTGATAGCTTTTAGGCTTGCTACTAACCGTGATAAAGGAGGAATTTGTGGAGGTCTCATTGCCTCTCGTTTGCTAGCTATGCATGGTGTAGAACCTCACCCTCTTGATGTTCAGCTCTCTGTAGAGAAACTTGATATTGTTTCCATGATAAAACATGACTTTGTTTCTAATTGGTCTAACTCGAATAACTTGTCCTATGAGATAACCTTTTTCAAGAAAAAGTGGAGAGTAATTAAATCTGAAAGACTAGTTGGATTGCCTGCACCTGCTTTGTTTAACCTTGATTCCAGGAAAAGTTGGTCGGTCACAGAAGATGAACTTGATGCATACATAGAGAGGTGCGGCCATCAAGCAGGGGACGGCATGGAGGAGGCCGAGGACCCCCTCGACTTGTCATCCGACGCAGCAAGTTCTTCACATCAGTATGTTGGGCATATGGAACCTTCATCCTTTTCTTCTGCACAGGGACCTTATTACGACCACGCCATGTATGATCCACCGGCATGGAACCCTGACCCTCGCTGGGGTTGACCTCCACTTAGGCCAAAAGCCTAAGCTTGGGGGGAGGTACGCCGGTATCACTCATTCATTGCATATTACAATTGCCGGTCATTTGTATATACTTGTTTCACTTCTTTTGGTTGTTTCTCTTTCGGTTATTTTTATTTCAGTAGGTTCTTATTTTAGTTTTTGAAGGTTGTTACTACTGTAGTAACCTTTACTTTTACCTTTTTATTTCATTTGTGTGCCGATGGTTGCCTCTAATATGAGGAAGATGATATTTGGGGAAGTGCTGTCTAAAAAACAGATTCTGGACTGATACTGGAAAAATTCCTAAAAATAGCCAGAACGTTATTTTGAGCTGCCAATTTTTGTGCATGTTCCCCAGGTTATTATCTAACTTTCATTAGTTGAGCACTTTTCGAGTTGAACAGCAGAAGATTTTCGAAAAAAATAATTACTGTACTGCTGTCAAGATTTGGCAGGTTTCTGCCGCTTTGCTTTTTCGTGACTCTTTTAGTTTTCATTCTCTTGTTTTTGCTTTATTTCTTTTCTAAAACATAAAAAGACCAAAAATATTTCTGTTGTTTCTCTTTATCCTTTGTTTATTTGGTTTCTTGTTCCTATTTTGCTTTATTTACTATCGTTGGTTTGCTATGAGAAAATCCAAAAAGATTTTACTTTCGTTCGGTGACTCTAATATCGAAAACGCCAAAAATATTTGTTGTTCTTCTTCGGTTTTGTAAAGTTTATTATGGAGTTCAGCGGTCTCCGGTGGTTGGAGCTTGGTTTTCATTTCATATTATTCAAGCCACACAAGTGAAAGGCAATAATGACGATCTACGACAACTCGACTGTGGTGAGAGGCTGGTATGAACTCTATTTGTTTTCATTTTTGTACATATACTCATCCATGTGAGCATGCTTAGTTAGTTCATGTGAGGTATATGTCATTTAATGAAAGTCTAGTAGTTCATGATCTCTCATGTTTAGCTCCAATTTATTAATAATGAGTAGCATGTCATAAATATTTGCTTGCATTGTTTTATTCATAGATAGGTATGACATTGTGGTATCCTCCTCTGAATAATTCATTTGAATTGACTTGGCACATGCTCACGCATGCATATGACTGAAAAACAAAAGTCAATTAAGCCTCGATGATTTACTTTGCTTCAGAGTTCTTGTATCACTTTTATGCCTCCGTTAATTTTATTTTGTCGCAAGCATGATTATGACGGTTATTGCTCTCTTGATTGTCGCTTCCCAGTCTATTGCTAGCCTTCACTTGTACTGAGCGGGAATGCTGCTCGTGCTTCCAAATCCCTGAAAACCAAGTTATTCCAAAGTGTCCACCATAAATACCTATGCATGGCATTTCAAACCATTCCAAGTAAATTTTCATGTGCTACCTTTAAAACCTTCAAAGTACTTCTCAATTTGTGTCCATGTTTTATAGCTCATGAGGAAGTATGTGGTGTTTTATCTTTCAATCTTGTCAGTCAGACTTTCACCAATGGACTAGTGGCATATACATCCGCTTATCCAATAATTTTGCAAAAAGAGCTGGCAACGGGGTGCCCAACCCCAATTAATTACAACTTTCATTTATAATTCTCTTCACATGTTTTGCCCTAATTTATCAGTAACCAACTTAATTTGCAATAGACACTCCTCCATGGTATGTGAAATGTTGGAAGGCACCCGAGGATTCGGTTAGCCATGGCTTGTGAAAGCAAAGGTTGGGGGGAGTGTCATCCATAATGAAACTAAAATACATGTGTAAACAAAAGAGAAGAGTGATGATCTACCTTGCTGGTAGAAATAACGTCCTTCATGGGAGCCGCTCTTGAAAGTCTGGTTGACAAGGTAGTTAGAGTGCCCACTACCATTCGTTGACAACAACAAACACCTCTCAAAACAATTTTACTTCTGTTTAAAAAATGAAAAGCTCTAGCACATGTTAATCCCTGCTTCCCTCTGCGAAGGGTCAATCTTTTACTTTTATGTTGAGTCACCATCCTTTCTTTGAGCACCTTCTTGAGAGCATAATTGTCATTCTTAGTGTAATATGTTTGTCCCAGAATATGGTTAACTGTGGTATAACTTTGATGCTTTTATCTTTGATAATCTTTACTTCTAGTCTTCCCATGAACTTCAGAGGTGCCTGGGCATTTATGTTTTGCTGTACAAATACGGGCAAGCGAGATACCACTTTATCATATCTTTTTATGAGCATTGCAATCCTGCTTATAGAAGTGTTTCATGATGCTTATTATTAGTTTGTTGGTATCTTTTTCATGATTGACATAACTATTAGATGACTTTATTTGCATTTATCTTATTATGAATTGCCTAAGTACTCGTCCATATAATGAGAATATTTACATCATATGAGCAAATGTGTTCATGAAAGTTCTTTTATCGCACTCAGTTGTTAACTGAATTGCTTGAGGACAAGCAATAAGCTAAGCTTGGGGGGAGTTGATACGTCCAAAACGTATCTACTTTCCCGAACACTTTTGCTATTGTTTTGCCTCTAATTTGTGTATTTTGGATACAACTAACACGGACTAACGCTGTTTTCAGCAGAATTGCCCTGGTGTCTTATTTTTGTGCAGAAAATCAACTTTCAGGAAAATCCCCGGAAATAATTGCAATGGGCCTATTTTTACAGAAGACCCACGGAGCCAGAAGACGTGATGGAGGGGGGCCACGAGGCGCGCACACTACATGGCGGCGCGGTGGGCCCATGGCCGCGCCGCCATATGGTGACGCCGCCTCGGCCGGCCCCCGACTCTCCCCTCTGGACTACTTAAAGCCCTTGACCTAAAAACGCACGGGGGTTGGACCAATTTTCCAGAAGACATCCAGAACTCCACCGCCATCGCGAAACCCAATCTCGGGATCAGAAACTCCGTTCTGGCACCCTGCCGGGACGGGGAATTGGAGGAGATCATCGCCATCATCGCCACCGACGCCTCTCCATCGACCATCCATGTTTCCCCCATCCATGTGTGAGTAAATCCCCGCTGTAGGCTGAAGGGGATGGTAGGGATTGGATGAGATTGTTCATGTAATAGCCATAAGATTGTTAGGGCATGGTGCCTAGTATCCGTTGTTGGTACTTTTATGATATTGTTGCAACTTGTTATGCTTAATGCTTGTCACTTAGGGCCCGAGTGCCATGATTTCAGATCTGAACATGTTATTGATTCATGATGATATTCATTGTTTTATGATCTTACCTGCAAGTTGTATACACATATTGCTGTCCGGAACCCGAGGCCCCAAAGTGACAGAAGGGGACAATGTGAGGATCACATGTGTTCACGGAGTGTTAATGCTTTGCTCCGGTACTCTATGAAAAGGAGTACCTTAATTTCCAGTAGTTTCCCTAGAGGCCCGGCTGCCACCGGCTGGTAGGACAAAAGATGTTGTGCAAGTTTCTCATTGCGAGCACGTACGACTATATATGGAACACATGCCTATGGTTGTTTAGTACTTGGATACTGTTTTATTATTATCTGCAAATGCCTAGTCTTGATTATTACATGAGTTATCTTATCCATGCAGCGCCCGTTCATCCATCCCTATGCCTACAGTATTTTAATCCTGTTGTTTACTATAATCACTACTACTGTCTTTATTACACTGCTGCTTATATTTCACTGCTGCCACTGCTATAAAACTGTTACTACTGATAAACTATTGCGAGCAAGTCTGTTTCCAGGTTCAGCTGAATTGACAACTCTGCTGTTAAGGCTTACAAATATTCTTTGGCTCCCCTTGTGTCGAATCAATAAATTGGGTTTTACTTCCCTCGAAGACTGTTGCGATCCCCTATACTTGTGGGTCATCAGGGTCCTTTGAGTTTGTGCCGCGTTCTGAGGCATCGCATCCGACCTCCACGGAATCACGTGGTAGCATGGATACTATTTTCGGTGGTATCCACTTCATCATCGACTCCAAAGGGTTTCTTCGCCTTCCTAGTTCAAGCGCGCCAAGCCCAAGAACTTCGGTTCCAGACGATACCACGCCAGCAGCAGCTTTGGCAGTCCCGCCTAGGAGTATGGGAGAGGGCAGCCGAAGCAGCCGGCAGCGAGAGGAGCAATGGAAAAGAAGGGATTCACGCCGTGAAGAAGAGAGCAAGTTGCGACCCGCCCTCGACGGTATGAGCGGATATAAAAACACGCAGCCAAACAAGAACCGTCTTCGCACACCCTATCTATCGGCTACGGAGCAACTTGAAGCACAGTGTTACTTGCATTCTTACATCGACCGGAAAGATAGCCTTGAAAAATCCAGTCATCTGCTCAAAAACTGTCGGTAGTTCCACGAGATTCGGCAGTTCTGCGACAACCTCAGGGCCGAAACGGCAGCGAGAGTCCATGTGAAGGAAAAAAGGACAACACCCTATAGTTATTCACCCATAGAACCATACATACCAGAAGAAGGAGACATGTACGTACCAACCGAAGTATTCCCGGTATCTCGTGGAGAGGTTAGCATGATCCATAAAACTAGCTTTTCGAAGAGAGAAGCCAAAAAGTTCTCGAGAGAAGTGAAGTACGCGAGAGGTTGCTATGGTCGAAACACCCGAATATATCGATTGGTCAGACCAGAGCATATCTTTTAGCAAAACGGATCACCTGAAGGCCGTCCCAAGGCCTGGTCACGCGACCCTAGTCCTTGAAGCGCCGATTGGAGGCTACAACATGAGCAAGGTGTTCATGGACCGAGGAAGTGTCCTGAATTACTACAGCCAATGATGGCAATGGGCCTAACGGCGACATGATAATCCGATACGATTCCACGGCATCATCCGACCCGCGATCCCCTTGGTAAAATATCACTGGGACGTGTTTTCGGCACACCAAGCAAGGAAGGAGAAGCTCGAGTTTGAAGTAGTCGATTGGGAATCGCAATATCATGCTATCCTCGGCCCAGCGTTTGCCAAATTTATGGCGATACCTCATTATGCATACCTAAAGCTGAAGATGCCAGGCAATAACGGGACAACAATAACCGTTCACGGAAGCTTTTCTCGTTCTGACAGCTGCGATAGGGATTTCCAGAAGATCGCTGATGACCCACAAGTATAGGGGCTCTATCGTAGTACTTTCGATAAATAAGAGTGTCGAACCCAACGAGGAGCAGAAGGTGTTGACAAGCAGTTTCGATGAAGGATTCACTGTAAATGCTCACAGACAAGTATTCAGGGGGTTTTGATATAGCAGATAAATAAAGTACAAGTAAGTAAAATGCGAGAGTAATAATTGCAGCGAGTGGCCCAATCCTTTTTAGCACAAAGGACAAGCCGGTTTGTTTACTTATAATGACCAAACGTTCTTGAGGACACACGGGGATCTAGTCTAGTGCTTTCGCTTCATATAGTTGATTAATCTTCATTGTTTTGATAAGTGTTGTGTGGGTGAACCTATGCTAATGCACCGCCCTTCCTAGGACTAATACATACTTGTGATTATACCCCTTGCAAGCATCCGCAAATACAAGAAAGTAATTAAGATAAATCTAACCACAACCTTAAACTCTGAGATCCTGCTATCCCTCCTGCATCGATATACCAACGGGGGTTCAGGTTGCTGTCACTCCGGCAACCCCACAATTAGCAAACGAATACAAGATGTACTCCCCTAGGCCCATAAAGGTGAAGTATCATGTAGTCGACGTTCACATGACACCACTAGAAGAATAACACCACAACTTAAATATCAAACCATTAAATATTACTCAACATAGTTCACTACTAACATTTAGACTTCACCCATGTCCTCAAGAACTAAACGAACTACTCACGAGACATCATATGGAACATAATCAGAGGTGATATGATGATGAATAACAATCTGAACATAAACCTTGGTTCAATGGTTTCACTCAATAGCATCAATAACAAGTAGTAATCAATACCGGGAGAGTTTCCCCTATGAAATACTCAAGATTCAACCCTAGATGTTACAGCGGTGACGAGGTGCAGCGGTGGAGATGGCGGTGTCGATGGTGGAGATGATGATGATGATGATCCCAATGAAGTCCAGCTCGATGACGGTGGCGATGGCGACGATTTCCCCCTCCGGGAGGGAATTTCCCCGGCGGATTCTGCCCGCCGGAGAGCTCTTTTCTCTCTGGTGTTTCTCCGCCCCGCAGAGGCGGCTGTCTATTATCGCTTATCCCCCGTTCCTTAGGTTTTCGGGACGAGGAAGTACGCGAAGGAGAGGCGCCAGAAGGGGGTTGTGGGCCTTGATGTCTACGGGAGCTTCTATTCTTGTAGACAGTGTTGGGCCTCCAAGAGCAGAGGTTTGTAGAACAGCAGCAAGTTTCCCTTAAGTGGATTACCCAAGGTTTATCGAACTCAGGGAGGAAGAGGTCAAAGATATCCCTCTCAAGCAACCCTGTAATCACAAAGCAAGAAGTCTCTTGTGTCCCCAACACACCAAATACACTTGTCAGGTGTATAGGTGTACTAGTTCGGCGAAGAGATAGTGAAATACAAGTAATATGGATGTATATGAGTGGTAATAGCAATCTGAATAAAATATGGCAGCGAGTAAACATGCAACAAAACAGTAAACAAACGGAGATTCGATGCTTGGAAGCAAGGCCTAGGGATCCTGCTTTCACTAGTGGACACTCTCAACAATGATCACATAATAGGACTACTCTACACTCTTTTGTTGGATGATGAACACCACTAACTGTGTAGGATTACACGAACCCTCAATGCCGGAGTTAACAAGCTCCACAGTATTCGATATTCATGTTTAAGTAACCTTAGAGTGCAAGATAGATCAACACGATTACACCAAGAACTAACATAGCGTGCACACTGTCACCTTCACGCCAGGTAGGAGGAATAGATCACATCAATACCATCATAGTAATAGTTAACTTCATAATCTACAAGAGATCATAATCATAGCCTACGCCAAGTACTCACACGGTGCACACACTGTCACCATTACACACGTGGAGGAGGAATAAAACTACTTTAATAACATCACTAGAGTAGCACATAGATAATATTCAACTAGATCACATAAAGAGAGAGATGAACCACATAGCTACAGCGGAGCCCTCAGCCCCGGGGGTGAATTACTCCCTCCTCATCATGGAGACAGCGATGGCGGTGTAGATGGCGGTGGAGACGGCGGTGGAGATGACTCCGGGGGCAATTCCCCGTCCGGAGCAGAGACTTCTGTCCCCCGAATCTTGATTTCGCGATGGCGGCGGCTCTGGAAGGTTTTCTCGGGTCTCGTCTTCTCCGTCGGTGTTTTTAGGTCAGGGACGATTAAATAGGCGAAGAGATGGAGTCGGAGGGGCCACGGGGTGCCCACACCACAGGGCGCCCCCCCTGGCCGCGGGTGTGGTGTGGGGCCCCCGGCTCCCCTCTCGTCCTTCTCCGGTGCTCTGGAAGCTTCCGGGAATTATAAGGTCCTCGGTCTTTATTTCGTCCGATTCCGAAAATATTTCTTTACTAGGATTTCTGAAACCAAAAACAGCAGAAAACAGCAACCCTTTCGGCATCTCGTCAATAGGTTAGTTCCGGACATAATAATGACATATAATGTGTATAAAACATGTAGGTATCATCAATAAAGTAGCATGGAACATAAGAAATTATAGATACGTTTGGGACATATCAAGCATCCCCAAGCTTAGTTCCTACTCGCCCTCGAGTAGGTAAACGATAACAATGATAATTTCTTAAGTGACATGCCATCATAACCTTGATCATACTATTGTAAAGCACATGAGATGAATGCAGAGATTAGAAGCAATGATGAAGATAATGAGTAAACAAATGAATCATATAACAAAGACTTTTCATGAATAATACTTTCAAGACAAGCATCAATAAGTCTTGCATAAGAGTTAACTCATAAGCAATAAACTCTTAGTAGAAAGCTTTGAAACAACACAAAGGAAGATATAAGTTTCAGCGGTTGCTTTCAACTTTAACATGTATATCTCATGGATAATTGTCAACACAAAGTAATATAACAAGTGCAATAAGTAAACATGTAAGAATCAATGCACACAATTTACACAAGTGTTTGCTTCTAAGATAGAAAGGATAGGTAAACTGACTCAACAATAAAGTAAAAGAATGGTCCTTCAAAGAGGAAAGCATCGATTGCTATATTTGTGCTAGAGCTTTGATTTTGAAAACATATAGAGAGCATAAAAGTAAAGTTTTGAGAGGTGTTTGTTGTTGTCAACGAATGGTAGCGGGTACTCTAACCCCCTTGCCAGACAAACCTTCAAAGAGCGGCTCCCATTTTATTTTGGTGGCACTCCTTCCAACCTTTCTTTCACAAACCATGGCTAACCGAATCCTCGGGTGCCTGCCAACAATCTCATACCATGAAGGAGTGCCTTTTTATTTTAGTTTTATTATGATGACACTCCTCCCCACCTTTGCTTTCTCAAGCCATGGCTAACCGAATCCTTCGGGTGCCGTCCAACAATCACATACCATGGAGGAGTGTCTATTTTTGTTAATTAATTTGGGACTGGGAATCCCATTGCCAGCTCTTTTTGCAAAATTATTGGATAAGCGGATGAAGCCACTAGTCCATTGGTGAAAGTTGCCCAACAAGATTGAAAGATAAACACCACATACTTCATCATGAGCTATAAAACATTGACACAAATAAGAGGTAATAACTTTTGAATTTGTTTAAAGGTAGCACTCAAGCAATTTACTTTGGAATGGCGGAGAAATACCATGTAGTAGGTAGGTATGGTGGACACAAATGGCATGAATATTGGCTCAAGTATTTGGATGCATGAGAAGTATTCCCTCTCGATACAAGGTTTAGGCTAGCAAGGTTATTTGAAGCAAACTCAAGTATAAAATGGTGCAGCAAGACTCACATATAAACATATTGTAAGTATTATAAGACTTTACATCGTCTCCTTGTTGTTCAAACACCTCAACCAGAAAATATCTAGACTTAGAGAGACCAATCATGCAAACCAAATTTTAACAAGCTCTATGTAATTATTCATTAATGGGTACTAGGTACATGATGCAAGAGCTTAAACAAGATCTATATGAGCACAAAAATTGCCAAGTATCACATTATTCAAGACATTACACCAATTACTACATGTAGCATTTCCCGTTTCCAATCATATAACAATTAACGAAGCAGTTTCAACCTTCGCCATGAAAATTAAAAGCTAAGAACACATGTGTTCATACGAACCAGCGGAGCGTGTCTCTCTCCCAAACAATCATTTATTCAAACAAAAACAAAAACAAAAACATACGCTCCAAGTAAAGTACATAAGATGTGACCGAATAAAAATATAGTTTCAAGAGAAGGAACCTGATACTTTGTCGATGAAGAAGGGGATGCCTTGGGCATCCCCAAGCTTAGATGCTTGAGTCTTCTTGAAATATGCAGGGATGAACCACCGGGGCATCCCCAAGCTTAGACTTTTCATTCTTCTTGATCGTAGTATATCATCCTCCTCTCTTGACCCTTGAAAACTTCCTTCACACCAAACTTCAAGCAAACTCATTAGAGGGTTAGTGCACAATTAATAATTCACATGTTCAGAGGTGACACAAACATTCTTTACACTTCTGGACATTGCATAAAGCTACTGGTCATTAATGGATCAAAGAAATGAATCCAACATAGCAAAAGAGGCAATGCGAAATAAAAGGCAGAATCTGTCAAAAACAGAACAGTCCGTAAAGACGAATTTAAAGATGGCACCAGACTTGCTCAAATGGAAAAACTCAAAACTAATGAAAGTTGCGTACATATCTGGGGATCACGCTCGTAAATTGGCAGATTTTTTAGAATTTTCTACAGAGAACTGTGCCCAGATTCGTGACAGACAGCAATGCTGTTTCTGCGCAGCGATCCCAAATATAACATCAACTTTGACATAGAAACTTTACTTGGCACAAAAACATGATAAGGAGAGGTTGCTACAGTAGTAAACAACTTCCAAGACTCAACAAAACAAAAATTGCTGTAGTAAAATAAACACATGGGTTATCTCCCAAGAAGTTCTTTCTTTATAGCCATTAAGATGGGCTCAGCAGTTTTAATGATGCACTCGCAAGAAATAGTATTTGAAGCAAAAGAGAGCTTCAAGAGGCAATTCAAAACACATTTAAGCCTAACATGCTTCCTATGCAGAAGAATCTTATACACAAATGAATTCATGAAGAGCAAAGTGACAAGCATAAGAGGATAAAACACGAGTAACTTAAAGATTCTCAACATAAAGAGGGGAAACTTAATATTATTAAGATGCATATAACCATATTTCCCTCTCTCATAATAAATTTCAGTAGCATCATTGATGAAATCCACAATATACCCGTCACTTAAAACATTCTTATCATGGTTCATATGCATAGAAGTATCATTAATTTTGGCATAAGAAGAGTTATTCTCATTAATAGTAATTGGAGCAAGATTATTATCAAGAATTTGAACATGGTAAACAAGTTGCATACTAAGGGAATGGTTTTTGGCAAGCCCATCATAACTATGACAAGTTTCATAAGGATAATTGTAACATGTGTCATATACATCTCTATAGCAATTATCTAAACCAGAATATGTAATATCATCATTTTCACTAAAAGTAGAGGTCTCAAATACAGGATCTTCAAGCACAACATCCCCAAGCTTAGAGCTTTCAATATCATCGTTTAAGGGGACATGAATAATGCTATCATCATTACTTTCATAATCAGTACCAAAGAGATTTTCAATATCAAAGGCAGTGTGCTCATCCAAATCATGATCACTAATATGGGTAAAGGGTATAGGAAGATCATCGTACTCAGATTCATTATCATAATAATCATTAGGCGCAACATACTTACGGTTACCTATTGTTACCTCATACACGCGGGGATATGCCATTGCCTCTTTCTCTTTATTCTCTTTCTTCTTCTTCTTCTTCTTCTTCCCTTCTTCTTCTTCTTTTCCTTCTCCTCGTTCCCTTCTTTAGGAGGAAGAGGCTTGAAGGGTGGCTTGTCCGCATAACCTGATTTTCTTTTAGAAACAATAGAAGAAACTTGGGAGGATCCCTCCTTTTCATTAATTAGTTGAAAACACACAGCGGTCCTATCATATTTTGGCAAGGTGTCATCTTCTAAAATATTCTGTATGTAAGTATTTGTATGGCAATTATTAATGCAATAAGAAAGACACCCATGCAAGACATCATCAATATCAAGATCGTTAATATTTAACAAAGAAATTTTTCTTGATAACTCTTCACACTTCAAAAATAAGGTAAGTTCATCATGCTGATTAGGAATAATTTCATCATCACAATACAAATTTGCAGCACTCATGGGGTTCGAATTATCATTGGAGGAGCATTGAAAATTAAAATGACCAACTCTATGGCAAAGTTCACAAATAAAAGGATAGAGGGCACACACTTTTTCTCCAAGATCATCTAGAGCTCTAGACCACTTTCTAGTTTTTTCATTTCTGTGATGGATACAATATTCATCTTCTATTTGATTAATTCCACAAGGTCTATGTATTCCACAAAAATTAACATGCTTATAGGAAATAACATTCTTAGGAGTTTGAGCACGCTTATTGCAATCATTAACAACAATTTCATTCTTCATGCAAGCGTCTTTAAAAGGTTCATGATACTTATCAAAATTCTTCCTAGGCAATTCAATGTGAGAAGCAAAAGCTTTATAAAGATTTGCAGCAACTTGAGAGTCAAGACCATAAGTAGCACTCATATTTTGAAATTTACCACTATCCATGAAAGTTTCAATGCATTCATAATCATAATTTATACCTGACTCTTTACCTTTGTCGTTCTCCCAATCTTCAGCGTTCTCCTTAATCCGATCAAGAAGGTCCCTTTTAAACTCTTCTTTATTGCTCGTGAATGATCCAGAACAAGTAGTATCCAGCAAGGTCTTATCTTGAAAAGAAAGTCTTGCATAGAAATTATCAATGATGATATTACCTGGAAGCTCATGATTGGGGCATTTGAGCATTAAAGTCTTCAATCTCTCCCATGCTTGGGCAATACTCTCTCCATCATGAGGCCAAAAATTATATATATGGTTTCGATCTTTGTGAATTTCACTTGGAGGATAGAACTTGGAATAAAATAGAGGCACAATATCCTTCCAATCAAGAGAGCGCCCGTCCTTCAATAGTTTATACCAATGCGCCGCTTCACCAGATAGCGACATAACAAATAATTTCTTTCTAACTTCATCCATTGAAATACCTGCACACTTGAATAACCCGCATAATTCATGCAAAAACAGTAAATGATTCCTAGGATGGACAGTTCCATCCCCTTCATAGCGGTTATCCATAACACGTTCAATAATTTCCATAGGTATTTTATACGGAATACTTTCAGCAGGTGGATTTAAAGTATCAGAAGCATCATTAGAGTTATCGCATATGGGAGATAAAGCATCATCAGAGCAAAATATTTCTTCTAAAGCGGAGGAGCAAAAAAGATTATTTTTATGTAAACTAGCTTCCCCAAGCTTAGACTTCTTCATAGCATTAGCAGTAATTGCATTCATACTAATAACATTGCTATTATCATGTAAATAAGGTTCCATAGGTTTTTTAATTTTTGTATCAAACAATTCTAAATCAGGAAAAAGATTAAAAAGCTCACTAATTTTTTTGTTGTTTTCCATTATGCCTAACTAGTGAAAATAAAAACAAGAAACAAAAAGATGTAATTGCAGAGTCTAAAGGAAATAGCTTCGAGCACACACACAATGGCGCCAGAAAAGTACTGTTACCTGGAACCGGAGTATTAGTGCCTTTTACCTTTCCTCCCCGGCAACGGCGCCAGAAAAGTGCTTGATGTCTACGGGAGCTTCTATTCTTGTAGACAGTGTTGGGCCTCCAAGAGCAGAGGTTTGTAGAACAGCAGCAAGTTTCCCTTAAATGGATTACCCAAGGTTTATCGAACTCAGGGAGGAAGAGGTCAAAGATATCCCTCTCAAGCAACCCTGCAATCACAAAGCAAGAAGTCTCTTGTGTCCCCAACACACCAAATACACTTGTCAGGTGTATAGGTGTACTAGTTCGGCGAAGAGATAGTGAAATACAAGTAATATGGATGTATATGAGTGGTAATAGCAATCTGAATAAAATATGGCAGCGAGTAAACATGCAACAAAACAGTAAACAAACGGAGATTCGATGCTTGGAAGCAAGGCCTAGGGATCCTGCTTTCACTAGTGGACACTCTCAACAATGATCACATAATAGGACTACTCTACACTCTTTTGTTGGATGATGAACACCACTAACTGTGTAGGATTACACGAACCCTCAATGCCGGAGTTAACAAGCTCCACAGTATTCGATATTCATGTTTAAGTAACCTTAGAGTGCAAGATAGATCAACACAATTACACCAAGAACTAACATAGCGTGCACACTGTCACCTTCACGTAGGAGGAATAGATCACATCAATACCATCATAGTAATAGTTAACTTCATAATCTACAAGAGATCATAATCATAGCCTACGCCAAGTACTCACACGGTGCACACACTGTCACCATTACACACGTGGAGGAGGAATAAAACTACTTTAATAACATCACTAGAGTAGCACATAGATAATATTCAACTAGATCACATAAAGAGAGAGATGAACCACATAGCTACAGCGGAGCCCTCAGCCCCGGGGGTGAATTACTCCCTCCTCATCATGGAGACAGCGATGGCGGTGAAGATGGCGGTGGAGACGGCGGTGGAGATGACTCCGGGGGCAATTCCCCGTCCGGCAGGGTGCCGGAACAGAGACTTCTGTCCCCCGAATCTTGATTTCGCGATGGCGGCGGCTCTGGAAGGTTTTCTCGGGTCTCGTCTTCTCCGTCGGTGTTTTTAGGTCAGGGACGATTAAATAGGCGAAGAGATGGAGTCGGAGGGGCCACGGGGTGCCCACACCACAGGGGCGCCCCCCCTGGCCGCGCCGGGGTGTGGTGTGGGGCCCCCCTGGCTCCCCTCTCGTCCTTCTCCGGTGCTCTGGAAGCTTCCGGGAATTATAAGGTCCTCGGTCTTTATTTCGTCCGATTCCGAAAATATTTCTTTACTAGGATTTCTGAAACCAAAAACAGCAGAAAACAAACTGGCCTTTCGGCATCTCGTCAATAGGTTAGTTCCGAACGCATAATAATGACATATAATGTGTATAAAACATGTAGGTATCATCAATAAAGTAGCATGGAACATAAGAAATTATAGATACGTTTGGGACGTATCAGGCCCCCCCAAGGCGGCGCGGCCAGGCCTGGGCCCGCGCCGACCTATGGGGGGGGCCATGGCGGCCCTCCTCGGTCCCTCCTTTTGGTTGGCTTCGTCTTCTGGAAAAATAAGATGTTCTGTGTAATTTCCGTCAATTGTTGATCTTCAGAAATATGGTGTCCTGACGGTGCTTTTTCCAGCAGAATCCTGACTCCGGTGAATAATTCTCCAATAATCATGAAACATGCAAAATAGGTGAAATAACATAAGTATCATCTCTAAATATGAAATATATCAATGAATAACAGCAAATTATGATATAAAATAGTGATGCAAAATGGACGTATCAACTCCCCCAAGCTTAGACTTCGCTTGTCCCCAAGCGAAACTGAGCTCAGTAAACAAGACCACATGTTTATGGAGTGAAGAGTCGATAAATAAAATACGGACAAGAAGCATCACACTTATTAATTCACACAAGACATTCTAGTAAACATTTTCCTCATATAACTCAACTTGAAATAAGTAAAGAGAAATCACAAATAAAGGTGCATAGGAAATCATAATTGGTTATGGCAAACTTTGTTCTTGGTCAAAGAACTATTAACAGATTGTACTTATCTTCTAAGCAAAGCCTTTATATTAGAACTTATATGGCAGGGCTTTCATCCTTAATCATAACAATCTCCTCATAATCATTGATAGCCTTCAAAGTCATATTCATTCAGATAAAATTTGTACTAAACAAGGAAGAATAAAAGGCATGATTAACTAGATCATAGCATAAATGGTTGGATCACAACAACTCAATTGCTTGCTTAAGATAGAGGGAAATAGGTTTACTGACTCAACATAAAAGTAAAAGAAAGGCCCTTCGCAGAGGGAAGCAGGGATTAAATCATGTGCTAGAGCTTTTCAAGTTTTGAAATCATATAAAGAGCATAAAAGTAAGATTTTGAGTGGTGTTTGCTGTTGTCAACGAATGGTAGTGGGCACTCTAACCCCCTTGCCAAACAGACCTTCCAAGAGCGGCTCCCATGAAGGACGTTATCTCTACCAGCAAGGTAGATCATCCCCCTTCTCTTTTGTTTACACATGTATTTTAGTTTTATTTATGGATGACACTCCCCCCAACCTTTGCTTTCACAAGCCATGGCTAACCGAATCCTCGGGTGCCTTCCAACATTTCTCATACCATGGAGGAGTGTCTATTGCAAAATTAAGTTGCTTACTGATAAATCAGGGCAAAACATGTGAAGAGAATTATTAATGAAAGTTATTAATTGGGGCTGGGAACCCCGTTGCCAGCTCTTTTTGCAAAATTATTGGATAAGAGGATGTGCCGCTAGTCCATTGGTGAAAATCCGCCCAACAAGATTGAGAGATAAAACACCACATACTTCCTCATGAGCTATAAAACATTGACACAATTAAAGAGTAATATAGTTTGAATTGTTTAAAGGTAGCACATGAAGTATTTACTTGGAGTGGCACAAAATACCACATAGTAGGTAGTTATGGTGGACACAAATGGCATGGGTTTGGTTTAAGGTTTTGGATGTATGAGAAGCATTCCCTCTCAGTACATGTCTTTGGCTAGCAAGGTTGGGTAGCAAGCATAAGAGTTGAGGGAAACAAACAAATATACATGTGATAGAAACAATCATGCATCTTTCTTGTAAGCACAAGCAATTTTAACTTCAGAATACTAAACTCATTAGCAGAAAGATAATAAAGTAATATATCTACATGTATTTCCCTTTTCTATTTAAACATCAAAGTATTGTTGCTATTGACCATTGCTAAGTTTGCCAAAACCAAATAGATTTACTTGATGCTCCCAAAGTGATATCAATACTAATGACAAGAGTAATCATATAACAAAAATTGCAAACTAAAATAAGGTGTGCAAAAATTAAATGATAAGACTTCTCATTAATATTCCATAACGATAACTCACACCAACGGATACATAGATAACCAACTAAGAGAGATACTTCCACACTGCAAACCATCTTATATGATAACTTCCCTACTCATGATATGACACTACTTGATAGTAAAAAGATAAAGATAGTGATGATGTGATACCGCGGCACTCCCCCAAGCTTGGAACAAACCAAGGGGATGCCAATACCAATGATGAATTACTCCTTCGGTGGTGATGGTGGAACGACCCTGATGGGGGTGAGGAACCGCTCTAGCATTCTGCGAAGTCGATTGTTCTCATCCTGAAGAATCTCCACTTCCCTTCTCAGAACACGGTATTGATCACAAAACTCATCGGTCACCCGAAGAGCTTCTTCCGCACAGGGAAAGAGTTGAGGCTAGAGCAGGTGGTAGAGGTCCCTGCAAGTTATGAGAAAAAGAACGTCGCGTGTTAACCGATCCCACCAAGATTGGCTTACTCCCCACAGCTTCCCGCTCTCTTTTTGCTGATGACATCTTCTTCACTTCCTCATTGACACCTTCATCCATCTCTTCCCTCTTGTCAAGGCCCTTTCCTCTTCCGCCCATCCAACGAAAGTTCCTTGATCTAGATCCTGGAGGAGCTCACGTTGGTGACGCGTTGCATAGTCTTCGAGGATGATCCTTGGGACGACATCTGAACAGAAACAGGTCGAAACAAAACAAGACGAGAAAACAATATACGGACCTCTAGGGATCCGGGGATTATATAGAGAATATTTTCACGACAAAAGGAAAGTACCAGGCCGAAAACGAGTGGAAACGGGACGCCGAGGGGCTGTCCCCATAGGGCGGCGGCCAGGGTGGGGCCGCGCCGGCCTATGGGGGCACGCCCTCGCGCGTCTCCTCCACTCCGTTTCGATCTCGTAATTTTTCATATTTTCCATAAACAGCAGAAATATTGTTCGGAAAGTTAAACGCGGACTTTTTATTACTAAAACTGTTACCTATTCAAAGTCGAACTCTGCAGAACTGTCAATTTGATCTTTGATGAAAGCTTCCGGAGTCATCACTTGAATAACATCAATATCTTCATTATAAGAATCTCCAGAAATATAATGCTTGAGTCTTTGTCCATTCACCACTTGTGTAGCATCATCTTTCAGCGAGGCAATTTTTATTGCTCCTGAACGATACACCTCCTCAATGACATATGGTCCTTCCCATTTTGAGAGTAATTTCCCTGCAAAAAATCTGAGACGAGACCGATACAATAGGACTTTATCTCCAACATTAAATTCTCTTTTAATAATTCTTCTATCATGCCATTTCTTAACCTTCTCCTTAAAAAGTTTAGCATTTTCATAAGCTTCACTTCTCCATTCATCTAAAGAACTCAATTGTAGCAACCTCTTCTTACCGGCAAGTTTAAAATCTTTATTAAGTTCTCTTACAACCCAATAAGCTTTGTGCTCTAGTTCTAAAGGTAAATGACAAGCTTTTCCATAAACCATTTTATAAGGAGACATTCCCATAGGATTTTTATAAGCAGTTCTATAAGCCCACAATGCTTCCTTTAACTTACTAGCCCAATTTTTCCTAGATTTATTAACAGTCTTTTGCAAGATAGATTTAATTTCTCTATTTGATAATTCTACTTGCCCACTAGTTTGAGGATGATAAGCTGAAGCAATTCTATGATTAATACCATATTTAGCAAGAGTTTTTCTAAAACCACCATGAATAAAGTGAGAACCTCCATCAGTCATAATATATCTAGGTACTCCAAATCTAGGAAAAATAACATCTAAAAGCATTTTTAAAGAGGTCTCACCATCAGCACTTTTTGTAGGTATAGCTTCTACCCATTTAGTAACATAATCAACAGCGACAAGTATATGAGTGTTACCTTCTGAAGAAGGGAAAGGACCCATGAAGTCGAATCCCCAACAATCAAATGGTTCAATAACAAGAGTATAATTCATAGGCATTTCATTGCGTCTAGAGATATTACCAACTCTTTGACATTCATCACAAGATAAGATAAACTTCCTTGCATCTTTAAAAAGTGTTGGCCAATAAAAACCTGATTGTAGAACCTTTTGTGCGGTTCTATCTCCGGCGTGATGTCCTCCATAAACACTACCATGACACTTACTCAATATCTCTTGTTGTTCATATTCGGGAACACATCTTCGCATAATACCATCCACTCCTTCTTTATATAAGTGTGGGTCATCCCAAAAATAATGCCTCAAATCATAAAAGAATTTCCTCCTTTGCTGAGCTGAAAAGGTTGGAGGCAAGTATTTTGAAACAATAAAGTTAGCATAATCGGCATACCAAGGACTATCTCGTGAGCTCACCTTTATTACAGCCAATTGTTCATTTGGAAAACTATCATTAACAGGAACATGATCATAAGCAATATTTTCCAATCTAGACAAATTATCAGCAACAGGATTATCAGCACCTTTCCTATCTACAATATGTAAATCAAATTCTTGCAAAAGAAGCACCCATCTAATAAGCCTTGGCTTAGCATCTTTCTTTTCCATAAGGTACCTAATTGCAGCATGATCAGTATGAACTGTGACTTTTGAATCAACAATATAGGATCTAAACTTGTCACATGCAAAAACTACGGCTAATAACTCTTTCTCAGTTGTAGCATAATTTCTTTGAGCAGCATCTAGAGTTTTACTAGCATAATGAATAACATTCAATTTTTTATCTACTCGCTGTCCAAGGACAGCACCTACAGCAAAATCACTAGCATCACACATAATTTCAAAAGGTAAATTCCAATCAGGAGGTTCAACTACAGGAGCAGTTGTTAAGGCTTTCTTTAGAGTTTCAAAGGCTTCCTTACAATCATCATCAAAAACAAAAGGTACATCTTTTTGAAGAAGATTAGTAAGAGGCTTTGAAATTTTAGAGAAATCTTTAATAAATCTCCTATAAAAACCAGCATGACCAAGAATACTACGAATACCTTTAACATCCCTAGGATAGGGCATCTTCTCAATTGCTTCAACTTTAGCTCTATCAACTTCAATACCTCTCTCAGAAATTTTATGTCCCAATACAATTCCTTCATTAACCATAAAGTGGCATTTCTCCCAATTAAGAACAAGGTTAGTTTCTTCACATCTCTGCAAAACTTTATCAAGGTTTCGCAAACAATTATCAAAAGAATTCCCATAGACAGAAAAATCATCCATGAATACCTCAACAATCTTTTCACAAAAGCCATGAAAAATAGCAGACATGCATCTTTGAAAAGTAGCAGGAGCATTACATAAACCAAAAGGCATATGCCTATAAGCATAAGTTCCATAGGGACAAGTGAAAGTGGTTTTCTCTTGATCTTTAGCTCTAACAGCAATTTGTGAAAACCCAGAATAACCATCAAGAAAGCAAAAATGAGTATTTTTAGACAACCTTTCTAACATTTGATCAATAAAAGGTAAAGGGTAATGATCTTTCTTAGTAACTTTATTAACTTTTCGATAATCAATGCACATTCTATACCCTACAACTACTCTTTGAGGAATGAGCTCATCATTATCATTAGGTACAACAGTTATTCCTCCTTTCTTAGGAACACAATGCACAGGACTAACCCATCTACTATCAGCAATAGGATATATAATACCAGCTTCAAGAAGTTTTAATACCTCATTCCTTACCACATCCTTCATCTTAGGAATTAGACGACGCTGATGTTCAACAACAGGTTTTGCATCATCTTCCATGTTGATGGCATGTTGGCAAATAGCGGGAGAAATCCCCTTCAAGTCATCAAGAGTGTAGCCAATAGCTCCTCGGTGTTTCTTCAATATTTCCAATAACCTTTCTTCTTCAAAATCTGAAAGCTTAGCACTAATAATAACAGGATATGTTTTCTTATCATCAATATAAGCATACTTAAGATTATCAGGTAATGGTTTCAAATCAAATACAGGATCTTCCTTTGGTGGTGGTGTTACACCTAGATCTTCAACCGGTAAGTCATGTTTAAGAATAGGTTGATGAAGGAAAATTTCATCAAGCTCATCCCTTTCTTCCCTAAAAACTTCACTCTCACTATCCTCCAAATGTTGCTGCAAAGGATTATTAGGAGCAAGAGCAATAGATGCACATTGTTCAACTCTAAAATCATCATTAGGCAAATCAGCTTTATAAGGAGTTTTGGCAAATTTAGAGAAGTTAAACTCATAAGATTCACCAGCAAATTTAGTAACAATTTTCTCTTTCTTGCAATCTATAACAGCTCCACAAGTATTTAGAAAAGGTCTACCAAAAATAATAGGACAAGACTTACTAGCAGCAGAACCAAGTACCAAAAAGTCAGCATGATATTTAATCTTACCACATAGAACTTCCACATCTCGAACAATACCAATGGGAGAGATAGTTTCTCTATTAGCTAGCCGAATAACCACATCAATATCTTCAAGTTCACAAGAACCAATTTCATGCATGATTTCCGTGTAAAGCTCATAAGGAATGGCACTAATACTTGCACCAATGTCGCATAAACCATAATAACAATGATCACCAATTCGAACAGAGAGCACAGGAACACTGGCTTTCCTAGACTTATTAGGATGCGAAACAATATTAGAAGCATCTTCACAGAAAATAATATGACCATCTTCTACATTTTCAGTCACAAGATCTTTAACTATTGCAACAGCAGGTTCAACCTTTATTTGCTCCTCAGGTTCTATAGGTTTCTTTGCACTTTTATTAACTACACTAGTTATAACAGAATACTCCTTCATTTTAGCAGGGAAAGGAGTTTTTTCAATATAAGCTTCAGGAAGAACATGATCAACAGTTTTAATTTCAATACATTTACCTATAGGTGAATCAGTTTTATCTTTATAAGGTTCATGATACTTATCAAAATTCTTCCTAGGCAATTCAAAATGAGAGGCAAAAGCTTTATAAATATTTGCAACAACTTGAGAGTCAAGACCATAAGTAGCACTCATATTACGAAATTTATCAGTATCCATAAAAGTTTCAATGCATTCATAATCATAATTTATACCTGACACTCTACCTTTGTCATTCTCCCATCCTTCAGTATTTTCTTGGATTCGATCAAGAAGGTCCCATTTAAACTCTTCTTTATTGCGTGTGAATGATCCAGAACAAGTAGTATCCAGCAAGGTTTTATCTTGAAAAGAAAGTCTTGCATAGAAATTATCAATGATGATATTACCAGGAAGCTCATGAATGGGGCATTTGAGCATTAAAGACTTCAATCTCCCCCATGCTTGGGCAATACTCTCTCCATCATGAGGCCAGAAATTATATATGCGGTTTCGGTCTTTGTGAATTTCACTTGGAGGATAAAATAGAGGCACAATATCCTTCCAATCAAGAGAATGCCCATCCTTCAGCAGTTTATACCAATGCGCCGCTTTACCAGACAGCGACATAGCAAATAATTTCTTCCTAACTTCATCCATTGAAATACCTGCACACTTGAATAACCCGCATAATTCATGTAAAAACAGTAAATGATCTCCAGGATGAACAGTTCCATCCCCTTCATAGCGGTTATCCACAACACGTTCAATAATTTTCATAGGTATTTTATACGGAATTACTTCCTCACCTGGCGCCTCATCCACTACCGTTGCAGTAGTAGCAGATTTCCCAAATAGAAATTCAAGAGAGGATCTCTCCATAATGACTTATAGCAGCAGGCAGAAACAAAATCAGCACGTACAGTAAAAGTTTTCCTTACCAATTCCACTTACCAATAGCGCTTCACTCCCCGGCAACGGCGCCAGAAAATAGTCTTGATGACCCACAAGTATAGGGGGTGTATCGTAGTACTTTCGATAAATAAGAGTGTCGAACCCAACGAGGAGCAGAAGGTGTTGACAAGCAGTTTCGATGAAGGATTCACTGTAAATGCTCACAGACAAGTTTTCAGGGGGTTTTGATATAGCAGATAAATAAAGTACAAGTAAGTAAAATGCGAGAGTAATAATTGCAGCGAGTGGCCCAATCCTTTTTAGCACAAAGGACAAGCCGGTTTGTTTACTTATAATGACCAAACGTTCTTGAGGACACACGGGGATCTAGTCTAGTGCTTTCGCTTCATATAGTTGATTAATCTTCATTGTTTTGATAAGTGTTGTGTGGGTGAACCTATGCTAATGCACCGCCCTTCCTAGGACTAATACATACTTGTGATTATACCCCTTGCAAGCATCCGCAAATACAAGAAAGTAATTAAGATAAATCTAACCACAGCCTTAAACTCTGAGATCCTGCTATCCCTCTTGCATCGATATACCAACGGGGGTTCAGGTTGCTGTCACTCCGGCAACCCCACAATTAGCAAACGAATACAAGATGTACTCCCCTAGGCCCATAAAGGTGAAGTATCATGTAGTCGACGTTCACATGACACCACTAGAAGAATAACACCACAACTTAAATATCAAACCATTAAATATTACTCAACATAGTTCACTACTAACATTTGGACTTCACCCATGTCCTCAAGAACTAAATGAACTACTCACGAGACATCATATGGAACATAATCAGAGGTGATATGATGATGAATAACAATCTGAACATAAACCTTGGTTCAATGGTTTCACTCAATAGCATCAATAACAAGTAGTAATCAATACCGGGAGAGTTTCCCCTATGAAATACTCAAGATTCAACCCTAGATGTTACAGCGGAGACGAGGTGCAGCGGTGGAGATGGCGGTGTCGATGGTGGAGATGATGATGATGATGATCCCAATGAAGTCCAGCTCGATGACGGTGACGATGGCGACGATTTCCCCCTCCGGGAGGGAATTTCCCCGGCGGATTCCTGCCCGCCGGAGAGCTCTTTTCTCTCTGGTGTTTCTCCGCCCCGCAGAGGCGGCTGTGTCTATTCTCCTTATCCCCCGTGCCTTAGGTTTTCGGGACGAAGAAGTACGCGAAGGAGAGGCACCAGAAGGGGGCTGTGGGCCCCCTCCCCACAAGGCGGCGCGGCCAGGCCTGGGCCCGCGCCGGCCTATGGGGGGCCCATGGCGGCCCTCCTCGGTCCCTCCTTTTGGCTGGCTTCGTCTTCTGGAAAAATAAGATGTTCTGTGTAATTTCCGTCAATTGTTGATCTTCAGAAATATGGTGTCCTGACGGTGCTTTTTCCAGCAGAATCCTGACTCCGGTGAATAATTCTCCAATAATCATGAAACATGCAAAATAGGTGAAATAACATAAGTATCATCTCTAAATATGAAATATATCAATGAATAACAGCAAATTATGATATAAAATAGTGATGCAAAATGGACGTATCAATCGCCTCGAAGTTTGGCGATAAGGAAGAGCTCAACGCACTCGACGCTATCACAGACCACACAAAGCCACCAACCGATAACCGGAACGTAAGATCCGCAATTTGACGTCAGAAGGGAGGCAAAGAAACAACAAGTGCATCCCTCGATCCGAAGAAAACCTTCAATATTTCGAGGATCTTGCGTCACATAGGAAAGCGCGCTCATCGAGTTCCTCCGTGAGCGCTGGGAAATATTTGCATGGGAACCATCCGACATGCCAGGTATTCCCAGGGAACTCGCTGAGCACGCCCTTAATGTTGACCCCAAAGCCAAACCTGTACACGATGCGCCGATTTTCGAACCGAAGAGAAAAGCCATTGGCGAAGAAGTTAATCTACTCCGCAAGGCTGGATTCATTCGAGAGCTCAAGGACGCCGAGTGGGTAGCCAACCTAGTCATGGTACCGAAGAAAGATACAACAACTCTTCGCATGTGTATCGATTACACAAGTCTCAACAAGCATTGCCCTAAGGACCACTTTCCGCTGCCTGTATTGATCAAATAGTCGAGTCCACGGCGGGGTGCGATCGCCTCTCCTTCCTCGATGCTACTCCGGGTATAATCAGATCAAGCTCAAGAAGGAAGACCAGGAGTTGACCGCGTTCATCACCCCACACGGCGTTTTCTGTTACAACGTCATGACCTTCGGGTTGAAAAACGGAGCAACTTATCGGCGGTGTATGCAAGCAGTCTTGGGGAGCGAGATGGGAAGGAATATTGAAGTCTACATTGACGACATCGTGGTTAAAACAAAGCATGCAGCTACTCTCATCGACGATTTGCGGGAAACTTTAGACAACCTCGACAGGTACAAATCAAGCTGAACCCGAAGAAATGCTTCTTCGGGGTACCAGGAGGACAAGTGCTTGGATACTTCATCTCAGCCAGAGGAATAGAGGTAATCCTCTGAAGATCAAAGCCATCCTTGACATGGAACCGCCAAAGAATTTGCACCAAGTGCAACAGTTGGCAGGACGGCTGGCAGCACTTAGCAGATTCATCGCCAAGCTAGGAGAGAAAGCTTTGCCCTTCTATCAACTTGATGAAAAAATCAGAAAAGTTCGAGTGGACAAAGGAGGCACAGGAATCCTTCGATAATTTAAAGAAATTTTGCTAAGCTTGGGGGGAGTTGATACGTCCATTTTGCATCACTATTTTATATCATAATTTACTGTTATTCATTGATATATTTAATATTTAGAGATGATACTTATGTTATTTCACCTATTTTGCATGTTTCATGATTATTGGAGAATCACTCACCGGAGTCAGAATTCTGCTGGAAAAACACGTCAGGATACAATATTTCTGAAGATCAACAATTGACGGAAAATATACCGAAGCTCCTATTTTTCCAAATGACGGAGCCAGCCAAAAGGGGAGGCCGAGGAGGGCCGCCATGGGCCCTCCCCATGGGATGGCGCGGCCACCAAGCCGCCATGTGGGGAGGGGGCCCACGACCCCCTCGGCCATCGCCCTTTCGCGTACTTCATCTCCCGAAAACCTAAGGTGCTAGGGGCATCGAGGATAGACACCGCTGCCTCTGCGAGGCGGAAAAACACCAGAGAGAAAAGAGCTCTCCCGCAGCGAGAAATCTGCCGAAATTCCCTCCCGGAGGGGGAAATCATCGCCATCGTCACCGTCATCGAGCTGGACTTCATTGGGATCATCATCATCATCATCTCCATCACCATCACCATCATCTCCACCGCTGCACCTCGTCTCCGCTGTAACATCTTGGGTTGAATCTTGAGTATTTCATAGGGGAAACTCTCCCGGTGTTGATTACTACTTGTTATTGATGCTATTGAGTGAAACCGTTGAATCCAAGTTTATGTTCAGATTGTTATCCATCATCATATCACCTCTGATCATGTTCCATATGATGTCTTGTGAGTAGTTCGTTTAGTTCTTGAGGACATGGGTGAAGTCTAAATGTTAGTAGTGAACTATGTTGAGTAATATTTAATGGTTTGATATTTAAGTTGTGGTGTTATTCTTCTAGTGGTGTCATGTGAACGTCGACTACATGACACTTCACCTTTATGGGCCTAGGGGAATGCATCTTGTATTCGTTTGCTAATTGTGGGGTTGCCGGAGTGACAAAACCTAAACCCCCGTTGGTATATCGATGTATGAGGGATAGCAGGATCTCAGAGTTTAAGGCTGTGGTTAGATTTATCTTAATTACTTTCTTGTATTTGCGGATGCTTGCAAGGGGTTTAATCACAAGTATGTATTAGTCCTAGGAAGGGCGGTGCATTAGCATAGGTTCACCCACACAACACTTATCAAAACAATGAAGATTAATCAACTATATGAAGCGAAAGCACTAGACTAAATTCCCGTGTGTCCTCAAGAACGTTTGGTCATTATAAGTAAACAAACCGGCTTGTCCTTTGTGCTAAAAAGGATTGGGCCACTCGCTGCAATTATTACTCTCGCATTTTACTTACTTGTATTTTATTTATCTGCTATATCAAAACCTCCTGAAAACTTGTCTGTGAGCATTTACAGTGAATCCTTCATCGAAACTGCTTGTCAGCACCTTCTGCTCCTCGTTGGGTTCGACACTCTTATTTATCGAAAGTACTACGATACACCCCCTATACTTGTGGGTCATCAAGACTATTTTCTGGCGCCGTTGCCGGGGAGTGAAGCGCTATTGGTAAGTGGAATTGGTAAGGGAAACTTTTACTGTACGTGCTGATTTTATTTCTGCCTGCTGCTATAATTCATTATGGAGAGATCTTCTCTTGAATTCCTATTTGGGAAATCTACTACTACTGCAAAGGTAGTGGATGAGGCGCCAGGTGAGGAAGTAATTCCATATAAAATACCTATGAAAATTATTGAACGTGTTGTGGATAACCGCTATGAAGGGGATGGAACTGTCCATCCTGGAGATCATTTACTGTTTTTACATGAATTATGCGGGTTATTCAAGTGTGCAGGTATTTCTATGGATGAAGTTAGGAAGAAACTATTCTCTATGTCGCTGTCTGGTAAAGCGGCGCATTGGTATAAACTGCTGAAGAATGGGCATTCTCTTGATTGGAAGGATATTATGCCTCTATTTTATTCTAAATTCTATCCTCCAAGTGAAATTCACAAAGACCGAAACCGCATATATAATTTCTGGCCTCATGATGGAGAGAGTATTGCCCAAGCATGGGGGAGATTGAAGTCTTTAATGCTCAAATGCCCCATTCATGAGCTTCCTGGTAATATCATCATTGATAATTTCTATGCAAGACTTTCTTTTCAAGATAAAACCTTGTTGGATCTTTTGCTGTTCATTCAAGAGTTTAAATGGGACCTTCTTGATCGGATTCAGGAGAATACTGAAGGATGGGAGAATGACAAAGGTAGAGAGTCAGGTATAAATTATGATTATGAATGCATTGAAACTTTTATGGATACTGATAAATTTCGAAATATGAGTGCTACTTATGGTCTTGACTCTCAAGTTGTTGCAAATTTTTATAAAGCTTTTGCCTCTCATTTTGAATTGCCTAGGAATAATTGTAATAAGTATCATGAACCTTACAAAGATAAAACTGATTCACCTATAGGTAAATGTATTGAATTAAACTGGATCTTGATACGTCTCAAACGTATCTATAATTTCTTATGTTCCATGCTACTTTTATGACAATACTTGAATGTTTTATACATACTTTACATCATTATTATACATTTTCCGGCACTAACCTATTAACAAGATGCCAGTTGCTGTTTTCTGCTGTTTTTGGTTTCAGAAATCCTAGTGAGGAAATATTCTCGGAATTGGACGAAATCAACGCCCAGGGTCCTATTTTTCCACGAAGCTTGGAAGACCGAAGGGATAACGAAGGGGCGACGAGGCGTCCACACCACAGGGCGCGCGGCCAGGGGTGGGCCTGCGCCGCCCTATGGTGTGGGGCCCTCGCGCCCCTGACCTTCCGCCTACTTAAAGCCTTCGTCGCGAAACCCCTGTACCGAGAGCCACGATACGCCTTCCGTCGCCGCCAATCCCATCTCGGGGGATTCAGGAGATCGCCTCCGGCACCCTGCCGGAGAGGGGAATCATCACCGGAGGGCTCTACATCATCATGCCCGCCTCCGGATTGATGCGTGAGTAGTTCATCCTTGGACTATGGGTCCATAGCAGTAGCTAGATGGTTGTCTTCTCCACTTGTGCTATCATTGTTTAGATCTTGTGAGCTGCCTAACATGATCAAGATCATCTATTTGTAATGCTACATGTTGTGTTTGATGGGATCCGATGAATCTAGAATACTATGTCAAGTTGATTATCAATCTATCATATATGTGTTGTTTATGTTCTTGCATGCTCTCCGTTGCTAGTAGAGGCTCTGGCCAAGTTGATACTTGTAACTCCAAGAGGGAGTATTTATGCTCGATAGTGGGTTCATGCCTCCATTGAATCTGGGACAGTGACAGAAAGTTCTAAGGTTGTGGATGTGCTGTTGCTACTAGGGATAAAACATCAATGCTTTGTCTAAGGATATTTGTGTTGATTACATTACGCACCATACTTAATGCAATTATCTGTTGTTTACAACTTAATACTGGAGGGGTGCGGATGCTAACCCGAAGGTAGATTATTGATGGCGTGTAACTCACACGTTGGGAACCCCAAGAGGAAGGTATGATGCGCACAGCAGCAAGTTTTCCCTCAGAAAGAAACCAAGGTTTATCAAACCAGGAGGAGCCAAGAAGCACGTTGAAGGTTGATGGTGGCGAAATGTGATGCGGCGCAACACCAGGGATTCGGCGCCAACGTGGAACCTGCACAACACAACCAAAGTACTTTGCCCCAACGAAATAGTGAGGTTGTCAATCTCACCGGCTTGCTGTAACAAAGGATTAACCGTATTGTGTGGAAGATGATTGTTTGCGAAGAAAATAGTAAAACAAATATTGCAGTAGATTGTATGCGATGTAAAGAATAGGACCGGGGTCCACAGTTCACTAGAGGTGTCTCTCCCATAAGATAAAAGCATGTTGGGTGAACAAATTACAGTCGGGCAATTGACAAATAGAAAAGGGCATAACAATGCATATACATGATATGATAAATATAGTGAGATTTAATTGGGCATTACGACAAAGTACATAGACCGCTATCCAGCATGCATCTATGCCTAAAAAGTCCACCTTCAGGTTATCATCCGAACCCCTTCCAGTATTAAGTTGCAAGCAACAGACAATTGCATTAAGTATGGTGCGTAATGTAATCAACAACTACATCCTTAGACATAGCATCAATGTTTTATCCCTAGTGGCAACAGCACATCCACAACCTTAGAACTTTTTGTCACTGTCCCAGATTCAATGGAGGCATGAACCCACTATCGAGCATAAATACTCCCTCTTGGAGTTAAGAGTAAAAACTTGGCCAGAGCCTCTACTAATAACGGAGAGCATGCAAGATCATAAACAACACATAGGTAATAGATTGATAATCACCATAACATAGTATTCTCTATCCATCGGATCCCGACAAACACAACATATAGCATTACAGATAGATGATCTTGATCATGTTAGGCAGCTCACAAGATCCAACAATGAAGCACATAAGGAGAAGACGACCATCTAGCTACTGCTATGGACCCATAGTCCAGGGGTGAACTACTCACTCATCACTCCGGAGGCGATCATGGCGATGAAGAGTCCTCCGGAGATGATTCCCCTCTCCGGCAGGGTGCCGGAGGCGATCTCCTGAATCCCCGAGATGGGATTCGCGGCGGCGGCGTCTCGCAAGGTTTTCCGTATCGTGGCTCGGTACAGGAGGTTTCGCGACGAAGACTTTAAGTAGGCGGAAGGGCAACGCGGGGGGCCACACGAGGGCCCCACACGCTAGGCCGGCGCGGGGCCAGGCCGCGCCGCCCGCCTAGTGTGGCGGCGCCTCGTGGCCCCACTTCCCCTTCGGTCTTCTGGAAGCTTCGTGCAAAAATAGGACCCTGGGCGTTGATTTCGTCCAATTCCGAGAATATTTCCTTACTAGGATTTCTGAAACCAAAAACAAAACAGCAACTAGCTCTTCGGCATCTTGTTAATAGGTTAGTTCCAGAAAATGCGTAAATACGACATATAATGTGTATAAAACATGTAGATATCATCAATAATGTAGCATGGAACATAAGAAATTATCGATACGTTGGAGACGTATCGACATCCCCAAGCTTAGTTACGCTCGTCCGAGCGGTAAACGATAACAAGGATAATTTCTGGAGTGACATGCCATCATAACCTTGATCATACTATTGTAAACATATGTAATGAATGCAGCGATCAAAACAATGGTAATGACATGAGAAAACAAATGAATCATAAAGCAAAGACTTTTCATGAATAGTACTTCAAGACAAGCATCAATAAGTCTTGCATAAGAGTTAACTCATAAAGCAATAAATCAAAGTAGAGGTATTGAAGCAACACAAAGGAAGATTAAGTTTCAGCGGTTGCTTTCAACTTATAACATGTATATCTCATGGATAGTGTCAATGTAAAGTAATATAACAAGTGCAATATGCAAGTATGTAGGAATCAATGCACAGTTCACACAAGTGTTTGCTTCTTGAGGTGGAGAGAGATAGGTGAACTGACTCAACAATAAAAGTAAAAGAAAGGTCCTTCAAAGAGGAAAGCATCGATTGCTATATTTGTGCTAGAGCTTTTATTTTGAAAACATGAAACAATTTTGTCAACGGTAGTAATAAAGCATATGAGTTATGTAAATTATATCTTACAAGTTGCAAGCCTCATGCATAGTATACTAATAGTGCCCGCACCTTGTCCTAATCAGCTTGGACTACCGGATCATCGCAATACACATGTTTCAACCAAGTGTCACAAAGGGGTACCTCCATGCCGCCTGTACAAAGGTCTAAGGAGAAAGCTCGCATTTTGGATTTCTCGCTTTTGATTATTCTCAACTTAGACATCCATACCGGGACAACATGGACAACAGATAATGGACTCCTCTTTAATGCATAAGCATGTGGCAACAATTAGTGTTCTCATATGAGATTGAGGATATATGTCCAAAACTGAAACTTCCACCATGATTCATGGCTTTAGTTAGCGGCCCAATGTTCTTCTCTAACAATATGCATGCTCCAACCATTAAGGTGGTAGATCTCTCTTACTTCAGACAAGACGGACATGCATAGCAACTCACATGATATTCAACAAAGAATAGTTGATGGCGTCCCCAGAAGCATGGTTATCGCACAACAAACAACTTAATAAGAGATAAAGTGCATAAGTACATATTCAATACCACAATAGTTTTTAAGGCTATTTTGTCCCATGAGCTATATATTGCAAAGGCGAATGATGGAATTTTAAAGGTAGCACTCAAGCAATTTACTTTGGAATGGCGGAGAAATACCATGTAGTAGGTAGTATGGTGGACACAAATGGCATAGTGGTTGGCTCAAGGATTTTGGATGCATGAGAAGTATTCCCTCTCGATACAAGGTTTAGGCTAGCAAGGTTATTTGAAGCAAACTCAAGGATGAACCGGTGCAGCAAAACTCACATAAAAGACATATTGTAAACATTATAAGACTCTACACCGTCTTCCTTGTTGTTCAAAACTCAATACTAGAAATTATCTAGACCTTAGAGAGACCAAATATGCAAACCAAATTTTAGCAAGCTCTATGTATTTCTTCATTAATGGGTGCAAAGTATATGATGCAAGAGCTTAAACATGAGCACAACAATTGCAAAGTATCACATTATCCAAGACATTTTAGAATTACTACATGTAGCATTTCCCGATTCCAACCATATAACAATTTAACGAAGAAGCAACCTTCGCCTTGAACATTATGAGTAAAGCCTAAGGATATATTTGTCCATATGCAACAGCGGAGCGTGTCTCTCTCCCACACAGTGAATGCTAGGATCCATTTTATTCAAACAAAAACAAAAACAAAACAAACCGACGCTCCAAGCAAAGTACATAAGATGTGACTGAATAAAAATATAGTTTCAGGGGAGGAACCTGATGATGTTGTCGATGAAGAAGGGGATGCCTTGGGCATCCCCAAGCTTAGACGCTTGAGTCTTCTTAAAATATGTAGGGATGAACCACGGGGGCATCCCCAAGCTTAGAGCTTTCACTCCTCTTGATCATAGTATATCATACTCCTCTCTTGACCCTTGAAAACTTCCTTCACACCAAACTTCAAGCAAACTCATTAGAGGGTTAGTGCACAATTAAAAATTCACATATTCAGAGGTGACACAATCATTCTTAACACTTCTGGACATTGCACAAAGCTACTGGACATTAATGGATCAAAGAAATTCATCCAACATAGCAAATACGGCAATGCGAAATAAAAGGCAGAATCTGTCAAAAACAGAACAGTCCGTAAAGACGAACCTGAAAGGGGCACTAGACTTGCTCAAATGGAAAAACTCAAAACTAATGAAAGTTGCGTACATATCTGAGGATCACGCTCGTAATTTTGCAGATTTTTCGAATTTTCTACAGAGACTTATGCCAGAATTCGTGACAGACAGCAATGCTGTTTCTGCGCAGCGATCCCAAATATAACATCAACTTTAACATAGAAACTTTACTTGGCACAAAAACATGATAAGGAGAGGTTTCTACAGTAGTAAACAACTTCCAAGACTCAAATATAAAACAAAATACTGTAGTAAAAACATGGGTTGTCTCCCATAAGCGCTTTTCTTTAACGCCTTTCAGCTAGGCGCAGAAAGTGCAAATCAAGTATTATCAAGAGTAGAAGCATCAACATCATAACTTGTTCTAATAATAGAATCAAAAGGTAACTTCATTCTCTTTCTAGGGAAGTGTTCCATACCTTTCTTGAGAGGAAATTGATATCTAATATTACCTTCCTTCATATCAATGGTAGCACCAACGGTTCGAAGAAAAGGTCTTCCCAACACAATAGGACAAGATGCATTGCATTCGATATCCAAGACAACAAAATCAACGGGGACAAGGTTATTGTTAACCGTAATGCGCACATTATCAATCCTCCCCAAAGGTTTCTTTTTAACATTATCGGCAAGATTAACATCCAAATAACAATTCTTCAATGGTGGCAAGTCAAGCATATCATAAATCTTTTTAGGCATAACAGAAATACTTGCACCAAGATCACATAAAGCATTACATTCAAAGTCATTGAATTTCATTTTAATGATGGGCTCCCAACCATCTTCTAACTTTCTAGGAATAGAAGTTTCAAGTTTTAGTTTCTCTTCTCTAGCTTTTATGAGAGCATTTGTAATATGTTTTGTAAAGGCCAAATTTATAGCACTAGCATTAGGACTTTTAGCAAGTTTTTGTAAGAACTTTATAACTTCAGAGATGTGGCAATCATCAAAATCTAAATCATTATGAGCTACAGCAATGGGATCATTGTCCCCAAGGTTGGAAAAAATTTCAGCAGTTTTATCACAAGTGATTTTAGCAATTTCAGGCAGTTTTGTACGCTTTGCACTAGGAGTAGAAACATTGCCAACACCAATTATTTTACCATTGATAGTAGGAGTTGCAGCAACATGTGAATCATTATCATTACTAATGGTGGTAATAGTCCAAACTTTAGCTACATTATTCTCTTTAGCTAGTTTTTCATTTTCTTCTCTATCCCACCTAGCACGCAATTCAGCCATTAATCTTATATTCTCATTAATTCTAACTTGGATGGCATTTTCTGTAGTAGTAATCTTATTATCAATATCATTATTAGGCATAACTTTCAATTTTAATAGATCAACATCAGAGGCAAGTCTATCAACTCTAGAAGCAATAATATCAATTTTATCAAGCTTTTCCTCAACAGATTTGTTAAAAGCAGTTTGTGTACTAATAAATTCTTTAAGCATGGCTTCAAGACCAGGGGGTACACTCCTATTATTGTTGTAAGAATTCCCATAAGAATTACCATAACCATTACCATTAGCAGAAGGATATGGCCTATAGTTATTACCAGAGTTGTTCCTATAAGCATTGTTGTTGAAATTATTATTTTTAATGAAATTCACATCAACATTTTCTTCTTGAGCAACCAATGAAGCTAAAGGAACATTATTTGGATCAACATTAGATCTACCATTTACAAGCATAGACATAATCACATCAATCTTATCACTCAAGGAAGAGGTTTCTTCAACAGAATTTACCTTCTTACCTTGTGGAGCTCTTTCCGTGTGCCATTCAGAGTAATTTATCATCATATCATCAAGAAGCTTTGTAGCCGCCCCCAAAGTGATGGACATAAAGGTACCTCCAGCAGCTGAATCCAATAAATTCCGCGAAGAAAAATTTAGTCCTGCATAGAAGGTTTGGATGATCATCCAAGTAGTCAGTCCATGGGTTGGGCAATTCTTTACCAAAGATTTCATTCTCTCCCATGCTTGAGCAACATGTTCAATATCTAATTGCTTAAAATTCATTATGCTACTTCTCAAAGATATAATTTTAGCGGGAGGATAATATCTACCAATAAAAGCATCCTTACATTTAGTCCATGAATCAATACTATTCTTAGGCAAAGATAGCAACCAATCTTTAGCTCTTCCTCTTAATGAGAAAGGAAACAATTTCAATTTAATAATATCACCATCTACATCCTTATAATTTTGCATTTCACAAAGTTCAACAAAATTATTAAGATGGGCAGCAGCATCATCAGAACTAACACCAGAAAATTGATCTCTCATAACAAGGTTCAGTAAAGCAGGTTTAATTTCAAAGAATTCTGCTGTAGTAGCAGGTGGAGCAATAGGTGTGCATAGGAAATCATTATTATTTGTGTTTGTGAAGTCACACAACTTAGTATTTTCAGGGGTATTCATTTTAGCAACGGTAAATAAAACAAACTAGATAAAGTAAATGCAAGTAACTAATTTTTGTGTTTTTGATATAGAGAGCAAGGTAAATAAAGTAAAACTAGAAACTAATTTTTTTGTGTTTTGTTTAGGTGCAGCAAACAAAGTAGTAAATAAAATAAAGCAAGACAAAAACAAAGTAAAGAGATTGGGAAGTGGAGACTCCCCTTGCAGCGTGTCTTGATCTCCCCGGCAACGGCGCCAGGAAAAGAGCTTGATGGCGTGTAACTCACACGTTCGTTGGGAACCCCAAGAGGAAGGTATGATGCGCACAACAGCAAGTTTTCCCTCGGAAAGAAACCAAGGTTTATCGAACCAGGAGGAGCCAAGAAGCACGTTGAAGGTTGATGGTGGCGAAATGTGATGCGGCGCAACACCAGGTTCCGGCGCCAACGTGGAACCTGCACAACACAACCAAAGTACTTTGCCCCAACGAAACGTGAGGTTGTCAATCTCACCGGCTTGCTGTAACAAAGGATTAACCGTATTGTGTGGAAGATGATTGTTTGCGAAGAAAATAGTAAAACAAGTATTGCAGTAGATTGTATGCGATGTAAAGAATAGGACCGGGGTCCACAGTTCACTAGAGGTGTCTCTCCCATAAGATAAAAGCATGTTGGGTGAACAAATTACAGTTGGGCAATTGACAAATAGAAAAGGGCATAACAATGCATATACATGATATGATAAATATAGTGAGATTTAATTGGGCATTACGACAAAGTACATAGACCGCTATCCAACATGCATCTATGCCTAAAAAGTCCACCTTCAGGTTATCATCCGAACCCCTTCCAGTATTAAGTTGCAAGCAACAGACAATTGCATTAAGTATGGTGCGTAATGTAATCAACAACTACATCCTTAGACATAGCATCAATGTTTTATCCCTAGTGGCAACAGCACATCCACAACCTTAGAACTTTCTGTCACTGTCCCAGATATCAATGGAGGCATGAACCCACTATCGAGCATAAATACTCCCTCTTGGAGTTAAGAGTAAAAACTTGGCCAGAGCCTCTACTAATAACGGAGAGCATGCAAGATCATAAACAACACATAGGTAATAGATTGATAATCACCATAACATAGTATTCTCTATCCATCGGATCCCGACAAACACAACATATAGTATTACAGATAGATGATCTTGATCATGTTAGGCAGCTCACAAGATCCAACAATGAAGCACATAAGGAGAAGACGACCATCTAGCTACTGCTATGGACCCATAGTCCAGGGGTGAACTACTCACTCATCACTCCGAAGGCGATCATGGCGATGAAGAGTCCTCCGGGAGATGATTCCCCTCTCCGGCAGGGTGCCGGAGGCGATCTCCTGAATCCCCGAGATGGGATTCGCGGCGGCGGCGTCTCAGTAATGTTTTCCGTATCGTGGCTCTCGGTACAGAGGGTTTCGCGACGAAGACTTTAAGTAGGCGGAAGGGCAATGCGGGGGGCCACACGAGGGCCCCACACGCTAGGCCGGCGCGGCCAGGGCCAGGCCGCGCCGCCCTAGTGTGGCGGCGCCTCGTGGCCCCACTTCCTTTCCCCTTCGGTCTTCTGGAAGCTTCGTGCAAAAATAGGACCCTGGGCGTTGATTTCGTCCAATTAGAATATTTCCTTACTAGGATTTCTGAAACCAAAAACAGCAGCTGGCTCTTCGGCATCTTGTTAATAGGTTAGTTCCAGAAAATGCGTAAATACGACATATAATGTGTATAAAACATGTAGATATCATCAATAATGTAGCATGGAACATAAGAAATTATCGATACGTTGGAGACGTATCAGGCATAGATGCATGCTAGATAGCGGTCTATGTACTTTGTCGTAATGCCCTGATTAAATCTCATAGTAATCATCATTGATATGTATTGAATCTTGATTTGTCAATTGCCCATCTGTAATTTGTTCACCCAGCATGCTAGTTATCTTATTGGAGAGACACCACTAGTGAACTGTGGACCCCGGTCCATTCTTTTACATCTGAATACAATCTACTGCAATCTTTGTTCTTATTGTTCTTTGCAAACAAACACCATCTTCCACTCGATACGCTTAATCCTTTGTTTTCAGCAAGCCGGTGAGATTGACAACCTCACTGTTACGTTGGGGCAAAGTATCTTGATTGTGTTGTGCAGGTTCCACGTTGGCGCCGGTTTCACTGGTGTTGCGCCGCACTACACTCCTCCACCAACAACCTTCACGTGCTTCTTGGCTCCTACTGGTTCGATAACCTTGGTTTCTTTCTGAGGGAAAAGTTGCTGCTGTGCGCATCACACCTTCCTCTTGGGGTTCCCAACGGACGTGTACATCTACGTGCATCAAGCTCTTTTTCTGGCGCCATTGCCGGGAGATCAAGACACGCTGCAAGGGGAGTCCCACATCAATCTCTTTACTTTGTTTTTGTCTTGCTTTACTTTATTTTATTTACTGTCTTGTTTGCTTCATATTAAAAACACAAAAAAATAGTTACTTTACTTTCTGTCTTGTTTACTTGCTCTATATCAAAAACACAAAAAAATTAGTTACTTGTCTTTACTTTATTTTATTCTATTTGCTTAGTTTACTTTACTACTGCTATAATGGGTACTCCTGAAAATACTAAGTTGTGTGATTTCACTAGCACAAATAATAATGATTTTATAAGTACTCCTATTGCTCCACCTGCTACTACAGCAGAATTCTATGAAATTAAACCTGCTTTACTGAATCTTGTTATGAGAGAGCAATTTTCTGGTGTTAGTACTGATGATGCTGCTGCCCATCTTAATAATTTTGTTGAACTTTGTGAAATGCAAAAGTATAAGGATATAGATGGTGATATTATAAAACTGAAATTGTTTCCTTTCTCATTAAGAGGAAGAGCTAAAGATTGGTTGCTTTCTTTGCCTAAGAATAGTATTGATTCATGGACTAAATGTAAAGATGCTTTTATTGGTAAATATTATCCTCCTGCTAAGATTATATCTTTGAGAAGTAGCATTATGAACTTTAAACAATTTGATAATGAACATGTTGCTCAAGCATGGGAGAGAATGAAATCTTTGGTAAAGAATTGCCCAACCCATGGACTGACTACTTGGATGATCATCCAAACCTTTTATGCAGGATTGAATTTTTCCTCGAGGAACCTATTGGATTCAGCTGCTGGAGGTACTTTTATGTCCATCACCTTGGGCGCCGCGACTAAACTTCTTGATGATATGATGATCAATTACTCTGAATGGCACACTGAAAGAACTCCTCAAGGTAAGAAGGTAAATTCTGTTGAAGAAACCTCTTCTTTGGGTGATAAGATTGATGCTATTATGTCTATGCTTGCAAATGGTAGATCTCATATTGATCCTAATAATGTTCCTTTAGCTTCATTGGTTGCTCAAGAAGAAAATGTTGATGTGAATTTCATTAAGAATAATAATTTCAACAATAACTATAGGCCATATCCTTTTAATAATAGTAGTGGTTATGGTAATTCTTATGGTAGATCTGTTTTGCCTAATGAGGAAAAGATATTGGAAATTGAAAGAACTACTAAGAGCTTTATGCAATCGCAATATGAGAAAAATCAATTGTTTACTAAAACTATGAATGAACAATCTGCCTTGTTGAAAAATATAGGAAATCAACTTGAAAATTTGAATGTGAAAATTTCTGGTTTGCAAACTAAACTTACAAATGCTGAGAATCGAATCTCATATATGTCTGAATCACAATCTTCTTTAATTAATAAAATGGCTGCTAAACCTGAGGATAATGATACAAAATTTTCTGCTACAGCAAATGCCATCCAAGTTCGAATTAATGATAATATTAGACTGTTGGCTGAATTGCATGCTAGGTGGGATAGAGAAGAAAAAGAAAAACTTGCTAAAGAGAATAATGTAGCTAAAGTTTGGACTATTACCACCACTAGTAATGTTGATTCTTCACATGTTGCTACACCTCCTACTATCAATGGTAAAATAATTGGTGTTGGCAATGTTTCTACTCCTAGTGCAAAGCGTGCAAAATTGCCTGAAACTGCTGAAACTGCTTGTGATAAAACTGCTGAAATTTTTCAAAATATTGGTGACAATGATTCCATTGCTGTAGAACATAATGGTTTAGATTTTGATGATTGTCATATTACTGAAGTTATAAAGTTCTTACAAAAACTTGCTAAAAGTCCTAATGCTAGTGCTATAAATTTAGCCTTTACAAAACATATTACAAATGCTCTCATTAAAGCTAGGGAAGAGAAATTAAAACTTGAAGCTTCTATTCCTAGGAAGTTAGAAGATGGTTGGGAGCCCATCATTAAGATGAAATTCAATGATTTTGAATGTAATGCTTTATGTGATCTTGGTGCAAGTATTTCTGTTATGCCTAAGAAAATTTATGATATGCTTGACTTGCCACCATTGAAAAATTGTTATTTGGATGTTAATCTTGCTGATAATTCTAAAAAGAAACCTTTGGGGAGGATTGATAATGTTCGCATTACGGTTAACAATAACCTTGTCCCGTTGATTTTGTTGTCTTGGATATTGAATGCAATGCATCTTGTCCTATTGTGTTGGGAAGACCTTTTCTTCGAACTGTTGGTGTTGTTATTGATATGAAGGAAGGTAATATTAAATATCAATTCCCTCTCAAGAAAGGTATGGAACACTTCCCTAGAAAGAGAATGAAGTTGCCTTTTGATTCTATTATTAGAACAAGTTATGATGTTGATGCTTCATCTCTAGATAATACTTGATTTGCACTTTCTGCGCCTAGCTGAAAGGCGTTAAACACCTTGGGAGAGTTTCATTTTATTTACTGTATTGTTGAGTCTTGGAAGTTGTTTACTACTGTAGCAACCTCTTCTTATCATGTTTTTGTGCCAAGTAAAGTCTCTATGGTAAAGTTGATGCTAGATTTGGATTGCTGCGCAGAAACAGCATTGCTGTCTGTCACGAATTCGCGCAGAACTCTCTGTAGAAGAGTCAAAAAATCTGAAAATTTACGTGCGTGATCCCCAGATATGTACGCAACTTTCATTAGTTTTGAGTTTTTCCTTTTGAGCAAGTTAAGTGCCCCTGCAAAATTCGTCTTTACGGACTGTTCTGTTTTGACAGATTCTGCCTTTTATTTTGCATTGCCGCTTTTGCTATGTTGAATGAGTTTCTTTGTTCCATTAACTTTCAGAAGCTTTGTGCAATGTCCAGAAGTGTTAAGAATGATTGTGTCACCTCTGAATATGTGAATTTTTGATTATGCACTAACCCTCTAATGAGTTTGCTTGAAGTTTGGTGTGAAGGAAGTTTTCAAGGGTCAAGAGAAGAGGATGATATACTATGATCAAGAAGAGTGAAAGGTTTAAGCTTGGGGATGCCCCGGTGGTTCATCCATATTTTAAGAAGACTCAAGCATCTAAGCTTGGGGATTCCCAAGGCATCCCCTTCTTCATCGACAACTTATCAGGTCACTTCTAGTGAAACTATATTTTTATTCCATCACATCTTATGTTCTTTACTTGGAGCGTCGGTTTGCTTTTATTTTGGTTTGAATAAAGTTGGATCCCATCATCCTTATATTGGAGATATTACGCTCCGCTTTTTCATATGGAACACTTGTGTTCTTAATTGTGCTTTAATGTTCATGGCAAAGGCTGAAATTGCTTCGTTAAATTGCTATTTGGTTGGAATCGGAAAATGCTGCATATGGTTTGGAAATTGGGCAATTGTTTGAGCTCTCATAGATCATGTTTAATCTCTTGCATCATGTAGTTTAATCTATTAATGGAGAACTACCGTAGAGCTTGTTTAATTTGGTTTGCATGATTGGTCTCTCTAAGTCTAGATATTTTTTGGTAAAGTGTTTGAACAACAAGGAAGACAGTGTAGAGTCTTATAATGCTTGCAATATGTTCTTGTGTAAGTTTTGCTGTACCTGTTCATACTTGTGTTTGCTTCAAACAACCTTGCTAGCCCAAACCTTGTATTGAGAGGAAATGCTTCTCGTGCATCCAAACACCTTGAGCCAAACCCCATGCCATTTGTGTCCACCATATCTACCTACTATGTGGTATTTTTCTGCCATTCCAAAGTAAATTACTTGAGTGCTACCTTTAAAATTTCATTCCTTTATCTTTGCAATATTGCTCATGGGACAAATAGCTTAAAAACTATTGTGGTGATGAATATGTAGTTATGTGTCTTAGTTCTTATAAGTTGCTTGTTGAGCGGTAACCATGTTTCTGGGGACGCCATCAACTTTTTACCTTTGTTGGATATCATGTGAGATGCTATGCATGTTCGTCTTGTCTGAAGTAAGTGCGATTTCATGATCAAATGGTTTGAGTATGCATATGTTAGAGAAGAACATTGGGCCGCTAACTAAAGCCATGTATCATGGTGGAAGTTTCAGTTTGGACATACAACCTCAATCTCTTATGAGAATATTATTTGTTGTTGAATGCTTAAGCATTAAAAGAGGAGTCCATTATCTATTGTCTATGTTGTCCCGGTATGGATGTCTAACTTGAGAATAATCAAAAGCGAGAAATCCAATGTGTGCTTTCTCCTTAGACCTTTGTACAGGCGGCATAGAGGTACCCCTTTGTGACACTTGGTTGAAACATATGTCATGCAATGATAATCCGTGTTATCCGAGCTGATTAGGACAAGGTGCGAGCACTATTAGTACTCTATGCATGAGACATGCAACTTGTAGGAAGTATTATGCATAGCACATATGAATTATTACTACCGTTGACAAAATTGTTTCTATGTTTTCAAAACAAAAAGCTCTAGCACAAAAATAGTAATCAATGCTTCCCTCTGCGAAGGGCCATTCTTTTACTTTATGTTGAGTCAGTCTACCCACTTCTTTCTATCTTAGAAGCAAACACTTGTGTTAACTGTGTGCATTGATTCTTACATATTTACTTATTGCACCTGTTATATTACTCTATGTTGACAAATATCCATGAGATATACATGTTACAAGTTGAAAGCAATTGCTGAAACTTAATCATCCTTTGTGTTGCTTCAATGCATTCTACTTTGAATTTATTGCTTATGAGTTAGCTCTTATGCAAGTCTTGTTGATACTTGTCTTGAAAGTACTATTCATGAAAGTTTTGCTATATGATTCATTTGTTTAGTCATCATCTTTTGTTAGCAATCTTTTGCTTCAGATCACTCCATCCATCTCATATGCTTTACAATAATGTTGATCAAGGTTATGTTGGTAGCATGTCACTTCAGAAATTATTTGTGTTATCGTTTACCTACTCGAGGCGAGTAGGAACTAAGCTTGGAGATGCTGATACGTCTCAAACGTATCTATAATTTCTTATGTTCCATGCTACTTTTATGACAATACTTGAATGTTTTATACATACTTTACATCATTATTATACATTTTCCGGCACTAACCTATTAACAAGATGCCGAAGCGCCAGTTGTTGTTTTCTGCTGTTTTTGGTTTCAGAAATCCTAGTGAGGAAATATTCTCGGAATTGGACGAAATCAACGCCCAGGGTCCTATTTTTCCACGAAGCTTCCGGAAGACCGAAGGGATAACGAAGTGGGGCGACGAGGCGTCCACACCACAGGGCCGCGCGGCCAGGGTGGGCCAGCCGCCCTGGTGTGGGGCCTCGCGCCCCCGACCTACCCTTCCGCCTACTTAAAGCCTTCGTTGCGAAACCCCCTGTACCGAGAGCCACGATACGGAAAACCTTCCGAGACGTCGCGCCGCCAATCCCATCTCGGGGGATTCAGGAGATCGCCTCCGGCACCCTGCCGGAGAGGGAATCATCACCGGAGGGCTCTACATCATCATGCCCGCCTCCGTTGATGCGTGAGTAGTTCATCCTTGGACTATGGGTCCATAGCAGTAGCTAGCTGGTTGTCTTCTCCGCTTGTGCTATCATTGTTTAGATCTTGTGAGCTGCCTAACATGATCAAGATCATCTATTTGTAATGCTACATGTTGTGTTTGATGGGATCCGATGAATCTAGAATACTATGTCAAGTTGATTACCAATCTATCATATATGTGTTGTTTATGTTCTTGCATGCTCTCCGTTGCTAGTAGAGGCTCGGCCAAGTTGATACTTGTAACTCCAAGAGGGAGTATTTATGCTCGATAGTGGGTTCATGCCTCCATTGAATCTGGGACAGTGACAGAAAGTCCTAAGGTTGTGGATGTGCTGTTGCTACTAGGGATAAAACATCAATGCTTTGTCTAAGGATATTTGTGTTGATTACATTACGCACCATACTTAATGCAATTATCTGTTGTTTACACCAGATTTTGGCCAAATCAGGAGATGGGCCGTAAGTGAAGATGGGCTTGAAGGATATACGCGTGGAGCATCTTTGAAGCGGCCTTGCACGAAGAGTTTGGGCTAGATTGCCCGTGTATCTGTAAATATAGTAGATTGCATCTTAGATTAGATAGAGTTTAACCCGTGCACGGTTAGGTGCACGCCTGAATTAGAAAGTCCCTTGGACTATAAATATGTATCTAGGGTTATCGAGAAAGGAGGACAATCACGTTCACAACAAACACAAATCAGGCGCATCGCCACCCCTACTTTCGAGGGTTTCTTCCGGGTAAGCATCATGCTGCCTAGATCGCATCTTGCGATCTAGGCAGTACGCGTTTATTCGTTACCTTGTGTTGCTCGTGCTGAAGCGTTGTTGATGGCGAGTAACACTATTTATCATAGGTGTTTTGGGGCTTGCATGGATGCTTTTCTTATACATGCTTGCTTAGCTATGCTGCCCCACGATATCTAGCTGCCCTTATACCTACCTAGGTGTAAGGGCAGCACCTTGCTTGTTCGTTATTTAGTAGATCCAATCTGTTATAGTTGCTCCTTGATTCTTCAAGGATTGGTTTAATATCTGTATGGTTAGGCCTTGCAAACGGGTTGAACGATCCGGTAGTACGTAAGGTATGGTTTGTTAGTCCTAAGAGGGATGTTCCGGGAATTAACTTAACGTTGGTTTTTAGGCCTCTTTTAGGGTTAGTTTTCCATTATCTTTCGTGTCTATTAGGCTCAACTACGCGCAGGATGTTCCGATCATGTGGTGAAAACCCTAAACTGTCGTAGATTAGATTAACTTTATATTGATCAAGCAGGAGCCCCATGTCATCGTTAACCCGACGTAAGCCATGGGGCGATCGGCTCTTTGAGCCGATCCACAGGGCAACCTGAGAGCCGATAGGGCTCGTATTTAATGTTTACGTGTCTGCCATGCAGGAAACTAATCGAAGCAATTCAACACCTTCCTGACCAGGTATAGGTCAGGTGGCACGCCCTTGCAACCGCCAGGACGTGTGCCGGAACATTTGCGGGACGACGTCGAGGGACCAGGGCCCCCTGCAGTCTTGGAAGCCTCCCGGCTCTTCGTGTTGCTTAACCACTGCTCGCCGGTGGGTTTTGGCAGGCAACACATTCTGGCACGCCCGGTGGGACAATCTTCCGCAACATCCACGTCAACATCCGAGATGGCGGAAGCACCGATCAAGTACGAAGATCTGCCTGCTGAGCACAAGAAGAAATATGATGATCTCAAGGCCATCTTCGAAGCCGATCTCATCGGCTCTTTTGAGAAGACCCGTTCGCACGGGATCAAGTTCAAAGGGTTCCAACCCGAAGGCGCGTTGGAGGGACTAGATCTATCTCTCCCTTCGGAGGAACGTACCAGAGCCCTGCGACAGGAAATTAACTATGCCGTTGCTCATTCTCTACATCGGCATTCTGAGAGCCTGGTGAACACTTTGGAGCGTGTTGCGCTTCACGTGGTGCAAGAAATCATGAAGCATCAGTATTCTCCTTCAGGACCTGCTAGGAACTCATCAGGGAGAGATACCGTTCTACACCAGGCCACCACTGCCGTACACGATGGCAGCTCCACAGCAACAAGGTTCACCGGCGTACGTCGTCTACAAGGTTGGAGGTGATCCTGGCGATTACCAATTCCTGTATGAGCCGCCCAAGGAGATTCCACATGGATACGTGTGCACGTACGTGCCGGACTGCAACAACGGGCTCAGATTACGGCAGGAGGGGTCGCCGGAACAGGAGTAGTTGCTGGGGCAGGAGGCAGTTCTGGAGCAGATGCTGAGAAACAGGCGTGGCTAGCTAAATATGCCACCGGAACAAGTCATGAACGCTCAACCTCTGCAGCTCCTACGGTGGATCAGATCACTGCAATCTTGAGAGATCAGTTCGGCATCCTGCCGAAGAAGAGAATGATCGGCTATTCCAAGCCGTATCCCAACGAGTATGACCTAATCCCACTACCGCCTAAGTATCGGCTCCCTGACTTCACAAAATTCAGTGGATCAGAAGGAACCAGCTCAATTGAGCACGTGAGCCGATATTTGGCACAGTTGGGCATGGTCTCAGCTTCAGACGAGCTGCGTGTGAGGTTCTTTTCGCAATCTCTCACGGGTCCGGCCTTCGGGTGGTACACCTCGTTGCCACCAGATTCGGTTCGAACGTGGAAGCAGCTGGAAGAGCAGTTCCACATACAGTATCATTCAGAAGCTACTGAAGCTGGCATTGCCGATCTGACACAGGTTCGGCAGAGGCGAGGAGAGACGGTATCTGAATACAACAGCTTTCAGAAGTATTAACCAACTTATTGATTCGACACAAGGGAGACAAATAATACTTGTAAGCCTTAACGAGTTGTCAATTCAGCTGCACCTGGAAACAGACTTGCTCGCAAGAGTTTATCGATAGTGTGATTTTATAGCGGTAGGAATAGTGAAATAACAAGCGGTGAAATAAAGACAGCGTAGTGATTATAGTAAACAGCAGAATTAAAATACTGTAGGCACGGGGACGGATTAACGGGCGTTGCATGGATGAGAGAAACTCATATAACAATCAAAGCAGGGGCATTTGCAGATAATAATAAAACGGTATCCAAGTACTAATCAATCAATAGGCATGTGTTCCATATTTAGTCGTACGTGCTCGCAATGAGAAACTTGCACAACATCTTTTGTCCTACCAGCCGGTGGCAGCCGGGCCTCTAGGGAAACTACTGGATATTAAGGTACTCTTTTTAATAGAATACCGGAGCAAAGCATTAACACTCCGTGAACACATGTGATCCTCACATCACTACCATTCCCTCCGGTTGTCCCGATTTCTGTCACTTCGGGGCCATTGGTTCCGGACAGCGACGTGTGTATACAACTTGCAGGTAAGATCATAAACAATGAATATCATCATGAATCAATAACATGTTCAGATCTGAGATCATGGCACTCGGGCCCTAGTGACAAGCATTAAGCATAACAAGTTGCAACAATATCATAAAAGTGACATCTACGGATACTAGGCACTATGCCCTAACAATCTTATGACTATTACATGACCAATCTCATCCAATCCCTACCATCCCCTTCAGCCTACAGCGGGGGAATTACTCACACATGGATGGGGGAAACATGGCTGGTCGATGGAGAGGCGTCGGTGGTGATGGCGGCGATGATCTCCTCCAATTCCCCGTCCCGGCGGAGTGCCGAACGGAGACTTCGGCTCCCGAGACGGAGTTTCGCGATGTGGCGGCTCTCTGGAGGGTTTCTGTCGACTTCGACTTCTCCCCGTGCGTTTTTAGGTCGAGGGCGATAAGTAGTCCGAAGGAGGGCGTCGGGGGCCAGCCGAGGCCGCCACACACTAGGGCCGCGCGGGCCCCTCCTGGGCCACGCCGGCCTAGTGTGTGGGGCCTCGTGCCCCACCTGGCTTGCCCTTCTGGCTCCGCCAATATTCTGGGAAAATAGGGCCTTCTGTATAAATTCCGAGGTTTTTCCTGAAAGTTGGATTTCTACACAAAAACGAGACACCAGAGCAATTCTGCTGAAAACAGCGTTAGTCCGTGTTAGTTGTATCTAAAATACACAAATTAGAGGCAAAACAATAGCAAAAGTGTTCGGGAAAGTAGATACGTTTTGGACGTATCAACTCCCCCAAGCTTAGCTTATTGCTTGTCCTCAAGCAATTCAGTTAACAACTGAGCGATAAAAGAACTTTCACGAACACATTTTCTCATATGATGTATATATTCTCATGCTATGGCTAATACTCAAGCAGTTCATAATGAGACACATGCAAATAAGATCATCCAACAGCTATGTCAATCATGGAGAGGTACCAACAATTAATAATAAGCATCATGAATCATGTATATAAGCAGGATTGCAATGTTCATAAGAGAGTATGATAAAGTGGTATCTCGCTTGCCCGTATTTGATCGGCAAAACATAAATGCCGAGGCACCTCTGGAGTTCATAGAAAGACTAGAAGTAGTGATTGTCAAAGATAAAAGCATCAAAGTTATACCACAATCAATCATATTTTGAGACAAGCATATTATACTAAGAATGACAGTTGTGCTCTCAAGATAGTGCTCAAAGAAAGAATGGAGACACAACGTAAAAGTAAAAGATTGACCCTTCGCAGAGGGAAGCAGGGATTAACATGCGCTAGAGCTTTTCATTTTTAAAACAGGAGTAAAATTATTTTGAGAGGTGCTTGTTGTTGTCAACGAATGGTAATGGGTACACTAACTACCTCATCAACCGGACTCCCAAGAGCGGCTCCCATGAATTATTTGTATGTTTATGTGGCACTCCTTCCAACCTTTCTTACACAAACCATGGCTAACCGAATCCTCGGGTGCCTGCCAACAATCACATACCATGAAGGAGTGCCTTTTTATTTAAGTTTTATTATGATGATGACACTCCCCCCAACCTTTGCTTACACAAGCCATGGCTAACCGAATCTTCGGGTGCCGTCCAACAATCACAAACCATGGAGGAGTGTCTATTTAAGTTTAATTAATTCGGGACTGGGAATCCCATTGCCAGCTCTTTTTGCAAAATTATTGGATAAGCGGATGTGCCACTAGTCCATATGAGAGTCCGTCAAAAGTAAATGACAAGGTTGAAAGCTAAAAACCACATACTTCCTCATGAGCTATGAAACATTAACACAAATTGAGAAGCATTTTGAAAGTTTTAAAGGTAGCGCATGAGAATTTACTTGGAATGGTTTGAAATGCCATGCATAGGTATTTATGGTGGACACTTTGGAACAACTTGGTTTTCAGGTGTTTGGAAGCACGAGCGGCGTTCCCGCTCAGTACAAGTGAAGGCTAGCAAAAGACTAGGGAGCGACAAATCAAGAGAGCAGTAACTGTCATAATCATGCTTGCGGCAAAATAAATTAACGGAGGCATAAAAGTGATACAAGAACTCTGAAGCAATATAAATCATCGAGGCTTAATTGACTTTTTGTTCAGTCATATGCATGCGTGAGCATGTGCCAAGTCGATATAAATGAATTATTCAGAGGAGGATACCACAATGCCATACTTACTTATGAATAAAACAATGCAAGCGAACATCCATGACATGCTACTCATATTAATAAATTGGAGCTAAACATGAGAGATCATGAACTACTAGACTTTCTCAAATAACATATACCTCACATGAACCAACTAAGCATGCTCACATGGATGAGTATATGTACAAAAATGAAAACAAATAGAGTTCATACCAGCCTCTCACCACAATCCAATTGTTGTAGATCGTCATTATTGCCTTTCACTTGTGTAGCTTGGATAATATGAAATGAAAACCACGCTCCAGCCACCAAAGACCATTGAACTCATGATGAACTTTACAAACCAAAGAAGAACAGCAAATATTTTTGGTGTTTTCGAATTGGAAACAAGAACAAAAGAAACAAGAAAACAAAGCAAAATCTTTTTGGGTTTTCTCATAGCAAACCAACGATAGCAAATAAAGTAAACTAAGAGCAAAGAACCAAATAAACAAATGGTGAAGAGAAACAACAGAAATATTTTTGGTCTTTTTGTGTTTTAGGAAAGAAACAAAGCGAAAACAAAAGAATGCAAACTAACAGAAACACAGAAAAGCAGGATGACAGAAATCTGCCAAATCCTGACAGCAGTACAGAAATCGAAATTAACAAAAATCTTCCATTGCTCAGCTCAAAAAGTGTTCAACTAATGAAAGTTAGATAACAACCTGGGGCACATGCTCAAAAATTGGCAACTCAAAATAACGTTCTGGCTGTGCGTACGAATTTTTTTGGTAACAGCACAGAATCTGTTTTTGGACAGCACTTCCCCAAATATCATCTCCTTCTCATTAGAAAACCACTCTAAGAAACTAAACAAGTATGTACAAGTATCCAGCAACCATAATATGCAAAGAATGAGTGATGCCGGTATACCTCCCCCCAAGCTTAGGCTTTTGGCCTAAGTGGAGTTCATTCCCAACGAGGGTCGGAGTTCCACGCCGGTGGATCATACATGGAGTGATAATAGGGCCCCTGCGCAGAAGAATGTCGTGGAGGTTCCACATGACCATAATGTTGATATGAGGAGCTTGCTGCATCGGATGAAGAGTCGGGGTGCTCCTCGGCCTCCTCCGTGCCTTCCCTTGCACGATGGCCTTCCCTTTCTATGTATGCATGCTACTAATCTTACCACCATCATCGGAGAAACTCCTCCCATTACAAATCATTGTATAAAGATTCGAGAGCTCCCGCGGCGTTCCCCTGACCTTCTCGCAGGATCCCCACTGCGGCACTCTAATTGCTGCACAAAAATCACTGAAAGGCAAGTTGATAGTTTTGTTATAAATCTTGTACCGGACCATGGGGTTAGTTTGAGACCGATGAAATTCGAAATCCTGCACAACCGACACCGTTAGTTTAGCATATTGGTAAGGTTCACCAACAGTAAAACCTTCCAACCCTGCATTGGAAATCAGTGTTTGAACATCTTGCAGGATTCCTGCATTCCGCATAAAATCCGTGCATGGGTAATAAGAGGGGTATACTCCCTCTTCGCGATGAACTCTCATGACTTGTTGTACCTCCAATTCTTGTTGATTTAGTTGGTGCCTACTCCCTTCCATTTTCTGAAATTTTTCAACAATCATTATAAAATTTGATTTCAAGATATATAATTGAGGGGAACTACTATAGGAACTTGCTAGAGTACTACACATGCATCAAAACTAATTTCTACCACTTAGAACAAGCATGCAAGCTCACTAAACATGTTATCTACAGCAGCAAAATATTCAAGATATACTCAACCAAACAAAATTCTAATTGGACAATCAAAGGAGTCACATACCAAGGAGCAAATGTGCCAAATTTCAGACATAAATCTGGGCTGAGCAAAGAGATCGAAAAATCGCGAGTTCTTGAGCAGAAACGCGAGTGAGAGAAAGTGAGTACGAGTTTTTTCGGGAGAGAGAAGAGAGTGGGAGGAAGAGATGCTGAAGTGGGGCAAAGGGGGACCCACACACCAGGGTGGCGCGCCCCCCTTGCTGGCCGCGCCGGCCTGTGGGGTGCCACCCTGGGGTGCCCCACTGGTCAGCCCCAGGTGCTCCCAGGTGCCTCTTCGAAAAATAAGACTACCAGTATAATTTTTGTAAATTTTTGAGAACTTCGAAAAATGCACATTTCTGGGTGTTAAATTAATTATTACTGCGCAGGAAAATGATTTCCAAAATCTTAACAACTAAAGCATATTGCAAAACAAAAAGTGCTACAGCAAGTAAAACAAATGGAGGGAGAAAGAAAGAAAGAAAGAAATGTTGTTTAGCTCTCTTATGCATTAAAATATACTTGTTAACAAGGTTGATCAAGTCTTGCTACCAAATAAATTTTATATGACATAAGAAGAAATAAACCTCAAATCAATCATGTTACCTTATATTGAATTGATATGGATCCAATCACAAGAGTTTGATATTCTTCTTTAGGCTCATATATAGGACAATCAATGGATCCCACTTTGATAGTTTTCACATTAAAAATTGTATTAACTCCATATACTTTATCAATCCTCTTGGGAAAATAGACGGTATGTTCCTTGTCATCAACATTGAAAGTAACCTTGCCTTTATTGCAATCAATAACAGCCCCTGCAGTATTAAGAAAGGGTCTTCCAAGAATAATGGACATATTATCATCTTCAGGCATTTCCAACACAACAAAATCAGTTAATATCAAGCAATGTTGAGTAACTTGAACAGGAACATTTTCACATACACCAACAGGAATAGCAGTAGATTTATCAGCCATTTGCAAAGATATATCAGTTGGTATCAACTTATCTAAATCAAGTCTCTTATAAAGAGAAAAAGGCATTACACTAACTCCTGCTCCCAAATCACATAGAGCAGTTCTAACATAATTATTCTTGATGGAACAAGGAATAGTCGGTATACCTGGGTCTCCAAGCTTCTTTGGAACTTTACCACTGAATGAGTAATTAGCGAGCATAGTGGAAATCTCCTCATTGGGAATTTTCCTTTTGTTAGAGACAATATCTTTCATATACTTTGAATAAGGAGGCAATTTAATAGCATCAGTCAAAGGGATTTGCAAAAATAAAGGTTTCATCCAATCACAAAATTTATTATAATGTTCCTCCTCCTTTGATTTTAGTTTCTTAGCAGGAAAAGACATTTGCTTTTGAACCCAAGGTTCTCTTTCATTACCATGTTTCTCAGCAATAAAATCTTCTTTAGTGTACTTTTTATTTTTAGCATGCTTTTCAGGTTCTTCTTCAACCTCTTCTTTATCAGGAGTATCATCCTTATCATTATCTTTATCATGTTCATTACCACTTTCAGTTTCAGCATCAGAAATAGAAATACTATTAGGATCATTAACAGGTTCAGAGGATTCTACAACATTCTTATGTTTCTTTTTCTTTTTCTTAGATGGAGCACTAGTTTTAGTTAGTTGAGAATCTTGTTCAACTCTTTTGGGATGCCCTTCAGGATATAGAGGATCCTGGGTAGAAACACCACCTCTAGTTGTTACTTCATAAGCATGTTTTTCTTTAGAATTATTTCCCAACAAGTCATTTTGCACTTTAGTGAGTTGATCAATTTGAGTTTGAACCATATGAAAATGTTTAACAAGTATCTTAACATCATTGGAGGTTCTCTCCACAATATCATGCAATTCACTAATAGCTCGAGAATTTTCCATTAAATGATTCTCTACTCTCATATTAAAGTTTTCTTGCTTAACAATATAATTATCAAACTCATCTAAGCATTGAGCAGGAGGTTTTGAATACGGAATATCTTCCCTAGTAAAGCGTTGAAGAGAGTGTACCTCAATCATGGATGAAGGGGGAGTTATCTTACATAAATCTTCTATAGGAGGTAAATTCTTCACATCTTCAGGTTTAATACCCTTCTCTTTAAGAGACTTCTTAGCTTCCCTCATATCTTCATCATTTAATTTAATCATACCCCTCTTCTTCAATATCGGTGTCGGGGTTGGTTCAGGTGTAGACCAATCATCATGATTCCGGCCTATTTTAGCCAATAATTCTTCAGCGTCGTCTGGAGTTCTTTTCCTGAAAACACAACCAGCACAACTATCCAGGTATGCCCTAGACTCAATGGTTAGTCCACTATAAAATATATCAAGTAAATCATGCTTTTCCAAATCATGATCAGGCCGAGCTCTAATAAGAGAGCAAAATCTCGCCCAAGCCTCAGGCAATTTCTCTCCATCTTCCTGGTCAAAATTATAAATTCTCTGCAAAGCAATATGTTGAGCGCTAGCAGGAAAGTATTTTCGAAAGAAAACATCACGCAAGTCAATTGGACTTCTAATAGAACCAGGAGGCAAATTATTATACCAAGTTTTAGCATCATCCTTTAATGAGAAAGGAAAAAATTTAGCGACAAAATAAGTACGCATCTTGACATCATCAGAAAACAAGCTACTCAGAGTAGATAACTCAATCATGTGTTCAACAGCACTTTCTTTTTCAGTACCACAAAAGGGTGTTTTCTCAACAATAGCTATATGAGATAGATCAAGAGAAAAAATCATAATCTTTATCCTTAATGTTTATAGGAGATGTGGCAAATTTAGGATCAGGAGACAGTTTATATCTAACAGCATGTTCTGCAAGCAACTTTTTAATTTTTCTTGCATCAGTAGTAGCATTGCATTTTTCAATAAAATCATCATCAAGTTCCACATAATCTTCATCAAGATCATCACTAGAATATTCAACAGACTCAGGTGAATTAACAGGTGTAGCAGCATTTTCATTAGGAGTTTCAGTATTTTCAATTTGCCTAGACCTAGCAATTGTAGCATCTAGAAAAGATCCTAACGAACCATCATTATCAAGCACAGCAGAAGCATCATCACAATTATAAGAGGAATTTTCAGATTCAGCAGAAGTACCAGCATTTGAAGCTTGTGGTGGTGAAACAAGTTTACTTATCACAGATGGTGAATCAAGAGCAGCAGAGGTACTAAGAGTTGTACCTTTTCTTGTAGTGGATGGTAATATGGCGATCTTAGTATCGCGAGGTTTACCCATGATGGAGACTTTGTAGCGAACAATATCAATCCAAGTGAACTTCCAAATAAAGCTATGCTCCCCGGCAACGGCGCCAGAAAATAGTCTTGATGACCCACAAGTATAGGGGATCGCAACAGTCTTCGAGGGAAGTATTACCCAATTTATTGATTCGACACAAGGGGAGACAAAGAATACTTGTAAGCCTTAACGGAGTTGTCAATTCAGCTGCACCTGGAAACAGACTTGCTCGCAAGAGTTTATCGGTAGTAACAGTTTTATAGCAGTAGGAATAGTGAAATAACAGGCGGTGAAATAAAGACAGCATTAGTGATTATAGTAAACAGCAGGATTAAAATACTGTAGGCACAGGGACGGATGAACGGGCGTTGCATGGATGAGAGAAACTCATATAACAATCAAAGCAGGGGCATTTGCAGATAATAATAAAACGGTATCCAAGTACTAATCAATCAATAGGCATGTGTTCCATATTTAGTCGTACGTGCTCGCAATGAGAAACTTGCACAACATCTTTTGTCCTACCAGCCGGTGGCAGCCGGGCCTCTAGGGAAACTACTGGATATTAAGGTACTCCTTTTAATAGAATACCGGAGCAAAGCATTAACACTCCGTGAACACATGTGATCCTCACATCACTACCATTCCCTCCGGTTGTCCCGATTTCTGTCACTTCGGGGCCATTGGTTCCGGACAGCGACGTGTGTATACAACTTGCAGGTAAGATCATAAACAACGAATATCATCATGAATCAATAACATGTTCAGATCTGAGATCATGGCACTCGGGCCCTAGTGACAAGCATTAAGCATAACAAGTTGCAACAATATCATAAAAGTGACATCTACGGATACTAGGCACTATGCCCTAACAATCTTATGACTATTACATGACCAATCTCATCCAATCCCTACCATCCCCTTCAGCCTACAGCGGGGGAATTACTCACACATGGATGGGGGAAACATGGCTGGTCGATGGAGAGGCGTCGGTGGTGATGGCGGCGATGATCTCCTCCAATTCCCCGTCCCGGAGTGCCGAACGGAGACTTCTGGCTCCCGAGACGGAGTTTCGCGATGTGGCGGCTCTCTGGAGGGTTTCTGCGACTTCGACTTCTCCCCCTGCGTTTTTAGGTCGAGGGCGATAAGTAGTCCGAAGGAGGGCGTCGGGGGCCAGCCGAGGCCGCCACACACTAGGGCCGCGCGGGCCCCTCCTGGGCTGCGCCGGCCTAGTGTGTGGGGCCCTCGTGCCCCCACCTGGCTTGCCCTTCTGGCTCCGCCAATATTCTGGGAAAATAGGGCCTTCTGTATAAATTCCGAGGTTTTTCCTGAAAGTTGGATTTCTGCACAAAAACGAGACACCAGAGCAATTCTGCTGAAAACAGCGTTAGTCCGTGTTAGTTGTATCCAAAATACACAAATTAGAGGCAAAACAATAGCAAAAGTGTTCGGGAAAGTAGATACGTTTTGGAGATAACGGTGTCTGAATACATTCAGCGCTTCAGGACCGTCAGGAACCGATGTTATTCGGTTCGTTTATCTGAGAAGGAAGCAGTCGAGCTGGCGATAGCAGGCCTGTCAGCGCCGCTCAAAGATGTGACCTTCCAAGCAGACTACAATTCACTGGCGCATATGGTTCAGAAATTGACATCGTATGAACAGCGCCACCCAGAATTGTACCAGGACAAGTTCAAGCGCGTCGCCCTGATCGAGATGGAAGAAGATGAAGATTCTGCAGAAGATCAGGAAGTCGCTGTAGCTGAATGGACTCGGGGGGCAAAGCCCGTGTCCTGCAAGTGGGTGAAACAACCAGGGCCTGCAAAAGGGTTTGACTTTGATTTAAGCAAAACGGAGCAAATTTTTGATTTGCTGCTGAAGGAAAAACAGCTGAAGTTACCCGAAGGCCACAAAATCCCCACGGTACAAGAGATGAACGGCAGGCCATACTGCAAATGGCATCACACGTTCACCCATGCCACCAATGACTGCAAAGTCTTGCGCGGACAGATTCAAATGGCGATAGAACAAGGCCGATTACTCTTCGGTCAGTTTGCCATGAGAGTTGATACGAATCCGTTTCCCGACGTCAACATGGTGGATCTCAGTCACTGCATACGCGAGCCAGGTTTCTCTTTTGATATCAACATGGCAGGGCTTGCAGATCGCCATAGCAAGGATAAGCCAGAGAGCAGTCACTCCCGTGGCAAAGATAAAGAGGAGGCCGATCCACGCGACCGGCCCCAGCATGATGACAGACGGTACTTGACTGAGGAAGAGGTGAGAAGCGTGCGGTATCAACGACCACTTTCCGCGCACCTCCTTGATGACCCACAAGTATAGGGGATCGCAACAGTCTTCGAGGGAAGTATTACCCAATTTATTGATTCGACACAAGGGGAGACAAAGAATACTTGTAAGCCTTAACAGCGGAGTTGTCAATTCAGCTGCACCTGGAAACAGACTTGCTCGCAAGAGTTTATCAGTAGTAACAGTTCTATGGTAGTGGAAATAGCGGAATAACAGCAGCAGTGAAATAAAGACAGCAGTAGTGATTATAGTAAACAGCAGGATTAAAATACTGTAGGCATAGGGACGGATTTAACGGGCGTTGCATGGATGAGAGAAACTCATATAACAATCAAAGCATGGGCATTTGCAGATAATAATAAAACAGTATCCAAGTACTAATCAATCAATAGGCATGTGTTCCATATTTAGTCGTACGTGCTCGCAATGAGAAACTTGCACAACATCTTTTGTCCTACCATCCGGTGGCAGCCGGGCCTCTAGGGAAACTACTGGATATTAAGGTACTCCTTTTAATAGAGTACCGGAGCAAAGCATTAACACTCCGTGAACACATGTGATCCTCACATCACTACCATCCCCTCCGGTTGTCCCGATTTCTGTCACTTCGGGGCCATTGGTTCCGGACAGCGACATGTGTATACAACTTGCAGGTAAGACCATAAACAATGAATATCTTCATGAAACAATAACATGTTCAGATCTGAGATCATGGCACTCGGGCCCTAGTGACAAGCATTAAGCATAACAAGTTGCAACAATATCATAAAAGTGACATCTACGGATACTAGGCACTATGCCCTAACAATCTTATGACTATTACATGACCAATCTCATCCAATCCCTACCATCCCCTTCAGCCTACAGCGGGGGAATTACTCACACATGGATGGGGGAAACATTGCTGGTTGATGGAGAGGCGTTGGCGGTGATGGCGGTGAAGATCTCCTCCAATTCCCCGTCCCGGCGGAGTGCCAGAACGGAGACTTCTGGCTCCCGCGACGGAGTTTCGCGATGTGGCGGCTCTCGGAGGGTTTCTGGCGATGTCGACTTCTCTCGTGCGTTTTTAGGTCGAGGCGAATAAGTAGTCCGAAGGGGGGCGTCGGAGGCCGGCCGAGGGGGCCACACCATAGGGCCGCGCGGGCCCCCCTGGGCCGCGCCGCCTTATGGTGTGGGGCCCTCGGGCCTCCACCTCCTTCGCCCTTCTGGCTCCGTCAGTTTTTTGGTAAAATAGGGCCATCTGAAGAAATTCCGAGGATTTTCCCGAAAGTTGGATTTCTGCACAAAAACGAGACACCAGAGCAATTCTGCTGAAAACAGCGTTAGTCCGTGTTAGTTGTATCCAAAATACACAAATTAGAGGCAAAACAATAGCAAAAGTGTTCGGGAAAGTAGATACGTTTTGGACGTATCAACTCCCCCAAGCTTAGCTTATTGCTTGTCCTCAAGCAATTCAGTTAACAACTGAGCGATAAAAGAACTTTCACGAACACATTTGCTCATATGATGTATATATTCTCATGCTATGGCTAATACTTAAGCAGTTCATAATGAGATACATGCAAATAAGATCATCCAACAGCTATGTCAATCATGGAGAAGTACCAACAATTAATAATAAGCATCATGAATCATGTATGTAAGCAAGATTGCAATGTTCATAAGAGAATATGATAAAGTGGTATCTCGCTTGCCTGTATTTGATCGGCAAAACATAAATGCCGAGGCACCTCTGAGTTCATAGACAGACTAGAAGTAGTGATTTGTCAAAGATAAAAGCATCAAAGTTATACCACAATCAATCATATTTTGAGACAAGCATATTATATTAAGAATGACAGTTGTGCTCTCAAGATAGTGCTCGAAGAAAGAATGGAGACACAACATAAAAGTAAAAGATTGACCCTTCGCAGAGGGAAGCAGGGATTAACATGCGCTAGAGCTTTTTATTTGTAAAACAGGAGTAAAATTATTTTGAGAGGTGTTTGTTGTTGTCAACGAATGGTAATGGGTACACTAACTCCCTCATCAACCGGACTCACAAGAGCGGCTCCCATTTATTATTTTTGGTTGGCACTCCTTCCAACCTTTCTTTCACAAACCATGGCTAACCGAATCCTCGGGTGCCCGCCAACAATCACATACCATGAAGGAGTGCCTTTTTATTTAAGTTTTATTATGATGATGACACTCCCCCAACCTTTGCTTACACAAGCCATGGCTAACCGAATCCTTCGGGTGCCGTCCAACAATCACAAACCATGGAGGAGTGTCTATTTAAGTTAATTAATTCGGGACTGGGAATCCCATTGCCAGCTCTTTTTGCAAAATTATTGGATAAGCGGATGTGCCACTAGTCCATATGAGAGTCCGTCAAAAGTAAATGACAAGGTTGAAAGCTAAACACCACATACTTCCTCATGAGCTATGAAACATTAACACAAATTGAGAAGCATTTTGAAAGTTTTAAAGGTAGCGCATGAGAATTTACTTGGAATGGTTTGAAATGCCATGCATAGGTATTTATGGTGGACACTTTGGAACAACTTGGTTTTCAGGTGTTTGGAAGTACGAGCGGCGATACCGCTCAGTACAAGTGAAGGCTAGCAAAAGGATAGGGAGCGACAAATCAAGAGAGCAGTAACTGTCATAATCATGCTTGCGGCAAAATAAATTAACTGAGGCATAAAAGTGATACAAGAACTCTGAAGCAATATAAATCATCGAGGCTTAATTGACTTTTTGTTCAGTCATATGCATGCGTGAGCATGTGCCAAGTCGATATAAATGAATTATTCAGAGGAGGATACCACAATGCCATACTTTCTTATGAATAAAACAATGCAAGCAAACATCCATGACATGCTACTCATATTAATAGATTGGAACTAAACATGAGAGATCATGAACTACTAGACTTTCTCAAATAACATATACCTCACATGAACCAACTAAGCATGCTCATATGGATGAGTATATGTACAAAAATGAAAGCAAATAGAGTTCATACCAGCCTCTCACCACAATCAGATTGTCGTAGATCGTCATTATTGCCTTTTCACTTGTGTAGCTTGGATAATATGAAATGAAAACCACGCTCCAGCCACCGAAGACCATTGAACTCATGATGAACTTTACAAACCAAAGAAGAACAGCAAATATTTTTGGTGTTTTCGAATTAGAAACAAGAACGAAAGAAAACAAGCAAACAAAGCAAAATCTTTTTGGGTTTTCTCATAGCAAACTAACGATAGCAAATAAAGCAAACTAAGAGCAAGGTACCAAATAAATAAATGGTGAAGAGAAACAACAGAAATATTTTTGGTCTTTTTGTGTTTTAGGAAAGAAACAAAGTGAAAACAAAAGAATGCAAACTAACAGAAACACAGAAAAGCAGGATGACAGAAATCTGCCAAATCCTGACAGCAGTACAGAAATCGAATTTAACAAAAATCTTCCATTGCTCAGACCAAAAAGTGTTCAACTAATGAAAGTTAGATAACAACCTGGGGAACCTGCTCAAAAATTGGCAACTCAAAATAACGTTCTGGCTGTGCGTACGAATTTTTTTGGTAACAGCACAGAATCTGTTTTTGGACAGCACTTCCCCAAATATCATCTCCCTCTCATTAGAAAACCACTCTAGAGACTAAACAAGTATGTACAAGTATCCAGCAATCATAATATGCAAAGAATGAGTGATGCCGGTATACCTCCCCCCAAGCTTAGGCTTTTGGCCTAAGTGGAGTTCATTCCCAACGAGGGTCGGGGTTCCACGCCGGTGGATCATACATGGAGTGGTAATAAGGCCCCTGTGCAGAAGAATATCGTGGAGGCTCCACGTGACCATGATGTTGATATGAGGAGCTTGCTGCATCGGATGAAGAGTCGGGATGCTCCTCGGTCTCCTCCACATCTTCCCTCGCACGACGGCTTTCTCTTTCTATGTATGCATTTAGCTCATTTTCTGTGATCGACCACCCGTCCCTGGCATCAAGGTTAAACAAAGCAGGTGCAGGCAATCGTACTAGTTTTTCAATTTTCTTAGTTATACTCCATTTTTTCTTATATAAAGTTATCCTATAATGCAGGTTGTTCAAGTTAGATGCATCTGAAATAAACTCATGTCTAATCATGGAAACCACATCAAGCTTCTCTATAGAAAGCGGAATATCTAAATGGTGAGGTTCTACACCATGCATAGCTAATAAGCGAGAGGCGATAAGACCTCCACAAATTCCTCCTTTCTCACGGTTAGTAGCAAGTCTACAAGCTATTAAAGCACCCAAATTATAAGTCCTATCCTGTTGCAAAGCAGCAGCTAAGAAAGCCAAGTCTGGGACAGATAATTTACCTCCAGTCCTTCTTGCAAGAACGCACTTTGTAATGAAATAGGCAAAGTAGCGGATGGCTGGATGTTGAATGCTACTAATCTTACCATCATCATTGGAGAGGCTCCTCCCATTACAAATCCTTGTATAAAGATCTGAGAGCTCCCGCGGTGTTCCCCTGATCTTCTCGCAGGATCCCCATTGCGGTACTCCAATTGCTGCACAAAAAACACCAAATGGCAAGTTGACAGCTTTATTGTAAATTTTATACTGGACCATGGGGTCGGACCGCGACCAATTGAACTTGAAGTCCTGCACAAAAGACATAGTTAATTTTACATATTGTCTTGGCTCTCCTTCAACAAAACCACTCAGCCCTGCACGAGAGATTAGAGTTTGCACATCTTGTAAAATCCCCGCACTTCTCATAAAGTCCACGCATGGGTAGTAAGAGGGGTATACTCCCTCCTCACGATTGACTCTTGAAACTTGCTGGACTTCCAATTCTTCTTGGTTCAATTGGGGCACACCTTCTTCCATTTTCTGAAATTTTCAACAATCATTATAAAATTTGATTTCAAGGTGTGTAATTGAAGGGAACTACTATAGGAACTTGCTAGAGTACTTCACATGCATCAAAACTAATTTCTTCCACTTAGAACAAGCATGCAAGCTCACTAAACATGTTATCTACAGCAGCAAAATATTCAAGATATACTCAACCAAATGAAATTCTAATTGGACAATCAAAGGAGTCACATACCAAGGAGTAAATGTGCCAAATTTCAGACAGAAATCTGGGCTGAGCAAGGAGATCGAAAAATCGCGAGTTCTTGAGCAGAAACACGAGTGAGAGAAACTTGGTACGAGTTTTTTCGGGAGAGAGAAGGTGCTGGGAGGAAGAGATGGTGTAGTGGGGCAAGGGGTGGCCCACACCACATGGTGGCGCGGCCCCCTTGCTGGCCGCGCCGCCCTATGGTGTGGCACCCCCTGGTGCCCCACAGGTCATCCTCTGGTGCTCCCAGGTGCCTCGTCGAAAAATAGGACCAACGGTATAATTTTTGTAATTTTTAGAGAACTTCGAAAAATGCACATTTCTGGGTATTAAATTAATGATTACTGCGCAGGAAAATGATTTCTAAAATCTTAAATGACTAAAGCATATTGCAAAATAAAAAGTGCTACAGCAAATAAAATAAGTGGAGGGAGAAAGAAAGAAAGAAGTGTTGTTTAGCTCTCCTATGCAATAAAATATACTTGTTAACAAGGTTGATCAAGTCTTGCTACCAAATAAATTTTATATGACATAAGAAGAAATAAACCTCAAATCAATCATGTTACCTTATATTGAATTGATATGGATCCAATCACAAGAGTTTGATATTCTTCTTTAGGCTCATATACAGGACAATCAATGGATCCCACTTTGATAGTTTTCACATTAAAAATTGTATTGACTCCACATACTTTATCAATCCTCTTGGGAAAATAGACAGTGTGTTCCTTATCATCAACATTGAAAGTAACCATGCCTTTATTGCAATCAATAACAGCCCCTGCAGTATTAAGAAAGGGTCTTCCAAGAATAATGGACATATTATCATCTTCAGGCATTTCCAACACAACAAAATCAGTTAATATCAAGCAATGCTGAGTAACTTGAACAGGAACATTTTCACATAAACCAACAGGAATAGCAGTAGATTTATCAGCCATTTGCAAAGATATATCAGTAGGTATCAATTTATCTAAATCAAGTCTCTTATAAAGAGAAAAAGGCATCACACTCACACCTGCTCCCAAATCACATAGAGCAGTTCTAACATAATTATTCTTGATGGAACAAGGAATAGTCGGTATACCTGGGTCGCCCAACTTCTTTGGAATCTTACCATTGAAGGAGTAATTAGCGAGCATAGTAGAAATTTCCTCATTGGGGACTTTCCTTTTGTTAGTAACAATATCTTTCATATACTTTGAATAAGGAGGCAATTTAATAGCATCAGTCAAAGGGATTTGCAGAAATAAAGGTTTCATCCAATCACAAAATTTATTATAATGTTCCTCCTCCTTTGATTTTAGTTTCTTAGCAGGAAAAGGCATTTGCTTTTGAACCCAAGGTTCTCTTTCATTACCATGCTTCTTTGTAATAAAATCTTCTTTAGTATACTTTTTATTTTTAGCATGCTTTTCAGGTTCTTTTTCAATTTCTTCTTTATCAGGAGTATCATTCTTATCATTATCTTCCTCATGTTCATTACCACTTTCAGTTTCAGCATCAGAAATAGAAATACTATTAGGATCACTAACAGGTTCAGAGGATTCTACAACATTCTTATGTTTCTTTTTCTTTTTCTTAGATGGAGCACTAGTTTTAATTAGTTGAGAATCTTGTTCAATTCTTTTGGGATGCCCTTCAGGATATAGAGGATCCTGGGTAGAAACACCACCTCTAGTTGTTACTTCACAAGCATGTTTTTCTTTAGAATTATTTCCCAACAAGTCATTTTGCACTTTAGTAAGTTGATCAATTTGAGTTTGAACCATTTGAAAATGTTTAACAAGTATCTTAACATCATTGGAGGTTCTCTCCACAATACCATGCAATTCACTAATAGCTCGGGAATTTTCCATTAAATGATTCTCTACTCTCATATTAAAATTTTCTTGCTTAACAATATAATTATCAAATTCATCTAAGCATTGAGCAGGAGATTTTGAATACGGAATATCTTCCCTAGTAAAGTGTTGAAGCGAGTGTACCTCAATCGTAGATGAAGGGGGAATTGTCTCACATATATCTTCTATAGGAGGTAAATTCTTCACATCTTCAGGTTTAATACCTTTCTCCTTAAGAGACTTCTTGGCTTCCCTCATATCTTCATCATTTAATTTAATCATACCCCTCTTCTTCACTATCGGTGTCGGGGTTGGTTCAGGTGTAGACCAATCATCATGATTCCGGCCTATTTTAGCCAATAATTCTTCAGCGTCGTCTGGAGTTCTTTTCCTGAAAACACAACCAGCACAACTATCCAGGTATGCCCTAGACTCAATGGTTAGTCCACTATAAAATATATCAAGTAAATCATTCTTTTCCAAATCATGGTCAGGCTGAGCTCTAATAAGAGAACAAAATCTAGCCCAAGCCTCAGGCAATTTCTCTCCATCTTCCTGGTCAAAATTATAAATTCTCTGCAAAGCAGCATGTTGAGCACTAGCAGGAAAGTATTTACGGAAGAAAACATCAAGCAATTCTTTTGGACTTTTAATAGAACCAGGAGACAAATTATTATACCAAGTTTTAGCATCATCCTTTAATGAGAAAGGAAAAATTTTAGCGACAAAGTAAGTACGCATCTTAATATCATCAGAAAACAAGCCACTAAGAGTAGATAACTCAGTCATGTGTTCAACAGCACTTTCTTTTTCAGTACCACAAAAGGGTGTTTTCTCAACAATAGCTATATGAGATAGATCAAGAGAAAAATCATAATCTTTATCCCTAATGCTTATAGGAGATGTGGCAAATTTAGGATCAGGAGACAATTTATATCTAACAGCATGTTCCGCAAGCAACTTTTTAATTTTTCTTGCATCAGTAGTAGCATTGCATTTTTCAATAAAATCATCATTAAGCTCTACATAATCCTCATCAAGATCATCACTAGAATATTCAACAGACTCAGGTGAATTAACAGGTGTAGCAACATTAGGAGTTTCAGTATTTTCAATTTGTCTAGACTTAGCAATTGTAGCATCTAGAAAAGATCCCAATGAACCACTATCATCAAGCACAGCAGAAACATTATCAATATTATGAGAATTTTCAGATTCAGCAGAAGTACCAGCACGCGAAGCATGTGGCGGTGAAACAAGTTTATCAATCACAGATGGTGAATCAAGAGCGGCAGAGGTACTCAGAGTTGTACCTTTTCTTGTAGTGGATGGTAATATGGCGATCTTAGTATCGCGAGGTTTACCCATAATGGAGAATTTGCAGCGAACAATATCAATCCAAGTGAACTTCCAAATAAAGCTATGCTCCCCGGCAACGGCGCCAGAAAATAGTCTTGATGACCCACAAGTATAGGGGATCGCAACAGTCTTCGAGGGAAGTATTACCCAATTTATTGATTCGACACAAGGGGAGACAAAGAATACTTGTAAGCCTTAACAGCGGAGTTGTCAATTCAGCTGCACCTGGAAACAGACTTGCTCGCAAGAGTTTATCAGTAGTAACAGTTCTATGGTAGTGGAAATAGCGGAATAACAGCAGCAGTGAAATAAAGACAGCAGTAGTGATTATAGTAAACAGCAGGATTAAAATACTGTAGGCATAGGGACGGATTTAACGGGCGTTGCATGGATGAGAGAAACTCATATAACAATCAAAGCATGGGCATTTGCAGATAATAATAAAACAGTATCCAAGTACTAATCAATCAATAGGCATGTGTTCCATATTTAGTCGTACGTGCTCGCAATGAGAAACTTGCACAACATCTTTTGTCCTACCATCCGGTGGCAGCCGGGCCTCTAGGGAAACTACTGGATATTAAGGTACTCCTTTTAATAGAGTACCGGAGCAAAGCATTAACACTCCGTGAACACATGTGATCCTCACATCACTACCATCCCCTCCGGTTGTCCCGATTTCTGTCACTTCGGGGCCATTGGTTCCGGACAGCGACGTGTGTATACAACTTGCAGGTAAGACCATAAACAATGAATATCTTCATGAAACAATAACATGTTCAGATCTGAGATCATGGCACTCGGGCCCTAGTGACAAGCATTAAGCATAACAAGTTGCAACAATATCATAAAAGTGACATCTACGGATACTAGGCACTATGCCCTAACAATCTTATGACTATTACATGACCAATCTCATCCAATCCCTACCATCCCCTTCAGCCTACAGCGGGGGAATTACTCACACATGGATGGGGGAAACATTGCTGGTTGATGGAGAGGCGTTGGCGGTGATGGCGGTGAAGATCTCCTCCAATTCCCCGTCCCGGCGGAGTGCCAGAACGGAGACTTCTGGCTCCCGCGACGGAGTTTCGCGATGTGGCGGCTCTCTGGAGGGTTTCTGGCGATGTCGACTTCTCTCCGTGCGTTTTTAGGTCGAGGCGAATAAGTAGTCCGAAGGGGGGCGGCGGCCGACCGAGGGGGCCACACCATAGGGCCGCGCGGGCCCCCGGCCGCGCCGCCTTATGGTGTGGGGCCCTCGGGCCTCCACCTCCTTCGCCCTTCTGGCTCCGTCAGTATTTTGGTAAAATAGGGCCATCTGAAGAAATTCCGAGGATTTTCCCGAAAGTTGGATTTCTGCACAAAAACGAGACACCAGAGCAATTCTGCTGAAAACAGCGTTAGTCCGTGTTAGTTGTATCCAAAATACACAAATTAGAGGCAAAACAATAGCAAAAGTGTTCGGGAAAGTAGATACGTTTTGGACGTATCACTCCTCAACAAATATGAGCAGCAGTATGACCAACGTCGGTGCTACGACGTAGACGATGATAGATATCGTCGGTCTGATGCAGACAACAGGAAATACCGTCGATACGAAGGGTATGAGCGTCACGCTAGAGGGAGATCAAGAGAGCAAGAGGACATGGATAGGCATTGGAACTGTCCTTTCTTCAAACACTGCTGGGACTCAGGAATGAGCCGATTGCCTACAATCGAGAACTGCCCAGAATGTAAACAGAAGAGGAAGGGAACAAATGAAGTTTCAGTGTTCAAGCGTCTAGGACCTCTCCCACCTCAGAAAAACGAGCTGAGTCATCTCAAGATGAAGACTTCGAGGAGTCAGAGGAAGAAGATAGATATCACCGGCCAAGGTGGTGCCCTGATGGACTCAGCCACTCCCAAAAGCGCAGAGTGCAACGGCTACGTAACTTGGAGGAAGCCGAGGCGCAGTACCTGTACACGTTGAGGAAAGCACGGCCCGATCTGGCCGTGAAAATTCAGCAAACATTGGAGACAGAGGCACGGCCACAGAAGAAAGTATGGCGCCCCAAGCAGACAAAAGCCGATGCAGAGGCATCGGCTGATACAAACATGGTGTTCATCCTTCCGTCAGAGTTTTGTGCTCCAAGAGACGAGGAAGTGTCAGTGGCACAGTTTGATTGCGGCCCGCGGCCAGTCATCTTTGAGAAGCCACGAGAGAGGAGCTACAGGCATCTGAAAGCCCTATACCTGAAAGGTTATATCAATGGGCAGCCTATCAGCAAGATGTTGGTTGACACGGGAGCAGCAGTCAACATAATGCCGTACTCCATGTTACGACGTTTGGGACGTTCCAATGAAGATCTGATCAAAACCAACGTCACGCTAAGCGATTTCAACGGCCAAGCGTCAGAAGCCAAAGGTGTTCTGAACGTAGACTTAACTGTCGGCCGAAAAACCATCCCTACGTCGTTCTTCATCGTCGACAGCAAAAGCACTTACGTTGTCCTGCTAGGAAGGGATTGGATCCACGCTAACTGTTGCATTCCATCCACAATGCATCAGTGCATCATACAATGGGATGGAGATGAAGTGGAGGTTGTTCATGCAGATGACTCGATCGAAATCTCTTTGGCCGCCATGAACATCTGGGAAGCAAACGACCAAGAGCCGCTCTCTGGAATCAATCTGGACGGCTGTGAGCGCATCGAAGCTTCAAAAAATGGAGTGAGGCTGGTCTTATCCACCGGCCTGACAGAGTAGCAAGTTCCGAGTCTATGGACGTACGTGGCAAGGCCGATCCCTGCGATCGGCCCCAAAAAATAAAAAGCAAGGATCTCACCTCAAGCATGTCACGTAGCCATAGCGGAGAACCAAAAAGTTGTGAACCCTCAGTAAACATTGCAATGAAAAAGGAGGCCGATTCTAGCAATCGGCCAAAATTAGCCTCAACATGCCTTCTGCCTGTGTTCAGCATTGATTTAGCAGGCGATGGGAAGCTGGGGAATGGGTTTACAGCATCTGATGGACAGGAAGAGTAGAGACCTTTACTTGGCGATACAACTGCAAGGGAGGCCGATTCCAGCAATCGGCCAAAACACATTCTCACCACATTTGCTAGTCGCTGTGCTATTTAGCATGGTGAGTGGTGTGACAGGCTTATAGTTGGCTGGAAAGCCGATATCTTCAATCACTTGAAGGATTCGGCTCGGGGGGCATACACACAGAGAAGATACAAGGCCACGAAGTATGTACCCAGGAGGAGCCGATTCATGAAATCGATCGGCTAATAAAAAATCGAAAATAGAAAAATTTTAAGCACAGCCGATGCTCGGACATCGACTTCAGAATAAAAAGCCGATGCACAGCCATCGACTCTAGAATTTGAGCAGGCTTCTCTGATGAGCCAACTGCACCCTTGACCTGAAGGCAGACAACGTCACGACTGGCCAGAGCTTCAACTGCAGCGTCATTGGGACGTGGGGCTGGATTTCTTCAAGGATGTTCTTCACCTCCTCAGAGTTTTCGACCAATGTCTCAATGGGGGAAGAAAGCAGAGCTTTGAGGCGTTGGAGCTGGGACTTGGTTCATCACATGCTGTGGAGGGGCCGGCTCGATAGATTCAGGGTCGAACGACAGCAAGCCTGAGAGATCACAGCCCTGACAAACAACAAGGGCAGCATAAGCATGCAGATCAGAGAAAGGGTGAGCCCAACAAAGGGAGCATACCTCTCCTAGGACCATGGGAACAGCCGATGACGATGCGATCGGCTGTGGCGTTTCTGCCTGGGGTTTGGCCAAGGTGGCGACTTGGTCGATGTCACCTTTAGAGGTTGTTACGTCCAGAGTTGTGGAGGGCATCAGAACTTCATCAACATCCCCACTGGAAGTTTCATCAGTCTGCAAAAAAGATGGTGAGCCGATCTGAGCAGCAAAGCACAAGAATTGAGCTAGGAGGAGTTGGAGAGCCATTACATTTGAAGCTTCTTGGTTCGAGGAAGGGGTTTGCTGTTCCTTCCGAACCCTCTTGGTGCATCGACTCTTTGTGCGTGCTCATGCCAACTGGGAGGAAGCAGGGACGGATCATGATGGAATATAACTGCCGAGTGCTGTCGTCATCGGCAAAGCTGTCTAAACCTGAAGGAGACCGGATTTTCAAAATTTTCAGACTCCTGATAAGGAAAGAAGAGAGGGTCATCCAGGCCCTGGTAAAAAGTTCTGAACCATCCTGATGCTTTTTTGGGGTTCAGTTTGATGCCTGGAAGACTATACAAGGCTTTGCCCTGGTGATTTGGAGCGGTTAAGGATCACCTTCAGGCCAGAGACCGTGACATTGGCGCTGGATGATTTCGCCATTGGGCTCGCTGCGGAGATTTTGCGTGTCCAAGATCTAGGGTTCGCGCGGCTGCGAGCTGTTCGATTGAAACTGATGCGTTGCCATCGGCTCATTGAGCATTGACCAAGTTGACAATCGGCAAAATTAGCATAAAGGAAATCGGCAAAATCAAAGGGAGTTCTTCATTAATCATATGATTTCTTACAAAGAGAAGCCGATTGCTCGACAAAAGGGGAACAGATTGCTACTGCTAATCCTATGCTAGTAGTCCCTATTCTAAGGGCTGTTGCTGTCTTCGCCGTCGCTAGGGAAGCTGCCGTCATTGCTGCTGTCGACGAGTTCCTCGTCGCTGCTACTGTAACCTTCAGCAGGAGCTCCTTCCTCTTCATCATCGTCGTCTTCATCTGACCAAGCCCAGCCACGGATGCGCTTTGGCGGCGGTTCGGGAGGAGACGTCGTCCTCTTTTTCCTCCTTCGTGTCGGAGGAGATGTCTTCGTCTTCATCATCCTCTTCTTCTTCTTTGGTGGAGGAGGTGAATTTACCCCGGAAGGAGGGGTCATCGTCGCTCTCCGCCTCCAGTTCTCCGTCAATCAGGAAACGGAGGTCGTCCTCCCCGTCAGTCAGGGGCATGTCGCCATCTGACCAGACGAGGTCCTCGGGTCGGCCATCTGGCACGAAATCGAAGTCCCACTCCTGCTCATCCCAATGCTTGGGAGCGCGCCTATTGTACGCTTCCATCTGGTTGTGCTCTGGAATCGGCTCGCTTGAGGAAGAGGATTGGAGAGAAACGGAAGAGGAGGAGGAGGAAGACATGGCCATAGGAAGAGGGTTTTTGGACTGATGGTTGGTAAGCGAAGGGGATGAAGAAGGGAACTGCAAGATGTGGCTAAATAAAAGGGGATATAGCGGAGATTTAATGCTCAAGCAGTTTTCGAGGATGTGGTGCCACAACTGTCAAATCGTGCAGAGAAGTTGAGAAGGCAAGGCATCATGATGAAGAATACTGCGACGGTTCTGCTCTGCCACGACATGACCCCTCGAAGGAAAAACAGAGTGGTTTTGAAATTATCATTGCCAAAACCAGGGGGGCATGTGTTATCACCAGATTTTGGCTAAATCAGGAGATGGGCCGTAAGTGAAGATGGGCTTGAAGGATATACGCGTGGAGCATCTTTGAAGCGGCCTTGCACAAAGAGTTTGGGCTAGATTGCCCGTGTATCTGTAAATATAGTAGATTGCATCTTAGTTCAGATAGAGTTTAACCCGTGCACGGTTAGGTGCACGCCCGAATAGAAAGTCCCTTGGACTATAAATATATATCTAGGGTTATCGAGAAAGAGGACAATCACGTTCACAACAAACACAAAACAGGCGCATCGCCACCCCTACTTTCGAGGGTTTCTTCCGGGTAAGCATCATGCTGCCTAGCGCATCTAGGCAGTACGCGTTTATTCGTTACCTTGTGTTGCTCGTGCTGAAGCGTTGTTGATGGCGAGTAACACTATTTATCATAGGTGTTTTGGGGCTTGCATGGATGCTTTTCTTATACATGCTTGCTTAGCTATGCTGCCCCACGATATCTAGCTGCCCTTATACCTACCTAGGTGTAAGGGCAGCACCTTGCTTGTTCGTTATTTAGTAGATCCAATCTGTTATAGTTGCTCCTTGATTCTTCAAGGATTGGTTTAATATCTGTATGGTTAGGCCTTGCAAACGGGTTGAACGATCCGGTAGTACGTAAGGTATGGTTTGTTAGTCCTAAGAGGGATGTTCCGGGAATTAACTTAACGTTGGTTTTTAGGCCTCTTTTAGGGTTAGTTTTCCATTATCTTTCGTGTCTATTAGGCTCAACTACGCGCAGGATGTTCCGATCATGTGGTGAAAACCCTAAACTGTCGTAGATTAGATTAACTTTATATTGATCAAGCAGGAGCCCCATGTCATCGTTAACCCGACGTAAGCCATGGGGCGATCGGCTCTTTGAGCCGATCCACAGGGCAACCTGAGAGCCGATAGGGCTCGTATTTAATGTTTACGTGTCTGCCATGCAGGAAACTAATCGAAGCAATTCAACACCTTCCTGACCAGGTATAGGTCAGGTGGCACGCCCTTGCAACCGCCAGGACGTGTGCCGGAACATTTGCGGGACGACGTCGAGGGACCAGGGCCCCCTGCAGCCTTGGAAGCCTCCCGGCTCTTCGTGTTGCTTAACCACTGCTCGCCGGTGGGTTTTGGCAGGCAACAGTTGTTTACAACTTAATACTGGAGGGGGTGCGGATGCTAACCCGAAGGTGGATTATTTAGGCATAGATGCATGCTGGATAGCGGTCTATGTACTTTGTCGTAATGCCCTGATTAAATCTCATAGTAATCATCATTGATATGTATTGAATCTTGATTTGTCAATTGCCCATCTGTAATTTGTTCACCCAGCATGCTAGTTATCTTGTTGGAGAGACACCACTAGTGAACTGTGGACCCCGGTCCATTCTTTTACATCTGAATACAATCTACTGCAATCTTTGTTCTTACTGTTCTTTGCAAACAAACACCATCTTCCACTCGATACGCTTAATCCTTTGTTTTCAGCAAGCCGGTGAGATTGACAACCTCACTGTTACGTTGGGGCAAAGTTTCTTGATTGTGTTGTGCAGGTTCCACGTTGGCGCCGGTTTCACTGGTGTTGCGCCGCACTACACTCCTCCACCAACAACCTTCACGTGCTTCTTGGCTCCTACTGGTTCGATAACCTTGGTTTCTTTCTGAGGGAAAACTTGCTGTTGTGCGCATCACACCTTCCTCTTGGGGTTCCCAACGGACGTGTACATCTACGTGCATCAATCACATTCTTCCTGAAGTTTATATCGAAAAATTCCTTTTCCTGCTAAAATGAAGGAATATTCTGTTATAACTAGTGTAGTTAACAAAAGTGCAAAGAAACCTATAGAACCTGAGGAGCAAATAAATGTTGAACCTGCTGTTGCAATAGTTAAAGACCTTGTGACTGAAAATGTAGAAGATGGTCACATCATTTTCTGTGAAGATGCTTCTAATATTGTTTCACATCCTAGTAAGTCTAGGAAAGCCAGCGTTCCTATGCTCTCTGTTAAAATTGGTGATCATTGTTATTATGGTTTATGTGATATTGGTGCTAGTTCTAGTGCCATTCCTTATGAGCTTTACGTGGAAATCATGCATGAAATTGGTTCTTGTGAACTTGAAGATATTGATGTGGTTATTCGGCTAGCTAATAGAGAAACTATCTCTCCTATTGGTATTGTTCGAGATGTGGAAGTTTTATGTGGTAAGATTAAATATCCTGCTGACTTTTTGGTACTTGGTTCTGCTGCTAGTAAGACTTGTCCTATCATTTTTGGTAGACCCTTTCTAAATACTTGTGGAGCTATTATAGATTGCAAGAAAGAGAAAATTGTGACTAAATTTGCTGGTGAATCTTATGAGTTTAATTTCTCTAAATTTTCCAAAGCTCCTTATGAAGCTGAATTGCCTAATGATGACTTTAGAGTTGAACAGCTTGCATCTATTGCTCTTGCTCCTACTAATCCTTTGCAGCAATATTTGGAGGATCACGAGAGTGAAGTCTTTAGGGAAGAAAGGAATGAGCTTGATGAAATCTTCCTTCGTCAACCCATTCTTAAGCATGATTTACCGGTCGAAGATCTAGGTACAACACCACCACCAAAGGAAGATCCTGTTTTTGATTTGAAACCGTTACCTGATAATCTTAAGTATGCTTATATTGATGATAAGAAAACATATCCTGTTATTATTAGTGCTAAGCTTTCAGATTTTGAGGAAGAAAGATTATTGGAAATATTGAAGAAACATCGAGGAGCTATTGGCTACACTCTTGATGAATTGAAGGGGATTTCTCCCTCTATTTGCCAACATGCCATCAAGATGGAAGATGATGCAAAGCCCGTTGTTGAACATCAGCGTCGTCTAATTCCTAAGATGAAGGATGTGGTAAGGAATGAGGTATTAAAACTTCTTGAAGCTGGTATTATATATCCTATTGCTGATAGTAGATGGGTTAGTCATGTGCATTGTGTTCCTAAGAAAGGAGGAATAACTGTTGTACCTAATGATAATGATGAGCTCATCCCTCAAAGAGTAGTTGTAGGGTATAGAATGTGCATTGATTTTCGAAAGGTTAATAAAGTTACTAAGAAAGATCATTACCCTTTACCATTTATTGATCAAATGCTAGAAAGGTTATCTAAAAATACTCATTTCTGCTTTCTTGATGGTTATTCTGGGTTTTCACAAATTGCTGTTAGAGCTAAAGATCAAGAGAAAACCACTTTCACTTGTCCCTATGGAACTTATGCTTATAGGCGTATGCCTTTTGGTTTATGTAATGCTCCTGCTACTTTTCAAAGATGCATGTCCGCTATTTTTCATGGCTTTTGTGAAAAGATTGTAGAGGTATTCATGGATGATTTTTCCGTCTATGGGAATTCTTTTGATAATTGTTTGCGAAACCTTGATAAAGTTTTGCAGAGATGTGAAGAAACTAACCTTGTTCTTAATTGGGAGAAATGCCACTTTATGGTTAATGAAGGAATTGTATTGGGACATAAAATTTCTGAGAGAGGTATCGAAGTTGATAGAGCTAAAGTGGAAGCAATTGAGAAGATGCCCTATCCTAGGGATGTTAAAGGTATTCGTAGTATTCTTGGTCATGCTGGTTTTTATAGGAGATTTATTAAAGATTTCTCTAAAATTTCAAAGCCTCTTACTAATCTTCTTCAAAAAGATGTACCTTTTGTTTTTGATGATGATTGTAAGGAAGCTTTTGAAACTTTAAAGAAAGCCTTAACAACTGCTCCTGTAGTTGAACCTCCTGATTGGAATTTACCTTTTGAAATTATGTGTGATGCTAGTGATTTTGCTGTAGGTGTTGTTCTTGGACAGCGAGTAGATAAAAAATTGAATGTTATTCATTATGCTAGTAAGACTCTTGATGCTGCTCAAAGAAATTATGCTACAACTGAAAAAGAGTTATTAGCTGTAGTTTTTGCTTGTGAAAAGTTTAGACCTTATATTGTTGATTCAAAAGTCACAGTTCATACTGATCATGCTGCAATTAGGTACCTTATGGAAAAGAAAGATGCTAAGCCAAGGCTTATTAGATGGGTGCTTCTTTTGCAAGAATTTGATTTACATATTGTAGATAGGAAAGGTGCCGATAATCCTGTTGCTGATAATTTGTCTAGATTGGAAAATATTGCTTATGATCATGTTCCTGTTAATGATAGTTTTCCAAATGAACAATTGGCTGCAATAAAGGTGAGCTCGCGAGATAGTCCTTGGTATGCTGATTATGCTAACTTTATTGTTTCCAAGTACTTGCCTCCAACCTTTTCAGCTCAGCAAAGGAGGAAATTCTTTTATGATTTGAGGCATTATTTTTGGGATGAACCACACTTATATAAAGAAGGAGTGGATGGTATTATGCGAAGATGTGTCCCCAAATATGAACAACAAGAGATATTGAGTAAGTGTCATGGTAGTGTGTATGGAGGACATCACGCGGAGATAGAACCACACAAAAGGTTCTACAGTCAGGTTTTTATTGGCCAACTCTCTTTAAAGATGCAAGAAAGTTTATTTTATCTTGTGATGAATGTCAAAGAGTTGGTAATATCTCTAGACGCAATGAAATGCCTATGAATTACACTCTTGTTATTGAACCATTTGATTGTTGGGGATTTGACTTCATGGGTCCTTTCCCTTCTTCAGAAGGTAACACTCATATACTTGTTGCTATTGATTATGTTACTAAATGGGTAGAAGCCATACCCACAAAAAGTGCTGATGGTGAGACTTCTTTAAAAATGCTTTTAGATATTATTTTTCCTAGGTTTGGAGTACCTAGATATCTTATGACTGATGGAGGTTCTCATTTTATTCATGGTGGTTTTAGAAAAACTCTTGCTAAATATGGTATTAATCATAGAATTGCTTCAGCTTATCATCCTCAAACTAGTGGGCAAGTAGAACTATCAAATAGAGAAATTAAATCTATCTTGCAAAAGACTGTTAATAAATCTAGGAAAAATTGGGCTAGTAAGTTGAAGGAAGCGTTGTGGGCTTATAGAACTGCTTATAAAAATCCTATGGGTATGTCTCCTTATAAAATGGTTTATGGAAAAGCTTGTCATTTAGCTTTCGAACTAGAGCACAAAGCTTATTGGGCTGTAAGAGAACTTAATAAAGATTCTAAACTCGCCGGTAAGAAAAGGTTGCTACAATTGAGTTCTTTAGATGAGTGGAGAAGTGAAGCTTATGAAAATGCTAAACTTTTTAAAGAGAAAGTTAAGAAATGGCATGATAGAAGAATTATTAAAAGAGAATTTAATGTTGGAGATAAAGTCCTATTGTATCGGTCTCGTCTCAGATTTTTTGCAGGAAAATTGCTCTCAAAATGGGAAGGACCATATGTCATTGTGGAGGTGTATCGTTCAGGGGCAATAAAAATTGCTTCGTTGAAAGATGATGCCACACAAGTGGTGAATGGACAAAGACTCAAGCATTATATTTCTGAGATTCTTATAATGAAGATGTTGATGTTATTCGAGTGGTGAGTCCGGAAACTTTCATCAAAGATCAAATTGATAGTTCTGCAGAGTTCGACTTTGAATAGGTAACAGTTTTGGTAGTAAAGAGTCCGCGTTTAACGTTCCGAACAATATTTTTGCTATTTTTAGAAAATTTGAAAAATTACGAGATCGAACCAAAGTGGAGGAGGCGCACGAGGGCGCGTCCCCACGTGGTGGTGCGGGCCCCACCCTGGCCGCGCCGCCATATGAGGACGGCTCCTCGGAGTCCCTCTTCCACTCGTGTTCGACCTGGTACTTTCCTTTTGTCGTGAAAGTTTTTGCTATATAATCCCCCGGACCCTCCGAGATCCGTATATCGTCTTCTCGTCGTGTTTTGTTTCGACCTGTTTCTGTTCAGATGTCGTCGCAAGGTTCATCCTCAGAAGATTATGCAACGCGTCGCAAACGTGAGCTCCTCCAGGATCTAGATCAAGGAACTTTCGTTGGATGGGCGGAAGAGGAAAGGGTCGTGACAAGACGGAAAGAGATGGATGAGGGTGTCAAGGAGGAAGTGAAGAAGATGTCATCAATAAAAAGAGAGCGGGAAGCTGTGGGGAGTAAGCCAATCTTGGTGGGATCGGTTAACACTCGACGTTCTTTTTCTCATAACTTGCAGGGACCTTTACCACCTGCTCCTGGCCTCAACTCTTTCCCTGCTGTGGAGGAAGCTCTTCGGGTTACCGATGAGTTTTGTGATCAATACCGTGTTCTGAGAAGGGAAGTGGAGATTCTTCAGGAGGAGAACAACCGACTTCGCAGAATGCTAGAGCGGTTCCTCACTCCCATCAGGGTCGTTCCACCATCACCACCGAAGGAGTAATTCATCATTGGTATTGGCATCCCCTTGGCTTGTTCCAAGCTTGGGGGAGTGCCGCGGTATCACATCATCACTATCTTTTACCTTTTTGCTATCAAGTAGTGTCATATCATGAGTAGGGAAGTTATCGTATAAGATGGTTTGCAGTGTGGAAGTATCTCTCTTTTAGTTGGTTATCTATGTATCCCTTGGTGTGAGTTATTGTTATGTAATATTAATGAGAAGTTTTATCATTTAATTTTTGCACACCTTATTTTAGTTTGCAATTTATGTTATATGATTGATCTAGTTAGTATTGATGTCACTTTGGGAGCATCAAGTAAATCTATTTGGTTTTGGCAAACTTAGCATTGGTCAATAGCAACAATACTTTGAGGCTTAAGTAGAAAAGAGGGAAGTACATGTAGATATATTATTTTATTATCTTTCTTTCTTGTTAGCTAATGAGCTTAGTATTCTGAAGTTAAAATTGCTTGTTCTTACAAGGAAGATGCATGATTGTTTCTATCACATGTATATTTGTTTGTTTCCCTCAACTCTTATGCTTGCTAACCAACCTTGCTAGCCAAAGACCTGTACTGAGAGGGAATGCTTCTCGTGCATCCAAAACCTTAAACCAAACCCATGCCAATTGTGTCCACCATAACTTCCTACTATGTGGTATTTTGCGCCACTCCAAGTAAATATTTCATGTGCTACCTTTAACAATTCAAACTCTATTACTCCTTAATTGTGTCAATGTTTTATAGCTCATGAGGAAGTATGTGGTGTTTTATCTTTCAATCTTGTTGGGCAAACTTTCACCAATGGACTAGTGGCATATACATCCGCTTATCCAATAATTCTGCAAAAAGAGCTGGCAACGGGTTCATTTAATTCTCTTCACATGTTTTGCCCTGATTTATCAGTAAGCAACTTAATTTTGCAATAGACACTCCTCCATGGTATGTGAAATGTTGGAAGGCACCCGAGGATTCGGTTAGCCATGGCTTGTGAAAGCAAAGGTTGGGAGGAGTGTCATCCATAAATAAAACTAAAGTACATGTGTAAAGAAAAGAGAAGAGGGATGATCTACCTTGCTAGTAGAGATAACGTCCTTCATGGGAGCCCCTCTTTGAAAGTCTGTTTGACAAGGGGGTTAGAGTGCCCACTACCATTCGTTGACAACAACAAACACCTCTCAAAACTTTATTTTTATGCTCTCTTTATGATTTCAAAACTTAAAAGGCTCTAGCACATGATTTAATCCCTGCTTCCCTCTGCGAAGGGCCTATCTTTTACTTTTATGTTGAGTCAGTAAACCTATTTCCCTCTATCTCAAGCAAGCAATTGAGTTGTTGTGATCCAACCATTTATATTGTGATCTATTCAATCATGTCTTTTATTCTTCCTTGTTTAGTACAAATTTTATCTGAGTGAATATGACTTTGAAAGTTATCAATGATTATGAGGAGATTGTTATGATTGAGCATGTAAGTTCTGCCATATAAGCTCTAATATAAAGACTCTGCTCGAAAGATAAGTACAATCTGTTAATTGTTCTTTGACCAAGAACGAAGTTTGCCATCACCAATTATGATTTTCTATGCACCTTTATTTGTGATCTCTCTTTACTTATTTCAAGTTGAGTTATATGAGGAAGTTGTTTACTAGAATGTCTTGTGTGAATTAATAAATGTGATGCTTCTTGTCCGTATTTTATTTATCGACTCTTCAATCCATAAACATGTGGTCTTGTTTACTGAGTTCAGTTTCGCTTGGGGACAAGCGAGGTCTAAGCTTGGGGGAGTTGATACGTCCATTTTGCATCACTATTTTATATCATAATTTACTGTTATTCATTGATATATTTCATATTTAGAGATGATACTTATGTTATTTCACCTATTTTGCATGTTTCATGATTATTGGAGAATCACTCACCGGAGTCAGAATTCTGCTGGAAAAAGCACCGTCAGGATACAATATTTCTGAAGATCAACAATTGACGGAAAATATACCGAAGCTCCTATTTTTCCAAATGACGGAGCCAGCCAAAAGGGGAGGCCGAGGAGGGCCGCCATGGGCCCTCCCCATAGGCTGGCGCGGCCACCAAGCCAGGCGCACCGCCATGTGGGGAGGGGGCCACGACCCCCTCGGCCATCGCCCTTTCGTACTTCATCTCTCGAAAACCCTAAGGTGCAAGGGGGCATCGAGGATAGATACCGCCGCCACTGCGAGGCGGAAAAACACCAGAGAGAAAAGAGCTCTCCGGCAGGCAGAAATCTGCCGGAGAAATTCCCTCCCGGAGGGGGAAATCATCGCCATCGTCACCGTCATCGAGCTGGACTTCATTGGGATCATCATCATCATCATCTCCATCACCGACACCGTCATCTCCACCGCTGCACCTCGTCTCCGCTGTAACATCTTGGGTTGAATCTTGAGTATTTCCTATGGGAAACTCTCCCGGTGTTGATTACTTCTTGTTATTGATTCTATTGAGTGAAACCGTTGAATCAAGGTTTATGTTCAGATTGTTATCCATCATCATATCACCTCTGATCATGTTCCATATGATGTCTTGTGTGTAGTTTGTTTAGTTCTTGGGGACATGGGTGAAGTCTAAATGTTAGTAGTGAACTATATTGAGTAATATTTAATGGTTTGATATTTAAGTTGTGTTGTTATTCCTCTAGTGGTGTCATGTGAACGTCGACTACATGACACTTCACCTTTATGGGCCTAGGGGAATGCATCTTGTATTCGTTTGCTAATTGTGGGGTTGCCGGAGTGACAGCAACCTGAACCCCCGTTGGTATATCGATGCATGAGGGATAGCAGGATCTCAGAGTTTGAGGCTGTGGTTAGATTTATCTTAATTACTTTCTTGTATTTGCGGATGCTTGCAAGGGGTTTAATCACAAGTATGTATTAGTCCTAGGAAGGGCGGTGCATTAGCATAGGTTCACCCACACAACACTTATCAAAACAATGAAGATTGATCAAATATATGAAGCGAAAGCACTAGATTAAATTCCCGTGTGTCCTCAAGAACGTTTGGTCATTATAAGTAAACAAACCGGCTTGTCCTTTGTGCTAAAAATGATTGGGCCACTCGCTGCAATTATTACTCTCGCATTTTACTTACTTGTATTTTATTTATCTGCTATACCAAAACCCCCTGAAAACTTGTATGTGAGCATTTACAGTGAATCCTTCATCGAAACTGCTTGTCAACACCTTCTGCTCCTCGTTGGGTTCGACACTCTTATTTATCGAAAGTACTACGATACACCCCCTATACTTGTGGGTCATCACTCGTAACTCCACACGAAAAAGAGCCAATGCTCATGTATATAGCAGCAACGGTGTAGGTTTTTAGCACCGTCCTAGTGGTCGAGTGAGAGGAGGCAGGGAGAGTTCATGGTGTGCAACGACCCGTCTATTACCTCAGCGAAGTACTCACGCCAGCAAAGCAGAGATATCCTCATCATCAGAAGTTAGCATATGCCGTATGGAGAACATCACGTAAGATGCGACATTACTTCACGGAGCACCCGATTATTGTGGTAAGCGAAGCACCATTGAAGAATATACTTACTAACCCAGAGGCTACGGGTAGAGTATCTCAATGGGCTATCGAGATAGCGCCACACGGCATATCCTATGTCAATCGGACGGCAATCAAGTCTCGGGTTCTTCCAGATTTTCTGGCAGATTGGATTCAATCCCAAACTCCAGCAGCATCCGACATGTCTGGATCATGGTTAATGTATTTTGATGGGTCAAAGCGAAGCACAAGAGCAGGTGCAGGAGTAATACTGATATCACCGCAGGGAGACAAGATGAAGTATATCCTACGCATGAATTTCCCGCTGCCGACAAACAATGAAGCAGAATACGAAGCACTGTTGCACGGAATGAGAATGGCCAAGGCATGTGGAGCAACTCGCCTGGAAATTTATGGAGATTCGAATCTTGTGGTGCAGCAGTCGATGAATTTGTGTGATGCAATCAGTGATAATATGATTGTTTACCATCAATTATACCAGAACATGGAAGCCAAATTCGAAGGGTGCGGGCTAAAACACATCGGCAGAGCCAGCAATGAAGAAGCAGATGCTCTGGCAAATATCGGGTCCATGTGCTCCCCTATTCCAGATGGAGTATTTTATGAAGTCATCGCCCAGCGATCAATCAAGGAGAAAGTGTCGGCACCTCCAAAAATATCGACTGATGATTCAGGAGCAGAACCAAAGCAAAATGTCGAAGAGTCTACATCGCAACTCGAGAGCAGGTCCTTCTACTTGAGCCCCTTTGGACCAAGCCTTTACCGGACGACCCAATGGAAGCCAGGCGTATTGTGAGACGCTCTAAAGCCTTTACCATAGTAAACGGGGAACTTTACAAGCGCAGTATCTCCGGTATCTTTCAAAGGTGCATCGCCATCAACGACGGTAAAGCTCTACTACGCGAGATACACGAAGGAACTTGTGGTCACCACGCAAGTAGCAGAGCTCTTGTGGCCAAAGCTTTTAGAGCAGGATTTTATTGGCCAACAGCAGCGTCGGATGCTCGAGACCTAGTACGGAAGTGCGATCCCTGCCAGCGTTTTCGCCAAAGCCGCATGCTCCGCAACAGATCTAATGACCATACCCTTGGCTTGGCCTTTTGCGCAATGGGGAAAAGACCAAGTTGGACCGCTGCCAAGATCATCGCCTGGGGGGCACACATATCTATTGGTCGCAGTCGATAAATTCACCAAATGGATGGAGGCTGTACCAGTCAAAGATCAAAAAGCTGAAACTGCTGTCCAATTTTTCAAGGGAATAACTTGTCGGTTTGGCATGCCACACAGCATCGTTACGGATAATGGAAGTAACTTCGACTCCAAAAAGTTTCGAAAATTTTGTGACGATGGTGGTATCAAACTGAAATTCGCTTCAGTCGCACATCCTCAAACCAATGGTCAAGTCGAAAGAATCAATGGGTTAATAGGAGATGGCATTAAAAAGCGCCTTACAGGCGCGACTGGAGCTTGGGCCGAATAATTACCATCTGTACTTTGGAGCTTGCGCACCACGCCAAACAGATCGACTTAGTATACTCCTTTTTTCCTCGTTTACGGAGCTGAAGCAGTTTTACCAGCCGATGTCCGCTTTGAAGCTCCTCGGGTAATTGCATACACGGAAACAACCTCCAACAACACACTGCAAGACGCTGTGGATCTCCTCGACGAAGCTCGGGACATCGCCTTAGCAAGAACAACGGTGTATCAGCAGGCGTTAAGAAATTACCAGAGTCGACGAGTACGCAATCGAAGCTTCAGGATCGGAGATATGGTACTACGATTAAAGCAAGAAAGACACTTGAAGCTCGAATCTCCGTGGGAAGGACCGTTCATAGTCATTAAAGTGATACCAGGAGGAGCTTACCATCTCAAGAACCCAGCCTCGGGTGAAGACGTCGAAAACCCATGGAACGTTGCACATTTGCGACGATTCTACGCATAGGGTTCAGCTACCCCTTACTTGTTACGTGACAGCTTCTTAGTTTATCCTATATTATGAATAAAATTCTCGGTTGGACTTCCACCCTTATTGTTTCAAGTATCATCACCCGAACGAGTGTTCAGGTTCACTTTATCGGCTCTTACTCCCATCGGGAGCGTTGGCCAAAATTATGTTCTTCGTGGTTTACTCATTCGAGTACTACATGGAATTATTATTAAATACTCCCATCGGGAGCTATGGACGTCAATACATAACAAACCATCCAAGCCTCAAGATAATACGCGAGTGCTGCAGTCGATGGACATATTATTACTTACGAAAAGGCTCATATCGGTGCACCGTGTTACGAAGCCAATTGCCTAAATCCCTCGTTTACTCGATTGGTGTCGCTCTTGCAGAACTTACATATCAACTCTGCAAAGATTGAAATTACAACTGAATCGTCGAGTGAGCAGGTTGACTTGATCACTCAGCCGCCCTTGACAAAAACTTATTAATCGAATTAACAATATCAAAGAAAAGAAAATGATGTATAAAACACGCATCGGAATACATACAGGATACCTCTTGCAACGCAAGATTGTTATACATGTTTACAACTTTCATGGCAGGTTTCCTTGGTCTTCTCGGGCCTTCAGATCCCTCTCAATCCCCGTTTCCATCCGGGAGATAATAACATATGCAGGATTTCTAGCAATGTCATAATACTGGTCTAATCTCCTATTGGTATTTGCTATGGCCTCTAAATCTAAGGTCGGATGACATGCTAAAACTGAGGCAAGGGCAAGTTCAGCACCAGCTAGGAGCTCCTTCCGCACCAGCAATCGAACCATTTCTGGAGTCTTGAATCGATTGAATAAAGCAGACAAAGTTTCGGGTGCCTGGTCTAATGGAAATAGGGTTCTCCATATCATCGAGAGATGAGGATTGTACTTATCAAAGTAGTAATGCACCTTCTCCGCTCGATGCTCGAATTTAGCTATGGCGATGGCTTTTGGTCGGTTGGTCCATAATTCATGTTTCGGGTGATCGATATCAGTCATCGCCTCGATCTTTTCATGAATCCTCCTGTTTTCTTTCGATTCATCGAAGGCCACGACTGGTGGGAAACAAAAATCAGTCAGAAGAAAAGCTTTCGAGGAAAAACTTCAATAAAAATCGGAAGATGGACATATGCTTACAGCTCAAGCTTTCAGTAGCAACACGGAGACAGTCAAGAGCATGACGTTCGATTGCAGTAGCAATCTCACTCTTTCTTTTCACCAAAGCCGCCATTGCGTGAAGAGTGGTTATGTCTCTGTTTAATCGAGATATTTGGTCACGCAAACGACGAACAAGGTCGGATTCATCGTTAGCCGAAGAATTTAAAGAAGGGTCGACACGAGAAGAAGTCGAAGGAATCTGCAGCACAATTCTCAGTTCAGAATGGCATTAATAAAAACTCCCATCGGGAGCGCGGCGTATATATTACATCCAAAAGATTGTTGACACTGGCAATAGAGCCAGTATGAAACGGGACTAGGTTAAAATTGTATCAGGTCTTAATTACAGTGACAAAGCAAGAATCCATTCAAGGAAGAGCTGATGATGAGTCAGGGGCAGCTTCAGGCACAGCTTTGGTCTTCGCTTCGTCGACTAGCTTGAGGAGCTGATTAGCACATATCACTGCCGATTGTTTGAAGGGCTCAAGATTGACTAGACAATTGTTGTCATCTACAGGCAATGCCTTAGACAACTTTTCTAGTTCAGAGCCTAGCCCATGACCCATTAGTAGCTGAAAAGTAAGAACCGCCCCAAACAAACGGGAGCGACACTTAAGTACCTCTGCAGGCTTAGAAGGGTCGACGAAGAAAGCGTCTGCCATCTCGCCAAGAGTCTTGTCCTGCTTCATCTTCGGGAATATCATCGAGAACAACCTCGACAATGCACCCTTGGTTTTTTGCAAGAGACCAAGGACCTGGATGTTAGACCCAGTAGCGAGTGACAGGGCGTCAGACATGGAATCTTCTCGAAGCTTGCGGGCTCGATTGATGGTCATATCGGCAGCATCTGGAAGGGAATGGATAAGCAACCCAGAGGATAGTATTAGAAAAATAACATGCACGGAGGAACTTACTTAGCAAGTTTGTGATGGATTCACGGAGGACGCCTTCTTTTTCATCGGCTGCAATAGCAGCCCCGCGTCTAGCGTCCTGCTCATCCTTCATCTTCTTTTTTAGCTTCTTAAGCTCATCTTTCAGCAGGATGTTTTGATTTTGAGCATCGGCTGTGAGCTTATTAGCTTCCAGCACTTGATCAGCCGAAGTTTTGATGGTCTTTCGAAGCTGAACGTTCTCTGACTCCAGGCGAGTGAACTGATCGACAAAGTCTGCCACAGCGTCAACTGTGGCATAGATTGGCTGCGAGGAAAAAGATAAAGAGTTTTAGCCAAGTGCGGAAGTACACCGTAAAAGGAAATCAAGCTAAAGTGGTTTACTTACATGATCACGGGCAGCTGGAGGAATGGGTGTGCTAGCAGAAGGAATAACCTTCGACACCGGTATCTTCACCACACACGTCCTTGAGGGCGGCGTTGGGTCGGCAGTCGAAGGATTCGACTCCTTGGCTGACTCGGCCTTTCCAGAGAATAACTTGGCCCTCTTTGCGAGAGGGACTTCATCATCATCGTCAGAACTGTTTGGAAGCAAGGATATCAGTTACACAGAACAAAGAAGAATGGATGTAAAGGGGAAAACAGATACTCACAGGTCTAAGTCATCTTCAACAGCAAAAAATCCTGTCGAACTCTTTGCGGCAGGGGGGCGATGCAGTTTCATTGGCAGCATTATCTTGTCCGCTAGGAGTCGATTCAGCCGTCGTTATCAAATGTTCGTTGATCCTCCTGCACCGCCTATCCCTGGTGAAAGCATCGTCTTCAGGCGCTTCGTCTCCTTGGACGTCACTATCCTCGAGGACGTGCTGCACATCTTCGGTCCCCTTGGAATCGTCATCATCATCCTCGGGTTCCAAACCACTTTCGGGTGTAGGAGGATAACATTGAGCGATAGTAGAGGCCTGCCGATAGATAAAGAAGTTGATGAAGAATCGGATGACAACATAAGAATAACAAGTAAAACAAGCGCAATGAAGATTACGTCGGCCGGTAGATGCTTGAAGTCATATGGAGGGCGGGCCGAAGTCAGGATGATGTTGTCCTTCTGGCTGAAGTGAGTAAGGCGCCGCACCTCATCACAGAGTTCCTCATCTGACAGGTCGGCTGAGCTAACTCATGATTTATCATCCTTACCAACATACATCCACAACGGGTGCGGTCGGGACATCAACGGTTGCACTCGACGCTTTAGAAACACCGAGACCACCTTAGTGCCGCACATTGTTTGGCCTCCTGTGTTCTTCAGATCTACGACCTGTTCGAACAAACGATCGGCTACAGCACTTTCTTCGGCAGTCAAGGTGTTTTGCCAGGATTTCTTCGGGCGCGCCAGATGTCTACGGGTGCTTCTATTCTTGTAGACAGTGTTGGGCCTCCAAGAGCAGAGGTTTGTAGAACAGCAGCAAGTTTCCCTTAAGTGGATTACCCAAGGTTTATCGAACTCAGGGAGGAAGAGGTCAAAGATATCCCTCTCATGCAACCCTGCAACCACAAAGCAAGAAGTCTCTTGTGTCCCCAACACACCTAATAGGTGTACTAGTTCGGCGAAGAGATAGTGAAATACAAGTGGTATGAATGAATATGAGCAGTAGTATGGCGCCAGAAAATAGCTTACTGGCGTGCAGTTGATGGTAGTAATATTGTAGGAAGTAAACATGCAGTAGTAACGCAGCAGCAGTAACTCAGTAGTAGTAACTCAGTAAAACAGTAACAAGCAGTGATAGCAGTATTTAGGAACAAGGCCTAGGGATTAGACTTTCACTAGTGGACACTCTCAACTTTGATCACATAACAGAATAGATAAATGCATACTCTACACTCTTGTTGGATGATGAACACATTGCGTAGGATTACACGAACCCTCAATGCCGGAGTTAACAAGCTCCACAATTCAATGTTCATATTTAAGTAACCTTAGAGTGTAAGATAGATCAATACGACTAAACCAAGTACTAACGTAGCATGCACACTGTCACCTTCATGCTTATGTAGGAGGAATAATACACATCAATACTATCATAGCAATAGTTAACTTCGCAATCTACAAGAGATCATGATCATAGCATAAACCAAGTACTAACACGGATGCACACACTGTCACCATTACATCGTGCAGGAGGAATAAAACTACTTTAATAACATTGCTAGAGTAGCACATAGATAAATTGTGATACAAAACACATTGCAATCATAAAGAGATATAAATAAGCACTTCACTATGCCATTCATAACAGTGAATAAGTATTCTGTGAAATATAGCCTAAGAGACCCACACGGTGCACACACTGTCACCTTTACACACGTGGGACAAGGAGTCTCCGGAGATCACATAAGTAAAACTCACTTGACTAGCATAATGACATCTAGATTACAAGCATCATCATATGAATCTCAATCATGTAAGGCAGCTCATGAGATTATTGTATTGAAGTACATAGGAGAGAGATGAACCACATAGCTACCGGTACAGCCCCGAGCCTCGATGGAGAACTACTCCCTCCTCATGGGAGCAGCAGCGGTGATGAAGATGGCGGTGGAGATGGCAGCGGTGTCGATGGAGAAGCCTTCCGGGGCACTTCCCCGTTCAGGGTGCCGGAACAGACTCCTGTCCCCGATCTTGGCTTCGATGGCGGCGGCTCGGAAGGTTTCTCGTACCGTGGCTTCTTCCGTGGGTTTTCGATGCAGGGGCTTTATATGGCGAAAGGGCAGCCTCGGAGGGGGCTGGGGCCACCACACCATAGGCTGGGCGGCCGGGCCAGGCCGTGCCACCCTATCATCTGGGCCCACAGGGCCCTCCTCTGGCGGCTCTCGGGTGTTGGATGCTTCCGGGCAAAATAGGAACAGGCGTTGATTTCGTCCAATTCCGAGAATATTTCGTTACTAGGATTTCTGAAACCAAAAAAAAACAGAACTGGCACTTCGGCATCTTGTTAATAGGTTAGTTAAAATGCACAAATATGACATAAAGTGTGCATAAAATATGTAGGTATCATCAATAAAGTAGCATGGAACATAAGAAATTATCGATACGTTGGAGACGTATCAGCATCCCCAAGCTTAGTTCTGCTCGTCCCGAGCAGGTAAAACGATAACAAAGATAATTTCTTAAGTGACATGCCATCATAACCTTGATCATACTATTGTAAGCATATGTAATGAATGCAGCGATCAAAACAATGGTAATGACATGAGTAAACAAGTGAATCATAAAGCAAAGACTTTTCATGAATAGTACTTCAAGACAAGCATCAATAAGTCTTGCATAAGAGTTGACTCATAAAGCAATAAATCAAAGTAAAGGTATTGAAGCAACACAAAGGAAGATTAAGTTTCAGCGGTTGCTTTCAACTTATAACATGTATATCTCATGGATATTGTCAACATAAAGTAATATAACAAGTGCAATATGCAAGTATGTAGGAATCAATGCACAGTTCACACAAGTGTTTGCTTCTTAAGGTGGAGAGAGATAGGTAAACTGACTCAACATAAAAGTAAAAGAATGGTCCTTCAAAGAGGAAAGCATCGATTGCTATATTTGTGCTAGAGCTTTTATTTTGAAAACATGAAACAATTTTGTCAACGGTAGTAATAAAGCATATGAGTTATGTAAATTATATCTTACAAGTTGCAAGCCTCATGCATAGTATACCAATAGTGCCCGCACCTTGTCCTACTTAGCTTGGACTACCGGATCTTCGCAATGCCATGTTTCAACCAAGTGTCACAAAGGGGTACCTCCATGCCGCCTGTACAAAGGTCTAAGGAGAAAGCTCGCATTTTGGATTTCTAGCTTTTGATTATTCTCAACTTAGACATCCATACCGGGACAACATGGACAACAGATAATGGACTCCTCTTTAATGCATAAGCATGTAGCAACAATTATTATTCTCATATGAGATTTAGGATATATGTCCAAAACTGAAACTTCAACCATGATTCATGGCTTTAGTTAGCGGCCCAATGTTCTTCTCTAACAATTTGCATGCTCCAATCATTAAGGTGATAGATCCTTCAGACAAGACGGACATGCATAGCAACTCACATGATATTCAACAATAGTTGATGGCGTTCCCCAGAAGCATGGTTATCGCACAACACGCAACTTAATAAGAGATAAAGTGCATAAGTACATATTCAATACTACGATAGTTTTTAAGGCTATTTTGTCCCATGAGCTATATATTGCAAAGGTGAATGATGGAATTTTAAAGGTAGCACTCAAGCAATTTACTTTGGAATGGCGGAGAAATACCATGTAGTAGGTAGGTATGGTGGACACAAATGGCATAGTAGTTGGCTCAAGGATTTTGGATGCATGAGAAGTATTCCCTCTCAATACAAGGTTTAGGCTAGCAAGGTTATTTGAAGCAAACTCAAGGATGAACCGGTGCAGCAAAACTCACATAAAAGACATATTGTAAACATTATAAGACTCTACACCGTCTTCCTTGTTGTTCAAAACTCAATACTAGATATTATCTAGACCTTAGAGAGACCAAATATACAAATCAAATTTTAACAAGATCTATGTATTTCTTCATTAATGGGTGCAAAGTATATGATGCAAGAGCTTAAACATGAGCACAACAATTTCCAAGTATCACATTATCCAAGACATTTTTTTAGAGTTACTACATGTAGCATTTTCCAATTCCAACCATATAACAATTTAACGAAGAAGAAACTTCGCCATGAACATTATGAGTAAATCCTAAGGACATATTTGTCCATATGCAACAGCGGAGCGTGTCTCTCTCCCACAAAGTGAATGCTAGGATCCATTTTATTCAAACAAAAACAAAAACAAAAACAAACCGACGCTCCAAGTAAAGAACACAAGATGTGACTGAATAAAAATATAGTTTCAAGAGAAGGAACCTGATACTTTGTCGATGAAGAAGGGGATGCCTTGGGCATCCCCAAGCTTAGATGCTTGAGTCTTCTTAAAATATGCAGGGATGAACCACCGGGGCATCCCCAAGCTTAGACTTTTCATTCTTCTTGATCGTAGTATATCATCCTCCTCTCTTGACCCTTGAAAACTTCCTTCACACCAAACTTCAAGCAAACTCATTAGAGGGTTAGTGCATAATCAAAAATTCATGTTCAGAGGTGACACAATCATTCTTAACACTTCTGGACATTGCACAAAACTTCTGAAAGTTAATGGAACAAAGAAACTCATTCAACTTAACAAAAGCGGCAATGCGAAATAAAAGGCAGAATCTGTCAAAAACAGAACAGTCCGTAAAGACGAATTTTAAAATGGCACCAGACTTGCTCAAACGGAAAACTCAAAACTAATGAAAGTTGCGTACATATCTGAGGATCACGCTCGTAAATTGGCAGATTTTTTCGAATTTTCTACAGAGACTTGTGCCAGAATTCGTGATAGACAGCAATGCTGTTTCTGCACAGCGATCCCAAATATAACATCAACTTTAACATAGAAACTTTACTTGGCACAAAAACATGATAAGGAGAGGTTGCTACAGTAGTAAACAACTTCCAAGACACAAATATAAAACAAAGTACTGTAGTAAAAAAACACATGGGTTATCTCCCAAGAAGTTCTTTCTTTATAGCCATTAAGATGGGCTCAGCAGTTTTAATGATGCACTCGCAAGAAATAGAAGTTGAAGCAAAAGAGAGCATAAAGAGGCAAATTCAAAACACATTTAAGTCTAACATGCTTCCTATGCATAGGAATCTTGTAAATAAACAAGTTCATGAAGAGCAAAGTAACAAGCATAGGAAGATAAAACAAGTGTAGCTTCAAAAATTTCAGCACATAGAGACGTGTTTTAGTAACATGAAAATTTCTACAACCATATTTTCCTCTCTCATAATAACTTTCAGTAGCATCATGAGCAAACTCAACAATATAACTATCACATAAAGCATTCTTATCATGAGTCTCATGCATAAAATAATTACTACTCCCAACATAAGCATAGTCATTCTTATTAATTGTAGTGGGAGCAAATTCAACAAAGTAGCTATCAAATATAGGAGGTATATTGTAATCATAATCAAATTTATCCTCCATAACAGGTGGTAACAAAAGACTACTATCATTATAATCATCATAAATGGGAGGCAAAGTATCATCAAAGTAAATTTTCTCCTCAATGCTTGGGGGACTAAAAATATCATGCTCATCAAAGCCAGCTTCCCCAAGCTTAGAATTTTCCATAGCATTAGCAACAATAGTGTTCAAAGCATTCATATTAATATGTTCCATGGGTTTTTTAATTTTCACATCAAACCATCCATGTCTTAAATCAGGAAATAGAATAAGAAGGTCATTGTTGTCCATTATGCCTAACTAGTGTAAACAAGAAACCAAATGTTGCAATTGCAGAGTCTAAAGGAAATAGCTTCGAGTACACACACAATGGCGCCAGAAAAGTACTGTTACCTGGAACCGAAGTATGAGTGCCTTTTACCTTTCCTCCCCGGCAACGGCGCCAGAAAAGTGCTTGATGTCTACGGGTGCTTCTATTCTTGTAGACAGTGTTGGGCCTCCAAGAGCAGAGGTTTGTAGAACAGCAGCAAGTTTCCCTTAAGTGGATTACCCAAGGTTTATCGAACTCAGGGAGGAAGAGGTCAAAGATATCCCTCTCATGCAACCCTGCAACCACAAAGCAAGAAGTCTCTTGTGTCCCCAACACACCTAATAGGTGTACTAGTTCGGCGAAGAGATAGTGAAATACAAGTGGTATGAATGAATATGAGCAGTAGTATGGCCAGAAAATAGCTTCTGGCGTGCAGTTGATGGTAGTAATATTGTAGGAAGTAAACATGCAGTAACGCAGCAAAGAACTCAGTAGTAACTCAAGAAACAAGAAGCGATAGCAGTATTTAGGAACAAGGCCTAGGGATTAGACTTTCACTAGTGGACACTCTCAACTTTGATCACATAACAGAATAGATAAATGCATACTCTACACTCTTGTTGGATGATGAACACATTGCGTAGGATTACACGAACCCTCAATGCCGGAGTTAACAAGCTCCACAATTCAATGTTCATATTTAAGTAACCTTAGAGTGTAAGATAGATCAATACGACTAAACCAAGTACTAACGTAGCATGCACACTGTCACCTTCATGCTTATGTAGGAGGAATAATACACATCAATACTATCATAGCAATAGTTAACTTCGCAATCTACAAGAGATCATGATCATAGCATAAACCAAGTACTAACACGGATGCACACACTGTCACCATTACATCGTGCAGGAGGAATAAAACTACTTTAATAACATTGCTAGAGTAGCACATAGATAAATTGTGATACGAATCACATTGCAATCATAAAGAGATATAAATAAGCACTTCACTATGCCATTCATAACAGTGAATAAGTATTCTGTGAAATATAGCCTAAGAGACCCACACGGTGCACACACTGTCACCTTTACACACGTGGGACAAGGAGTCTCCGGAGATCACATAAGTAAAACTCACTTGACTAGCATAATGACATCTAGATTACAAGCATCATCATATGAATCTCAATCATGTAAGGCAGCTCATGAGATTATTGTATTGAAGTACATAGGAGAGAGATGAACCACATAGCTACCGGTACAGCCCCGAGCCTCGATGGAGAACTACTCCCTCCTCATGGGAGCAGCAGCGGTGATGAAGATGGCGGTGGAGATGGCAGCGGTGTCGATGGAGAAGCCTTCCGGGGGCACTTCCCCATTCCGGCAGGGTGCCGGAACAGAGACTCCTGTCCCCCAGATCTTGGCTTCGCGATGGCGGCGGCTCTGGAAGGTTTCTCGTACCGTGGCTTCTTCCGTAAGGGTTTTCGATGCAGGGGCTTTATATAGGCGAAAGGGCAGCCTCGGAGGGGGCCTGGGGCCACCACACCATAGGCTGGCGCGGCCAGGGCCTGGCCGCGCCACCCTATCATCTGGGGCCCACAGGGCCCTCTCGGCTCTCGGGTGTTCTGGATGCTTCCGGGCAAAATAGGAACCTGGGCGTTGATTTCGTCCAATTCCGAGAATATTTCGTTACTAGGATTTCTGAAACCAAAAACAGTAGAAAACAGGAACTGGCACTTCGGCATCTTGTTAATAGGTTAGTTCCAGAAAATGCACAAATATGACATAAAGTGTGCATAAAACATGTAGGTATCATCAATAAAGTAGCATGGAACATAAGAAATTATCGATACGTTGGAGACGTATCAGCCACCAAAACGTCTTCAAAAGGAGGAAGGTTGGAGCGTCGCCCAGGTGCTGGAATATCTTGCAAATAGAACCATTTTTGTCGCCAGCCCTGGACTGGCTCTTTCATCGGGTAATCGAGGTAATCAACCTCTTTCCTGACGACGAAGCCGACGCCGCCAACAACAGGGGCCCGTCATTGCCATTATGGCGTTTGACATAGAAGATTGTCCTCCACCAACCCTAGTGGGGGTCAATGCCGAGGAAAGCCTCGCATAAGGTGATAAAGATGGAAAGATGAAGAATGGAATTTGGGGTCAGCTGCCAGAGCTGAATCCCGTAAAAAAATAGAAGGGAACGAAGAAATTCGTGGGCAGGAAGAGAAAGCCCGTGATATAAGTAGGCGACGAACATAACAGTAAAGCCCTTAGGATGCTTTGGGCGAGAAGATGGACCTGGGAGATGAATGTCGTTATCAGACGATGAGATGAAGCCGAGGGTGCGCATCTTGTTCACATCACGATTGGAGATGGTGGAGGCGCACCAATCGCGGCTAGCCTTGCTCGCACCAGATGCGGAACCTACTTCACTGGTTCCCTTCTTCTTGCCCATGGCGTCTCGAGCTCTTGGGACCAGGAACAGATGCGAGAGAAAAGGTTGAGGAGGAAGATGAGCAGTATGGAGGCGTGAAAAGTAAAAATGATGGAAAGGCCTTTTATTTATAACACAGGCTGTTGAGAAATCGTGGCCATAACTCCAAAGACATCGTGGGAGATGGACGAAGATTAAGTTGTACACGTGTCAGGAGAACGGAACCGGCGGCCCATTACTCCCACTACACGCGGAAATCGAGGAGGCATTTTGGTCAATGCACAAGCACTAGTCATTTCCTAAAACTGACCACGTAGAAGTAGGGTGGGACCGTCAGGTCACGTCCTATCAATCAGACCACGACAGTGGCAATGTCATCAGTGATGTCATCAAAAATGTCGAGTTCATAAGGAGCATCCGAAGAAAAATTAAAATCATCGGGTAGTACAACTTGAGTCTACGCACGGTTGCGAGCATCCGTACCTAGACTCGGGGGCTACTCCCATCGGGAGCGCTGGACGCGCACCCCATATATTCCAGAATCAAAGACTCCATTGCAAGGAGAGGAGCATTCCAAGAGTACCAAAGGAAGATTGAAATATTCAGACCGTTTGTCTTAAGTCCGCATTCGGTTGCAAGCACCCGCGACCAGACTCGGGGGCTACTCCCATCGGGAATGCGCACATCCGACGAAATTTTTTGCACTCCAGGATCATGCCCGGGGACTTGATTCTGTGTAGGGTAACGTTGTTTTGCCATCGGCAGTTAACCAGCAAAGCTGGACACGTTACTCGATATCCTTTACGTACTAAATCTTGCTTGAAAAATTGAAGCCCCGGTATAAATGTATCGGATGATCTATGAAGACCTGCAGAAAGCTTCGGCAGAAGAAAGCATTCGAGTAGTACAACTTGTGTCTATGCACGGTTGCAAGAATCCGTACTTAGACTCGGGGGCTACTCCCATCGGGAGCGCTGGACGCGCACCCGATAGAAGAAGATGATACTGTTACAAGGAGAACAAAACTTTGTCGGATGAAGCGAACATTCGGCAGAGGCATGCTTTAGTCTCTACCCGAAATATTTTCGGCTAGACACTCGGGGGATGCTGACGTGGGCATTACCCTTCGGGTAACTACTATAGTATTACCCCTTGCGGCCCAATCGGTGGCCCATGAAGACACCCGAAGGCCAGGTGGGCCATAGCGTCGGTTCGCAAGCTGGATTCTTGAAGAGCAAGGCAAGAAGACGAAGAATAAAAGGAAAGTTTAGAACTAGGACTCTTTGTAACCTAGTCGTACCCGGACAGATCTCTCGAGACCTGGCTCCCAATATAAGGGCCAGGAGAGGGGCTGCCGAGGACACACGCAATCTTAGCAACCATAGCCACCATAAGTCTAGAGCTAGGTCCCTGCAGAACTTAGACTCTCGACGAGATCATAGCCGAAACCTTCGGCACCCCATTGTAACCCGATATTTTCATAATCAAGATCAGACAGGCATGACGTAAGGGTTTTACCTCATCGAGGGCCCCGAACCTGGGTAAATTGTTCTCCTCGCTTGTTTGATAACCGATGTCTCGTGTCAGCCTACAGGATTCCATTAACCCTAAGCCCCATATGGAGGGCATTCAAGAGGAGTACCCTCGACATCCTCCTTCATCTACTACTTCTCCACTCCCTCCAACTCCTTCCTCCTTCCTCCTCCTCCTCCCCGTCCTCCACTCCAGCCTTCTCCTCCCCGTCCTCCACTCCGGCATCCTCCTCCTACTCCTCCTCCTCCTCCACCTCCTCCTCCTCCACTCCGACCTCCTCCTCCTCCTCCACTCCGGTCTCCTCCTCCAATGTCTCCAACTCCGGCCTCCTCCTCCTCCTCCTCCTCCTCTCCTCCTTCTTATTCTCCTCCACTCCATCCTCACTGACGGCTAGGTTATGAGCATGAACATGAATGGGACAAATAATTTGGACAATAAAAATGAGAAAAAAATAAGGAGAAAAAAATCGAAAAAATGTGCCAGATCCAGATTTCAAAATTTTAGCAGTGGCGCACCTCTATTTTGCACAGTGGTGCACCTCGACGAAATAGCAGTGGCACACCTATGAGCTAGTAGTGGTGCACCACGTGATAGCATTGGCGCACGTTGGTGCACCACTGATACCAAAAACAGGCGCGCCACTGATTGCCTCTTTTCTAGTAGTGACATGCAGATCTAGCGGTAATCCTTGTTGCCTATCACTTCAGTTAGATTATGGCGAGCCACGTAAGGGAATATTTATTTATATCTGTGTAGCCAATATTGTGTGTTGCGGCAGATACACATGCCCTATGACATGGAAAAATGTTGGTGCAAAAGGTTGGATACAATGCGAGAGTATTGTCCTAAGATGACATCAATATGGATCACATACTTCTAGATATTGCCATGTTTGTGAGGTGTGTAAATGTATTCCCATATTTTTCAAAATGGAAGAATGATAACCCCGGCTTCTACATTATTGTGATGTATACTGCCTTTATTTAGAGTTTATTCAATAAAGACTTACCATCAAACCCGAAGCCATCACTTAACACCTACAAACCTGACAACGGGTAAAGAACATGCCATCAGAGCCTTATACCCGAAAACACAAACATCACCCCTCCAACTTAATATCGAGGCATTATCGAGTCACATTCGGTCTAGCACCCCCGACGAGCACCTCAAATGCACTTGCTTCAGAAGCCATCACCATCATCAACCTCTTATCAATCTTCAAGGCAGAGATCTGCATAGCCCTTGCCATGCCTGCCGTCGCCGCCACCTCCATCATCAACGAGGTAGATGCACATCACTCCACCACTTGCTACCACCATCTAGCCGCTGCTCCAAAAATGATGCCTTCTAAGAGTAAAAAAATGATGTTGAAAGCGCCAACATCGATTGATCTAGAATACCTAGATTAGGGGTTTCCACCGGAGCAGCACGAGTGAGCAGTCACATGATGCAACAGAGATGTATTCAACAAGATAATGACGCGTAGACACCGCCATCGCCTGCCGTGACCGGAGTCTGGGCTCGGTTTTCACCGACCTTCGCGCATCCCCAACTCACCGTTGTGACAAGCCGCATGACCCCGCCAACAAAGGAGGAAGCTACGACCACCATGAAGCTTCAGACCCCCGTCTTCCTCAACCTGCGGATGTGAAGCCGAGGAGCACCACCGGGTAACAATGTCGGAGTAGAGCAGATGAACCAACTATGCGAACTATGGCTCGTCCGAGCCCATATGGGCCTAGAACAGGCCTAAGCGCATCATGCCGCCACATTGCGCTGCCCACCTCGACCAGCATGCGAGAGGCTACCCTAGCTTTCGCTCTGTCACAACCCTGTCGGAGATCCGCTACCGCGGCAACGTTGCATGGCTTTAGGAACTCCCCGACAACGGTGGTGGGAGGGTTGATCCATGGAGAGGTGGACAAGGGGAGACGGGTGCAGGCCGTTACAGATAGAAACAGAGTACCACATTGGAACCGGAGGAACAAGTCCGTATATCTCCATATCTCCCCATTCAAACCTCTAATGTACTCTCCTAGAAGTACAATAAGCAATATGTGGCTCGGATCCACCGAGTAGAACCACTCATATCTTTTGACATGGTATCACCTTGTTGAATCAAAATATGATACATCTTTTTTTCATCTATCTCATGTCCAATATTACTATGTATCTTCATGATTTTATGTGTGGATGACATCATAGTTGCCAGCTCATCTCAAGTTGTAACAGATGCTCTCCTACAATATTTAAGGAAAGAGTTTGCCTTATAAGACCTTGTTGACCTTCACTTTTATGGGGGCATTGAAAATTAAGAAAATTAATGCTCAGTGTGAGACCCTTTCCTCACACATCTTGTCACAGTGGTGAATCTCCTCATCACAACATCATGAAGTCACAACATTCATGAATTTCATTACAAACAAACACATATGTGTTACAAATGTTTACGTCCATTAAGGCAAGTTAATACATCATGTCAAACATGGCTGATTACAGAGTGCTCAATAGCTATAGAAGACTTAAACAAACGCTAGGTACGGCATAGAGTGGCTTCACTTCTAGTTCGGATGGCTAGCTACTGATCCTATTTTTTGTCACTCCATCTCCTTTCTATGGTAGAAGATGATCCTTGCCGAGAATCTGGTATGATAAGCTAGCTGGTAAGCACTTCGAATGTACTCGTAAGACAAAACCAAATACCATGAACAAACCAACAATCATGTAGCAACCAAGCATCTTTAGAATTTATTGTAAACATGGCCCGTAATAAATCAAAATATAACCATCAAAATAGACATGAAAATAGCATGGGGTAGCAAACAATCATGGCATATAAATCGATAGAGTTTTTGCGAGTATAGAGTCCAAGCTAGGTGAGGTTGGATCATATACTGCAATCAAAGAGAGACTTATATGTGAGGGGTCGGCAATTGCACCATATGGTACTAACTACAACAAGCAATACATTGTCTAGTCACATATGCATGCACAATCGATATTGGCAAGTCCCCTGTGGATCCCCAACTACCACACCGTCACTCCATGTGACAAGTAACATTTGTTGCATCATTTTATTGTCCATTTGGTGAAATCAAGTTGTTCATCAATTTTATTCCAAACCAATATTCTGTTTACCTCCTGACTCGACAAAGACGAATAGTGTGAATGGCACTGAACTATTCAGTGACCCAGGAACATGATAGCTATTAAATAGACTCTCGAGAGGTCACAAATATCATCCATTAAAGTGTACTTACCCACGCCTCATGCCTGAAGGCACACCAGATGGACACTCACATATCATTCAAGCTACCAGGACACTCCCTCTAGCCACCAACTTACCCTAGAGACCTAGTTTTACAGCAAAGTGAATCCGGCACGCCCTCATCTAGAGTGAGCAATGCCTGCTCTGGAACATTCACAAGTTTCACCCCCAACCGCACAAAGTTGTGACTGTATAATGTTGCCACACGGTGGTGACATCAAAGGCGGCTTGAAGAGGTTACACATGTTAGGGTCTCACTACCACCCCCCCCTACCTAGCCTTTTTTTGGACGACACAAGTCGTAGTCACCTTCAAAAATATTTTGACTGATGGATAGGCATTTTCGGTGGCCAACAAGGGCAACAGTTAATTTTATGCCGTACTACACTCTTTACCGGCAAAAAATTCCTCCATGGCCGATGGTCAGATGACCCGACACTCTATTATTTTTGGGGTAGGTGAACGGAGGCATAAATTATGGTGTACGATTCGACGTGACATTTAGACTAGGTCCCAACACGAAGACTGGTCTAGCCCATGGCGCTGACTTTTGTGACCCACCACCGCCGAGGCTTGACCTTTTATTTGCCGTGCATAGAGGTACTGACGACACCAAAATTTACCTTTGGCCGTTGGTGTTTGAACGTTTTCCTGAGCCATATGACGTTGGAGTTTGGAAACGCTTGGCTCTTTTGCGCGGCATCCAAACTTTCGCGAAACACATATCGCCGCTCGCTCATTTCCCAGTATTTCTACAATCAGAACCGTAGCTGCTGCATCCCCGCCCTGTTCCACCTTCTGTTTCCTCGATCCAATGCAACGCTCAAAAAGTGTAAAATCCCGGCCAACAAAATGGACCGTAGACTACACCCAGTCACCCACCGGCTAATCGCCGGGTTCCAGTAGCTAGTATTATACTGCAAGTGGCACAACAGCCCACGCCGTGCATGCATATGCTCCCAGCCGCCCGTGGCCTCTGCATCCATGTGCACGTGTACTCTGCGCCGAGGGCAGTTGGCGAAACGTGCACGATCTGGATTGCGTCCGCTCTATATATCAATTTGAGGCGGCGATTGGAGTTGCGCGCATGCGGCCGGGACAGGGTGCCGCGCGGCGTGGTGTCACGTCGTGGTCGTGGCTGGCGGCGCGCGCGTGGCGGCCGTCATCACATGCTGTTGCCATGTATGGCGTGATGTGGATCGCCGAGTTCTTTTACTCCGTCCGGTCGTATATATGGAAGTTGAGAAATATATGAGGGGTATGGGTCATGAATTTATTTGGCCAATTGGATCAAAGCTAGTAGGAATTAAGAAGTTTGAAATTCATCTAAGACCTATTCTAAAGAGCCGATCCGATTTTTGATCAAGATCGGGTGGAGAGGTGATTAATCTAACCAGGAAGTGGTGGGAAAAACTAAGACTAACCACTCTAGTAGTACTTTATTCTTTCCAAAATAAGATGCATATAGTTTTTAGTCAAAGTCAAACATTTCAAAATTTTGTTAACTATATAGGAAAAAGTGTTAACATTTATAATCTCAAATTAATAGTGTTAGAATCATCATGAAATTTATTTGAGACTAGTGTTAGGATGTGCAGGCTGTCATCCTTCCATGTGAACTAACTGAGAGTACCTGTTAGGGATTCTAAGATTCTTATTAGAGACCTCGCCCCTTTGGTGGGGCGAGTTAGAGCGAAGGCTGAACCGTGGTGCCGGAGGTTCACCTCCAAGTGTAGCAAGACGGTTCTCATCGATTCATGTCTGTCTAGTCTCCCCATGTATATCATGGGCCTGTACATCCTTCCTAAAGGGGTACTTGCTGCCTTCGACAAAGAGCTTTCCCGCTTCTTTTGGCAAGACAGGACAGGCCGCCAAAAATACCACATGGTCAAATGGGCCGATGTGTGTGCCCCCAAGGACCTTGGGGGCATAGGGATTATCTCATCTCGCCACATGAATGTGGCCCTCATGCTGAAATGGGTTTGGAGGATCCTATCTGACGATGGGGGCCTGTGGCTTAAGCTGATTAAGGCCAAATACCTACGGGGCCGGCCTCTCCTTGCTTCTGACCGTCGGGAGGGATCTCAGTTTTGGAGAGCCCTCCAGGACATTAAGCATGAGATTAGAGCGGCGGGACTATCCCTCTCCATAGGCGATGGTAGAGGGACCATGTTCTGGCTCGACCCATGGCTTGGCGATCGGCCCCTTTGTCTTGACTTCCCGGACCTCTTCGCCATTTGCGCGAACCCCCTATCCTTGTTGCCGACGCCGCCCAAGGGGGCTGGGATATCCTGTTCCGTCGCGGTCTAACCCAGGGAGAGGCCCTGAGTCTGGCCTCGCTGCGGAACCTCCTCCCGGACGCTCTGTCGGGAGGATTAGACTCTCCCTCATGGCGCTTAACGCTATCCGGCTCGTTCTCCATGCGGACAGCCGATAGGGCCATGTTTAGGGGCCCCCCTGCTTCCCTGGACAACCCCGCTTTTTAAAGCGCCTATCCGGCTTAAGACGAAGATTTTCGTATGGCAGTTGCTTAGGGATCGCCTTCCCTCTGGGGTGGAGGTGGTGAAGAGGCACAGGCCGGGCAACGGGCTTTGTCCATTGTGTGCGCTCCCGGAGACGACGATGCATATTATGTTCTCTTGCCCCATGGCTCGTTTCCTTTGGAGCTTCCTACATGAGGCGCTGGGGCCTGAGTGGCAAGCTTCAGCCCTCGGGGAGTTCATTGAGGCCCATGCGAACAACACTGGTAGGAGGAGGCGCCTCTTATGGCTATTGTTCGCGGCCTTGACCTGGACTCTGTGGACTGTGCGCAATAAGATGGTCATTGAGCATATCTTACCTCGACACGCTTCTGACTCTATCTACTCTTTCTTGGTTTTGTTGCAGCAGTGGTACCCGCTATGTAGGCAGCGGGACAGGGAGCGCCTGGACGGCATGTTGGAGGATCTTCTTGCGGCAGCCCGTCGCATTTCTACGTCGTCCAGCCTCTGAGTGGCCCTCGTCTGTGGGGTTGTATCGCGTTTCTCGTTCTTGTGGGCATGTTGTGTTGTTGCCCCAGCAGACCATTGGTGTGTGTTGTGTGCTCGGTGTGTTGTATCTGAACTCTGTATGGATGTGGTTGCTTTATTTATAAAGCGGGGCGAAAGCCTATTTCGAGGAAAATATATTTCCACATCGCATGCATTTGGTATTTTAGCTATTGATAATTATAGACATACTATTTTAGGAAGGAAAAGGGTAATATATAAAATTTGATGAATCCAAGTAATTTGTGTTGATTAGTGCCCTAATCCTTTTGCGGTATATATGGACTACATATGAGGGAGATGACGTGAAGTACAAGAAGGTTTTCACACTAATCTTATCTGCTATTCCCTATCATACACGCATTCTAACAATGTACTCACGTGTTAGCAGTGTACAAAGGTTTTTTTTTTTTTGCGAATTTTGCTAACATCTTTCTTAGGTTGCAACGTTGCATGTTTGGGTAAACGATAGAAATTTTTGTACCTCTTCGAACGATTCAGAATATATAAGTTGACCTCTACCTAAAACAAACATAGGCAAAAGTAAGAATTATGTCGGATGGCGGGCTCAAACATAAGGAAGCATGGCTATGTGGCTATGTTGCAATGTAGGAACTACATATCAGACGGAGAGGACATTGCCGCTGATAGCGCATGGGCATTTGACGATAAGAATAGCACATATTGGTGGCGACAGAGATGATACTCGAGTGTCCGCCAATCATTCCAAAGGCTTCCTTTATCCTTTTACTAGCACAAAGACCACTATTTCCATTAACATAGCCATTTTAAAACTGTGTGTAAAGGGTTGTCTTGTAATAGTATAAAGAAAAAAAGTAATATTTTTTCTAGGTCAGCTTAGAAATATAGCAATTTCGCGATTTCATAGTTTCAACTAAGATTTTCTAATCCCCTCATACTCCCTTCGTTCACAAATAAGTTTACTTCTACCTTGTGTGTACAAAGTCAAATTTATAAAAAACAGTAGCAACATATATACATCTATCTATAATTACCCTGCATTCTAGGTTTAGCCAATGGCAAACCCTTTAAAATTTGACCAAATGTTTAAGAAAATATATCAACATCTATATATAATACTATGTATATGCATGTAATAAATAATATATTTTACGTTGTTTGAAAAAATATCTATTTTATACTGTGAGTGTTGATTTTTTTTCTACACAATTTGTCAAATATTACGGAAGCTAGAATGACTTTGACTAAACCCATAATGCATGGTAATTATAGATACATGGAGTATCATCAAATTGTACCTCACTTTTTAATTAGTCACCGTACCCTTAGTATATATATAGCCAAGTTCTGCCTGATCAAGATTTTGTTTTGTGCAGATTCGTAAGTGAGAAGTTACCGGGAAAGTTAATATCCCATGCCCCCTGCTTCCTCCGTAGACCAATCTAATGCCCAAAAGCTATTAAATTCCGGCCAAACAGAATGGACCGAGGACTAAACCCACAGGCCAATCGCCAGGTCTCCACCTATTGATGATTCTAGCAGCATTGTGCGTCATCAGCTAACTAAAAGTGAAATTAACTAGAGTCTAGCAGTAGGATAGTGGCACGTGGCCATCCACGAACCTCATACTATAAATACAGACCGGCTCCATCGCCTCCAACACAAGCCTGCACACTGGCTTCCTAGTGTGAGCCTCGCACAGTATCGATCTTCTCCACTAGGAATATCTCATGATCTAAACCCAAACCGGTGTCATACTTAGGTGTTGGTGCCCCACCAAACACCGGTGACCAAGACCAGACTGAATCAATCACCCGGGTACGCATGGATAGCAGCAGCTGGTTCCATGGCGACGCCGCCAACAGCGGCGGCGTCGGCGGCAACATCGGCTACATGTGCGGCTACGCCGCCAGGTGCATCCTACGGACCTCTACTTAATTCACACAGCCACCGCAAATTATTCGGGAACTCTGCAATAGTATACGGAGTATGAGCAAATCATCTCATCCTGAATTCCTGATTACGTGCTCTTGATTTGTGCGTGCAGCTACGCCCCTTCAGCGTCGCAGTATAGGGAGGAGGAGCAGCTGCATGAAATGCTCCTCAACTCACAGATTCAGCAACACCTCGACCAGGCAAGAATGAGTTCGAGCATGCTGAATAATCTTGTGCATGCATGCACCGGAATACCAGATCATGTAGCCAATAAGTCGAGCCTCTAATTTTGGTGTGTGGGAACTTGCAGATCAGGATGGAAATGAACTTGGACGACGTCGAGGCAGCTACGTACGGCGGCGCCGCCCATTCCGGTGATATCAGCACCGTCATGGACGACTTCGACTTTCTCTCTTCGCACCACGCCGCCGCTGCCTGCAGCTTTCCCTCCTCTTCAGCCTCCACCTCCTTCCGCTCCGCCTCGCTCTCCTGCAGCCCGGAGATCAGCTGCAGGGCGCCGGACGTCCTCTCGGCCCCGCAGATCAGCCTCCAATTCCCCAAGGTGTGCTCATTCGTGGCACCCGCCGGAGTGGTGCCTAGTGGGATGTCGACGAGGGCGAGCGCGTTCAGGCGCTACGAGCAGCACCTCTCCCCCCGGAGGAGGCTGACAAAGCCGGCATGCGGGCAGAGGATGTTCAAGACGGCCATGTCAGCCCTTGAAAAGATGCACACGGCGATGAAGTACAGCCAGAAGCAACAGAATCAGCAGTACTATTGCCAGCAGCAGCAGGAGCAGATGTTGGCGGCCGAATCGTCGGGAAACCAGCTACAGCACATGATATCCGAACGCAAGCGCCGGGAGAAGCTCAACGACAGCTTCCACGCCCTCAAGACCGTCCTCCCTCCCGGCTCCAAGGTAGATTTTCATGCGAAATTGTAATTCTATCAAGTCCAAGGTCTCACTAGCTAGTACTCCTGGTTCTTTGACTAATTAACTAATTTGTTTCGATCTTCTCTTCTGGCTGTAGAAGGACAAGACCTCGATACTGATCATTGCGAGGGAGTACCTGACCTCTCTCAAGTCCAAGGTCTCCGAGCTTGAGGAGAAGAACCAAGCACTCCAGGCGCTGCTGGCCCAGCGCGTTACTAGCGGCGCCAGCGCCGACGAAGACAAGACCGAGGCCGGTGAGCATGTCGAGATCCAGATAACGACGGCGGAGGGCGATCAGAGTGGGGAGATTTGCACCGTGAAGATCGGGATGAGGCCGGCGCACAGCAACACGACGGACACAGTGCTCAGGACGCTGCAATGTCTGAAAGAGCAGATGGGGGAAGACGTCAGCCTGATGTCCATGAGAACCGACGACGGGCCTCATCGAGCAATCCTGACATTGCACCTCAAGGTACAGTACAGTTTAATTTCTTAACCAGTCAACTTTTTATTACCATCTACGACTGAGGGGTACAGTATAATGGACTACTAGAACTTTTCAGTTTGATCATATGCTACTGGCATCACTTCACTTCACTAAGCTAAAGTTAGCACCTAAGTAATAGCACTCTGGCCCATATGAACGCATGTGTCAACGTGCGAGCCTAAAAAAAAGAAGCATTTGCGTTGCAGCAGCGTATACGAATCTTTGAGTGCAAACAATGGAACGCACCAATCAGATTTGTGACTCCGTTTCGTACGTTGACCGCAAGATTTTTGATGAAAAGTAAAACCCATGATATCACGCTCTCTGAACCTATTAATTAACCCCTGCTTCCGTTGCAGTTGGCGTCGGGTGCGAAGTGGGAGGAGGAGACGGTCAGGGAAGTTGTGACCAAGGCCCTCACTGGCACACTAGCGCCGTAATCCATGGATACGCCGTCTGTCGTGCACCGTGGAGATGCTGGCGGCAGCCCGTAGCCGGCGGCACTGAATGATAAAGCTGCTCATGGACGATCGCACGTCGCCATCCTGTTTCTCGTCCATGCCTCAGGAGTCAGGAGACAACTATAGGAAAAAAAAAGTGATACGCCGATGACCATGAGCTATGCTGACGGCTACTTATCAGGGTCGTCGGTGTAGGCTCGGGACGGCTACGGACGGCACAAAACCGTCGGCATAGCTGGAGCTAAACCGACAGCCACCATCAGCACAACCAGGCCGTAGGCATCGATGGATATATGCCGATGGTGGCCCTCGGTATAGCTCGGCTGTCAACATAGATTGTAGACACGTGGCGTTGGTGACCATCTGTTGACAAACGCATGACGGTACAGGGCTAGCTATGCCGACAACAATGCCGTTGGCATAGATCCTTTACCTTTTTGTGCATAAATTATTTTATTCACTATGTATGATTTAGTTATGTTTGCATTTGATTTTTTTTGTTGCATAATACTTTTAGTTTCTAGTAATGTATCACATAAAACGAAAAAATATAAATGTTTTGTTTCAAAAAATTCTTATGCATATGGCCTCACATATATTGATATCGCAACAGACTCCCCAAACCAAAATTATGGCATTTGTTCAAATGACCACATATTATGCATATACATGCATCTTGGGATGTCAATCAATGTTGATGTTTGGTTTTTAATTGTCTTTGCACAAAAAATCCATTTTTTATTTTCTAAGTGGCAAAAATGGTTTTTTTGTGAAGCACCTACAAAAAAATAATTAAAATTGGACCATCCAAAATTTCAAGACCAGTAGACCACATTGTGTGTAGAAATCACCAACTGGTTGCACCTCAAAAGATTTCTAGCTATCTCTCACCGAAAGGACAAATACACCGAAAGGACAAATAGTGGTCTATTCATATGGAAGGGGCGCCAAATTTGAACTACAGGTGTTTGATAGTTTGCTCATAATTTTTCAGAAAGTCATTTTTATGTTCCCAACTATCAACTTTATTATAGATACACAATTTGTTTTGCAAGACTACACCCGTAGATAATAATGTTCATGCCCACTGTTCTGGTCACATTTTAAATCAATCATAAGTAATTCAAAAAATAATATAATAATGTTCAGAAAGACCGTTTTTGGCTCTTATAATATAAAAATGGATTTTATGTGAAAAAATTATTAAAGCCCCCAACATCTTTATTGCTTGCCATCACAAGTGCACACATGTGTGAAGGTGTTACATTTTTACAACATTTTTAAATTTCTACGTCTAAGTCAAACTATGGTCAAATCCCTACCGTAAAAACACACATGGAGCCAATCAGAGCACATGAATCTGAAAGAAGCAGGTTCTCGATTTCGAGAAAAATTGGTTGGAACCTAATCGATTCCAGCTACTTATCACTTGAAACAGAGAATTATTCTGTCTTTTCAGTAGTCTCTTCCTAGCTAATGACTGACTGGAATTGACTCACAACAGTCAGGAGATAGGAGACTAGATACCTCGGAGGCTGCAACATAATATTGCAAGCCAAAGAGGTGGCAAACGAGGTCTATATGGTCCCTTCTCACACAATATTTCAGAAAAAAAAGATTCAATGCCTATGCCGGGGGAGGAGAGACAGATGAGCCCCCCTCCCCCCTGATGTTGTACTCCTTCTAGGAGTACTCATTGAATAAGGATCTCTCAACTCAATGAGAGATCACCCCAACAACATTGATCTCATCCATCCATTTCCTACAGGTCCAACAACTCACCTCTCCCTTTCTCCTTATGCACCAATCTCCTCTCTCTCTGTGTCTATCTCTCTCTCTCTCTCTCTCTCTCTCTCTCTCTCTCTCTCTCTCTCTCCCCTTTCCCAACTACCCATCCCATACCTCTACTTCTTACCCCGACGCCAACCTCACAAGAAGGAAAACCATTATAGGTAGAACTGACATCTGTGGCGCACGTAGAAAATATGCTCCACAAAAATTATTTCTGTGGCGCACCAAAAATATGCATCACAGAAATTTCTAATTTCTGTGGCGCATGTAGGAGTGGTGCGCCACAGAATTTTGACTTTCTGTGTCACATGTAGACGGATGCGCCACAAAATCTTCATGGGGCCCACGCGGGGTCTAGCACTGCACATGGGCGAAGGAAATTCTGCGGCGCATCTGCCACATGCGCCATAGAAAGTCAAAATTATGTGGGGCATGTGGGCATATGCGCCACAGAAGTTCATATTTCTGTGGTGCACTAGACATATGAGCCACAAAATTTTGCAGGATTTTTTCTCCCCGCGCAACTCTACCCACCCCACGCCCCCCGTGGATCGCCTTTTTTAGCACTGTAAAAAAATAGATAGAAATTTCAAAAAATAAAATCCTTTGAGGTGCCCATATATTATGTGATCTAGCACCACAGAAAATTAGCAAACATGAATTTCGACCTTTTTTGCAAAATAGCGTTGCAAAATCATCAAACTGGATTTCTGGTTGCATCCGAACTCGAAAAGAAACGCACAATATATCAAAATGTTCCCACGAAAATTCAGAGAACATAGATCGGTACATGTCATTGTTATCTTCTTCTTCATCACCATCTTCCATCATAACCCCTTCTTCTCCGTGCTTGGTCCAAACACTATAGTCGGGCATGAATCCGTACCGAAGCAGGTGGTTCTTAATGTCTCTTGAGTAAGAGTAATCCTTCTCATTCTTACTTTTTAGACATGAACAACAAATAAAACCTTGCTTCGACTTATTGGCCTCGGCCACAAGCAGGAAAGATTTCACGCCCTCTCTGAAAGCGGGATCGCATCGGTTACCGTACATTCATGGATGACTCATCTGCACCATAAGTACAATTATGTATGAGATGCAATCACCATGCTAAAATTAGTATTGTGCGGACTATGTATACGAGAAAATAGTTGCTAACCTTTTAGGATCAAGAAGAGGAGAAATCTTATCAAATAAAATCAAGTGGCATGCTCACAAACATTTCATCAAACACCTCTTGTGCACATGAAGAAAAAAAGAGCTAAATAAACCTCCACCTTTCACCACCAAGAAAAAAAATGTAGGAAGGTGGGGGGGAGGGCTGGCTGTGTATATATATGCTGGCTGTGGCATGACCCGCGACAAAAAGCCCCGTGCCCTCTAGCTGGTTTCGGGGCGACGTGTCCAGGACATTTGTCCCGGCTCCAGACTGAACCCGGACAAAAGGCCTCGACGAAAGCCTTGTTTTCTACTAGTGCTCCTTCCTCCTTGCAGCCGCGCATGGGGGCCTGAGAGCAGTTCCCCGCCGCCCCCATCACCAGTGCCGCACAACTTTGCCAGCAGGTGCCTCCAAGGCGACAAGAAGGGGAGGGATGGTTGCGAGAGGTGGATGCGGTGATATCTATGGTTTTCTCCCCTTGTCGCCTCGAGGGGCGATGCGAGGGAGAGAGAGGATCACAAATAACCCGTCCTTCTATCACATATTGGTCGTGGCCTTGGTGCCACTGTTTAGGTGTAAACTTGCAGTAATTGGATGTTCAAAGAATTAATTGTTGGTTCAAAGAAAATAATTGAGTGTACATACAATTGCAAGTCCAAAGAAAATAATTGGGTGTACATCCGTAGCGAGTATGTTCAAGCTAAGATTGACTTTTCTATTCAACATGTATATATCTAGCGAGGAAAAGGTCTGCGTACCGATAAACTTCCAGTATACTGACATGGGATCACTAGTTTCCTTACGTCCAGTGGCTACTACGTCCGCTCATAAAATAATACTGCCTCTATTTATAAATAGTATAGACGTTTGGGATTTATCAAAATCTAGATGTATCTTCACGCTCAGATATCTATTTTTAGACAAAGGTAATAACTTTAGATTTTATCTGAAGTTATATGTCATTAACCTTGGTTAACTTTTTCTTAAGTACAACATTTCTCGGGCCTCTTTTTCTTAAGATGACTGGACATAGTTTTTTTTTTTTTTTTGAATGACATAGTTCTTTCCTTCTTTGTTGAGCCATATATTCTGTGTCCCTTGCAGTTTTGTTAGGTTGTGTCACGTCGTCAAACTGTCAAAGTCAAAGTAGGTTCGGTCATGCCATACAATAGCACGGTGACGGCACCCCAAAGAGGTCGGACCATGTGCCAAAACTTTCAAGTTCCCCTTAGGACATCTCCACCGAGGCGGCGACGCAAACGGTCCTGCTTTAGTGGGGCGACGTAAAGTGGCCGGCCGTCCGTGGCGACGCAAAACTGGCCCATATATGCGTCAGGTTTGCGTCTCCTTGGACGTTGCGCGGTCGCGGAAAATATCTGTGTTGGTTGCATCCGGGCCCGGTCGGCAGTGACTAGGTAACCAAAATATTTTTTCATTACTATTGATTAGCCAAAAGGACCATCTTTACAAAGATGGTTAGTCGAGTTAACCTAAAACTACAACGGTCGTACCTACTGGCTGTCGCGCGGCCTACCACGGCCTGGGTTACTCGCAGTCGCGCGGCCTACTACTGGCCGCCGGAGGGACCAGCGCCGTCGTTGAAGCGGGAGCGCTTCACGCACTCCGCGCGCCGCACACGCCGGCGATCGGACATCTCGGCGGCGTCCGAGTGCCTCGGCGAGAGAGGAGTCCCACAGGACTCTCCTGCCATAGAGTTGGCCGCCTCCGCCGTCGCCGCCTCCGCTGCCTGGGCCACCGCCTCGTCCGCCTAGGCCGCCTCCGCGTCCGCCGCCTGCAACGCCGCCAGCTGGGCGTGGAAGGGGGCCCTGTCCCTAGCCACCTCCGCCACCGCTTCGTCCCTCGCAGCGATGGCGCCCGCTAGCTCCCGGTTCTCCTGCTCGACCCGCGCGGGAGAAGGTTCCCTCCGCTGGAGCGAATCTAGGTCGGAGCACATGTACCCTCGAGCCAAGGCAACCGCATATCTATGGGCTTCCTCCTCCGCTGCCCAAGCCTGACGACGCAGGGCTTGCCCAGCTAGGGTCTAGAAGGACGCGACTAGAAGAAACTGGTCGCCACCGCAGTCGAAGCGGTTGGGTACGACGTCGTCGTCGACAGCGATGTCGTGGATGACAGCGTCCGCTGATGGGGCCGCCGGAGGGGCCGTCATCGCCGCCCGCGCCTCCGCGAGCGCCGCCCTGGACTCGGCGAGCTCCGCCCTGGCCGTAGCGATTTCCGCCCTGGCCGCAGCGAGGTGCTCATGCCCTTGCGCGCGCTCTGCCGCCACCGCCTCCGCCTCCACAACCTCCACCTCCGCCTTCGCCGCCTCCAGGTCCAACTGCTCGGCCTGAAAAGCGTCGACGACTAGCTGGTCCTCCTCCGGGTGGGCTTGGCGACACATCTGAATAACTCGATCCCAGCTAAGGTTGTGCTCGGCAATGTATGGATGCTAGGGTTTAGCTTGAGGTGTGCCATCATGGCCGCCGGTGTCTAACATATATAGCCACGGCGGGGCGGGAAACGGCGTTGCCGCACAGGTCGTTTCCCCGCGCGCGAAACGCTCGCGAAACTTGCCAATGTATTGGGCAAGCGCGGGAACGGCCGTTATCGTGCGGGAACCGGTAATCGCCGGCGGCAGGCCTCGACGGGACGTTAACAACCATTAACAACCTTGACCTGTCTCAGCTAAAAAAATTCGTCCGCACCGCTGGAGATACCCGACGGAAACGGTCGCCCTGGACCGCATGGCGTCCGCAGACCGACGCAAACAGACACAATCGAACATTTCGGGCGTCCGAAATACGTCGACCCGTTGGAGTCTTGGAGATGCCCTTAGTCCGCCACAAAAAAAAAGAGATATAAAAAAGAAAAATCAAAGGGGCTTTTACTGTGCCTCATTAAAAAACGTGGCTGTGGCATTGTGTGGCGTTGTTACGCTCAAGTAACAGAGCGGTGGTACTGTCTTGCGTGCACTTCTCTGGTTCTCCTTTTTCCTAGGAATAGTAAAAATGCCCGTGCGTTGCCACGGATCTTCAAATTTTATTTCTCAATGCACATATATATAATTTAAAACTTAGTATGAAAATTCAAATCAAATCAGGGATATTATAATGTGCTATATCATGATAATACAGAACAGAATAACAAGATAGCATTGTCATACAACTACATTGTTTTAAAGAACGTTATAATAATTGACATCGTTTATAAAAATTAAATAAGCACTCGACTAATTGTTTACATTAAAAGAATCTACTCCTTGATGCTCCTGAAATATTTTCTTCCGCTTCATTTTTACTGTACTTGAGCAAGCTTACCAAAAAAATTCTTCTTGAGCTAAAAAACATTCTGCACAACAATACTTCACATTAACATTGCCTTGGTGGTGGCGTACCAAAAAATTCTTCTTGAGCTCAAAAACCTCCTCTAGCTATGCAGAACTCGGTGAGTCTAGAGTCCCTTCCATCAACATTGCCTCGGTGGTGGCCTCTTTTGAAAGATCAGCAAAATCCATCTCTACATTGTCCATGACCTAAAAAATGCAACATTTATCAGAATAAATTCTAAAGATTACCTTATGGATAAATGCATAGAAAAAATGGCAATCACCTCATTTGCTTGTGTAAATTTCGATGAGTTTTCTGTCTCTTCCACCAACATCACATCAGAGCCTATCTCGTTGGATTCTTTCGGATCATCAACAATATCAGTATCCATCTCAGCCAAAATCTAGAAAAGAAAAACATATATGAAGTAGAAAAATTAAATAAAGTCATACAAGCATGCATATGGAATGAACAAAATACAATTCCCTCCCACGGTTAAAATACACTTAAAAGTCCAGCCACACTATCCCTATCAGTCTATTTGCTCCTCAATTTTCTAACATTGCCAAGAGCACCCACCACAAATTAGAAGTGATACGCAGTGGTACTGAGCTAGTGATAGCAAAATTCAACTCAAGCGGGTACTACATAGAGACAGTGCGAGCGAAACTGGAAAACGCTGAGAAATTGAAAACTGGAAGCAGTCTACTTCTTTCTTTCTTCCATGTATCAACCTCCCCATCCACTCACAAAAAAATCCCGTCATTTATCTGGTTGCTGGCTACAGACGCCGCCGCCGGCCCCCAATTTCAGTCGTGTTGCCGCCGCCGGCCACCAGCTCCGCCCGCGCTGCCGTCGGTCGTCCGCCCCCGTCCACCGGCTCCCTCGCGCCCCTGCCCCCGGCTCTCTCCCGCAGCCGCCGGCCTCGGCTTCGGTCGCCCGCCCCCGCCCGCCGGCTCCCTCGCGCCCGCCTGCCCCCGGCTCTCTCGCGCGGCCGCCGCCCGAGCATCGCTCGCGCGCCCCCGCTCCCCGTCTCCGTGGTGCGCCCCTGCCCCCGGCTCCCTCGCGCTGCGGCAGGACGCAATTTCGCTCACGCTGCCCCGCCGCCGGCTCCCTCGCGTGGCCCCGCCCCCCGGCTCCCTCGCGCGGCCGCCGGCTTCCGGCTCCCTCGTGACGGACCGATCCTCCCTCTCACCTGTAGGGATGATCCAGGGTTCACCGCCGTTGAAGATCCCAGGGTTCCGAAAGGATTCAAGGGAGCGCGGGCGGTGTTGTTTGGTCTCAGTTCATACCTTGTTGCCGATGATGATTCGTGATATCGTGGTGCTGTTGGATTGATGCCGCGGGAAGATTGATAAGTGAGAAGAATAATAGGTAATGCCTATTTATATTGGTACATGATTGGTATTTGGTAGGCGATCACAAATACTTCCTGCACATATGCTTTTTGTTAGGAATTTTGAGACTTTATTGTGAACTTTTTTGTTAAGGAAATAAGGAAATTCACATTCCAAGTTTATTGGACATTTCTTGATTATTACATTTTATAATCCAGTTGCTAGAATAAACAAAGAAGGAGCTCCCAATTTTTTGGTCCGCTCCTCTGAAACTAAGCTTAGATGATGTCTTCCGAATGTTTCATCTATAATACATTTCTACTTTTCTATCTGATAATATCTGATTGGGGTTCTTCAATATTTTTCTTGAAAAAGCATCCATCTTATCATTACCCAGCAAGTTGATCAGAAACAGTGTAGTGATATTTTTATTCTCAAGTTTTGGGAAGAATTAAAATACGTCTTCTTTCAGAACCCATTGATAGATGAGCGGAGCATGAAACAACTATTGTAACTTAGAAGGTAACATAAATATAATATAAATAATAAATTATATTAAGCATTATGAAAACTCTCCACCACATGAGCATGCTCTATAATTGAATGTACATCAAAACCTCAGTCGAAGGGTCCTTTCCAGGGTTTTTTTGCGAATAGGAGTTTAGCACTGCTTATAGTAATTATGATAGATAAATTCAAATATTTCTCTCAAAAGGAGACGAAGAAAATCAAAAGAGATAACACAAGCAAGTAATTTATTACACAAGTTACATGGGCACAGAGCCATTGATCCTAGATTCAGACATAACTTGAACTCAACAATTCTTAATTATTACACTCGTTTATAAATATTTGAACTTCCAAAAGGAGACGGTCTACATATAACAATCCTCATCATTAAAAAATCATATAGCAATGGTTTATCCCTTGAGCCTTAGTTTGTACTTATATATACAAGCACAGCACACAGAGAACAAGGATTGAGACAAGAATTACAAAGTATTCCGTTCTAACAATAATCCATGACCATATATGAGTCTTTGTTGTTTAGGAGAATAGGAACCCATCTCATGTACTCACTGCCTTCCGAGACGCAGGGTTTTATAGAAACTCATTTTCATATAGGAATAACTAATTATAAATCATTGGTGAAAAAGATGTCCGCTTGCCGTACTTCCGCACCAAGGCCATAGCACCCATGTAGCGACGCCACTTGTCACGTGGACCACCGATAAATGTCCCCGACAACATTGTACGCTTTCCAATAGCATCGGCACTACCCTGAACATCTGTTGAGATCACCTATGAACATGTGGTAGTCATAGTGTTAAAAAATACTAAAGATAGTCATCAAGATGATGATTGCCTTGACATGCATTAATATCATTTTTGAACGGTATTATAGAGTGAAAAAATAAAAATACAAAGCATAAGCAAGATGATGAACTGCCTTACCTGAGCGCTGTCTCCTGATTCACTCTCTTTCTTATCATTTTCCACAATCTCTCCCATCTGAATATCAATTGAACACATATGTGAAAGGTAGTCATGGAGTTAAAAAATAATAAGATAGTTAGGAACATGATGAATTAGTTTGTGCATAGTTTAATTTGTACGGTTGTATTTCTTCTTTAATTCTTAAGTTTGCCTCATAGTTTAATTTTTACTGTTGTATTTCTGCTGAACATGAACTCACCCGTGCCTTCACATTTTTCAAGTTTCTCTTTTTTTTTAATCTCCAAGCTAAAAATTATAAAATTCTCAGTCCTATATTATCTGTTAGGATACTTGGGCCAAGTTGCCTATTTAACCCAAGAACATGGCTTCGACCGAAGCTACCAAGATTGGATTCCGTCTCAGATTCAGAGAACAAAAGATGAACTAAACTGCTTACATGTACCTTGTCGTTGGACACTCAAAGAAACACAATGGCCAATGCTCACTGGGTACTGATACAACGATCATCTTCCAAAGTGCTATATGGCTGAAGCGCAGAATATAATGACCGCATGCTATTTTTAGCCAGTCATTTAAGTTCATGCCTCTTAATTTACAGATGGCTCTTGTTTGCAGAAAAAGTAAGAAACATGGCTCTTGCTATTTTTTAGTGATATGAGTGATATCATCGACTTTTAATGGTAGAAAAAGTAAGAAACCTGAAGCCCTCCACCTTCCCACAGGTCAAACCTCTCTGTATAATTCTAGGAGTGTGCAAAACTGAAAATTCAATCCATCTATGTACTGTGATTTTTGTGTGTTTCTAATATCCCATGCATGATATTTATGCCGCAAATGCTCATTATGTACTTAGTGGGATCATGCACTACTATACTATTATTTAAGGGATAATAGTACAGTAGTTTCAACTTTTCATGTAAGGGTAATGACTTTGTACATACCTTGAACTCGCTGAATTTCTCTGCAGATCTGACTTGTGACGTTCCTTGAAAATTGGTTTGGAGACAGGGCAGGTTGAAATCTGGATTCACGAGACCTCTCGCCCCAGCCATGCTTGAGGTACCTTTTATATGGCTGCTTCCTTGTCGCAATTATGGGTAATGAATTAATTATGGGTCGTAATGTCCGTGTCAAGTAAATATGATCATGCCGAGATACTATCTGAGGCGAGTTGATTTCATCATTGAATTGATTGCTATTATTTAGGGTTTTATTAAATAAGATGATTTGATTCAAGTAATTTAGGGGTTTATTAAATATGATGATTTGATTCAGGTAATTTAGGCAACTTAGTATCAGATTTTGTTCCTGCGTGGTTAATTATAGTATTGTGGTATGTGATGATGAACTTCAATTCCATGTCTTACCTGTCACTGGTCGTCAGCAGTTGCATGCTTGCTTATTCATGTAACCAACTAAGCAGTCTGATATTTCCTTTTACCATCAAGTGTTGTAATATGTCCACTATCGTAAGATATTTTGTAAAGCTAAATTTCACTTTCAAAGCATCTTATAATAGTGAACAGACGCATATTTTTGGATGAGAGATGATACGTCTCCAACGTATCGATAATTTCTTATGTTCCATGCTACTTTATTGATGATACCTACATGTTTTATGCACATTATATGTCATATTTATGCATTTTCTGGAACTAACCTATTAACAAGATGCCGAAGAGCCAGTTGTTTTCTGCTGTTTTTGGTTTCAGAAATCCTAGTAAAGAAATATTCTCGGAATTGACGAAATCCGCCCAGGGTCCTATTTTTGCACGAAGCTTCCGAAGACCGAAGACCTAACGAAGTGGGGCCACGAGGAGGCCAGGGGGGCGGCCCGTGCCCGGCCGCGCCGACCAGCCCTCCCCGGGCCCCCGTGTGGCCCCTCGCGTGACCTTCCGCCTACTTAAAGCTCCCGTCGCGAAACCCCCAGTCGAGAGCCACGATACGGAAAACCTTACAGACGCCGCCGCCGCGAATCCCATCTCGGGGATTCTCGAGATCGCCTCCGGCACCCTGGAGAGGGGATTCATCTCCTGAGGACTCTTCATCGCCATGATCGCCTCCGGAGTGATGAGTGAGTAGTTCACCCCTGGACCATGGGTCCATAGCAGTAGCTAGATGGTCGTCTTCTCCTTGTTGTGCTTCATTGTTAGATCTTGTGAGCTGCCTAACATGATCAAGATCATCTATATGTAATTCTATATGTTGTGTTTGTCGGGATCCGATGGATAGAGAGTACTATGATTATGGTGATTATCAATCTATTGTTCATGTGTTGTTTATGATCTTGCATGCTCTCCGTTATTAGTAGAGGCTCTGGCCAAGTTTTTACTCTTAACTCCAAGAGGGAGTAATTATGCTCGATAGTGGGTTCATGCCTTCATTGATACCTGGGACAGTGACAGAAAGTTCTAAGGTTGTGATGTGCTGTTGCCACTAGGGATAAAACATTGATGCTATGTCTAAGGATGTAGTTATTGATTACATTACGCACAATACTTAATGCAATTGTCTGTTGCTTTGCAACTTAATACTGGAGGGGGTTCGGACGATAACCTGAAGGTGGACTTTTTAGGCATAGATGCAGTTGGATGGCGGTCTATGTACTTTGTCGTAATGCCCGGATTAAATCTCACTATATTTACCATGTCATGTATATGCATTATTATGCCTTTCTCTATTTGTCAATTGCCCGACTGTAATTTGTTCACCCAACATGCTTTTATCTTATGGGAGAGACACCTCTAGTGAACTGTGGACCCCGGTCCTATTCTTTACATAGCATACAATCTACTTGTTTTACTGTTTTCTTTGCAAACATCTTCCACTCGATACGTTTAATCCTTTGTTACAGCAAGCCGGTGAGATTGACAACCTCACTGCTTCGTTGGGGCAAAGTACTTTGGTTGTGTTGTGCAGGTTCCTAGTTGGCGCCGAATCCCTGGTGTTGCGCCGCATCACATTTCGCGACCATCAACCTTCAACGTGCTTCTTGGCTCCTCCTGGTTCGATTAAACCTTGGTTTCTTTCTGAGGGAAAACTTGCTACTGTGCGCATCATACCTTCCTCTTGGGGTTCCCAACGAACGTGTGAGTTACACGCCATCAAGCTCTTTTTCTGGCGCCGTTGCCGGGGAGATCAAGACACGCTGCAAGGGGAGTCTCCACTTCTCAATCTCTTTACTTTGTTTTTGTCTTGCTTTATTTTATTTACTACTTTGTTTGCTGCACTAAATCAAAACACAAAAAATTAGTTGCTAGTTTTACTTTATTTACTGTCTTGCTCTCTATATCAAAAACACAAAAAAATTAGTTACTCGCATTTACTTTATCTAGTTTGCTTTATTTACTGTTGCTAAAATGGCCAACCCTGAAAATACTAAGTTGTGTGACTTCACAAATGCAAATAATAATGATTTCCTATGCACACCTATTGCTCCACCTGCTACTACAGCAGAATTCTTTGAAATTAAACCTGCTTTACTAAATCTAGTCATGAGAGAACAATTTTCTGGTGCTAGTTCTGATGATGCTGCTGCCCATCTCAATAATTTTGTTGAACTTTGTGAAATGCAAAAGTATAAAGATGTAGATGGTGATATTATTAAATTGAAAGTGTTTCCTTTCTCATTAAGAGGAAGAGCTAAAGATTGGTTGCTATCTTTGCCTAAGAATAGTATTGATTCATGGACTAAATGCAAGGATGCTTTTATTAGTAGATATTATCCTCCCGCTAAAATTATTTCTTTGAGAAGTAGCATAATGAATTTTAAACAATTAGATACTGAACATGTTGCTCAAGCATGGGAGAGAATGAAAACTTTGGTAAAGAATTGCCCAACCCATGGACTGACTACTTGGATGATCATCCAAACCTTCTATGCAGGACTAAATTTTTCTTCACGGAATTTATTGGATTCAGCTGCTGGAGGTACTTTTATGTCCATCACATTGGGGGCGGCTACAAAACTTCTTGATGATATGATGGTGAATTACTCTGAATGGCACACGGAAAGAGCTCCACAAGGTAAGAAGGTAAATTCTGTTGAAGAAACCTCTTCCTTGAGTGATAAGATTGATGTGATTATGTCTATGCTTGTGAATGGTAGATCTAATGTTGATCCAAATAATGTTCCTTTAGCTTCATTGGTTGCTCAAGAAGAAAATGTTGATGTGAATTTCATTAAAAATAATAATTTCAACAACAATGCTTATAGGAACAACTCGGTAATAACTATAGGCCATATCCTTCTACTAATGGTAATGGTTATGGTAATTCTTATGGGAATTCTTACAACAATAATAGAAGTGTACCCTCTGGTCTTGAAGCCATGCTTAAAGAATTTATTAGTACACAAACTGCTTTTAACAAATCTGTTGAGGAAAAGCTTGATAAAATTGATACTATCGCTTCTAGAGTTGATAGGCTTGCCTCTGATGTTAATCTTTTAAAGTTGAAAGTTATGCCTAATAATGATCTTGATAATAAGATTACTACTACAGCAAATGCCATCCAAGTTAGAATTAATGAGAATATAAGATTAATGGCTGAGTTGCGTGCTAGGTGGGATAGAGAAGAAAATGAAAAACTAGCTAAAGAGAATAATGTAGCTAAAGTTTGGACTATTACCACCACTAGTAATGCTAATTCTTCACATGTTGCTGCACCTCCTACTATCAATGGTAAAATAATTGGTGTTGGCAATGTTTCTACTCCTAGTGCAAAGCGTACAAAACTGCCTGAAATTGCTAAAACTGCTGAAACTGCTTGTGATAAAACTGCTGAAATTTTTTCCAACCTTGGGAATAATGATCCCATTGCTGTAGCTCATAATGATTTAGATTTTGATGATTGCCACATCTCTGAAGTTATAAAGTTCTTACAAAAACTTGCTAAAAGTCCTAATGCTAGTGCTATAAATTTAGCCTTTACAAAACATATTACAAATGCTCTCATAAAAGCTAGAGAAGAGAAACTAAAACTTGAAACTTCTATTCCTAGAAAGTTAGAAGATGGTTGGGAGCCCATCATTAAAATGAAATTCAATGACTTTGAATGTAATGCTTTATGTGATCTTGGTGCAAGTATTTCTGTTATGCCTAAAAAGATTTATGATATGCTTGACTTGCCACCATTAAAGAATTGTTATTTGGATGTTAATCTTGCCGATAATGTTAAAAAGAAACCTTTGGGGAGGATTGATAATGTGCATATTACGGTTAACAATAACCTTGTCCCCGTGATTTTGTTGTCTTGGATATCGAATGCAATGCATCTTGTCCTATTGTGTTGGGAAGACCTTTTCTTCGAACCGTTGGTGCTGTTATTGATATGAGGGAAGGTAATATTAAATATCAATTTCCTCTCAAGAAAGGTATGGAACACTTCCCTAGAAAGAGAATGAAGTTGCCTTTTGATTCTATTATTAGAACAAGCTATGATGTTGATGCTTCTACTCTCGATGTTACTTGATTTGCACTTTCTGCGCCTAGCTGAAAGGCGTTAAAGAAAAGCGCTTATGGGAGACAACCCATGTTTTTACCTACAGCAATTTTTTTGTTTATTGAGTCTTGGAAGTTGTTTACTACTGTAGCAACCTCTCCTTATCATGTTTTTGTGCCAAGTAAAGTTTCTATGTCAAAGTTGATGTTATATTTGGGATCGCTGCACAGAAACAGCATTGCTGTCTGTCACGAATCTGGGCATAATTCTCTGTAGAAAATTCGAAAAAATCTGCCAATTTACGAGCGTGATCCTCAGATATGTACGCAACTTTCATTAGTTTTGAGTTTTTCCATTTGAGCAAGTCTGGTGCCATTTATAAATTCGTCTTTACGGACTGTTCTGTTTTTGACAGATTCTGCCTTTTATTTCGCATTGCCTCTTTTGCTATGTTGGATTTATTTCTTTGATCCATTAATGTCCAGTAGCATTATGCAATGTCCAGAAGTGAAAAGAATGATTGTGTCACCTCTGAATGTGTGAATTATTAATGATGCACTAACCCTCTAATGAGTTTGCTTGAAGTTTGGTGTGAAGGAAGTTTTCAAGGGTCAAGAGAGGAGAATGATATACTAAGATCAAGAGGAGTGAAAGCTCTAAGCTTGGGGATGCCCCGTGGTTCATCCCTGCATATTTTAAGAAGACTCAAGCATCTAAGCTTGGGGATGCCCAAGGCATCCCCTTCTTCATCGACAACATCATCAGGTTCCTCCCCTGAAACTATATTTTTATTCAGTCACATCTGTGTTCTTTACTTGGAGCGTCGGTTTGTTTTCGTTTTTGTTTTTGTTTGAATAAGATGGATCCTAGCATTCACTTTGTGGGAGAGAGACACGCTCCGCTGTTGCATATGGACACATGTGTCCTTAGGCTTTACTCATAATGTTCAAGGCGAAGTTTCTTCTTCGTTAATTTGTTATATGGTTGGAATTGGAAAATGCTACATGTAGTAATTCTAAAATGTCTTGGATAATGTGATACTTGGCAATTGTTGTGCTCATGTTTAAGCTCTTGCATCATATGCTTTGCACCCATTAATGAAGAAATACATAGAGCTTGCTAAAATTTGATTTGCATATTTGGTTTCTCTAAGGTCTAGATAATATCTAGTATTGAGTTTTGAACAACAAGGAAGACAGTGTAGAGTCTTATAATGTTTACAATATGTCTTTTATGTGAGTCTTGCTGCACTTGTTCATCCTTGAGTTTGCTTCAAATAACCTTGCTAGCCTAAACCTTGTATCGAGAGGGAATACTTCTCATGCATCCAAAATCCTTGAGCCAACCATTATGCCATTTGTGTCCACCATACCTACCTACTACATGGTATTTACCCGCCATTCCAAAGTAAATTGCTTGAGTGCTACCTTTAAAATTCCATCATTCACCTTTGCAATATATAGCTCATGGGACAAAATAGCCTTAAAAACTATCGTAGTATTGAATATGTACTTATGCACTTTATATTTTATTAAGTTGCTTGTTGTGCGATAACCATGTTTCTGGGGAACGCCATCAACTATTGTTGAATATCATGTGAGTTGCTATGCATGTCCGTCTTGTCTGAAGGTCTATCATTTTAGTGGTTGGAGCATGCAAAATTGTTAGAGAAGAACATTGGGCCGCTAACTAAAGCCATGAATCATGGTGGAAGTTTCAGTTTTGGACATATATCCTCAATCTCATATGAGAATAATAACTTCGCTACATGCTTATGCATTAAAGAGGAGTCCATTATCTGTTGTCCATGTTGTCCCGGTATGGATGTCTAAGTTGAGAATAATCAAAAGCGAGAAATCCGAAATGCGAGCATTCTCCTTGGACCTTTGTACAGGCGGCATGGAGGTACCCCTTTGTGACACTTGGTTGAAACATGGCATGCAAAGATCCGGTAGTCCAAGTTAAGTAGGACGAGGTGCGGCACTATTAGTATACTATGCGTGAGGCTTGCAACTTGTAAAATATAATTTACATAACTCATATGCTTTATTACTACCGTTGACAAAATTGTTTCATGTTTTCAAAATAAAAGCTCTAGCACAAATACAGCAATCGATGCTTTCCTCATTGAAGGACCATTCTTTTACTTTTATTGTTGAGTCAGTTTACCTATCTCCTTCCACCTTAAGAAGCAAACACTTGTGTGAACTGTGCATTGATTCCTACATACTTGCATATTGCACTTGTTATATTACTTTATGTTGACAATATCCATGAGATATACATGTTACAAGTTGAAAGCAACCGCTGAAACTTAATCTTCTTATGTGTTGCTTCAACACCTTTACTTTGATTTATTGCTTTATGAGTTAACTCTTATGCAAGACTTATTGATGCTTGTCTTGAAGTACTATTCATGAAAAGTCTTTGCTATATGATTCAGTTGTTTACTCATGTCATTACCTTTGCTTTGATCGCTGCATTCATTACATATGTTTACAAATAGTATGATCAAGATTATGATGGCATGTCACTTCAGAAATTATCTTTGTTATCGTTTTACCTGCTCGGGACGAGCAGAACTAAGCTTGGGGATGCTGATACGTCTCCAACGTATCGATAATTTCTTATGTTCCATGCTACTTTATTGATGATACCTACATGTTTTATGCACATTATATGTCATATTTATGCATTTTCTGGAACTAACCTATTAACAAGATGCCGAAGAGCCAGCTGTTTTCTGCTGTTTTTGGTTTCAGAAATCCTAGTAAAGAAATATTCTCGAATTGGACGAAACTTCGCCGGGTCCTATTTTTGCACGAGCTTCCGTAAGACCGAAGACCTAACGAAGTGGGGCCACGAGGAGGCCAGGGGGTGGCCGCGCGGCCCAGGCCCCGGCCGCGCCGACCTAGCCCCCGGGCCTCGTGTGGCCCCTCGCGTTGACCTTCCGCCTACTTAAAGCTCCGTCGCGAAACCCCCAGACCGAGAGCCACGATACGGAAAACCCACAGAGACGCGAATCCCATCTCGGGGATTCTGGAGATCGCCTCCGGCACCCGCCAGGGATTCATCTCCCGAGGACTCTTCATCGCCATGATCGCCTCCGGAGTGATGAGTGAGTTCACCCCTGGACCATGGGTCCATAGCAGTAGCTAGATGGTCGTCTTCTCCTTGTTGTGCTTCATTGTTAGATCTTGTGAGCTGCCTAACATGATCAAGATCATCTATATGTAATTCTATATGTTGTGTTTGTCGGGATCCGATGGATAGAGAGTACTATGATTATGGTGATTATCAATCTATTGTTCATGTGTTGTTTATGATCTTGCATGCTCTCCGTTATTAGTAGAGGCTCTGGCCAAGTTTTTACTCTTAACTCCAAGAGGGAGTAATTATGCTCGATAGTGGGTTCATGCCTTCATTGATACCTGGGACAGTGACAGAAAGTTCTAAGGTTGTGATGTGCTGTTGCCACTAGGGATAAAACATTGATGCTATGTCTAAGGATGTAGTTATTGATTACATTACGCACAATACTTAATGCAATTGTCTGTTGCTTTGCAACTTAATACTGGAGGGGGTTCGGACGATAACCTGAAGGTGGACTTTTTAGGCATAGATGCAGTTGGATGGCGGTCTATGTACTTTGTCGTAATGCCCGGATTAAATCTCACTATATTTACCATGTCATGTATATGCATTATTATGCCTTTCTCTATTTGTCAATTGCCCGACCGTAATTTGTTCACCCAACATGCTTTTATCTTATGGGAGAGACACCTCTAGTGAACTGTTGACCCCGGTCCTATTCTTTACATAGCATACAATCTACTTGTTTTACTGTTTTCTTGCAAACATCTTCCACTCGATACGTTAATCCTTTGTTACAAAGAAGCCGGTGAGATTGACAACCTCACTGCTTGCTAAAGTACTTTGGTTGTGTTGTGCAGGTTCCTAGTTGGCGCCGGAATCCCGGGTGTTGCGCCGCATCACATTTCGCGACCATCAACCTTCAACGTGCTTGGCTCCTCCTGTTCGATTAAACCTTGGTTTCTTTCTCAGGGAAAACTTGCTTTCAAATCATCTTCCTCTTGGGGTTCCCAACGAACGTGTGAGTTACACGCCATCAAGAGACGGCAAAAAATGGTGGTGCTTATAATAGTGAACAGTAATTAGTCTCGCCCATAAATTTGTTAGAATCCTAAATTCCTAAGACAACAGTAAATTAATTTGATGAGCCATTTTCAATTAAAGTATTGTAAGGTGTTTTGTGGTTTTATGACTGGTACATTCTTAGTAGTTCTATGGTTACCTGGCTTGAGATGTGTATCTTCAACTACTTTTGATTAGTCTTTGTCTTTCTAGCGGCATCCTAGAGTATCCAGGGTCTTTGGCCCACTGAATTTGGCTACCCTAGTTCAGTCTAGATTAACTGATGTTAACTTCAATTCTTGTAGGACAGTTCGTGCTATTAGTTCAGATCGTGGCAAAATAGTTTCTGGAGCTGATGATCAATCTGTCATAGTCTGGGATAAGCAAACTTTTAAGCTTTTGGAAGAACTTAAGGGCCATGATGCTCCGGTTAGCTTCATCAATATTAGTAACTTACAAATCTATGCCTCCATACCCAACCCTTACTAAGCATATTCATGCACAATTGGCATTGATACAGGTCAGTTCTGTCCGGATGCTCTCAGGAGAACGTGTTCTCACTGCATCTCATGATGGAACGGTAAAGATGTGGGATGTCCGGACCGATACTTGTGTTGCTACTGTGGGTCGTTGTCAAAGTTCAGTTCTGTGTATGGAATATGATGACTCAACTGGAATTTTGGCAGCTGCTGGGAGAGATGTGTATATACTTTTTTTAAAACTTTGAAATGTTTTTGGTGCTCTGATTCGATATTAGCTCAAGCAACTTGAATTACATTCTGTCTGAAAAGTTCATTCCATCAGGATGGCACATGTCTGGGATATTCGTTCCAGTAAGCAGATGTTCAAGCTTCAAGGGCATACAAAGTGGATAAGGTAATGCGTTTGTTGAACTGTTGAGCATTCATATCTCTGTTGTGCTGGCTATTTCGACCAATAATTTACAGACGCTGACACAAATTCTGGTCGATTAAAGATCAATGAGAATGACTGGGGAATCGATAATTACTCGGAGTGATGATTGGACGGCTAGGGTGTGGTCTCTTACCCGGGGAACATGTGATGCTGTATTAGCATGCCATGCTGGTCCCATACTTTGTGTTGAATACTCGCCTTCAGATAAAGGAATTATTACTGGTATGCGACCATTTCTATTTAGGTATGCTAGGTGGGCTAAGCTCTGCTGAATTATATCCATGTCAAAATAAATGAGATGAAGATGGATCAGAAACCTCGCTCCCTGAGATGAAGATATTGACTCAGCATGGTGGTAGATTGAAAATGGATCAGCTGGACTGTGGCGACTGAGATGAAGATGACCTTAGCCTGGAGGTATTTTCGCACCTCAGTTTTGTAGACGTTTCGGAAAAGAACTGAGCTATGGTAAGATGGTTCATTCCTTTTTGTCAGTCCAGATTTTATTGTAATTAATATCGTTCAGGTTTCGTTCCTTTTTGTCAGTTTGGGTTCGTGAGTTTTGGATGGTGATATTTTTGTCAGTCTGGGGTCGTGAGTATTTTATATGTTTGGGAGCGTGAAAATGGGATCGTGATTGGGAGCGTGAGACTGGGATCCTGATTGGGAGCGTGAGACTGGTAAGTTTTGAGTCATATTGTTGCCTTCCCAGAAAAGGAGCTATCTATGGTAAGATGATAAATTCGTCATTATGTTGCCTTCCCAGAATTTGAGCCTAGTCTATGGTAAGATGATAATTAGTCATTATGTTGCCTTCCCAAAGTATAGAGCTTTCTTTTGAGAATTTGAGACATGTCAATGGCGTGATTTCGAGAATTTGAGACATGTCGAATTTGATGTAGGTGGTGGTGTCGATGGATTGGCCAGAAATCACCAAGTATAGAGCTTTCTTTTTAGGAGGAAACCAGATTTTATGCCTTTTGTCAGGTTTCTATTTAGGTAAGATGAATTTTATGCCTTTTTGTTTACACGCCGGATATCCTGCTTTCAAAGCACCATTGATCGTTGTTCCTTATCTGTCCATTATTCTGCAGGTTTCCTATTTTATAGGTTTCCAGTTCTATAAGTTTCCTATTTTTGTTTACATGGTTGTGATGGCAATAAATAAAATGCCTCTGATTGTAATATGGTTTTATGGTAAGATGATTATGTCTCCGATTTTTTTTTGTCTGTCCGGTATGCTAATGCACGGGATATGTCCGATTTTTTTGTCTGTCCAGAATGGTTCGGTAGGATTAGGATGTAGCGATGCGGCCCATTATGGCCCATTCGGGATTAGCGATAGGATTAGCCATGGTTGACGAAAACGGTTGACGACGAAACGTATTATGATGGCAGAATAAGGAACCACTTTAGTCTTTTTAAGTAGTAGAGATAGCGAGATATAGTTTGATAGTTACCCTTCTTTGGCGAGGCAGTCTTTGTCCCCAGCGGTTTCGTCGGGCTATGCCGTGTCGCCATTGCTCGTGTGGACACTGTTTTCGTACTGTTTAGGGCTGGTTTAGACGTATGCGTTTACGTACACGAGTGTTTAGGCCGGAGGAGGTGTTTTGACGTTGATGCGTCCTGTAGGACTAACTGGTAGTTCAAAAGAATTTACTGCCAGCCCAAGGAATTTGATGTCTACTTCCAAGCAGCCATGGACTTTTCTAGTGAACCTGCTCTCTGTAGACATGGAAACGTCTGCGTACTGATACAGGATCGGAGGGAGCTCGCGTTCCCCCGGCGACACCGACAGCATACAGGGGTATCCATCCATTCAAGCGTTCATCGGCGATCGATATCATGTCCGTTTGAACCGGTGTTAATGCACACTTTAGTTTGGATTCGTAGCCTAACCGGTGCTAAGGCTTCAGGCAACTCCAAACATAAGCCTTGTTTTCGATCTACTTGTGTTATACCGCGCGAGCCAAATCTCCTGCGCACGCGGCCGCTTTATCCCGCGCGCGGTAAAAAAGGTTAGCGTGCACGAAAGCTTAGCACGTCTGTTGGAGCGTATTTTCCGGCGCCAGCACGCTAAACTGACGGCTTTTGCCGCGCGAGCGCCTTTTAGCGCATCCGTTGGCCGGAGATGCTGTAATATCTACTCACGCACAACGGGGACAGGAACAAACCTGACAAAACGAACTTGCATGTAAACTATCCTTCCCATAAATTTCGGCTAGAAGTTGAATAAAACCATTGGTAATACTATCCCGTACCCACTGCATATTCCCTGATACTGACAGAAAGTGTCTTTGATACATGGGTATCAATGCTCCAATTTTATATTTTCTAAAATTTTGAAACCTCACATTTCTATGTCTCTAAAAATTATGATGTTAAATATATAGATAGATATGTATAGTAGGGGTGTATATAAAAAAGTTCCATTAAAAAATACGTTGTATTTTGAGAAATATAAAAGAGATAAATTTGTGACAGTAAATGGTAGTACAATAATATTAAAATAGTATATATCTTTGTCAGAAATTTGTTTATTTTGTATTTCTCAAAATTTAAAGTATTTTTATCGGGATTTTTTTGCTAGACTCCTCCTGTACATATCTATCTATATATTTAACGTCATAATTTTTGGAGAAATAGAAGTGTGAGGTTTAAAAAAAATTAAAATCTGAAAGTGGAGAGAGCACTAGTGCGCATATCCACCAAATCCCTTCTCCTGATACTGACCACTAGAGCGTCTGGTACTCGACGCAGACTGAAACAACTGACCACAACAACGTCATCAGTGACAAGGACAGTAGAACGATCAGAGCAAGAGCATAACTGGAACTGGAAGTCTTGGATTCTAAGGGCATCTCTAGAAGCAAATGGTCGCTGAAACCGCGTCCGCCGTGACTGAAATGCGTCGCCCTGCTCAGACGCAAAGCCCATTCGGAGACGCAAACCTGGCCCAAACATGCGCCAGGTTTGCGTCTCCGCGGACGCTGCGTGGTCTTGCCGAGTGTCCGCCGAAAAAGATGTAGGCCCCGCGCGTCAGTGGTAGGGAGGCCAATATTATTCCCGCCACTGGCCATTCCCGCGCGAAAGCAAACTAGACCGGCGCGAACAGTCCAGAAGCGATGGACGTCCTCGCCGCCGCAGCCACCGCCATGGATGCGGAGCAAACCCTCGCACCCGCCGCCGCCCCACACTCCCCCGTAGCCACGACCGTAGCCACAATGGAGGCTCCGCCGGAAGCAAAGCGGGCCGCCACCGGCGGCGGCCGGGAGGCAAAGCCGAAGGCGGCAAAGAAGGTGCTCTCCCCGGAGGAGAAAGTGATCGAGGCCGCGAAACGTCGCGGCCGGCGCAGGAACCAGAAGATGAAGACTACCGCGGCCGCCAACCAGCAGTCCTGGCAGATGCAGATCAAAGCCGGTGTCGCGCAAGTAGCCCTCCATCCGACCTTAGCGGAGGGCTACATGCTCGTCAAGAGAGAGGGGATCGTCGGCGTCGCTCCTCCGGCCTCGTCGATGAGCTCGGTAAGTTCCCAGCAGCGTCCTGGAACTGCCGCTCCCTTGCATGGCCACCCGACGTCGCGGTTCGTCTCCGGCATGCCGCCGGTGGAGTTGACCGGGCCGGCGGAGCAGTTCAACGGGGCGGCGGTTCCCGACCTCAACCGGACGCCTAGAAGCGGTGACTCCTGCCCGGGCGCGACACAGAAGACGCGCCAGGTGCCGAAGGAGCCATGCCACAGCCCCGCATCCTGTTCGACGAAATGGCGCAGCCTGCCCTGACGATGGACGACCCGGTACATGAGCAGTGTCGACGACGACACCACGGCCTGGTTCATGAAGAGGCGCGCCGAAATCCGCGCGCGAGACGCCTGATCGCCGGCGCAGTGCGCCCAGCACCTTGGCCTCCTTTTGGACATTTTTATTGCTGTTCAGGCCTTGTTGTGCCCCTTTTGGTCTCCACTTTGCGCCGTACGATATGCAAAGTGGGATGAACTTGTTTCAGCCCTCAAATTGCGGCTGTAAAATTTGGTGCAAAGTTGATGTGTGCTTCTATTTTTTGAATTCTGGCCTGCATCGAAAATGTGTCGCGCCGCTGGAGCCAGCCCCAGACGTAAACGGACAAGCGACCATTTCCGCGTCCGCCTGGCGACGCAAACGGACGCCCGCGGACATTTTGGGTGTCCGAAATGCGTCGCGCCGCTGAAGATGCCCTAAGCTCTATGAAAAAAAGTACTCTTTTGCCCACTCAAATTAATCTTTTATAATAAAAGCACGTGTAAATTGACAGATAGGCTTAACCAAGACATTGCATTACGGTCTTCCATGCTATATTGCTATATATGTATGCAGGAAAGGAATGTTGACATGTCCAGGTCGACAGGCCAGATCGACTAGCCAGAGAGTGCAGAATAGAGTTCAATTAACTGCAAGTACTGGAAGCCAATCACCTTTGATGAAAAGAAAGCAAACAAACCACGCATCATTTCCCTAGAATTCTCTTTATTTTCGGTTTTTATTTTGGCTAGCTTACCTTGCAGACTTTCTAGAGTTCTTGTTGTTGCTCCTTCTGATAACAAACGATACTCCCTTAATTTTAAAATTCTTATCATGGTTGCAGTTTAAATCTAAACTAAAACCATGACAAAAACCATGTAAAGGAGGAAATACGTTTTTTTAAGAGAAAAAGGGCCTCGCCCCGGTTCCAAATATATTGAAACCAGCCACAAACACCATCAGACGATCAGACGTCTCCGCAACACCTACCCACTTATGTTACAAAACACCCATTCAGCACTTAGCAGTTCTAACCCCAACATCGGGGGGGCATACCAGCCAACATTTTGAGGCAAACACTTTTTACACAAAACACACTTAACCACCAAACTAAACATCATCCATCCAAGCTCAGGGGCGGTTCAGGACCTGAAAACCAGCGCCATCACCCACCAGGATTAGATCATTCGCCTCCAGCGTCCTCCTCAAATCCTCGGCAGTGATCAGCATCGGCCCAAATCCCCTTGTGTTGTTCATGTCACAGACCTCCAAAGTTGACCTGGCTTTCTTTAGAGGAGTTAACCAGGCTCCGGCCACAACAGCAGCGGTGTCCGCCGAGCTGAATCCTCCACCTTGTTCAGCAACTTCTTCAGTTCTCCTCTTCCTTCCTCTTTCAAGAGGATTCCACTGCGCACAGCTGCAGACGAAGTGTTTCCACAAACCCTGCATGCCAAGCCATTGAGAACGATTGAAGACAAAGTCATTTCTGGTAATCCAGATAGCTCTCAACACAGCAGCAAAGCTCATATTAATGTTACTATTTTTCTTTTTGTTAACCTAGAGAGAAGAAATGTCATGCATACTTAAAATGTTAATATTAAGATCCAAAGCCATAACAATTTCTCTCCAGAGTTTTGCTGCTACCACACAATCAAAAAAGAAATGTTGACAGGACTCCACTTCATTACAAAACACACAAGTTAAGTCATCAACATTCTGTCTTTTAACCAAGTTATCTCTAGTGAGTAACTTATTATGGAAAAGTAACCAAAGAAAGAAATGCATTTTTGGGGGCACTTTGAGTTTTCAGACACAGTGAATATTGACAGGTGTAATCCCACCGAAATTAATAACAGCATACATAGATTTCACACTGTAGGAACCACTAGCTTCCCACATCCAAATCAGACTATCTTTTGTACCATCAAAAGAGATAGTTTGAGCAATTTATTGGATTTCAAGCCATTGCAACATCAATCTATGGTCAAAACATCTCCTAAAAGTCACTTTCAAAGTAGACCCATCCCAAAGATCAGCAATGGATTTATTCTGCTCATTCACTAGAAAATAAATCTCCCAGTATTGAATGGCCAGAGAATAAGAACAAAACCAGTGATCTTCCCAGAACTTAATGTTCCTACCATCACCAACTTTCCATTGATAACCCATCTTAGCAGCCTTGGCAGCCCACATAACCCCTTTCCAAAAGGGAGACACACCATTTAAAGAGCAAGCGAAAATGTTAGGGTTATCCAAATTATATTTAGTATCCACAATTTGTTTCCACAATTTATCCTCATTTAACTAATATCTCTTAATCCAAGAGGCTAGCAAGCACTTGTTCATCTCTGCCAAATCAGGGATGCCCAAGCCACCATACTCTTTCTTCCTAGTAACCAAGCCCCAGTTGGCTAAATGATACTTATGGTGACCCTCATAATTGTACCATAAGCAGTGAGCCATTTGGGACTGGCCACTGACACTTCTAAAATTGGGGAAGAATTTCACTTTTCCGACTCTGCACCAAGTAGGTATGTACATAGCTATTAACCATGGTAGCGGGATTTATAATTTTGGAAAACCGAGCAAAACTGATCCTCAAGATAAATTGCATGACTACTAGAAAATTTTGATCCTCAAGTATAAGTATACATAGGAACCCAGGAGAATTTGAAGTCAGAGGCTGGGTTTTGCACACAGTTGAGCTAGGCTCACTTCTAAATGCACCTCAATATTGGGTCCAAAATGGTAATATCTTCCCAACTATAGTAGTAACTGGTTCCTAACTAGTCTCAATGGCATATCCTGATGCAAACCCTGGTTAGTGAATAGTGGGTAGCATCACAAACAAATTCTACCGTTGTTATCTTTCAAAATAATTGCAGAGCTCACATGCCTTATGTCTGTTAAACGTTTTAAATTCAATAATTTCATCTTATCTAGTGGCATCGTAAATTTCTAATATTGTTTCACATTTTTTCCTTGCCGATTACACAATTTGGGTGAAACTCTTTTCAGTTCCACTACAAAACCTTGTACAAAGATGTGGGTATTTTCTTTCTATTCAACCATTGAGGATCTTATCGTATCACATGTAAAACCCAAATAATGATTTATCACACGGAACGAAAATTGCTTTCTTAAACCTTATTTGTTACTAGAGGTAACGGGCGTATTTTTCTATGGAATTGGGTGAAATTTGCCACATGACAAATATCAATTTTCAGTTTAGTAGGTAAGAGTAGTATTGAGTATTGAAAATTATACAAAAGTTTGTGAAAAAGTGGGGATAAGTAGGGATTAAATTTGACAAATAAACTAGAACCAAACATGCTTTTAGAAATAAGTGGTGATTTGAAATTGGGAAAATTTGCCACATGACACCGTTATTTTCTGACGTTTGCTAAAACACACCGTCCGATTGTATCTTTGCCAGGTACCATTATAATTATGTTGCACATTTGCCAGAACACATCAACTAGCTGAAAACGGAAAGTTATGCATTGTGTATTTAGACGAGTCGTGCAAAACTTTCCATTTTTAGTTAGGTGGTCTGTTCTAGCAAATGTGTCACATAATCGTATTAGTACCTGGCAAAGACATAATTAAACGGTGTGTTTTAGCAAATGACAGAAAATAACAGTGTCATGCAACATATTTTGATTTGAAATTTGGTGGGATAATCCCATAAAAACGCTAGTACTACCAAACAAGCCCTTACGCTGCTCCTTACATTCGGCAATCAACAAGGGTGACACAACTCGAGCACCGTGGTATTATTAAATGAAAAGCATCCATCTGCATCTGCTTATGCAAGCCGAGTGCTACAAGTCTGAAGCGTTTAACAGTTCTACACATGGACTTTCTAGTATTTTTTTATTAAGAATTGCACACGTCGAAGAGATTCTAAGATGCGTACAGTCTGCATTAACTAATGTTGTATTGCTTACTTGCAAGGAGCATGACAAGGGCTCGATTTGGAAGAACATTCAATTAATTATCAGGACATACCGATCACAAGCTTTGTCGTCACCACAAAAGTTGGCCCACCGGTGGAAAAAAGGGCTTCCGTCGCGGTTCGCAACTGCCATTGGTCGCGGTTGCGCAACCGCGACCAAGCAAGCGCGACTAAAGCCCACCCCTTTAGTCGCGGTTCTTACGAACCGCGACTAAAGGCGCCTCCACGTGCCCGCCAGCCTCCTTCGGGGCGGAGGACCTTTAGTCGCGGTTCTCTGGCCAACCGCGACTAAAGGCCGCCGCAGGTTTAGGGTTTTAGCCCCCCCCCTAAACCTGGTTTCTTTTTAGTTTGTATTGTTTTATTTTCTTTTCTGTTTTATTTTAATTTTGAAGGAGTTTCACATATTCTACGGTACTACATATACATGCATATGAACGTACAATTTCAAACAAATTTGAAATTAGAACCAAAAAGAATTCAAGAGGAATTGACAATATATATTCAATATCGATGACCATATACAATTTTGAACTAGTTTCCATACATATGATTTACTGCATATGAAGTTCTACATCCTCTACATAGTGTTCTCCACTAGGATCGATGACTTGCTTCGCGATCCATCCAGCTAGTTCCTCTTGAAGTGGTCGGAAGCGAGCTTCTAGACTAAGCGTCTTCCGAAGGTTATTCCTGCTAATGTTGTTCGGACACGAAATCCGCTCAGAGGTGTATCTCCGGATCATCTCACAAACATAGTATCCACATAGATTGGTCCCCTTTGGCTGAATATCTCCAGTCGCAGACACTACCCTTTTCCACTGTAGCTCTTTTTTGAATTCACCGACCTTTGTGTCTACGAACCGTGTCCAAACCCTACGAGGCAAAGAAAATTAAATGAACAAGAGAGTTATTAGTTACTTGATATTAGGAAATGAACAAAATAGGCCGATCGATATAGAGCGCAAGTGAATGAAAATATATAATTACTTCTGCATCATTTTTCTCAAGTCGGCCCAAAGCTTTGCATTCAGATTCAGAGAGTCGTGGATGAGAACTGTGGAGTCGTCAAATTGAATTACTAGCAGAATCCAGTGGAACCTGCGGACACGATACATGCACAGTCATGCATAATTAACTCATCGATTAGAGTAAACAAAAGAGAATGTGCTCAAGACAGAAACACTCACCCAAAATGGTAAGGAAATAGAATATCACTTTTGAGTTCCTGCCTTGAAAAAAACATCCAGAGGTCGGCCTCCATGTCGGCGGGAAAATGTTGTAACACATATGAATTAACGATATGTGGGTCAATGAACCCAACATCATGGATGTTCCTTATTATGCATTCCCGCTTCTTCATTCTGCATACACAACAAGATAGTTAATTAGGACAATATATATATATATATATATATATATATATATATATAGTGCAGGCAATGAACGAGATGGGGTAGAAATAAATCACTTACAGAACGTAGCAACTGATGATAGATTTGTCGAGCTCGCGCAGATTGAAAAGCTGGAACAATTCACTCCGATGAATTTGTACATAGTAATGTTTGAAGTGATGCTCAGGTCTAACTTCCGCATAAATATAGTCTTTGGCGTTTTTTAATTTTATGTAAGCCTTGTACCAATTTAGCAGACCTGTCATTTGTGGAGGTAGATCCTTTTCCTGCGTAGGCTCGACGAGAGGCCCATTCGACACATATGTAATTACTACGTCCTTCATTGTTGCCTCATCAAGGCCTAACACTGCACGAAGAGTCAGACCTAAGTTGGCCGCTTGTTCTATGGCACTCGCTACAGTCAATCCCTGTCTTGCCGCAGCTGCTATGATTTCGGGGTCATCCGGACCGGCGGCTTTCACTATGAGAGGGGCGATGGATTGTTTACTCTGTTCCCCGAGCTGGGCAACTTGTTTCCCCTCTTTTTTACTTTCACTATGAGAGGCTTTCTTCTCCTGCTTCTCCGCCAACTCTTGCTTCTCCTTCAAGATGAATGCTTGCCTACGAAGTTCATGTGAATAGTAGTCAGGCAGATTCTTCGCGGCTTGGGACGGTTCGGTCAAAAATGACTTAGCCCACTTCTTTTGCTTGTCAGAATATACTGGCTTGAGCTCGGGCTCTCTTTTCTTCTTGCAGTCCGCCTGCCATTTCTCATGCTGAGCAGCCACGACCGCTGCATTTTCCTCCACACTAAGGTCATAAGGTCTCGGGGTGAGAGGCTTCAGTGATGGCTCCGGTATCTTTGTGGTCCTAGGTACATAAGGGTCCGGGTTAATAGTCCAGGACTGCTTCCTCTTCTTTGCCGGGGGCGGCTGCTTCTTCGCCGGAGGTGGACTGGGGGCGTCTGCACCCGCCGGAGGTGAATTGGGGGGCGGCGTCGGCTGACGTGAAGGAGGTGTAGGTGAACCACCACCACCGCCGCCGCCGCCACCACCACCGGAGGGGGGTGGACTTGTTCGCCTTGGCGCCTCGTCTGGAAACTTGATAAACTTCTTTTTCCAGAGAATAAACTGGCGCTTGACACCTCCAAGTCTTCTCTCCCCTTCGGGTGTAGCAATGTCAATCTCCAGGTCCTCAAACCCTGGGACTATTTCCTCCACCGTGACACGAGCATAGCCATCTGCAATGGGATTGTTGTGGTGGAGTGCTCCAGGCTCACATGGCAAAGCACTGCCGATGGCTACCTTCGTGGACATGTTCCCAGTAGGATAATGCAGATGACATTGTTTCATCTCCTTTACATCGTCCACGGGGTAGCGAGGAGGCTCCGGTGCAGTAATTTGGATCTCCGGTGCATCCGGACCTCCGTGGAAGCCACGCCGCTCCTCCGCTGCTGGCTTCCGAGATCCGCTGGATGATCTTCATGCGTCCCAGCTGCCGATCTCTCCTGTACTAGTATAGACAGGGTTTTCTTCATCTCATCGAGATCCGATGCCAACCGCGCCACAACATCGGCATCCCGATCCGACTTTCTCTTACGGCTTCTGTAACCGTACGGGTCATCGTCCTGGGAGAACCCTTCTTTCCACGTAATGTTCCCGGGCATGCCTCGTACACGTCCTCCGTGTTCAGGATTCCCGAGGGCTCTTGTCGCGCGTCGTTCTCTCGTTGAACTTGATCTTCCCCTCTTGAGCATCCCTCATTGCGTCAATAAGGGCTTGGGTGGGTTTAAACATTTTGTTCCCGTAAACACACGCCCCTGTCTCCGGGTCTAGCGTTCCCCCATGCCCGTACCACCAGCTTTTGGCCCTTCGGTCCCATCCCTCCGTACCTGGACGGATTCCTCGCCTCCTCAGCTCGTTCTCCATCTTCTCCCACTTAGGCTCCCAAAAGCGATACCCTCCTGGCCCCATAACATGATTGTACTCCTTCTTAGCCGCATTTTCCTTATTTTTTCGATATTTCAATGAAATGCTCCGATTTCTTCTGCTTCACAAATTCTGGCCAATCATGTTCAAGTCTCTCATACTGTCCTTTGAATTCCGGAGTCTTGTTCTGGTTGACATAGTCACGGGCTAGATTTTGCTTGAATTTCCGGAATGTATCGGCCATCTTACCAAGAGCGAAGTGTTTGAGTAGCCTCCTCCTCTCCTTGTTTTCCTGAATCTTGTTACCCGCCTCATCGAATTTGTGGTATTCCGGAGGTAGGATGAAATGCTCCATAAGCTTTTGAAAGCAATCCTTTTTAGTTCTCTTGTCAACAAAAGTGAAACCAAGACGTGCCTTCTTTGGCTCATTCCACTCCTGGAGGGTGATCGAGATGTTGTCTCTAACAACGGCTCCGCATTGGTTGATAAACTTGGTGGCGTACTTCGGGGGCTCCAGCGGCCTGCCGGTTGCACCGTCGACAACCTCGATGGTATATGTTTCTCCCGGTTTGAGCGTCTTGGTTGCGCCACGCTTTGACGACGACGTACTCGATTTTTTCGACGATCCGGCCGAGGGCTAAAATAAGAAAGAGAGTCGCGCGTGTTAGTACACACATATTTATTCAAATCAGTAAGTTTGTATCACCAGAGGCAAAATGTATATATATATACCTCGGCGCCGGAGCTAGTTGCTACTTGCAATTGAAGATCGTCGTTGATCGACGTTTCTTCCCCATCATCTTGCTGACGGCCTTCATCTTGACCGTCAAGATTCAGATAAGAAGAAATATCCTCTTCATCTTGTTCGCTCGGCACATAAGGAATATCGCCTTTTATGATGCCAAATAGCTGTTCTTCAATTTCTGGATCATAGTTCTCCATAATCGGGTCAGCTCTATCGTCCGCCATATGTCAGTCCTGAAAACATGTAGTAAAAACTAAGTAATTGTGTATAAAGAGAGAGGGCGACGAGGGAGGCGAGAGGGGGGACGCGTATTAGATGTGTATATGCGGACGATCGACCTCGCAGTGACCGCGTGACCGAGAGACCGGTGGCGGTGGCGAAGGGCGGTGGCGGTGCCGCCGACACATAACCCTCCCCCTCTCGATCCCAAAAAAAACACCGCGCGTATACGGAGGGGGCGACGAGCGCTGCCGTCCCCCTCCGTATACGCGCGGTGGTTAAGTCAAATTTTCGTTAAGTCAAAAAATTTAAGACAAAATTTCTAAGTCAAGCCTAGAGTTCTTTTAAAAGTCATAATAATATGTTAAGTAAAAATTTTATTAAGTCATAATAATATGTTAAGTTTTAATTTTATTAAGTCAAAATTTTAAGTCATATTAAGTCAAAATTTAAGTCATTTTAAGTAAAAATTTTATTAAGTCATAATAATATGTTAAGTTTTAATTTTATTAAGTCAAAATTTTAAGTCATATTAAGTCAAAATTTAAGTCATTTTAAGTAAAATTTTTATTAAGTCATAATAATATGTTAAGTTTTAATTTTATTAAGTCAAAATTTTAAGTCATATTAAGTCAAAATTTAAGTCATATTAAGTCAAAATTTTATTAAGTCATAATAATATGTTAAGTTTTAATTTTATTAAGTCAAAATTTTAAGTCATATTAAGTCAAAATTTAAGTCATATTAAGTCAAAATTTTATTAAGTCATAATAATATGTTAAGTTTTAATTTTATTAAGTCAAAACTTTAAGTCATATTAAGTCAAAATTTAAGTCATATTAAGTCAAAATTTTATTAAGTCATAATAATATGTTAAGTTTTAATTTTATTAAGTCAAAATTTAATTAAGTTACATTTTTAATTAACAAAAGTTAGTTACAATAAAAAAACAAAAAAAACAAAAAAAAAAAGCGCACGCCCCGCCTCTCTCTCTCCTCGATCTATCTGCGAGCGCGGCAGATTGCGCGCGCGGATGCATGCGGGCGCGGCGGATGCAAGGCCGGCGGAGGCGCGAAAGTGGCGGTGGCGGCGCGCGCGTGTCGCGGTGTTAATTTCCGATCGATCGAGGAGCGCGCGAGCCCGGCTTCTACGGGAGGATTCGACGAGCACGGCGCGCGCGGCACAGGAAGACTCTGGACGACGAGGACTACGACGGCGGCGCGCGTCTCGGCGGGCAGCCGACGCGTAGAAGACGAGGGCGACGACGGCGCGGCGCGAGACGAGGCGACGGTTCGGCGGAGAAGAAGAAGTGCGCGCCGTCCGCGCGCGCAAAATTATAAGGTAGGACCTTGGTCGCGGTTGGGGTCACGAACCGCGACAGCAATTTTGGTCGCGGTTGACCCCAACCGCGACCAAAGGGTATTTTCGCCGGGTTTTCGTTTCCCGCGGAAAATACCCTTTAGTCGCGGTTGGTGACCCCAACCGCGACCAAAGGGTCTTTTTCAAATTACTTTTCTTTTTCAAAATCTGAAAAATACATATAATATATCAATAAATTCAGAAAAATAAAACTAATTCATTTAAAAATCTTAAAAATACAAATAATATATCAAAAAATTCAGAAAATAAAACTAATTCATTTAAAAATCTTAAAAATACAAATAATATATCAAAAAATTCAGAAAAATAAAACTAATTCATTTAAAAATCTTAAAAATACAAATAATATATCAAAAAATTTAGAAAAATAAAACTAATTCATTTAAAAATCTTAAAAATACAAATAATATATCAAAAAATTCAGAAAAATAAAACTAATTCATTTATAAATCTGTAAAATACAAATAATATATCAAAAAAATTAGAAACATAAAACTAATTCATTTAAAAATCTTAAAAATACAAATAATATATCAAAAAATTCAGAAAAATAAAACTAATTCATTTCTAAATCAGAAAATACAAATAATATATCAAAAAAATTAGAAAAATAAAACTAATTCATTTAAAAATCTTCCCGTCTGTTTTCCGCGCCCCCTCTTCCCGCCTATGTCTTTCCGCGGCCCTCTTTCTTCTCTCTTTCTCTTCTTCCAGCCTCTGTCTTTCCCGCCTTTCTTCCCGCCAATTTCTTCCGCCTCTTTCTTCCCGCCTATTTCTTCCCTGCTTCCCGCCTCTTTCTTCCCGCCACTTTCTTCCCGCCTCCCGTCTTCCCGCTCCCATTTTTCCCGCCATTTCTCACTACATATATGTTGCCCGGCTTGGCCAGCATTATCACATCTCTCCAATCTCTCATCACTCTCTCATGGCTTCCACCGCACCCACTCTAACCTACCAGCAGGTGGAGGAGCTTTGCGCCTCGAACTACCCTTGCCCACCGGCTACCGTCCCCCTCCGTGGAGCCTAAGCGCCGGCGGCGTGCGGTCCCTCCCCTCCTCGGGTACGCGCCGGCAGCCATCACGAACCACTACTACCTCGACCTCACGCCGAGCAGCGGATGAATCCCCCGGCATCCCGATAACCAGCATACTTGGGACGCCTTCTTCATCAATCGGCGTGAGAGGGCGCTCGCCAGGTATGAGGAGGACGGTCTGCCTCCTGGGAACTTCCACGAGGCCGGCCGTCGGCTATGGTGGTACGGCCGGACTCAATCGAATCATTCGAAAATGGACACCAAACACATCACGGGCAATATAATTCACATGATCCATTCAACAAAGTTTGGTACAATAAATTATTACACATCATTTCTTCCCTTGTGTCCCTGCTTGCTTACGATTGGGCCGTATCCATGGAGCATCCTCATCATTTAACTTAATGCTTGGATCGGTGTTCACTTTGAAGGGCGGAATTTCACCAAACATATTATAATCTTCTGACATGTCTGTCTTGTCCTCCACTCCCACGATGTTTCTTTTCCCTGAAAGAACAATGTGGCGCTTTGGATCATCGCATGATGTACTGATCGTTTTCTTATCTTTCCGTTTCCTCGGTTTGCTACTCATGTCCTTGACATAGAAAACCTGAGCGACATCTTTCGCTAGGACGAATGGTTCGTCAAGGTAACCAAGATTGTTGAAATCCACCATTGTCATTCCGTATTGCTGGTCCACCTTTACCCCACCTCCTGTTAGCTTGAACCATTTGCACCGGAACAAAGGGACCTTGAAGGAGGGTCCATAGTCAAGTTCCCATATCTCCTCTATGTAACCATAATATGTGACCTTTTGCCCATTCTCGGTTGCTGCATCAAAGCGGACACCACTGTTTTGGTTGGTGCTCTTTTTATCTTGGGCGATCGTGTAAAATGTATTCCCATTTATCTCGTACCCTTGGAAAGTCGTTATAGTCGAAGATGGTGTCTTGGCCAACATGTACAGCTGATCTACAACCTCATTGTCACTCATGAAATGTTTTCTCAACCAACCGCCGAAAGTCTCCATGTGGGCCTTCCTAATCCAGGATTCAGGCTTCCGGGTTGTCCGAGCGTAAAATATTCTTGTGTTTCTCAAAGTACGGAGCCACCAAGCTGGAATTGGTCAGAACTGTGTGGTGTGCTTCAGTCAGAGAATGGCCGTCCATACATATCGTTGATTTCCTTCCGATCGTGCCTTTTCCACTTAGTCTCCCCTCGTGCCGCGATCGAGGAAGACCAATCGGCTTAAGGTCAGGAACAAAGTCAACACAAAACTCAATTACCTCCTCATTTCCATAGCCCTTGGAGATGCTTCCTTCTGGCCTAGCACGGTTACGAACATATTTCTTTAATACTCCCATGAACCTCTCGAAGGGGAACATATTGTGTAGAAATACAGGACCGAGAATGGAAATCTCTTCGACTAGGTGAACCAGGAGGTGCGTCATAATATCGAAGAAGGATGGCGGGAACACCAACTCGAAACTGACAAGACATTGGACCACATCGTTCTGTAACCGTGGTAGAACTTCTGGATTGATTACCTTCTGAGAGATTGCATTGAGGAATGCACATAGCTTCACAATGGCTACTCGAACATTTTCCGGCAGGAGCCCCCTCAAAGCAATCGAAAGCAATTGCGTCATAATCACGTGGCAGTCGTGAGACTTCAGGTTTTGGAACTTTTTCTCCGCCATGTTTATTATTCCCTTTATATTGGACGAGAATCCAGACGGGACCTTAATACTGCTCAGGCATTCAAAAAAGATGACCTTCTCTTCTTTGGTCAGAGCGTAGCTGGCACGACCTTGAAACCATTCCGGATGCCGGTCATCAGGGTCTTTCAAACTTTGCTGGTCCTGCCGTGCTTCCTTTGTATCATTTGTCTTCCCATACACGCCCAAGAAGCTTAGCAGGTTCACGCAAATATTCTTCGTAACGTGCATCACGTCGATTGCAGAGCGGACTTCTAGGACTTTCCAATATTCTAGCTCCCAGAATATAGATTTCTTCTTCCACATGGCTACGTGCCCGTCAGCTCCCTTCGGAACTGATTGTCCGCCAGGACCCTTTCCAAAGATGACTTTCAAATCCTTTACCATATCAAATACCTCGGCACCAGTGCGTTCCGCAGGCTTCGGCCGGTGATCTGCCTTGCCGTTGTAATGCTTGCCGCGCTTTCTTACGTTATGATTTTTGGGAAGAAATCGACGATGCCCCATGTACACGTTCTTCTTACAATTTGGCAAATGTACACTTTCAGTCTCATGTAAGCAGTGCGTGCATGCATTGTATCCCTTATTTGACTGTCCCGAAAGGTTACTAAGAGCAGGCCAATCGTTGATGGTTACGAAAAGCAACGCTCGTAGGTCAAATTCCTCTTCTTTGTGCTCATCCCACACACGGACACCAGGTCTGCCCCACAGCTGTAAAAGCTCATCAACTAATGGCCTTAGGTACACATCGATGTCGTTGCCGGGTTGCTTCGGACCTTGGATGAGCACTGGCATCATAATGAACTTCCGCTTCATGCACAACCAAGGAGGAAGGTTGTAGATGCATAGAGTCACGGGCCAGGTGCTATGGCTGGAGCTCTCGCCAAAAGGATTCATGCCATCCGTACTTAGACCAAATCTTATGTTCCTTGCGTCAGCTGCAAAATCTTTGAACTCTCTGTCGATCTTTCTCCATTGCGTTCCATCTGCGGGGTGTCTCAACTCCCCGTCCGACTTACGGTCCTCTTTGTGCCATCTCAACAACTTGGCATGCTCTTTGTTCCTGAACAGACGTTTCAACCGTGGTATTATAGGAGCATACCACATCACCTTGGCGGGAACCTTCTTCCTGGGGTCATCGCCTCTGATCTTATAACGCAATGCAGTGCATACCGGGCATTCATTCAAATTCTCGTATTCACCGCGGTAGAGGATGCAGTCGTTGATGCATGCATGTATCTTCAGAACCTCTAAACCTAGAGGGCAGACAACCTTCTTTGCTTCATACGTACTGGAGGGCAACTCGTTATTCTTTGGAAACATATTCTTCAACATTTTCAGCAAGTTTTCAAATCCCGAGTCAGCTACACCTTCCTGTGCCTTCCATCTCAGCAAATCCAGTGTGCAGCCCAGCTTTTTCAGACCATTATCGCATCCTGGGTACAGCGACTTTTTGTGATCCTCTAACATGCGATCCAAATTCTCCCTCTCCTTTTCAGTTTCGCAGCGACTCCGTGCATCAGCAATGGTCCGACCAAGATCATCAGCGGGCTCATCACGTGCCTCTTCTTGATCACCTTCCCCTTCACCTTCCCCACCTTCAGCATCATCCATGAAAGTATCACCGAAATGATCAAGATAGCTCTCATCGATGTCATCTCCTTCTTCATCTTCTTCCATTATAACCCCTCTTTCTCCATGCTTGGTCCAACAATTATAGCTTGGCATGAAACCATGCCGAATCAGGTGCACGTGAACTTCCCTTGAGGAAGAGTAACCCTTCTGATTCTTACAGTTAACACATGGACAGATAACAAAACCCCCCTGCTTGTTCGCATTAGCCACTACGAGGAAATCTTGCAAACCCGTAGTGAATTCGCCGGAGAGTCGGCTAGCGTACATCCATTGCCGATTCATCTGCATTATTATAATACAAAATATATAATTAACCATCGCATATGCATTTGTTAAACTAATTAAATAGAAATTAAACAATGAACTACACACATATGCATATTTTATCAATGACACATATATATGAAAGGTTCAAGTGTGTTGTTGCTAACCGCGATCGAGGAGGAAAAAATAAATGAGGAAGCTCGATCAAGTGTGGCTCCGACACTTCATATCATGTTTGTTTCATGCTCTTGGGACATTTCATCAAACACCTTGTGTGCATAAGAAGAGCCAAAAGCAAACCTACACCCCCTTGTGAAGTTTGTGAAGAGAAGTGGGCACCAAATGACTAAGTGCTGTGGGCTGGCTGGTATATATAGGGGAGGGGCTTTAGTCGCGGTTGGCTGGCCAACCGCGACTGAAGGCCTTTGGGCCAGGCTGAGGACATTTAGTCGCGGTTGGCCTGGCCAACCGCGACTAAAGCCCTCACGTCCACCAGCTGGCCACCGAGCGCGCTGGGCCTTGGTCGCGGTTGGCAACCGAGCCGCGAAACCACCTTTGGTCGCGGTTTTGCATTAACTAATCAATGACGGAAGCACTTTTTCTACCAAAGGGCCCTGCTCGCTCTCAGTAAGTATAGTTAAAAGAGTAGGTATATGTCTAGACTTTTTTTTGTGAGAACTGATAGAGATCGTCATGATTTCTCCCGATATGCCTACGCTTGCTAATCCAGATGCATTCTGAATTTCTGACTGCCTGATTGCCGTAGCGTCACAAAAATCGCCCACGGATTGGACTCTGAAACGACATAAACCCACGGATTTCATTAAGCAAAACGCTAGCGAAAGCGAGGTACCGAAGGTCACACGCTAGCAAAATGCTGCCTGATTGGACTTTGAGCAGATCACAGCCGCCCCGGCGGCCAATCCACAGTGCAAGGACACACGCAACGGAGGCGTCTACGTCACGTGAAACGAAGAAGGATGGCTAGCTCGATCGCCCACACATTGTTTCCGCGCTCGATCTCGGAAAACTCACACCTCACGCAGCCGCCCCCGTCGCTGCCGAGAGCATCAGAAACGTGGACGCGATGAGCAGACGGGCGTTTGGCGCCATTGGGAGTTGTTGGCAACGTGGACAGGACGTCCTGAACCAATTTTAGTTCCGCGCCGTCCATGCTTACAATGCTGAATAAGCTAGTTGCTTAGGGCATGAACAATTTGTTGATAAAATCATCTTAACTTCAATCAACCATGTAATCTATTCTATTATTATATAATAAAAGCAAAATAAAGGTATTTAATAGAGCCATCACGTTGATCCACATCATTTAAATTAATTATGTTAGTTACATCTGAAATATATGGCTGAGATTTTTCGTAACATTAGTAGTACGTGACATGTTTGCCACACTTTATGTTGCGAATATCACGTCTTGGACCCGTGGGCTCTTTTTTTTTTCTTCATTAAAGCCATATATTAGTTTTCTAGACCAAGCCATACACGAGACTAGAGTATTAGATAGATCTTGGCTAAAACGCATACGCCGGATTGCCATTGGCTGAAACGCGTAGACGGGACTAGCCCCTAGCTCCATTTTTTTTTGACAATCAATACCACATATATTCATAGCAACAAATAGTACATGAATAAAGTCTAAAAGATAGTAACAAATCTTCGAGGTCTTCAATTTCTTTCTTCTTCCAGAACACAATCTTGTACTCTTCTGAAGGCAGCCAAAGATAGATAACGAACCATAGACCTGTAGATACCGATGAAAGTTCTCCCATATTTTTTTGAGCCGCAATGCCAAGACTGCGTGCACGCACGCAACCATTAAAGCAGTCATACAACATCGGCAAGAGTACCAACACCAGTATGTCAGGGAATAATAACCGACTAGCTTTGTCATCATCGATGGAGAGCCGAGAGTACGAATCACCATTGTCGAGGACGTAGCAGCCGGGACAAAAACTGCGAGGATAATCCTCCTCGCGGCAACAACGACAAAAGATCCAAAATCGATCTGGCGAAGCAAGATCCGAAGGCCCATACCTAGAAAATTGCGATTGTTCAACACCACCATTGACGCCGAGAAGAAGATCTCGTCGCCGAACGAAAGGCCGAAGATCACTTATTGCAGACGATGCCATCTCCATTGAGGGGAAACCAACAAGAAGACGGCTACCAAAATCCTAACATAATCTAATGAAAACTATACTTTTATTCGAAACTCCACGCATAGATCGGACTCCTCCCGACGCCGGCGAAGCCGACCGGAGGAGGGGGAACCAATCTATGGAGGAGGATGAACTGGAGGCGGCTAGGGTTGAGGCCGGCGGCTAAAGGAGAGACGGGAGGAAAACTGGAGTCGGACGAGTACTTTATAAATGTTGCAGGCTAAAAACTAGGAGGTCTTGTTCCCCTAGCTCCATTTAGTTGAACCGCACGTGGTGGAAGAGAGATGGATGCCTAAGGATATTAAAATTCTAGGATATGTCTACCTAATTTATTAAATTATTAAATACATTTTAAAATAATTCTTATAACAATGATTTATAATTTTATATGTTTATAATTTTTGATATATTTGATCAAATTATATAAAGTTTCATTGTAACTAGCAAAACACAGAGTAACTATTTTTTTCTTGAAAAAATGAGTACACACGAAAATATTAAAAACTAATGAAGTCACGACGATGTTAGCAATACGTACTTTCTCTATTTTTATTTACCACGCGTTTCGAGTTTACTTGAAGTCAAATTTCGTAAAGTTTGACCGACATGTAGCAATAAATATCATTATCGGTAATACTAATATGAGCTACATTTTATAATGATTATTATAGAAATAAATTTATATTTTAGATCTTTATATTTTCTTCCCTATATTTCGTCAAGACTAAACCTAGAACACAGAGTAATTATCGAAAAAACCTATAATTTAGTGCATATAAATGGCAAATTTATTTGATTGCCATGTAACAAAAAATCACAAAACGCCTGCATACATTCGAAGTCGTGGAATTGTAAAATTAATGACTCAGTGGTGCCTACTATCTACATTATTTGTGTGATTGAGTACATACAAATGCTTAAGAAAGTTTGGGGCATTGACTCATGGAATTTTAAGATTAATGAAGACACGATATTAGTCGCCCTATCGATGAAACGTCCCTCACACAAGAAAAATTGTCGGCTCAATTACACAAAAGGGCTAGGTAAACATATTCTTGCAATGATGAGAATGTCCCTCCAATCAAGGGATATTTCGAGTTAACAAGACACAAAACGTCAAACATTCAAAATATTTTGGCTTAATGATACTCACATGGCTAAGTCACACAAATTTCAGATTGATATGTTTCATATTTAGTATCCACAGTGTGTTAAAAAGCTTACAGTTAATTCTTACGAATTATTTTGGCAGATATTGCTTCATTTATATGGTAGACATATTTGAACTATTATTTGTATCTTTATCCCATGTGTCAAAATAAACGTAAGAGCATGCTTCATTCCTATTCCATAGAAAAACTATTAATTAATAGACCGTGTTTCAACTTACCTTAGGCCAATTATTTGCCGACAAATTTCAGATCCCCGAAGTTGCTACTTGCATACCTGATATTTTGTTTACCAAAATATTTGCTAAATTTAAGAACAATTCACTTCATGGGAAGCAATGTTATATCAACAAAACCATATTTTTATTTCCTGAATAATTTCAACCAATTACAGATGATGTCCTCGCATTTGCGAGGGCCACTGTGCTAATCTATTATCTATCTATCTATTATATATTAAAAGCAAAATACGGATGTTTAAAATAGAGATACCACCTTAATCCACATCATCTCAATTATTTTAATGTTTAGATCTAAATTTTGTGGCTAAGATTTAATGAAAGAATATTAATAACGTAACCGTCTAGGTTCCGGTTGACACGTTTATATCTAGAAAGTTATATAGGGGTACTTTTAAAACGTGTAGATCCGTGCTGAAAACTTTTTATGTGAAAGATATATATACATGGGAATAGCGATGTCAGTTCGGGGAAAAAAAAACCATAGCTGGCTAAGTCTATTTGAAAAATGCAACAAAACAAAACGGTCCAGATTTAAAAGAAGAATAAAACGCTAGCAAGCCAGGTTGTTAGGATCGGAATAGACGAGTCCGTTCAGAAAAAAGACGTGATGCACTAGCTTATAGCTAGCTTCGTATGAGTAGCAGTCCATGCATGACTGCGTTTGGCTCAGAAAAAAAAAGATCTGCCAAAGAAAAAAGATCCGATGCAATAGCTTAGTTATCGAGGACCTTAAAGTGTGATTTTGAACAGGATGATTCTCTACGATTTTAAGTTCTAGGCCCGATTTCATTTTTTTCTTGACGAAAAATAAATCGTGGCAAAAAAAATTAGGGAATGCAGGGAAACGAAAGGCGAAAGGAGGGACGATCGGTGGAGCGACGAGCGCCGGCCGATGACTAAGAGGTCGATGCGCCAGGGTCCAGGAATAAGTGGAGGTCGTTGTTAGCAACATCGATCGGTTGTTAGCGGCGCTGGACGCCGGACGATCCAGGACTCCAGCCACTTCAGGTCGCCGTTACCTAGCTTGAGCGCCGCCGTGTCACCCTATGCTTCTATGCTAACCGGCGCCTAAAGATTTATATGGTGGTGAGTAGCACAAGCTCGCGGCGAAAAGCGTATGGCCTCCTCCGCCCCATCATCTTAGAGACCGGCGACCCCCAGTTCGCCGTCCCCGCGGCGAGCGTAAGAAGGCAATTCGACACTGCCAAGTAAGTAACACTACTAGAAAAACAGGCTTCCGGTGAGCCCCATAAGTCGCGAAGGTAAAGGAACCGCGACTAATGGTACCTTTAGTCGCGGTTCGGGAGGCGAACCGCGACCAAAGGCCTGGGTCCAGGGCGCTCGGTGGCCAGCCGTTGCACGTGGGGAGCCGCGGTTGGCCAGGCCAACCGCGACTAAAGCCCGAAGGCCTTTTAGTCGCGGTTGGCCTGGCCAACCGCGGCTAAAGCCGCCCCCCTATATATACCCACCCAGCAGCCAACACTTAGCCATTTGGTGCCATTTTCTTCACAAGCTTCACAAGTGGGTGTTAGGTTTGCTTTTGGTTCCTCTTATGCACATAAGGTGTTTGATGAAATGCCCCAAGAGCATGAAACAAACATGATATGAAGTGTTGGAGCCACACTTGAGCTTTCTCATTTATTTTTTCCTCCTCGATCGCGGTTAGCAACTTGAACCTTTGATGTGTCGTTGATAAAATGTGCATGTGTGTGTAGTTCATTGTTTAATTTATATTGTTTGTAGCTAGTTAGTTTAACAAATGCATGATGGTTAATTATATATTTTATATTATAATAATGCAGATGAATCGACAATGGATGTACGGTAACCGACTCTCCGGCGAGTTCAGTACGGGTTTGAATGATTTCCTCGTAGTGGCTAATGCGAACAAGCAGGGGGGTTTTGTTATCTGTCCATGTGTTAAATGTAAGAATCAGAAGGGTTACTCTTCCTCAAGAGATGTTCAGCTGCACCTGCTTCGGCACGGTTTCATGCCAAGCTATAATTGTTGGACCAAGCATGGAGAAAGAGGGGTTATAATGGAAGAAGATGAAGAAGGGGATGATTTCATCGATGAAAGCTATCTTGCTCATTTCGGTGATACTTTCATGGAGGATGCTGAAGGTGAAGGGGAAGGTGAAGGGGAAGGTGAAGAAGAGGCACGTGATGATCCCGTTGATGATCTTGGTCGGACCATTGCTGATGCACGGAGACGCTGCGAAACTGAAAAAGAGAGGGAGAATTTGGATCGCATGTTAGAGGATCACAGGAAGGCGATGTACCCCGGATGCGATGATGGTCTGAAAAAGCTGGGCTGCACACTGGATTTGCTGAAATGGAAGGCACAGGCAGGTGTAGCTGACTCGGCATTTGAAGACTTGCTGAAAATGTTGAAGAATATGTTTCCAAAGAATAACGAGTTGCCCGCCAGTACGTACGAAGCAAAGAAGGTTGTCTGCCCTCTAGGTTTAGAGGTTCTGAAGATACATGCATGCATCAACGACTGCATCCTCTACCGCGGTGAATACGAGAATTTGAATGAATGCCCGGTATGCACTGCATTGCGTTATAAGATCAGAGGCGATGACCCTGGTGACGATGTTGAGGGCCAGAAACCCAGGAAGAAGGTTCCGCCAAGGTGATGTGGTATGCTCCTATAATACCACGGTTGAAACGTCTGTTCAGAACAAAGAGCATGCCAAGTTGTTGCGATGGCACAAAGAGGACCGTAAGTCGGACGGGGAGTTGAGACACCCCGCAGATGGAACGCAATGGAGAAAGATCGACAGAGAGTTCAAAGATTTTGCAGCTGACGCAAGGAACATAAGATTTGGTCTAAGTACGGATGGCATGAATCCTTTTGGCGAGCAGAGCTCCAGCCATAGCACCTGGCCCGTGACTCTATGCATCTACAACCTTCCTCCTTGGTTGTGCATGAAGCGGAAGTTCATTATGATGCCAGTGCTCATCCAAGGTCCGAAGCAACCCGGCAACGACATCGATGTGTACCTAAGGCCATTAGTTGATGAGCTTTTACAGCTGTGGGGCAGACCTGGTGTCCGTGTGTGGGATGAGCACAAAGAAGAGGAATTTGACCTACGAGCGTTGCTTTTCGTAACCATCAACGATTGGCCTGCTCTTAGTAACCTTTCGGGACTGTCAAATAAGGGATACAATGCATGCACGCACTGCTTACATGAGACTCAAAGTGTACATTTGCCAAATTGTAAGAAGAACGTGTACCTTGGGCATCGTCGATTTCTTCCGAAAGGTCATCCAGTAAGAAAGAAAGGCAAGCATTACAACGGCAAGGCAGATCACCGGCCGAAGCCTGCGGAACACACTGGTGCTGAGGTATTTGATATGGTCAAGGATTTGAAAGTCATCTTTGGAAAGGGTCCTGGCGGACAATCAGTTCCGAAGGGAGCTGACGGGCACGTAGCCATGTGGAAGAAGAAATCTATATTCTGGGAGCTAGAATATTGGAAAGTCCTAGAAGTCCGCTCTGCAATCGACGTGATGCACGTTACGAAGAATATTTGCGTGAACATCCTAAGCTTCTTGGGCGTGTATGGGAAGTCAAATGATACAAAGGAAGCACGGCAGGACCAACAAAGTTTGAAAGACCCTGATGACCGGCATCCGGAACGGTTTCAAGGTCGTGCCAGCTACGCTCTGACCAAAGAAGAGAAGGTCATCTTTTTTGAATGCCTGAGCAGTATGAAGGTCCCGTCTGGATTCTCGTCCAATATAAAGGGAATAATAAACATGGCGGAGAAAAAGTTCCAAAACCTGAAGTCTCACGACTGCCACGTGATTATGACGCAATTGCTTCCGATTGCTTTGAGGGGGCTCCTGCCGGAAAATGTTCGAGTAGCTATTGTGAAGCTATGTGCATTCCTCAATGCAATCTCTCAGAAGGTAATCAATCCAGAAGTTCTACCACGGTTACAGAACGATGTGGTCCAATGTCTTGTCAGTTTCGAGTTGGTGTTCCCGCCATCCTTCTTCAATATTATGACGCACCTCCTGGTTCACCTAGTCGATGAGATTTCCATTCTCGGTCCTGTATTTCTACACAATATGTTCCCCTTCGAGAGGTTCATGGGAGTATTAAAGAAATATGTTCGTAACCGTGCTAGGCCAGAAGGAAGCATCGCCAAGGGCTATGGAAATGAGGAGGTAATTGAGTTTTGTGTTGACTTTGTTCCTGACCTTAAGCCGATTGGTCTTCCTCAATCGCGGCACGAGGGGAGACTAAGTGGAAAAGGCACGATCGGAAGGAAATCAACGATATGTATGGACGGCCATTCTCTGACTGAAGCACACCACAGTTCTGACCAATTCCAGCTTGGTGGCTCCGTACTTTGAGAAACACAAGAATATTTTACGCTCGGACAACCCTGGGAAGCCTGAATCCTGGATTAGGAAGGCCCACATGGAGACTTTCGGCAGTTGGTTGAGAAAACATTTAATGAGTGACAATAAGGTTGTAGATCAGCTGTACATGTTGGCCAAGACACCATCTTCGACTATAACGACAAAATGTCACATATTATGGTTACATAGAGGAGATATGGGAACTTGACTATGGACCCTCCTTTAGGGTCCCTTTGTTCCGGTGCAAATGGTTCAAGCTAACAGGAGGTGGGGTAAAGGTGGACCAGCAATACGGAATGACAATGGTGGATTTCAACAATCTTGGTTACCTTGACGAACCATTCGTCCTAGCGAAAGATGTCGCTCAGGTTTTCTATGTGAAGGACATGAGTAGCAAACCGAGGAAACGGAAAGATAAGAAAACGATCAGTACATCATGCGATGATCCAAAGCGCCACATTGTTCTTTCAGGGAAAAGAAACATCGTGGGAGTGGAGGACAAGACAGACATGTCAGAAGATTATAATATGTTTGCTGAAATTCCGCCCTTCAAAGTGAACACCGACCCAAGCATTAAGTTAAATGATGAGGATGCTCCATGGATACGGCACAATCGTAAGCAAGCAGGGACACAAGGGAAGAAATGATGTGTAATAATTTATTATTGTACCAAACTTTGTTGAATGAATCATGTGAATTATATTACCCGTGATGTGTTTGGTGTCCATTTTCGAATGATTCAATTGACTCGAGATACTCCTGCATACATGAATCATGAAATTTGGAGTGACTAAGTCATACTCCTGCATACATGAAATTTGGAGTGACTAAGTCATACTCCTGCATACATGAAATTTGGAGTGACTAAGTCATACTCCTGCATACATGAAATTTGGAGTGATTTAGTCATACTCCTGCCTAGGCGTATAATATGCATACTCGTAGTCTTCATAGCCGCCTGTACTGTAGTCGTCGCCTTCTAAGTTGCCGCCGTCGTCGTCGCTGTCGTCGCTGCTGTCGGCGGCGCTCGTGGCTCGAACGAGGGTAGCGCGGGGGGGATATCGCCGGCGTGATGTAGTCCATGACGATCTGCAGAGTCCGGCCGTACCACCATAGCCGACGGCCGGCCTCGTGGAAGTTTCCAGGAGGCAGACCGTCCTCCTCATACCTGGCGAGCGCCCTCTCACGCCGATTGATGAAGAAGGCATCCCAAGTATGCTGGTTATCGGGATGCCAGCGGGGATTCATCCGCTGCTCCGGCGTGAGGTCGAGGTAGTAGTGGTTCGTGATGGCCGCCCGCGCGCAGTACGAGGGACGGGAGGGACCGGCACGCCGGCGCTTAGGCTCCAGCCGGCAGGGACGCGGTAGCCCGGAGGGCAAGGGTAGTTCGAGGCGCAAAGCTCCTCCACCTGCTGGTAGGTTAGAGTGGGTGCGGTGGAAGCCATGAGAGGGTGATGAGAGATTGTAGAGATGTGATAATGTTGGCCAAGCCGGGCTACCTATATGACAAATGGCGGGAAAAATGGGAGCGGGAAGACAGAGGCGGGAAGAAAGAGGCGGGGAGAAAGTGGCGGGAAGAAATTGGCGGGAAAAAATTGGCGGGAAGAAAGAGGCCGGAAGAAATTGGCGGAAGAAAGTGGCGGGAAGAAATTGGCGGGAAACAATTGGCGGGAAGAAATTTTTGACAATTTGTATTTTTAAAATTTTGAATTGAATTAGTTTTATTTTTCTTAATTTTTTGATATATTATTTGTATTTTTAAGATTTTGAATTGAATTAGTTTTATTTTTATGAATTTTTTGATATATTATATGTATTTTTAAAATTTTGAATTGAATTAGTTTTATTTTTATGAATTTTTTGATATATTATATGTATTTTTAAAATTTTGAATTGAATTAGTTTTATTTTTCTGAATTTTTTGATATATTATTTGTATTTTTAAGATTTTGAATTGAATTAGTTTTATTTTCCTAATTTTTTTGATATAATATTTGTATTTTTAAGATTTTGAATTGAATTAGTTTTATTTTTCTGTTTTTTTTATATATTATTTGTATTTTAAAAAATTTGAAATGTATTAGTTTAATTTTTCTGAATTTATTGATATATTATTTGTATTTTTAAGATTTTTAAATGAATTAGTTTATTTTTGCTGAATTTTTTGATATATTATATGTATTTTTAAGATTTTGAATTGAATTAGTTGTATTTTTCACATTTAATTTCGAAATAATTTCGAAAAAGGTCGTTCTCCGCGGGAACCGCAAATGGGGCGAAAAATTTTAGTCGCGGTTGGGGTCACCAACCGCGACTAAAGGGTATTTAGTCGCGGTTGGTGACCCCAACCGCGACTAAAGCCCGACGGTATAAATACCGCGCGCGGACGGCGGTTCGTCTTTTTCTCCGTCGATCCGTGAAGCTTCACGTCGCGCCTCGCGCCGTCGCCGACGCCGCTTGCCCTCGCGCCCCCTCGCACGTCGCGCCTCGCCGCCGCCATCAACGACGCGCCGCCGCCGCTCGAGCGACCCGCGCCCGCGCCCCCGTACGTCGTCGACTCGCCGCACGCGAGAACTCTCCGCCGCCTCCTCTGCGCCGCACACGCCGCTGCACACACGCCGCGCCGCAGACACGCCACCGTGCGCCGACGCCCGAACCGCCGCGCCACCCACGGGAGAGAGAGGGCGCGCGGGGCGCCGCCGACACACGTACGGCGGCCCGATCTCATTTTTCTTGTTTTTTTTGTTTTTGCTAATTAAAATTGTAAACTAATAAAATTTGACTTAAAAAGATTTTGTAAAAAAACTAAAAATTGACTTAAACGAGTTAACTTGTTGTTAATTAAAATTGTAAACTAAAATTTGACTAAAAAACTAAAATTTGACTAAAGTGGGCCTCCAAATAAATTAATTAAAAAACTAAAATTTGACTAAAACTTAACCAAAATAACTTAAGAAAAAAATAACTTAACCAAAATAACTTAAGAAAAAAATAACTTAACCAAAATAACTTAAGAAAAAAATAACTTAACCAAAATAACTTAAGAAAAAAATAACTAAAAAAATAACTTAAGAAAAAAATAACTTAACCAAAATAACTTAAGAAAAAAATAACTTAACCAAAATAACTTAAGAAAAAAATAACTTAAAAAATAACTTAAGAAAAAAATAACTTAACCAAAATAACTTAAGAAAAAAATAACTTAATTGGCATGTTTGGAATTTGGAAAACTTTTGTGTTTTTTTCTAACTAACTACACGGGAATGTTAACTCTCTCGGTCACCGCCACCGCTCTCTCGGCACCGCCACCGCTCTCTCGGTCACCGCCACACCGGTCTCTCGGTCACGCGGTTGCGTCCCCGCTTTCAATTCGCCACCGCCACCGGTCTCTCGGTCACGCGGTCACTGCGTCCCCCCTTTCGCCACCGCCACCGGTCTCTCGGTCACGCGGTCACTGCGTCCCCCCTCTCGCCTCCATCGTCGCCCTCTCTCTTTATATGTAGAAGAGATGTGATAATGTTGGCATATACACAATTAATTTGTTTTGACTACATGTTTTCAGGACTGACATATGGCGGACGATAGAGCTGACCCGATTCTGGACAACTATGATCTGGACGTTGAAGACCATATATTCGGCATCATAAAAGGCGATATTCCATATGTGCCGACCGGACAAGAAGAAGATGATATCTCTTCTTATCTGAACCTTGACGGTGAAGATGAAGGGCGCCGTCAGCAAGATGATGCCGAAGAAACGTCGGTAAACGACGATCTTGCATTGGAAGTAGCAACCACCTCCGGCGCCGAGGTATATATATACATTGAGCCTCTGGTGATACAAACTAACTGATTTGAATAAATATGTGTGTACTAACGCGCGCGACTCTCTTTCTTATTTTAGCCCTCGGCCGGATCGTCGAAAAAATCGAGTACGTCGTCGTCAAAGCGTGGCGCAACCAAGACGATGAAACCAAACGAAACATGCACCATCGAGGTTGTCGACGAAGCAACCGGCAGGCCGCTGGAGCCCAGCAAGAACGCCACCAAGTTTATCAGCCAATGCGGAGCCGTTGTTAGAGAGAACGTCTCGATCACCGTCCAGGAGTGGAATGAGCCAAAGAAGGCACGTCTTGGTTTCACTTTTGTCGATAAGAGGACAAAAAAAGATTGCTTCAAGAAGCTTATAGAACATTTCGTTCTACCTCCGGAATACCGCAGATACGATGAGGCGGGTAACAAGATTCAGGAAAACAAGGAGAGGTGCAAGCTAGTCAAACAGTTCGCTCTTTCTAAGATGGCCGACGCATTCCGGAAATACAAGCAAAATCTAGCCCATGACTTTGTCAAGCAGGGCAAGACTCCGGATTTCAAAGGACAATATGAGAAACTGCAACATGATTGGCCAGAATTCTGTGAAGCAAAAGGCCTCAAGAGCAGAGGTTTGTAGAACAAAAAAGAAGTTTCCCTTAAGTGGATTACCCAAGGTTTATCGAACTCAGGGAGGAAGAGGTCAAAGATATCCCTCTCATGCAACCCTGTAATCACAAAGCAAGAAGTCTCTTGTGTCCCCAACACACCAAATACACTTGTCAGGTGTATAGGTGCACTAGTTCGGCGAAGAGATAGTGAAATACAAGTAATATGGATGTATATGAGTGGTAATAGCAATCTGAATAAAATATGGCAGCGAGTAAACATGCAATAAAACAGTAAACAAACGGAGATTCGATGCTTGGAAGCAAGGCCTAGGGATCCTGCTTTCACTAGTGGACACTCTCAACAATGATCACATAATAGGACTACTCTACACTCTTTTGTTGGATGATGAACGCATTGCGTAGGGTTACACGAACCCTCAATGCCGGAGTTAACAAGCTCCACAATGCAATGTTCATGTTTAAATAACCTTAGAGTGCAAGATAGATCAACATAATTACACCAAGAACTAACATAGCATGCACACTGTCACCATCATGCATATGTAGGAGGAATAATACACATCAATACCATCATAGCAATAATTAACTTCATAATCTACAAGAGATCATAATCATAGCCTATGCCAAGTACTCACACGGTGCACACACTATCACCATTACACACATGGAGGAGGAATAGAGTACTTTAATAACATCACTAGAGTAGCACATGGACAATATTCAACTAGATCACATAAAGAGAGATGAACCACATAGCTACAGCGGAGCCCTCAGCCCCTGGGAGAACTACTCCCTCCTCATCATGGGAACAGCGATGGCGGTGAAGATGGCGGTGGAGACGGCTTCCGGGGCAATTCCCGTCCGCAGGGTGGAGAGTTCTGTCCCCCGAATCTTGATTTCGCGATGGCGGCGGCTCTGGAAGGTTTTTCTCCGTATCGTGGTCTCCGGCGGTGTTTTTAGGTCAGGGAGGCTTAAATAGGCGCCGAGAGGGAGTCGGAGGGGCCACGGGGTGCCCACACCCTAGGGGGCGCCCCCCCGGCCCGCGCCGGGGTGTGGGGCCCCCTGGCTCCCCTCTCATCCCCCTCCGGTGCTCTGGAAGCTTCCGGGAAAAATTGGAACTTGGGCGGTAATTTCGTCCGATTCCGAGAATATTTCGTTACTAGGATTTCTTAAACCAAAAACAGCAGAAAACAGCAACTGGCCTTTCGGCATCTCGTCAATAGGTTAGTTCCGGAAAACGCATAATAATGACATATAATGTGTATAAAACATGTAGATATCATCAATAAAGTGGCATGGAACATAAGAAATTATCGATACGTTGGAGACGTATCAGCATCCCCAAGCTTAGTTCTGCTCGTCCCGAGCAGGTAAAACGATAACAAAGATAATTTCAAGTGACATGCCATCATAACCTTGATCATACTATTGTAAAGCACATGAGATGAATGCAGAGATTCGAAGCAATGATGAAGATAATGAGTAAACAAATGAATCACATAACAAAGACTTTTCATGAATAATACTTTCAAGACAAGCATCAATGAGTCTTGCATAAGAGTTAACTCATAAGCAATAAATTCTTAGTAGAAAGCTTTGAAACAACACAAAGGAAGATATAAGTTTCAGCGGTTGCTTTCAACTTTAACATGTATATCTCATGGATAATTGTCAACACAAAGTAATATAACAAGTGCAATAGGTAAACATGTAAGAATCAATGCACACAATTTACACAAGTGTTTGCTTCTAAGATAGAAAGAATAGGTAAAACTGACTCAACAATAAAGTAAAAGAATGGTCCTTCAAAGAGGAAAGCATCGATTGCTATATTTGTGCTAGAGCTTTGATTTTGAAAACATATAGAGAGCATAAAAGTAAAGTTTTGAGAGGTGTTTGTTGTTGTCAACGAATGGTAGCGGGTACTCTAACCCCCTTGCCAGACAAACCTTCAAAGAGCGGCTCCCATTTTATTTTATTTTTGGTGGCACTCCTTCCAACCTTTCTTTCACAAACCATGGCTAACCGAATCCTCGGGTGCCTGCCAACAATCTCATACCATGAAGGAGTGCCTTTTTATTTTAATTTTATTATGATGACACTCCTCCCCACCTTTGCTTTCTCAAGCCATGGCTAACCGAATCCTTCGGGTGCCGTCCAACAATCACATACCATGGAGGAGTGTCTATTTTTATTAATTAATTTGGGACTGGGAATCCCATTGCCAGCTCTTTTTGCAAAATTATTGGATAAGCGGATGAAGCCACTAGTCCATTGGTGAAAGTTGCCCAACAAGATTGAAAGATAAACACCACATACTTCATCATGAGCTATAAAACATTGACACAAATAAGAGGTAATAACTTTTGAATTTGTTTAAAGGTAGCACTCAAGCAATTTACTTTGGAATGGTGGAGAAATACCATGTAGTAGGTAGGTATGGTGGACACAAATGGCATAAATATTGGCTCAAGTATTTGGATGCATGAGAAGTATTCCCTCTCGATACAAGGTTTAGGCTAGCAAGGTTATTTGAAGCAAACTCAAGTATGAAATGGTGCAGCAAGACTCACATATAAACATATTGTAAGCATTATAAGACTTTACATCGTCTCCTTGTTGTTCAAACACCTCAACCAGAAAATATCTAGACTTAGAGAGACCAATCATGCAAACCAAATTTTAACAAGCTCTATGTAATTATTCATTAATGGGTACAAGGTACATGATGCAAGAGCTTAAACAAGATCTATATGAGCACAACAATTGCCAAGTTTCACATTATTCAAGACATTATACCAATTACTACATGTAGCATTTCCCGTTTCCAACCATATAACAATTAACGAAGCAGTTTCAACCTTCGCCATGAAAATTAAAAGCTAAGAACACATGTGTTCATACGAACCAGCGGAGCGTGTCTCTCTCCCACACAAGGATGAACTTATTCAGAGAACTAAGATAACAAAACAAAAACAAAAATAAAAGCACACAGACGCTCCAAGTAAAATACATAGGATGTGACTGAATAAAAATATAGTTTCACTAGAAGAAACCTGATAAGTTGTCGATGAAGAAGGGGATGCCTTGGGCATCCCCAAGCTTAGATGCTTGAGTCTTCTTGAAATATGCAGGGATGAATCCCCAAGCATAGACCTTTCACCTTTCTCGATCACATTATATCACCCTCTTCTATTGACCCTTGAAAACTTCCACACCAAACTTCAAGCAAACTCATTAGAGGGTTAGTGCATAATCAAAAACTCACATGTTCAGAGGTGACACAATCATTCTTTTCACTTCTGGACATTGCATAATGCTACTGGACATTAATGGATCAAAGAAATAAATCCAACATAGCAAAAGAGGCAATGCGAAATAAAAGGCAGAATCTGTCAAAAACAGAACAGTCCGTAAAGACGAATTTATAAATGGCACCAGACTTGCTCAAATGGAAAAACTCAAAACTAATGAAAGTTGCGTACATATCTGAGGATCACGCTCGTAAATTGGCAGATTTTTTCGAATTTTCTACAGAGAATTATGCCCAGATTCGTGACAGACAGCAATGCTGTTTCTGCGCAGCGATCCCAAATATAACATCAACTTTGACATAGAAACTTTACTTGGCACAAAAACATGATAAGGAGAGGTTGCTACAGTAGTAAACAACTTCCAAGACACAAATATAAAACAAAGTACTGTAGAAAAATAACACATGGGTTATCTCCCAAGAAGTTCTTTCTTTATAGCCATTAAGATGGGCTCAGCAATTTTGGTGATGCACCGCAAGAAATAGTATTTGAAGCAAAAGAGAGCTTCAAGAGGCAATTCAAAACACATTTGAGCCTAACATGCTTCCTATGCAAAAGAATCTTATACACAAATGAATTCATGAAGAGCAAAGTGGCAAGCATAAGAGGATAAAACACGAGTAACTTAAAGATTCTCAACATAAAGAGGGGAAACTTAATATTATTAAGATGCATATAACCATATTTCCCTCTCTCATAATAACTTTCAGTAGCATCATTGATGAAATCCACAATATACCCGTCACTTAAAACATTCTTATCATGGTTCATATGCATAGAAGTATCATTAATTTTGGCATAAGAAGAGTTATTCTCATTAATAGTAATTGGAGCAAGATTATTATCAAGAATTTGAACATGGTAAACAAGTTGCATACTAAAAGAATTGTTTTTGGCAAGCCCATCATAACTATGACAAGTTTCATAAGGATAATTGTAGCATGTGTCATATACATCTCTACAGTAATTATCTAAACCTGAATATGTAATATCATCATTTTCACTAAAAGTAGAAGTCTCAAATATAGGATCTTCAAGCACAACATCCCCAAGCTTAGGGCTTTCAATATCATCGTTTAAGGGGACATGAATAATGCTATCATCATTACTTTCATAATCAGTACCAAAGAGATTTTCAATATCAAAGGCAGCATGCTCATCCAAATCATGATCACTAATATGGGTAAAGGGTATAGGAAGATCATCGTACTCAGATTCTTTATCATAATAATCATTAGGAGCAACATACTTACGGTTACCTAGCGTTATCTCATTCACGCGGTGATACGCCGTTACCTCTTTCTTTTTATTCTCCTTCTTCTTCTTCTTCTTCTTCTTCTTCTTCTTCTTCTTCTTCTTCTTCCTTCTCCTCATTCCCTTCTTTAGGAGGAAGAGGCTTGAAGGGTGGCTTGTCCGCATAACCTGATTTACTTTTAGAAACAATAGAAGAAACTTGGGAGGATCCCTCCTTCTCATTAATTAGTTGAAAACACACAGCGGTCCTATCATATTTCGGCAAGGTGTCATCTTCTAAAATATTTTGTATGTAAGTATTTGTATGGCTATTATCAATGCAATAAGAAAGACAACCATGCAGGACATCATCAATATCAAGATCGTTAATATTTAACAAAGAAATTTTTCTTGATAACTCTTCACACTTCAAAAATAAGGTAAGTTCATCATGCTGATTAGGAGTAATTTCATCATCACAATACAAATTTGCAGCACTCATGGGGTTTGAATTATCATTGGAGGAACATTGAAAATTAAAATGACCAACTCTATGGCAAAGTTCACAAATAAAAGGATAGAGGGCACACACTTTTTCTCCAAGATCATCTAGAGCTCTAGACCACTTTCTAGTTTTTTCATTTCTGTGATGGATACAATATTCATCTTCTATTTGATTAATTCCACAAGGTCTATGTATTCCACAAAAATTAACATGCTTATAGGAAATAGCACTCTTAGGAGTTTGAGCATGCTTATTGCAATCATTAACAACAATGTCATTTTTCATGCAAGCCTCTTTAAAAGGTTCATGATACTTATCAAAATTCTTTTTAGGCAATTCTAAATGAGAAGCAAAGGCTTTATAAAGATTTGCAGCAACTTGAGAGTCAAGACCATAAGTAGCACTCATATTTCGAAATTTATCAGTATTCATAAAAGTTTCAATGCATTCATAATCATAGTTTATACCTGACTCTTTACCTTTGTCGTTCTCCCAATCTTCAGCGTTCTCCTTAATCCGATCAAGAAGGTCCCTTTTAAACTCTTCTTTATTGCTCGTGAATGATCCAGAACAAGTAGTATCCAGCAAGGTCTTATCTTGAAAAGAAAGTCTTGCATAGAAATTATCAATGATGATATTACCTGGAAGCTCATGATTGGGGCATTTGAGCATTAAAGTCTTCAATCTCTCCCATGCTTGGGCAATACTCTCTCCATCATGAGGCCAAAAATTATATATATGGTTTCGATCTTTGTGAATTTCACTTGGAGGATAGAACTTGGAATAAAATAGAGGCACAATATCCTTCCAATCAAGAGAGCGCCCGTCCTTCAGCAGTTTATACCAATGCGCCGCTTCACCAGATAGCGATATAACAAATAATTTCTTTCTAACTTCATCCATTGAAATACCTGCACACTTGAATAACCCGCATAATTCATGCAAAAACAGTAAATGATTCCTAGGATGGACAGTTCCATCCCCTTCATAGCGGTTATCCATAACACGTTCAATAATTTCCATAGGTATTTTATACGGAATACTTTCAGCAGGTGGATTTAAAATATCAGAAGCATCATTAAAGTTATCGCATATGGGAGATAAAGCATTATCAGAGCAAAATATTTCTTCCAAAGCGGAGGAGCTAAAAAGATTATTTTTATGTAAACCAGCTTCCCCAAGCTTAGACTTCTTCATAGCATTAGCAGTAATTGCATTCATACTAATAACATTGCTACTATCATGTAAATAAGGTTCCATAGGTTTTTTAATTTTCGCATCAGACCATCCATGTCTTAAATCAGGAAATAGAATAAAAAGATCTTTGTTGTCCATTATGCCTAACTAGTGAAAATAAAAACAAGAAACAAAAAGATGTAATTGCAGAGTCTAAAGGAAATAGCTTCGAGCACACACACAATGGCGCCGGAAAAGTACTGTTACCTGGAACCGAAGTATGAGTGCCTTTTACCTTTCCTCCCCGGCAACGGCGCCAGAAAAGTGCTTGATGTCTACGGGTGCTTCTATTCTTGTAGACAGTGTTGGGCCTCCAAGAGCAGAGGTTTGTAGAACAGCAGCAAGTTTCCCTTAAGTGGATTACCCAAGGTTTATCGAACTCAGGGAGGAAGAGGTCAAAGATATCCCTCTCATGCAACCCTGTAATCACAAAGCAAGAAGTCTCTTGTGTCCCCAACACACCAAATACACTTGTCAGGTGTATAGGTGCACTAGTTCGGCGAAGAGATAGTGAAATACAAGTAATATGGATGTATATGAGTGGTAATAGCAATCTGAATAAAATATGGCAGCGAGTAAACATGCAATAAAACAGTAAACAAACGGAGATTCGATGCTTGGAAGCAAGGCCTAGGGATCCTGCTTTCACTAGTGGACACTCTCAACAATGATCACATAATAGGACTACTCTACACTCTTTTGTTGGATGATGAACGCATTGCGTAGGGTTACACGAACCCTCAATGCCGGAGTTAACAAGCTCCACAATGCAATGTTCATGTTTAAATAACCTTAGAGTGCAAGATAGATCAACATAATTACACCAAGAACTAACATAGCATGCACACTGTCACCATCATGCATATGTAGGAGGAATAATACACATCAATACCATCATAGCAATAATTAACTTCATAATCTACAAGAGATCATAATCATAGCCTATGCCAAGTACTCACACGGTGCACACACTATCACCATTACACACATGGAGGAGGAATAGAGTACTTTAATAACATCACTAGAGTAGCACATGGACAATATTCAACTAGATCACATAAAGAGAGAGATGAACCACATAGCTACGGAGCCCTCAGCCCCGGGGAGAACTACTCCCTCCTCATCATGGGAACAGCGATGGCGGTGAAGATGGCGGTGGAGACGGCTCCGGGGGCAATTCCCCTCCGGCAGGGTGCCGGAACAGAGTTCTGTCCCCCGAATCTTGATTTCGCGATGGCGGCGGCTCTGGAAGGTTTTTCTCCGTATCGTGGTCTCTGGCGGTGTTTTTAGGTCAGGGAGGCTTAAATAGGCGCCGAGAGGAGTCGGAGGCCACGGGGTGCCCACACCCTAGGGGCGCGCGCCCCTGGCCCGCGCCGGGGTGTGGTGTGGGGCCCCCCGGCTCCCCTCTCATCCCCCTCCGGTGCTAAGCTTCCGGGAAAAATAGGAACTTTGCGGTGATTTCGTCCGATTCAGAATATTTCGTTACTAGGATTTCTGAAACCAAAAACAGCAGAAAACAGAAGGCCTTTCGGCATCATAGGTTAGTTCCGGAAAACGCATAATAATGACATATAATGTGTATAAAACATGTAGATATCATCAATAAAGTGGCATGGAACATAAGAAATTATCGATACGTTGGAGACGTATCAATTGGCCAGAATTTGTGAAGCAAAAGAAATCGGAGCAGTTCCTTGAAATGTCGAAAAAAAATAAGAAGAATGCGGCCAAGAAGGAGTACAATCATATTATGGGGCCAGGAGGGTATCGCTTTTGGCAGCCTAGGTGGGAGAAGATGGAGAACGAGCTGAGGGTGCGAGGAATCCGTCCAGACGCCGCCCCCCAGTCCTCGTCCGGCGGGTGATCAGACGCCGCCCCCCAATCCACCTCCGGCGAAGAAGCAGAAGCAGTCCTGGGTTATTAACCCGGACCCTTATGTACCTGCAACCACAAAGATACCAGAGCCATCACTAAAGCCTCTCACCCCGAGGCCTTATGACCTTAGTGTGGAGCAAAATGCAGCGGTCGTGGCTGCTCAGCATGAGAAATGGCAGGCGGACTGCAAGAAGAAAAGAGAGCCCGAGCCCAAACAAGTATTTTCTGAGAAGGAAAAGAGCTGGGCTAAGTCATTTTTGAACACACCGTCCCAAGCCGCGAAGAATCTGCCTGACGACTATGAACGTGAACTTCGTAGTCAAGCACTCGCGGTCAGGGGGAAACAAGTTGCCCAGCTCGGGGAACAAAGTAAACAGTCGATCGCCCCGCTCATAGTGAAAGCCGCATGTCCGGAGGACGATGCCCCTGATGTCATAGCAGCTGCGGCAGCACAGGGATTGACTGTAGCGAGAGCCAAAGAACAAGCGGCAGACTTAGGTCTGACTCTTCGTGTAGCATTAGGCCTTGATGACGTGGCAATGAAGGACGTAGTATTTGGATATGTGAAGGATGGTCCTCTCGTCGAGCCTGCGCAGGAAGAGGATCTACCTCGACAAATGAAAGGTCTGCTAAATTGGTACAAGGGTTACATAAAACTTAAAAACGCCAGAGAATATATTTATGCGGAAGTTAGACCTGAGCATCACTTCAAACATTACTATATAACAATTCATCGGAGTGAATTGTTCCAGCTGTTCAATCTGCGCGAGCTCGACAAATCTATCATCAGTTGCTATGTTCTGTAAGTGATTTATTAATTTCTACCCCATCTCGTTCATTATTGCCTGCACTATAAATATATATATTGTCCTAACTATCTTGTTGTGTACGCTATTATGCAGAATGAAGAAGCGGGAAATGCGAATAAGGCGCACCCATGATGTTGGGTTCATTGACCCACAAATCGTTAATTCATATGTGTTAGAACACCACCCCGCCGACGTGGAGGATGACCTGTGGCGGTTTCTTATAAAACAGGAACTCAAAAGTGATATTCTATTTCCTTACCATTTTGGGTGAGTGTTTCTGTCTTGAGCACATTCTCTTTTGTTTACTCCATGCATGGTATGTGGCTAATCGATGAGTTATGCATGATTGTGCATGTATCGTGTCCGCAGGTTCCACTGGATTCTGCTAGTAATTCAAATTCAGAACTCCACAGTTCTCGTCCACGACTCTCTGAATATGGATACGAAGCTTTGGGCCGACATGAGAAAAATGATGCACAAGTAACTACTTTCATTCATTTGCGCTCTATATCGATCGGCCTATTTCATTCATCATTTCCTAATATCAAGTAACTAATTAATAACTCTCTTGTTCATTTAATTTTCCTTGCCTCGTAGGGTTTGGAGACGGTTCGTAGATCAAAAGGTCGGTGAATTCAAAAAAGAGCTACATTTTAAAATGGCAAAGGCTGCGACCGGGGATATTCAGCCACCGGGGACCAATCTATGTGGATACTATGTTTGTGAGAGGATCCGGAGATACACCACTGAGCGGCAGCCGTCTGAGAACAACATCAGGAGGAATAACCTCCGGACGACGCTTACTCCAGAAGCTCGCTTCCGACCACTTCAAGAGGAACTAGCTGGATGGTTCGCCAGAGAAGTCATCGATCCTAGAGGAGAACACTATGTAGAGGACGTAGAACTTTATATGCACTAAATATGTATGGAAACTTGTTCAAAATTGTATATGGTCATCCGATATTGAATATATATTGTATATTCCTCTTGAATTCTTTTTGGTTCTAATTTCAAATTTGTTTGAAATTGTACATTCATATGCATGTATGTAGTACGGTAGAATATGTGAAACTCCTTCAAAATTAAAACCCAAAAGAAATAAAACAATACAAATTAAAAACAAACCAGATTTAGGGGGAGGGGGCTAAACCCTAAACCCTGCGGAGGCCTTTAGTCGCGGTTGGCCAGAAGAACCGCGACTAAAGGTCCTCCGCCCTGGCGCTCGCCTGCCGCCCACGTGGACGGGCCTTTAGTCGCGGTTCGTAAGGAACCGCGACTAAAGGGGGGACCTTTAGTCGCGAATAATAGGTCGCGGTTGCGCAACCGCGACTAATGGCAGTTGCGCACCGCGACCGAAGGCCATTTTTCCACCAGTGTAACCCTGCTATCCTGTATGAACTGAGCTAGAAAGCAAGTAGACAGTCGACACTAACATTTCAAAATATTATTTTAAACATTATAATAGATATACCTTTGACAGAAGGGTAGAATAAGGTAAAGAGTTTTATCATGTAAGAAAAGCATTCACAAATGCAAAAACGATGATCACGATTAGATTTATAAATTGAATATGTTTTCACGTGCAGATGACAAATGCCTACTTAACCAATTCAAATAGAGCAAATACTAACAGACTAGAGCCCAACCTAAGTTATTCCATGATTGTTTTAACATGATGTTAGAGGTTTAAAAATTCTTGAGAGCTTGAAAATTGAGAGATAGTTAAGAAACTATAATAGATCAATAACTTTTAGACAACTAAATAATAGTGAGTGTCATTTGGAATCTGGTCAAGATACTTAGACTTACTTCTTCTCTTCAATCACGTGACGTCACTAGTGGAGAAGAGGCCTTTGGTCCCAAGCAAATGTCCCAGTGCAGAACCAAACCGGGTCCAATGGGGGCATTAGTCCCGGTTCGTTTTGCCCAGGGCGACCCCACAAGGTTGGAGCCTGTCCGGTAGTGGCCTTTGGACCCGGTTTGTATTACAAACCGGGCCTAAAGGGTCGCCGGCAGGGCGCGGCAGGGCGTGTCAGGCGTGGGAAACCTTTAGTCCAAAGGCCCCCCCTCTGGACCCGGTTTGTATTACAAACCGGGACAAAGTCCCCAATCTGGCTATATGACCTTGCCCCTGCCCAAGTGTGAGCCACACTTGGCCATTTTTTCACTTTCTTCACAAGAGGGGTGTATTGCTCTCCTCTCTTCTTCACATGCACAAGAGGCACTACTAGAAAAGGGTTACGCGCACACAAAAGGGCTATCCCGGCGTTTGCAAATCGCCGGCGGTAGTATCGCCGGTGGTAAGTAGCTACCGCCGGCCGTTTGCAAACCGCCGTCCGCCTCGGCAAAATATTGACTTCAGTCTTCGTGGGGTCAAATTCCGAGAATATTTCCTGTGTAGAATTTCTGAAACCAAAAACAGCAGAAAACAGGAACTGGCTGTAATGTCCCAGGTTCAGAGACGACCGAGGGGTAGATTTTATAAAGGGATGTGCATTGCATTGTAAATTCTGGGAAAATTTCGCGCTTTTAAACAAAAATTGCATCGAAGGGGGGCAAGTTTCTCTCTCGACACCTTACAGGGTTAGGGTTTCGAGAGTGCGACAAACTTGTTCCTTATTCAACTAGATTAGGGTTTTGAGAAGAGAGGGGATTAGTGCATCTCAAATTTAAGTTGCATGATTGAATTCAACCCAAAGTTGAATTTGAATTTCAAATTCAAACATTAAATAAATACCCTATATTTCAATTGTGAGGAAATTCATTATGTAAATAATATACAATACACATTATGAATAATTCAAACAATAAGAAAAGCTCATTAGAGAAAAACCTTGAGCTTTATTAATTAACACACAAATTACATTGTCAATTACAATATTCCAAATTGAATTATAAATATTACAACATATTACAACAATTGGAAAAATAGAAAAGAAAAGAAAAGAAAAGTACAAGCTAATCTTCATTTAGTATTGAGCTTGGTGATCTTCATGTCCATTTGATCATCATTTTGATCCGTGCACACAAACACAAAGAAAAACAAGTGTTATGCCAAGTGGCAATTTGAGTAGATATGATCAACCCTGCCGAGCTGATCCTCTCCAAGCCAAGTTCAAAGCATCAGGTGCACACACACACACACAGGCAGCTCACACTGCATGTGTGCATGCTGAACAACACACAAGCACAGAGAGGAGTCACCAAGGGTGGCCAGGCCAAGCTGTCGACCAGGGAGCAAAGGAAGGTTCATATAAAACCTTTTCCACCGCCAGAACTAGCTCATTCATCGACAGGCAACTTGGTAAGTCACCAGATAGCAAGAACACTTAGAACAGGAAGAACTCATAGCCAGCAACCTCATCCAAAACAGCTCCACAAAGAACTGTTGTAGAACAAGCACAAGCATGGAGTAGATCAAGCACAGGCTACCAGGAGGAGCAGGGCAAGCTCACACCACAACCAGAAGCAATCCTCTACACCAACAATATTTCTAGGAGCTGGAGTGAGGTATACACCCAACAGCCTGAGCAAGATCATATTTTGCTCATAATATAAGCACATGCATACATCACAGCAACAGAAAAGGGTAGAAACCCTGTGTGAGTCATCATATGGCTACTAGCCAATTGGTGCAAGCAAATATGAGAGAAACCAATAGGAAATCACCCTGGGAACATTGGCTATGCCAAACCAGTGGCATAACCAAGGAAATCCAGCAAGGATATGATCCTATCTAGCTAGCCAAGTTCACTTAGCACCCATGACTACTACACCATCAGACAGATAGACAATCAAGTGTCTATACATGTTTGTCAACATTAAAAGCATCTGGCAACCAAATATGGGATCAGCCAGAGAGCAGTTGTCCTTCCACAGCAAGCCAACAAGGGGTGGGAGCTTCCTGAGCAGCCAAGAGTGGCTGCTGAGGCCACCTCAACCACCCAAAACAGTCAAACCACCAAGCCAGCACAATCATCATCACCCAGAGGGGTTCAGAGTGGGCTAGGGTCCCCAACAATTGTTGGCATCCCTCTAGCCCAAGCAAATTAAATTGATATGATCATCACTGTGTCACAGTTCACATCATTTATCCAAATATCAAGGCAAATTAAGCAGATAAATGAAACAGACAAGCTACTGATGCAGATGGGATCATTGCAAGCAGCCACTGATGCTTGGACAAGCACCAGCACACACAGGCTAAGCCTGTATGAAGCACAAATAGCACTGGATGAGCACCAGTGAGTCACAGAGAGGAGCACACACTTACTCACAAGCAAGAAATGATCAATTGAGCATCAGAGCATCACTAGCTCTTGCTACAGATCACCACAGCCAAGTATAGCATCAACACATGGCCAGACAATTAAATTAGCCACAGAACATGGAACAATGGCATAGCAGATAATCAAATAATATATAATATATGCAGAAGCACACCATCAAGGGATGGTGTTGTCTAGCCCACAAGCATGCTCAAGGGAGCATGTCTATGAATTATAGCACACTGAAGAGCACCCAAGGGCACTGGCTCTTGCAAACTTGCAAGGATTGCACACTTCAATCAAGCCAGGGCAACATATATGAACACACTTGAGTAATTGGCAAGAATAGCATCAAGAACAGAGGCACAGGGAAGCAGCAGCCCAAGCACATGCATGAATACAGAAGAATGGCCATGGTAGCAGCAGCAGCACATACACATCAATATCACCATAGCTAGTATCCAGGCAACAGCAGAGAGCACACAGCATACACGCATTCACAGCAAGCACAGCAGCAGAGCACATAGGTGTAGAAGCAGCAGCACAATCAGGTGGATGCCAGGGCATCCAGAGGAAGGAGAAGAGGTAGAGTAGGTAGCGAAGGAGAAGGAGGAACACATACCGGGGAGGAGGTGGTCGACACGACCATGGCGGCCACGGCGGCGCACGCCAGGGAACACGGCGGCACCAGGCCTGGCCAAGCCAAGCCACGGCGACCACCGCAACCCCCAGCGCAGCACCACGCGCCCAGGGGAGCGCCAGGAAGAAGGTCCACGGCATCTCCAGCGCACGGCGGCGGCGAACGCCGAGAGCCAGGCGCACTGGAGGGTCGAGGGCGAGCGAACGAGGACGCGAGCGTCAGATCGACGCGGACCATCGTGTCCGCCGTCGAGAGGCGGTTCAGATCCACCTGATCTCGCCGGCGGCGACGGCCGGAGTTGGCCGGGTAATTCGGCGGGATGGCGACGCGAGAGTCGCCAGAGCTCGAAGGGGCTAGGGTTCGTGAGCGAGTGGAGGAGAAGGGGTCGGTGCGACCGACCGAGCCCAAGGGCGGCTCGGGTTAGGGTTAACCCACTGGGTTGCACCGACAGGTGGGCCCAGGGGCATTTGTGTCCTTTCACAAATTAATAAAAATAATGAAACTTGGAAAATTCATAGAAAATTATTTATAGCTCTAAAAAAATAATTAAAAATATGGAAACCACTCAGCATAAAATTCTCTATCATAATAAAATATGAAATAGAATTTTAAAGACAAATATGATTAAGCCCAAATTTAATGATTAAATTAATCATTTAAACCACACTTTATATTTTTAATATTAAAAATAAGTCCATAAATATTGTTGGACATTCAAAACACCTTGACAACATTTCAAGGTTGTATTTTACCCTAAACAGAGTATCCCTAAATTGTTCTTAGTATTAACCTTCCACATAAAATAATAAAACACCGGAAGGGGGGAACAACCCTAAAAACTGAATCATGCATAATTGCTTCTTTAACCATTGCCCTTATCGGACAATGATGCTATTTTTCAGCAGCAGAGGACAAGGGTCAGTCCACACCATCCAACTGCAACACTTTGCAGTGTTCAGCAAGTTCATCGCTTGCTCATGTCATTTGAGTATTTTTACCAAATTACTTGCAAAGTACTATGTTTATCACTATTGCATAAAAAGACAAAACCACTATTTTCATAACTATGAATATGACTATGTGGTGGGAAATGGAACCATGGATTGTGTTGATATGGTGGAGGTTCCATTGCAAGGGTTTATATCCATCTAGGATTAAACAACAAATGTCGTCCAGTGATTCTTGTGCCGTATAAACCGTGTTCACCATAAGATCTGGAATGGGACGGAGTAGTCAAAAGTGTTTCCACCTCTCGTTCATCAACGGATGCGCTTTACCGTAGTACACTTGTGATCCAAGGGGGCAAGCTGGTGAGGCTGGGGAGTCCTAAGTCCCCACGGCATAGTCCGTAGTACACTTGTCGCCCGACGGAGCAAGCTGGTGAGGCTGGGGAGTCCTGACCCACAAGTATAGGGGGTGTATCGTTCGCTAAGATAAGAATATGTCGATCCCAACGAGGAGCAGAAGGTGTTGGCAGCAGTTTCGATGGAGGATTCACTGTAAATGCTCTCAGACAAGTATTCAGGGGTTTTGATATTGCAGATAAATAAAGTACAAGTAAATAAAATGCGAGAGAAATAATTGCAGCGAGTGGCCCAATCCTTTTTAGCACAAAGGACAAGCCGGTTTGTTTACTTATAATGACCAAACGTTCCCGAGGACACACGGGGATTTTAGTCTAGTACTTTCGCTTCATGTGGTTTAATAATCTTCATTGTTTTGATAAGTGTTGTGTGGGTGAACCTATGCTAATGCACCGCCCTTCCTAGGACTAATACATACTTGTGATTATACCCCTTGCAAGCATCCGCAACTACAAGAAAGTAATTAAGATAAATCTAACCACAGCCTTAAACTCGAGATCCTGCGATCCCTCCTGCATCGATATACTAACGGGGGCTCAGGTTTCTGTCACTCCGGCAACCCCGCAATTAGCAACCGAATACAAGATGCACTCCCCTAGGCCCATAAATGGTGAAGTGTCGTGTAGTCGACGTTCACACGACACCACTAGAAGAATGACACCACAACTTAAATATCATAACATTGAATATTACTCAACCATAATTCACTACTAGCATTTAGACTTCACCCATGTCCTCAAGAACTAAACGAACTACTCACGAGACATCATATGGAATACAATCAGAGGTGATATGATGATGAATAACAATCTGAACATAAACCTTGGTTCAATGGTTTCACTCAATAGCATCTACAACAAGTATAGAATAACACCGGGAGAGTTTCCCCTATCAAACAATCAAGATTTAACCCGAATTGTTACAGCGGTGACGAGGTGCAGCGGTGGTGATGGCGGTGTAGATGGTGGAGATGATGATGATGATGATGGAGATGATGTCCCGCTTGATGACGATGGCGATGGCGATTTCCTCCGGGAGGGAATTTCCCGGCGGATTCCCGCCCGCCGGAGAGCTCTTTTTCTCGGGTGTTCTCCGCCCCGCAGAGGTGGCTGTAACCCTTCGTGAGGTCCCTCTCGTGGCTTAGGTTTTCGGGACGGGGAGTACGCGAAGAAAAGGAGGCGAAAGAGGCATGGGGCCCCGAGCACAGGGTGGTGCGGCCAGCCCTGGGCCGCGCCGCCCGTGGTCCGCCCACAAAGGCTTCCTCTCTCCCCCTTTTGGCTCCCTCCGTCATCTGGAAAAATAGGAATTTACGTGAAATTTCCTTCCACAGTTGATCTTCCGAAATATTGCGTTCGACGGCGCTTTTTCCAGCAGAATCCTGGCTCCGGTGCTTGATCCTCCAATGATGATGAAACATGAAAAATAGATGAAATAACATAAGTATTGTGTCCCAATATGAAATATATCAATGAATAACAGCAAATTATGATACAAAATAGTGATGCAAAATGGACGTATCAACTCCCCCCAAGCTTAGACCTCGCTTGTCCCCAAGCGAAACTGAGCTCGATAAACAAGACCACATGTTTATGGAGTGAAGAGTCGATAAATAAAATACGGACAAGAATCATCATATTCATTCACACAAGACATTCTAGTAAACAACTTCCTCATATAACTCATCTTGAAATAGGTAAAGAGAAATCACAAGTAAAGGTGCATAAGAAATCATAGTTGGTGATGGCAAACTTTGTTCTTGGTCAGAGAACTACTAACGGATTGTACTTCTAAGCAAAGCTTTCATATTAGAATTTTATAGCTGAGCCTTCATATTTAAGCATAACAATCTCCTCATAATCATTGATAACTTCAAAGTCATATTCATTCAGATAAAATTGGTACTAAACAAGAAAGTATAAAAGACATGATCAACTGAATCATAGCATAAATGATTGGTTCACAACAACTCAATTGCTTGCTTGAGATAGAGAGAAATAGGTTTACCGACTCAACATAAAAGTAAAAGACAGGCCCTTCGCAGAGGGAAGCAGGGATTAAATCATGTGCTAGAGCTTTTCAAGTTTTGAAATCATCTAAAGAGCATAAAAGTAAGATTTTGAGCGGTGTTTGTTGTTGTCAACGAATGGTAGCGGGCACTCTAACCCCCTTGCTAAACGAACCTTCAAAGAGCGGCTCCCATGAGGGACGGCATCTCTACCAGCAAGGTAGATCATCCCCTTCTCTTTTGTTTACACATGTATTTTAGTTTTATTAAGGATGACACTCCCCCCAACCTTGGCTTTCTCAATCCATGGCTAACCGAATCCTCGGGTGCCTTCCAACATTCACATACCATGGAGGAGTGTCTATTGCAAAATTAAGTTGCTTACCGATAAATCAGAGCAAAACATGTGAAGAGAATTATTAATGAAAGTTATTAATTGGGGCTGGGAACCCCGTTGCCAGCTCTTATTGCAAAGTTATTGGATAAGCGGATGTGCCGCTAGTCCATTAGTGAAAGTCCGCCCAACAAGATTGAAAGATGAAACACCACATACTTCCTCATGAGCTATAGAACATTGACACAAATAAGGAGTAGTATAGTTTGAATTATTTAAAGGTAGCACATGAAGTATTTACTTGGAAGAAAATACCATGTAGTAGGTAGGTATGGTGGACACAAATGGCATAGGTTTGGTCTAAGGTTATGGATGTATGAGAAGCATTCCCTCTCGATACAGGTCTTTGGCTAGCAAGGTTTGATAGCAAGCATAAAGGTTGAGGGAAAACAAACAAATATACATATGATAGAAACAATCATGCATCTTTGTCATAAGCACAAGCAATTTTAACTTAAGAATACTAAGCATAGAGATAATGGAGTAATGTATCTAAGTGTATTTCTCTCTTCTATTAAACATCAGGTGTTGTTGCTATTGACCAATGCTAAGTTTGCCAAAACCAAATAGATTTACTCGATGCTCCCAAAGTGATATCAATACTCATGTCAAGAGTAATCATATAATGGAGATTGCAAACTAAAATAAGGTGTGCAAAAAGTAAATGATAAGACTTCTCATTAATATTCCATAACGATAACTCACACCAACGGATACATAGATAACTAACTAAGAGAGATACTTCCACATTGCATACTATTCCATAAGATAACTTCCCTATTCATGATATGACACTACTTGATAGTAAAAGATAAAGGTGGTGATGATGTGATACCGCGGCACTCCCCCAAGCTTGGAACAAACCAAGGGGATGCCAATACCGATGATGAATTACTCCTTCGGTGATGATTGTTATGGATTCCTCTCGCGGTTCATAAGGATCTCCTTCAGCTTCAGCTTCTCAATTTTGCAATTCTGCACCAAAACCTGAAGAGACTCATTGTTACCCGAGTGTGGCGGTGATGGCCTTGTGCTGGGATTTGAGTAATATTCCAGCATTCTGCGAAGTCGCTGGTTCTCCTCCTGAAGTATCTCCACTTCCTTTCTTAGAGCACGATATTGATCACAAAACTCATCAGCAACCCGTATTGCTTCCTCCACACAAGGGAAAGAGTCGAGGTCCAGAGCAGGCGGAAGAGCTCCCTGCAAGTTATGAGAAAAAGAACGCCCAGTATTAACCGATCCCACCAAAATTGGCTTACTCCTCGTAGTTTCCCACTCTCCTTTTGCTGATGCTATCTTCTCCTTCTCCTTATTGATCCTCTCATCCATCTCTTCCCTCCAAGGCCCCTTGTCTTTGTTGTTGGAGACCATGGTGCTTCTAGATCAAAACAAATCTGGCAAAAAACAGCTCGAAACAAAATACGACGAGAAAACGATATTACGGACCTCCAGGGGTCCGGGGATTATATAGCAAATATTTTTACGACAAAAGGAAGGTCGAACCGAGTTGGAAAGGGGCAACGAGGCGGCCGACCATAGGTCGGCGCGGCCAGGGTGGGCCGCGCGCCTATGGTGGCACGCCCGTGCGTCCTTTCCACTCCGTTTCGAACTCGTAATTTTTCATATTTTCTAAAAACAGCAGAAATAATGTTCGGAAAGGTAAACGCGGACTTTTTTATTACCTGTACTGTTACCTATTCAAAGTCCAGTTCTGGCGGACTGTCAATTTGTCCTTTGATGAAGGCCTCCGGTGTTTCCACTTGAATAATATCAACATCAACATTATAAGAATCACCCGAGATATAATGCTTGAGTCTTTGTCCATTCACCACTTGTGTGGCATTGCCTTGGAGAGAGCTAATTTTAATTGCTCCTGAACGATACACCTCCTCAACAACATATGGTCCTTCCCACTTCGAGAGTAATTTCCCTGCAAAGAATCTGAGACGAGACCGATATAATAGAACTTGATCTCCAACATTAAATTCTCTTTTGATGATCCTTCTATCATGCCATTTCTTAACTTTTTCTTTAAAGAGTTTAGCATTTTCATAAGCTTCACTTCTCCATTCATCTAGAGAACTTAATTGCAACAACCTCTTATTACCAGCTAATTTAGGATCTTTATTTAGTTCTCTAACAGCCCAATAAGCTTTGTGCTCTAGTTCTAAAGGTAAATGACAAGCTTTTTCATAAACCATTTTATAAGGTGACATTCCCATAGGATTTTTATAAGCAGTTCTATAAGCCCATAGTGCTTCTTTCAATTTGCTAGCCCAATTCTTCCTAGATTTATTAACAGTCTTACCCAAGATAGCTTTAATCTCTCTATTTGATAATTCTACTTGACCACTAGTTTGAGGGTGATAAGCAGAAGCAATTCTATGATTAATACCATACTTAGCAAGAGTTTTTCTAAAACCTCCATGAATGAAATGAGAACCTCCATCAGTCATAATATATCTAGGTACTCCAAATCTAGGAAATATAATATCTACAAGCATTTTTATAGAGGTCTCACCATCAGCACTTTTTGTAGGTATAGCTTCTACCCATTTAGTAACATAATCAACAGCGACAAGTATATGAGTGTTACCGTCTGAAGAAGGGAAAGGACCCATGAAGTCGAATCCCCAACAATCGAATGGTTCAATAACAAGAGTATAATTCATAGGCATTTCATTGCGTCTAGAGATATTACCAACTCTTTGACATTCATCACAAGATAAAATAAATTTCCTTGCATCTTTGAAAAGTGTTGGCCAATAAAAACTGATTGTAAAACCTTTTGCGCGGTTCTATCTCCAGCGTGTCCTCCATAAACACTTCCATGACATTTATTCAATATCTCCTGTTGTTCATATTCAGGAACACATCTTCGCATAATACCATCTACTCCTTCTTTATACAAGTGTGGGTCATCCCAAAAATAATGCCTCAAGTCATAAAAGAATTTCCTCCTTTGCTGAGCTGAAAAGGTTGGAGGCAAATACTTCGAAACAATAAAGTTAGCATAATCTGCATACCAAGGGCTCTCTCGCGAGCTCACCTTTATTACCGCCAATTGTTCATTTGGAAAACTATCATTAACAGGAACAGGATCATAAGCAATATTTTCCAATCTAGACAAATTATCAGCAACAGGATTATCAGCACCTTTCCTATCTATAATATGTAAATCAAATTCTTGCAACAGAAGTACCCATCTAATAAGCCTTGGCTTAGCATCTTTCTTTGTCATAAGGTATCTAATTGCAGCATGATCAGTATGAATTGTAACTTTCGAATCAACAATATAGGGTCTAAACTTATCACAAGCAAAGACTACAGCTAACAATTCCTTTTCAGTTGTAGCATAATTTCTTTGAGCAGCATCAAGAGTCTTACTAGCATAATGAATAACATTTAATTTTTTATCTACCCGCTGTCCAAGAACAGCGCCTACAGCAAAATCACTAGCATCACACATAATTTCAAAAGGCAAATTCCAATCAGGAGGTTCAACTACAGGAGCAGTTGTTAAGGCTTTCTTTAGAGTTTCAAAAGCTTCCTTACAATCATCATCAAAACAAAAGGTACATCTTTTTGAAGAAGATTAGTAAGAGGCTTTGAAATTTTAGAGAAATCTTTAATAAATCTCCTATAAAACCCAGCATGACCAAGAACACTACGAATACCTTTAACATCCCTGGATAGGGCATCTTCTCAATTGCTTCAACTTTAGCTCTATCAACTTCAATACCTCTCTCGAAATTTTATGTCCCAATACAATTCCTTCATTAACCATAAAGTGGCATTTCTCCCAATTAAGAACAAGGTTAGTTTCTTCACATCTCTGCAAAACTTTATCGAGGTTTCGCAAGCAATTATCAAAAGAATTCCCATAAACAGAAAAATCATCCATGAACACCTCTACAATACTTTCACAAAAACCATGAAAAATAGCAGACATGCATCTTTGAAAAGTAGCAGAGCATTACATAAACCAAAAGGCATACGCCTATAAGCATAAGTTCCATAAGGACAAGTAAAAGTGGTTTTCTCTTGATCTTTAGCTTTAACAGCAATTTGTGAAAACCCAGAATAACCATCAAGAAAGCAAAAATGAGTATTTTTAGATAACCTTTCTAGCATTTGATCAATAAAGGGTAAAGGGTAATGATCTTTCTTAGTAACTTTATTAACTTTTCGAAAATCAATGCACATTCTATAACCTACAACTATTCTTTGAGGAATAAGCTCATCATTATCATTAGGCACAACAGTCATTCCTCCTTTCTTAGGAACACAATGCACAGGGACTAACCCATCTACTATCAGCAATAGGATATATAATACCAGCTTCAAGGAGTTTTAATACCTCATTCCTTACCACCTCTTTCATCTTCGGAATTAGACGACGTTGATGTTCAACAACAGGCTTTGCATCTTCTTCCATATTAATAGCATGTTGGCAAATAGAAGGAGAAATCCCTTTCAAATCATCAAGAGTATAGCCAATAGCTCCTCAGTGTTTCTTCAATATTTCCAATAACCTTTCTTCCTCAATCTCTGAAAGCTTAGAACTAATAATAACAGGATATATTTTCTTATCATCAATATGAGCATATTTAAGATTATCGGTAAAGGCTTTAGATCAAAAACAGGATCTTCCTTTGGTGGCGGTGTTGTACCCAAATCTTCCACCGAAATCATGCTTGAGAATAGGTTGGCGAAGAAAAATTTCCTCAAGCTCATCTCTTTCTTTCCTAAAAGCTTCACTTTCACTATTCTCCAGATGTTGCTGCAAAGGATTATTAGGAACAAGAACAATAGATGCACACTGCTCCATTTTAAAATCATTACTAGGCAAGTCAACTTTATAAGGAGTTTTGGTAAATTTAGAAAAGTTAAATTCATAAGGTTCACCAGCAAATCTAGTCAAAATTTTCTCTTTCTTACAATCTATAATAGCTCCACAAGTATTTAGAAAAGGTCTACCAAAAATGATAGGACAATGATCACTAGCAGCAGAACCAAGTACCAAAAAGTCAGCAGGATATTTAATCTTACCACATAGAACTTCACATCTCGAACAATACCAATTGGAGAAATAGTTTCTCTATTAGCCAGATGAATAACCACATCAATATCTTCAAGTTCACAAGAACCAATTTCGTGCATAATCTCCGTGTAAAGCTCATAAGGTATAGCACTAACACTTGCACCAATATCACATAAACCATAATAGCAATGATCACCAATTCTAACAGATAGCATAGGAACACTAACTTGTTTGGATTTATTAGGATGTGAAACAATATTAGAAGCATCTTCACATAAAATAATATGACCATCTTCCACATTTTCAGTCACAAGATCTTTAACTATTGCAACAGCAGGTTCAATTTTAATTTGTTCTTCAGGTTCTTTAGGTTTCTTTTCACTTTTATTAACCGCACTAGATATGACAGAGTACTCCTTCATTTTAGCAGGGAAAGGAGTTTTTTCAATATAAGCTTCAGGAATAACATTATCAACAGTTTCAACCACTACACATTTGTTTACAGATGAATCAACTTTATCTTTATATGGTTCATGATACTTATCAAAATTCTTCTTAGGCAGTTCATAATGAGAGGCAAAAGCTTTATAAAGATTTGCAACAACTTGGGAATCAAGACCATATGTAGCACTCATATTACGAAATTTATCAGTATCCATAAAAGCTTCAATGCATTTATAATCATAAATTATACCCGATTCTCTATCTTTGTCGTTCTCCCATCCTTCAGTATTTTCTTGGATCCGATCAAGAAGGTCCCTTTTAAACTCTTCATTCTTGCGTGTAAATGATCCAGAACAAGAAGTATCCAGCAAGGTCTTGTCTTGAAAAGAAAGTCTTGCATAGAAATTATCAATAATAACATTACCAGGAAGCTCATGAATGGGGCATTTGAGCATTAAAGACTTCAATCTCCCCCAAGCTTGGGCAATACTTTCTCCATCATGAGGCCAGAAATTATATATGAGGTTCCGATCTTTATGAATTTCACTTGGAGGATAGAAGTTGGAATAAAATAAAGGCACAATGTCCTCCCAATCAATAGAATCACCATTCTTCAGCAATTTATACCAATGCGCCGCTTTACCAGACAGCGATATAGTGAATAGTTTCTTCCTAACTTCATTCATAGAAATACCTGCACATTTGAATAACCCGCATAATTCATGCAAAAACAATAAATGATCACCAGGATGAACAGTTCCATCCCCTTCATAGCGGTTATCCATAACACGTTCAATAATTTTCATAGGTATTTTATATGGTACTACTTCCTCACCTGGCGCTTCATCCACTACCGTTGTAGTAGTAGATTTCCCAAATAGAAATTGAAGAGAAGATCTCTCCATAATGATTTATAGCAGCAGGCAGAAATAAAATCAGCACAAACAGTAAATTTCCTTACCAATTCCGCTTACCAATAGCGCTTCACTCCCCCGCCATAAAATAGTCTTGATGACCCACAAGTATAGGGGTGTATCGTAGTATCTTCGATAATTAAGAATGTCGATCCCAACGAGGAGCAGAAGGTGTTGGCAGCAGTTTCGATGGAGGATTCACTGTAAATACTCACAGACAAGTATTCAGGGGGTTTTGATATTGCGATAAATAAAGTACAAGTAAATAAAATGCGAGAGAAATAATTGCAGCGAGTGGCCCAATCCTTTTTAGCACAAAGGACAAGCCGGTTTGTTTACTTATAATGACCAAACGTTCCGAGGACACACGGGGATTTTAGTCTAGTACTTTCGCTTCATGTGGTTTAATAATCTTCATTGTTTTGATAAGTGTTGTGTGGGTGAACCTATGCTAATGCACCGCCCTTCCTAGGACTAATACATACTTGTGATTATACCCCTTGCAAGCATCCGCAACTACAAGAAAGTAATTAAGATAAATCTAACCACAGCCTTAAACTCTGAGATCCTGCGATCCCTCCTGCATCGATATACTAACGGGGGCTCAGGTTTCTGTCACTCCGGCAACCCCGCAATTAGCAACCGAATACAAGATGCACTCCCCTAGGCCCATAAATGGTGAAGTGTCGTGTAGTCGACGTTCACACGACACCACTAGAAGAATGACACCACAACTTAAATATCATAACATTGAATATTACTCAACCATAATTCACTACTAGCATTTAGACTTCACCCATGTCCTCAAGAACTAAACGAACTACTCACGAGACATCATATGGAATACAATCAGAGGTGATATGATGATGAATAACAATCTGAACATAAACCTTGGTTCAATGGTTTCACTCAATAGCATCTACAACAAGTATAGAATAACACCGGGAGAGTTTCCCCTATCAAACAATCAAGATTTAACCCGAATTGTTACAGCGGTGACGAGGTGCAGCGGTGGTGATGGCGGTGTAGATGGTGGAGATGATGATGATGATGATGGAGATGATGTCCCGCTTGATGACGATGGCGATGGCGTCGATTTCCCCTCCGGGAGGGAATTTCCCCGGCGGATTCCTGCCCGCCGGAGAGCTCTTTTCTCTCTGTGTTCTCCGCCCCGCAGGCGGCTGTAACCCTTCGTGAGGTCCCCTCTGTGGCTTAGGTTTTCGGGACGAAGGAGTACGCGAAGAAAGGAGGCGAAAGAGGCCGTGGGGCCCCCAGAGGCACAGGCGGCCAGGCCCTGGGCAGCGCCGCCATGTGGTCCGGGCCCACAGTGGCTCCTCTCTGCTCCCCTTTGGCTCCCTCCGTCATCTGGAAAAATAGGAATTTACGTGAAATTTCCTTCCACAGTTGATCTTCCTAAATATTGCGTTCTGACGGCGCTTTTCCAGCAGAATCCTGGCTCCGGTGCTTGATCCTCCAATGATGATGAAACATGAAAAATAGATGAAATAACATAAGTATTGTGTCCCAATATGAAATATATCAATGAATAACAGCAAATTATGATACAAAATAGTGATGCAAAATGGACGTATCAGGGAGTCCTAAGTCCCCACAGTATTGCGGTCTATGATGGGTTGCAGCTACCGGCGAAGGAGTTTGGTTCGATCCCAAACTGTTGTCGTGGTCGGGGTCCACCCGTGAGTTTGAATAATGGGACCGACGAGGACCCAGGGTCGGGGTATGCAACAAAGGGTGGGTGTTCGAGGTAGCGGAGGAACATGATTGACTAGGACCTTATACCGGGCCTCACACCAAAGGAAGTGTGGATGGGAAAGCTGCCCGGTTGGCACCAAGGTTAAGATCTCTTATGGCTAAAGCAACACACCTCTGCAGAGTGTAACGAATTGTGACCAGTCACCCCTTCCGGGATTTGGAACTGCGAACGCTGCCGGAAAGGAACTCCATGAAGTTCTAGTCAACCGGTGACGGACATAGTTCTTCTGAATAAAAGCAACCTTTTGAAGAAATGGTTATTAAAACCTGCATGGTATGAGACTTTCTGGTCTGCATCGTAGATAGTGCATTAAACACCTCTTTCCTAATATGAACTTGTTGAGTACGCTCGTACTCATACCACTCTTAAATCCCCGCTTAGATTGTCAACCATCTGGAGGAGGACAACGACAACCCTGAAGGAGCCGACATCATCGGCTACGAAGAACCAGACCTCTCTGGAGGTGTTGAAGGTGTAGACTACCTGATAGTCTACGGAACCGGGGAGGGTTCCGGAGGAGAACAATCTTAGACCTATTAGTAGTAGTAGTAGTAGTAGTAGTAGTAGTAGTAGTACCCGAGCAGTCCGAACTCTTAGTATTTAACTACTCGTTGGAATAAATGTATAGTCTCGTGAGACTTCTATATTGTAAGTTAAGTTGGGTTCGCCTCGAACCCAGGAGTATCCCTCTTAGGACCCAAGAGGAGCTCCGAGATGATATGTATATATGGCTTGTAATAATAAATGAATGAGTTATGGACCTGCTATGTTCTGTTGTACTACTCTGAGGGATGTAATATTTGCGGATTGGTACTTCGTGAATGTTATATCAACGACTGACATACTACAACATGCAGTGGTATGCAGGGTCACCACAGTTGGTATCAGAGCAAAAGCTTTGACCTTAGGTTGGAACCTAGTAAATGGGACGAAACGTTAGGAGTCAAATAGGATTAGTAAAGAATTCTCTAAAAATATGGTGTATATTCACTTGAGAATAAAACAATGATATCTTTTAGTGCGATAATTCTTTATTACCTCTATTATGATGCATTATTACTAATCTTATATTCTTTCTTTTCTACGGGCAACTATGGCAAGTTCACGTTCGGGACGTAACGTGAAAGTGATGGAATCAAACCTGAGTGAATATGACGGAGGACTCGCGGATATTCTTCGTGCTATGTTGCTGGAATTTGGGTGCGATCCCCAAATCCAAGTAACGAAATACATGTACTACGACGGTACAGTGTTAGCGAAGTGTAGGGTAGGGCTAAGACTTCCAGAATCCTTAGGAATGAGTGTAGTGATGCCAGCAGGTGAGGCTAGAACTATCCAAACAGCCTACCATATCGCCATAATGAGAGCCATCACCGATATTCGGGAACATAAGACAAAGGAGCTTATTGGTTCCGAATTCTCTCATATTCCTCATATGGAGGAGGAAGATGATCCTATGCTTAACCATTCAAGTTGCAAAACGCAAACCAGCAGAAGCCGCTAAGTACATGGATAATAGTCGCAACCTACTGACATTGTTCTTTCAGTTGAACCGACATTTGTCGGGAGCAATTGACACAATGTTGGAAGAATTCACTGAGCCCAAGGAGGAGACAAAAGGAAAGGAACCCATGGAGGGAGTGGTTCATACACCAGTTTATTCAGCTGGTGACTACATTAGTATTGACCATCCAGAACAACAAACCACACCTATTACACCTAGGTACTTTCCTAGTAATTCCTATGGAGGATACGAGGGTGGAGAGGAATCCGGAAACCATCAGCGTTCCGTGACTCCTATAGAAAACTCAACAGGTTGGCGTTGGGGATCAGATACTGGAAACCATAGTGATTCAGTTAGATATAATCCTGAGATGAATGATGACGCCACAACCCAGTTCCAGAACAATCAGTATAATAGAGGAGATAGTGAGGGGTATCCTATGCTGATTGAGTCTGATACTGATGGTGGAGATACCTATGGCGGAGTCACCGGGGAGTACACCCGATGGGTGGATTATGATGCACTGAATGACCAGTTCATGAACACAGATTTCTCCCTGGGATCATCATCCGATTCCGACTACAAGCCTACGGGAAGACCTTATGTTCCAGATTCTGTCAGGAGGACCACACATTCGACCGGATGGAAGCCTGGGATGTACCAGGAGTGAAGCACGACTAGAGACCACCATGGGAGGCGAGACTACAATACAGTGTACCACATGTATTGTAGTATGTAATATTTGTATAAATTTGTACATATACTTCAATAAGTGAGTTTGCATACTCACATCGCTACTGAGTATTGTAATAAGACCACTTAAGTATGTATATACATGGTATATGTTTTGTATGATTTGCATTTGCTTCTTGATTTCCATTGCGTGACTAGTTCTGCACAAAGTTGAGCTCAGAAAACTTGCGCATGGAGTAATTACGAGTACCACTTTATGTTGCAGAACTAGGGGGATATGTCGGGAGCACCGAGTGAGGAGAGTGAAAAGCAGCGCCTCGAGCGTGAGGCCAGGCAGAAGGCTGAGGCTGATGAAGCAGCCAGAAACCAGTTTCCACCACCACCACCGATGACGCAGCAGAATTTCCTCCAGTATATGCAAATGATGGAGGAAAGGCAAAGGATTACCATGGAGCAGCAGAATAAATTCTTCCACGATCTGCTGCAACAGAACAAGGTGGAAAGACCTGAGAACCAGGGAGTCACATTGTCAGACTTCCAGAATACAAAGCCAATATCCTTTGCATACGCGCCCGAACCCATGGACGCGGAGGATTGGCTGATGGACACCGAGCGCAAGCTCAACACTGTAGGATGCAACGACCTGGAGAAGGTCAGGTATGCAACACACCTGTTGTGTGGACCCGCCGCATCTTGGTGGGACAATATAGTAGCCGTATACCCGGCTGACAAGGTATTCACATGGGAAGAGTTCAAGAGGAAGTTCAGGGAATCCAATGTCCCTGAAAGTATAGTGGAACTGAAGCGTCGAGAATTTGAGAGTCTCGAGCAGAAGGATAAGGCTATCCTGACTTACGTCGGGAGTTTTCTGGATCGTCTCGGTATGCCGTCGCGGAGGTCAATACCGAGGACAAGAAAAAGAAGAGGTTCATGCGAGGATTGAATCCTCAGTTCAAGGTCCAGCTCCGGATGTTGAGAGCTACTAAGTTCCAGGAGTTGGTGGGTGCAGCCATCACTCTTGAAGATGACTTCAAGCAACTGCAAGACGAAAAGAGGAAGAAGGCTAAATTTGAGCCTAAGAGGTTTGGCAGCAACAAGCCAAACATGAGCCTGAGTTTTAAGCCCAGATTCAACAACAACTACAACAGCAGGAGAAACCAAGCGTTTCAGACTGCAAATCAGATAGTTTGCCGAAGCTGTGGACTCCCATGACACTTTTCCAGGGATTGCAAGAACCAAGGATTCCAGCAGGCAAACCAGACTGTTTGTCGTGTCTGTGGAATGAAGGGACATCTCTCAACAGAGTGTCGTAAACCCAAGATAATTTGTTTTGGGTGTCGTCAGGAGGGGCACATGCTGAAGGACTGCCCCAAGAGAAATACTGGAGGAGGTCAGTCAGGAGGAGGAGGAAGCCGAGGAGGAAACACCGGAGGGAATTGGAAGAACAAGAAACCCTTCGGCAAGTTAAACTGCACCAGCTTGGAGGAGGTGGTGAACTCCGATCAAGCAGTGATAGGTACGCTTCAGATACTCACTCATCCTGGCAAAGTACTTTTTGATACTGGTGCAACTACATCATTCATTTCTCAGCAATTCATCATCAAACATGGGATTAGATGCACTAAGTTAGATAAACCCATAACCATACTTTCTGCGGGGGGAACGATATTAGTAACCCACACCAAACCTGGACAAGTCATTATGATCAATAAGTGTGCATTTGACGCAGACCTGTTCATTTTACCAATGAAGGACATTGATGTCATTCTTGGTATGAACTGGTTAGAAGAAAATGGAGCACTGATAGATTGTACCCATAAGACAGTGTCTCTGAAAAGCCCAGGTGGAGAGAGAATCATATACCAAGGGGATAGGCATACTCAGATTGAAGTTGAGTTAAAATTGAATAGTATGAAGGAGGTGAAACTCGAGGACATTCCAATTGTCAACGAATTCCAAGATGTATTTCCTAAGGAATTACCTGGAATGCCACCAGATAGGGAGATAGAATTTACTATCGACCTAATTCCAGGAACAGCTCCCATTGCTAAAGCACCATACAAGATGGGGCCTAAGGAGTTGAAAGAACTCAAGGAACAATTGGATGACCTGGAACAGAAAGGATTCATACAAGAGAGTGTTTCACCATGGGGATCACATGTGATCTTCGTGGATAAACGAGATGGAGGTCGAAGGATGTGCGGAGACTACAGGAACTTGAATAATGTTACTATCAAGAACAAGTACCCACTTCCTAGAATCCAAGATCTTTTTGATCAAGTTAGAGGCGCGGGAGTCTTTTCCAAGATTGATCTAAGATCCGGTTATCACCAGATAAAGATCAAGAAGGAAGACGTTCCAAAAACAGCCTTTGTCTCGAGGTACGGACATCATGAATACCTCGTAGTACCTTTTGGACTAACCAATGCCCCAGCAATATTCATGAATCTTATGAATAAGATCTTCATGCCATGTATGGACAAGTTTTTCATCGTATTCATCGATGATATCTTGATATATTCCAAGGACAAAGCTGAACATGCTGAACATCTAAGGATAGTGTTGCAAACACTAAGGGAACATCAACTTTACGCCAAATTCAGTAAGTGTGAGTTTTGGCTAGATCAAGTAGAATTCCTTGGTCATGTCATCAGTAAGGATGGGATAGCAGTAAACCCAAGTAAAGTAGCATCAGTTTTGGATTGGGAAGCACCCAAGAATGTCAAGGAAATCCGAGGATTCTTGGGAATGGCAGGATACTATCGGAGATTCATTGAAGGATTCTCTAAGATAGCAGGACCAATGACCAAGCTGTTAAGAAAGAACACACCATTCGTGTGGTCTGATGAGTGTGAGAAGAGTTTTCAAACTCTGAAAGAGAAACTCACCACAGCACCGGTGTTAGCAGTTCCGGAAGATGGCAAGGATTACACCGTGTACTGCGACGCATCCAAACATGGATTGGGATGTGTGCTCAAGCAAGATCCGAAAGTAATATCCTATGGATCAAGGCAACTCAGACCTCATGAAGTAAACTATCCAACTCATGATTTAGAGTTAGCAGCAGTTGTTTTTGCACTTAAAACTTGGAGACATTTTCTCTATGGAGCCAAGTGTGAGCTCTATACTGATCATAAGAGTCTCAAGTACTTCTTCACCCAGAAGGAACTCAATATGAGGCAGAAAAGATGGCTTGAATTGATCAAGGACTATGATTTGACCATCAATTATACTCCAGGAAAGGCTAATGTTGTAGCAGATGCCTTGAGTAGGAAGAGTACTGGAGGAATAGAACAAGAAATATCACCGGAGTTGAAGAAGGAAATAAGCCAAGCCCAAATACAACTTTGGGAGAAAGAAGCTCATGAAGGACTATCGGCTTTACAAGTAGCCGATGAACTTAGTGTGAACTTAAAGAATGAGATAATTATGGGACAACTGGACGATCCATTCATCGTGGAGGAGATGAGGAGGATTGATGAAGGAAGACCATCAGAATTTCACCGAGGTGAAATGGGATCATTATGGTTCCAGAAAAGGATTTGCGTCCCGGATATTGATGAGATCAAGGAAGTTATACTCCGGGAAGCACATCAAACACCATACTCTATACATCCAGGAAGTACAAAGATGTACATGGATCTCAAAGAATTATTCTGGTGGAATAACATGAAGAGAGAAATAGCACAATACGTGGCAGAATGCCATACATGTCAAAGAGTGAAAGCTGAACATCAAAGTCCAGCAGGAAAGTTACAACCTTTACCAATCCCAGAATGGAAATGGGAAGAGATAGGAATGGATTTCATCACCGGACTACCCATGACTAATAAAAAGAAGGACATGATATGGGTAATCGTGGACCGGTTGACGAAAAGTGCACACTTCTTAGCAGTAAACCAGCAAGATAAAGGGGAGAAACTCATCGATCTTTACATCAAAGAGATCGTGAGTAAACATGGAGTGCCCAAGAAGATAGTGTCAGATCGAGGATCCGTGTTCACATCAGCATTTTGGAAGCAATTACATGAAGCTTTAGGATCCAAGCTGGATTATAGCACCGCCTATCATCCTCAGACTGGTGGGCAAACAGAGAGAACAAACCAGATATTGGAAGATATGCTTAGGGCTTGTGCCCTAGACTTCGGAGGATCATGGGAGGAACACTTGCCACTAGCAGAGTTTTCATACAACAATAGCTATCAAAGTAGTATCAAGATGGCACCATTCGAAGCTCTATACGGAAGAAAGTGTAGATCACCGATATGTTGGTATGAAGCGGGATCAAGCAAGGAGTTCAATCCTGATTATGTCAAGGAAAAGCAACAAATAATTGACATTATAAGAGATAGGCTGAAGATAGCCCAAAGTCGACAGAAGAGCTATGCAGACCAGAAGAGAAGGACTTGGGAGCCACAAGTTGGAGACATGGTATATCTTAAGGTAAGCCCGATGAAAGGTCTTCAGAGATTTGGAGTAAAGGGAAAGTTGAGCCCTAGATACATCGGACCTTTCAAGATACTGAGTCAGAACCGAGGGTTAGCCTTTGAATTGGATCTACCGGGAAGGTTAGCTCAAGTTCACAATGTATTCCATGTGTCGCAACTCAGGAAATGTTTAAAGACCCCAGATGAGCCAGTATCACATGATGAGCTCGAGTTACAACCAGACTTGACCTACATCGAGAAGCCAGCCAAGATTCTCGAGGAGAACTGGAAACAACTCAGAAATCGAGCAATAAAGTACTGCAAGATACAATGGAAGCATCACGCCGAGAGGGAAGCCACCAGGGAAAAGGAAGAAGACCTGCGGAAAACATACCACGAACTGTTCAGGTATTACAACCACAACTTCGGGATGAAATTTTCTTTAAGGGGGAAAGGCTGTAATGTCCCAGGTTTAGAGACGATCGAGGGGTAGATTTTAGAAAGGGATGTGCATTGCATTGTAAATTCTGGGGAAATTTCACGCTTTTAAACAAAAACTGCATCAAAGGGGGGCAAGTTTCTCTCTCGACACCTTAGAGGGTTAGGGTTTCGAGAGTGCGACAAACTTGTTCCTTATTCAACTAGATTAGGGTTTTTGAGAAGAGAGGGGATTAGTGCATCTCAAATTTAAGTTACATGATTGAATTCAACCCAAAGTTGAATTTGAATTTCAAATTCAAACATTAAATAAATACCTTATATTTCAATTGTGAGGAAATTCATTAAGTAAATAATATACAATACACATTATGAATAATTCAAACAATAAGAAAAGCTCATTAGAGAAAAACCTTGAGCTTTATTAATTAACACACAAATTACATTGTCAATTACAATATTCCAAATTGAATTATAAATTTTACAACATATTACAAGATTTGGAAAAATAGAAAAAGAAAATAAAAGAAAAGTACAATATATTGATCTATATCGACATTTAGTATTGAGCTTGGTGATCTTCATGTCCATTTGATCATCATTTTGATCCCTGCACACAAACACAAAGAAAAACAAGTGTTATGCCAAGTGGCATAGCCACTTGGCAGGTTAGAAAGAAAAGGGAATTTGAGTAGATATGATCAACCCTGCCGAGCTGATCCTCTCCAAGCCAAGTTCAAAGCATCAGGTGCACACACACACACAGGCAGCTCACACTGCATGTGTGCATGCTGAACAACACACAAGCACAGAGAGGAGTCACCAAGGGTGGCCAGGCCAAGCTGTCGACCAGGGAGCAAAGGAAGGTACATATAAAACCTTTTCCACCGCCAGAACTAGCTCATTCATCGACAGGCAACTTGGTAAGTCACCAGATAGCAAGAACACTTAGAACAGGAAGAACTCATAGCCAGCAACCTCATCCAGAAACAGCTCTATCAAAGAACTGTTTTCTGTTGAGCATCAAACCATGGAGTAGATCAAGCACAGGCTAGCCAGGAGGAGCAGGGCAAGCTCACACCACAACCTTGAAGCAAATCCTCTACACCAACAATATTTCTAGGAGCTGGAGTGAGGTATACACCCAACAGCATGAGCAAGATCATATTTTGCTCATAATATAAGCACATGCATACATCACAGCAACAGAAAAGGGTAGAAACCCTGTGTGAGTCATCATATGGCTACTAGCCAATTGGTGCAAGCAAAAATGAGAGAAACCAATAGGAAAGCACCCTGGGAACATTGGCTATGCCAAACCAGTGGCATAACCAAGGAAATCCAGCAAGGATATGATCCTATCTAGCTAGCCAAGTTCACTTAGCACCCATGACTACTACACCATCAGACAGATAGACAATCAAGTGTCTATACATGTTTGTCAACATTAAAAGCTACTGGCTACCAAAAAAAGGGATCAGCCAGAGAGCAGTTGTCCTTCCACAGCAAGCCAACAAGGGGTGGGAGCTTCCTGAGCAGCCAAGAGTGGCTGCTGAGGCCACCTCAACCACCCAAAACAATCAAACCACCAAGCCCAGCACAATCATCATCACCCAGAGGGGTTCAGAGTGGGCTAGGGTCCCCAACAATTGTTGGCATCCCTCTAGCCCAAGCAAATTAAATTGATATGATCATCACTGTGTCACAGTTCACATCATTTATCCAAATATCAAGGCAAATTAAGCAGATAAATGAAACAGACAAGCTACTGTTGCACAAGGTCTTGCAGATGATCCAAGGGATCATTGCAAGCATCCACTGATGCTTGGACAAACACCAGCACACACAGGCTAAGCCTGTATGAAGCACATATAGCACTGGATGAGCACCAATGAGTCACAGAGAGGAGCACACACTTACTCACAAGCAAGAAATGATCAATTGATCATCAGAGCATCACTAGCTCTTGCTACAGATCACCACAGCCAAGTATAGCATCAACACATGGCCAGACAATTAAATTAGCCACAGAACAGGAACAATGGCATAGCAGACAATCAAGAATATGATATATAATTGTATGCAGAAGCACACCATCAAGGGATGGTGTTGTCTAGCCCACAAGCATGCTCAAGGGAGCATGTCTATGAATTATAGCACACTGAAGAGCACCCAAGGGCACTGTCTCTTGCAAACTTGCAAGAATTGCACACTGCAATCAAGCCAGGGCAACATATATGAACACACTTGAGTAACTGGCAAGTATAGCATCAAGAACAGAGGCACAGGGAAGCAGCAGCACAAGCACATGCATGATACAAGCAGGGGCATGGTAATGCACAGCAGCAGCATGCGCATGGCAGCAGCACATCACATCAGCTAGGATCCATGGCAACAGCAGAGAGCACAGCAGCATACACGCATTCACAGCAAGCACAGCAGCAGAGCACATAGGTGTAGAAGCAGCAGCACAATCAGGTGGATGCCAGGGCATCCAGAGGAAGGAGAAGAGGTAGAGTAGGTAGCAGAGGAGAAGGAGGAGCACGTACCGGGGAGGAGGTGGTCGACACGACCATGGCGGCCATGGCGGCGCACGCCAGGGAGCACGGCGGCACCAGGCCTGGCCAAGCCAAGCCATGGCCACCACAGCCCCCCAGCACAGCACCACGCGCCCAGGGGAGCGCCAGAAGAAGGTCCACGGCTTCTCCAGCGCACGGCGGCGGCGAACGCCGAGAGCCTGGCGCACTGGAGGGTCGAGGACGAGCGAACGGGGACGCGAGCGTCAGATCGACGCGGACCATCGTGTCCGCCGTCGAGAGGCGGTTCAGATCCACCTGATCTCGCCGGCGGCGACGGCCGGAGTTGGCCGGGGTAATTCGGCGAAGGGGGCGGCGACGCGAGAGTCGCTAGAGCTCGAAAGGGCTAGGGTTCGTGAGCGAGTGGAGGAGAAGGGGTCGGTGCGACCGACCGAGCCCAAGGGCGGCTCGGGTTAGGGCTAACCCACTGGGTTGCACCGACAGGTGGGCCCAGGGGCATTTGTGTCCTTTCACAAATTAATAAAAATACTGAAACTTGGAAAATTCATAGAAAATTATTTATAGCTCTAAAAAAATAATTAAAAATATGGAAACCACTCAGCATAAAATTCTCTATCATAATAAAATATGAAATAGAATTTTAAAGACAAATATGATTAAGCCCAAATTTAATGATTAAATTAATCATTTAAACCACACTTTATATTTTTAATATTAAAAATAAGTCCATAAATATTGTTGGACATTCAAAACACCTTGACAACATTTCAAGGTTGTATTTTACCCTAAACAGAGTATCCCTAAATTGTTCTTAGTATTAACCTTCCACATAAAATAATAAAACACCGGAAGGGGGGAACAACCCTAAAAGCTGAATCATGCATAATTGCTTCTTTAACCATTGCCCTTATCGGACAATGATGCTATTTTTCAGCAGCAGAGGACAAGGGTCAGTCCACACCATCCAACTGCAAAACTTTGCAGTCAAGAGGCAAGTTCATCGCTTGCTCATGTCATTTGAGTATTTTTACCAAATTACTTGCAAAGTACTATGTTTATCACTATTGCATAAAAAGACAAAACCACTATTTTCATAACTATGAATATTACTATGTGGTGGGCAATGGAACCATTGATTGTGTTGATATGGTGGAGGTTCCATTGCAAGGGTTTATATCCATCTAGGATTAAACAACAAATGTCGTCCAGTGATTCTTGTGCCGTATAAACCGTGTTCACCATAAGATCTAGAGTGGGACGGAGTAGTCAAAAGTGTTTCCACCTCTCGTTCATCAACGGATGCGCTTTACCGTAGTACACTTGTGATCCAAGGGGGCAAGCTGGTGAGGCTGGGGAGTCCTAAGTCCCCACGGCATAGTCCGTAGTACACTTGTCGCCCGACGGAGCAAGCTGGTGAGGCTGGGGAGTCCTAAGTCCCCACGGTATTGCGGTCTATGATGGGTTGCAGCTACCGGCGAAGGAGTTTGGTTCGATCCCAAACTGTTGTCGTGGTCGGGGTCCACCCGTGAGTGGGAATAATGGGACCGACGAGGACCCAGGGTTGGGGTATGCAACAAAGGGTGGGTGTTCGAGGTAGCGGAGGAACATGATTGACTAGGACCTTATACCGGGCCTCACACCAAAGGAAGTGTGGACGGGAAAGCTGCCCGGTTGGCACCAAGGTTAAGATCTCTTATGGGTAAATCAACACACCTCTGTAGAGTGTAACGAATTGTGACCAGTCACTCCTCCGGGATTTGAACTGCGAACGCTGCTAAAGGGAACTCCATGAAGTTCTAGTCAACCGTGAAGGCTGACGGACATAGTTCTTCCGAATAAAAGCAACCTTTTGAAGAAATGGTTATTAAAACCTGCATGGTATCAGACTTTCTGGTCTGGTATCGTAGATAGTGCATTAAACACCTCTTTCCTAATATGAACTTGTTGAGTACGCTCGTACTCATACCACTCTTAAATCCCCTGCTTAGATTGTCTGAACCATCTGGAGGAGGACAACGACAACCCTGAAGGAGCCGACATCATCGGCTACGAAGAACCAGACCTCTCTGGAGGTGTTGAAGGTGTAGACTACCTGATAGTCTATGGAACCGGGGAGGGTTCCGGAGGAGAACAATCTTAGACCTATTAGTAGTAGTAGTACCCGAGCAGTCCGAACTCTTAGTATTTAACTGCTCGTTGGAATAAATGTATAGTCTCGTGAGACTTCTATATTGTAAGTTAAGTTGGGTTCGCCTCGAACCCAGGAGTATCCCTCTTAGGACCCAAGAGGAGCTCCGAGATGATATGTATATATATGGCTTGTAATAATAAATGAATGAGTTATGGACCTGCTATGTTCTGTTGTACTACTCTGAGGGATGTAATATTTGTGGATTGGTACTTCGTGAATGTTATATCAACGACTGGCATACTACAACATGCAGCAGTATACTGGAACTGGCGCTTCGGCATCTTGTTAATAGGTTAGTGACAAAGGATTAACTTGTCAATGCCTACAGATTGTAGACTAGGGTTTTGCTAGAAGTAGAGGGCAAGTAGATCTCGAAGGTTTAGGCGAAAAGTACTCGGAATTATGAAAACTAGGGTTATGTTGACGAGATTCGATCCTTTCTATCCCCTCGACTCCCCTTTATAGGAGGTGGAGCCGAGGGTTTCGTTTTGTACAAGTTACAGTCCGGGACGGTTTCTAACTCATCCCGCCAGATTACAAATAACACTTCCTATTACAACTCTACTTTCCTTAATATATCTTGGAATCCCGAATCTTCTTATTCTTCGGGTAGTGGGCCTTCATTAAACCCCGGGTACTATCTCCGGCAGGCCCATTTGGGATGCCTATGTCAGGCGAGATTTTGCTTGAATCATAGAGTCAAGGGAAATCTCGACTGTTTATTTTTATTCGAGAGCTTTTATTTATACTTCTTCTCATAAAATTCTATATTGTACAGGGATAATGGTAGTTGGGGCTAGTTCATCTGACGGATCAGGTACTAGTTAACTGCTCTAGTGGCAATCCGCAAAAACCTACTTCAAGATCACGTCCTGGACATGATCTCGGGATACTGGTGCAAACTCGACAGTGCCGCCAAGGTCTTACCATTCTGTCGAGTCCCACCAAATTTATCGAGTACCTAACGCGTCCGTTAGGATTTTTCTTCGTATCTGTTGATACGGATAAAAGTAGCAGAGCGCAGTCTTTGGCGATGCCACGCCCAACAGAACGGATCTGGGTCTTACCTTCGCAAATTTGCGGCATTCAGAATTGATCGCAACTTTGGCGCTCTGAGAATATATTGTCGAGTGCTTTTCGCCTTTGGAATAGCACATTTTATCGAGTCATATTTGATGACTTATTTTGTCTTCCCGATGGGAGTATATGTAGAGAGTATGTGTAACTCGAAATATACTCACTTCTATTTCTTTATTTTGATAAATTTCATCGGGCACGCGAGCAGCGTTCCCGATGGGAGTAGCCCCCGAGGCTACAGCCAAGGATTTGTGCTTGGGTGTAGGCTCCACAGATTAGTATCCGTTGCCACTATATTTATAATCTTTCTCTATAGTTTTATATTTATCGGGTGCGCGACCAGCGCTCCCGATGGGAGTAGCCCCCGAGGCTATGAACAAATGCTTGTATTTGATCATAGGCTCTCGCCATTTTCTATCTTGTCATACTCGGAATTTTCTGTTTTTCCAAAGCAGCCCCCGAGCATTTGGGCAAGAACTTGTGTTTGATCAAATGCTCCCGAAATAATCTTGCATAGTCGATAAATTTTTCCGAGCTTCATAGTCGAACTTTTCTTTTACCTTGATGACGTAGTTGCTGATGATAGCCACGATTTCTGTGTTGGAAACGCGCGAAAACCGCTATGTGTCACTGTCATGTGGGTCCCTTTTTCCTATCCGGTTGACACGTCGTGCAAGTGGGGGACACACGTCCTCCGCTTTTTCTGGCACCATTACTGTAACTCCTGCCTGTTCACTTCTCGGTAAAAATACCCTTTTACCCCTTGTACACGTGGTTGTCATCTGCATCCTTTCTTTTGTCAATCGAACGGTTGTGACGATCTGGTACACTGCTATATAAAGCCATCGTCTTCCTCCTTGAGCACTTTCGCTCATGCCGCACCTCTGAGCACTTTCGCTCACGCCGCACCTCTGCTTCTCCGCTGCAACTGCCCCTTGCTCCCATTAGCTCTCGCGCGCAAGCACCTTTCTCCTTTCTCTGCTAGCTCCGTTGATGCCGCCGCGCGCTCGCTTGACTAGACATAGCACACCAGAATCGAAGATGACATCCACAGATCTGGGAAGTGCTGAGTGGGAGAGATCCAAGATCTCAAACCAAGACATCAACATGCTGAAGAGGATGGGATTCAGCAAGAAGGAGAACGCGCTCCAGTTCCCCAAGGAGGAGAGCTACCCAAAGCCTCCAATCAACTATCGGGTCAGTTTTGTTGACCACCTCATCCGAGGACTTTCTCCCCCAATCCACGAATTTCTGCGTGGTCTCCTGTTTGTCTACGGCCTGCAGTTGCACCATCTGACGCCCAACTCTCTTCTCCACATTTCGATTTTCATCACACTCTGTGAATGCTTTCTCGGGGTCCAACCCAATTGGGCCCTGTGGAAACGCATCTTTTGCATTCGCCGCAATAGCCACCACAACGTCGCCTATAATATTGGCGGCGTTGTTATCTGCGTTCGGTCGGAAGTCGACTATTTTGATGTCAAATTTCCCGACTCCGTTCAAGGCTGGCGGAAAAAGTGGCTGTACATTCATGAGGAAAGCTCCAACCCGGCGGAAGAGAACATCGCTCCTTTTGACGGAGAAGCTAAAATCTTTCGCCGCCGCTCTTGGGATGCTGAAGCTACTGAAGCGGAGAAATTGGCGACAGAGGCGCTGATGACTCGCATTCACGAGCTACAGAACACCCGCGGGAAAGAACTTTCGGGTATTGAGATTACCGCCTATTTCCTTAGGACTAGAGTGCAGCCTCTCCAGGCTCGCAAAAACCCCTTCTGGAAATACGCTGGTGAAGAAGATGCTGACAGGCTCTCGAAGGATCTTCCCTTGAAGGACTTTGAGAAACTTATCCGCAAAATCTCCTCGCTGAACAAGAAGGATTTAATTCCTACTTCTTGCCGTGTCGCGCCATTTAGTAACACCAACCCTCTCCCCGAGGTAATTTCTTTTTTGTAGCCATATTTGTTTCCTCGAGCTTTGTTTATTTTGTCGATTACTATTTTGTTAACACCTTTTTCTCGACACTTTTTCTTTTCTCAGGGCCACCCTGTTCTTTCTTCTCTTCCTCCTCTTCCTGAAGGTGGAGACGTGGAGGAACGTGCCGTTGTCGATGATGACAACCAAAGCACCACTCGCCCTGCCACTGAAATCGCGGGTTCTCACAAATCCGCGGCTTCTGCTGAATCAGAGGCCACTGCCTCGACACACTCTCTTCCTCATGCTTCAAAGAGGAAGAGAGACGACGTAAAAGACTCCGGCACTTCCAAAGCCGAAGAAGCTGAGCCTTCTCATAAAAAGGCAGCTTTTAACCCATATACTGATGCCCTCGTCAGCTCGTGAGTTACTCCTTGCTTTTTACTATTCCTGTTTTGATGTTTCTTGTCTCTTGCTTCTTATGCTGCCGCCATTTTATTGTAGTGATGAGGAGGAAGAGCAAGCTGTTGATGCTACTGCACGAACGAGTACGTCGCGTACTTTGATTGTGTCGGAAGCTCAACATGATGGGGATGAATCTTCTCCTCCCCAACAAGACATCGTGCAACCATCGCCAGTGGAGAGCCCCCGAGCCTCTCCATTAAAGGGAGCGAGAATGGAACCATCGAGAGATTCTATCCAATTCCCTGGTGGATCTTCGACACCTTCATTGGATGATGTAAGCCCTAAATCTTTCAATATTTCAATCATACTGAATGTTCACCGTATATATATTGGTTATATTGACTTCTTTTTCCTCCTTGATCGTTTCTTCAGCCTTTGATGAAGGAATTTATTCGCCTTGGTACCCAATTTGTCGGGTATCGTGACTACACCAAGAAGCTCGAAGGTATCATTGTCTTGTTCTGTTGCTGCATGTATACCATGATTTTATCATAGTATTTATCTGTCGCAATTTTTCCAGGAGATCTGGCGGAAAGCAACAAACGTGCGGACGCTCTTGCTGTTAAGTTGAAGCAAAGCGAGGAAAACCGCCAAAAAGCTGAAAAGGATGCTGCCACCGTTCAAGGTCTTCGAGAGAGGCTTCACAAAGCTGAAACTGCGTTGAGTGATAACATAACTCAGCAAGCAGCTCGAGAGGCAGACATTCTTTCCCGCTTGGAATCGCAGTGTCGGCGTTTTGTGAGTAAGTTCTCGAGTTTTTGATTTTCCTTTGATTATCTTGCGTTTCACCTGTAGTCTTTATTTTTATACATCTGTCTGATTGTTTGTAGGGCGGACGCATCAAGAATATGAGGTTGACGGTCCTGTGGGTGACGAGCTTCTCGACGCGCTGACCCTTTCCGAAATTCATGGGGATGAAGCACGTGACGGGCTTGAAAATGCTGAAGCTGGCTTGCTGAAGCTTTTTCCTTATTTCTTTCCGAAGAAAGAGACTCCCGCTACCTTTGTAGAGCTCGCAAAAACCTTCAATGGACCCGAAGATCTTGGGCTGAAACTTCGCCAAGAAGGCCTGAAAATTGGCGTCGAAGGCACCATTGCGCTGACTGCTAATAGCCAGCAAGACGTCGACTGGACCAAGGTTGGCGACATAGGGGAGATGGAAACGAAGAAATGGCAATCTCTAATTAGAGCTGCCAAACCTTCTGCAAGACCCATCCTCTCCTTCCTTGGTGTTAAACCAGCGCCTGCTCCAAGTGCATCCAAGCCGGAGGTCAAGTAGACCATCTTGTCTTTTTTTACTTCTATCTTTTGATGCTAGCGCCTTAGTCCTCCTGGCGGTGATTAGGTCTTCTAGGGATCCTTCTTTTGTAACAGATATGTATATATTATGAGAATCAATGAAAATCTATCTGTCTCAATGATTGATGTCGACGTTTTTCTATTTTTCAGTTGATTTTTGACAACTATACGTCAATTCCTGGTCCTTCCGAAGTTTTTCCTTCGTCTCTTTCGAAGAAGTCTTCTATCCCTGTTCACCTTGTTGATGATTCTTCGAGTAAGGATCTGACAGAGGAATTGAAAGAACTTCGAGTACAACTCCAATCCGTGAAGAAGCAATCGCTTATGCTTATGGAGCAATCTCGAGGATCTTCTCAAAGGGAAAAGATTGCACTCCAACAAGCTCAGGATGCCATGACTGAAAAGGACGCCGCTGTTGCTGAGGCTGCTGCAGCTACATCTCGAGAAAATTCTATGCTCCAGCTACTAATAGATGCTAGCTTGGATATGGCGGGTAAGTTTCATTGTCTTTGTCTTGCTTCTTCTTTTCCTTTGCTGTTTGCCTCTTTATTACCCACTGATTTGTTTTAAGAAACAATAGGTGCTTTTTTGGATACTGCGACTGAAGATGAACGTGTCGAGGCTCGTTCCAATGTTCTTCTTCGACTTGCACGTGAACATGGGTCGACTTTTTGGGGCACACCTGAACGGACTCGCCAAATCGTAAGATTTCAAGATCGTGCACTTCAGGTTCGCGAGTATCTTGACTTCTGTACAAGGACTTTGTCTCTGGTTTATGGTACCATGTTTCCTCGCAATAAGATGCCAGAGACCCTTCCTGCATTGATGGACAAATTTCGATCCAGGCTTTGTACGAGCCCAACTGGCTGCTGGCGCAAGGTTTGCGATGATCATGATAAAAATTTGCTACCCAAAGTTAGACGTGGGGCAAGTTGTCCCAAAGTGCTTGGAGAAGATGTCGAAGAAGAAAAGAAACTTCGGCAAATATGATGACATTGTTACTCCTGTTGCCGAAGATATGATGGATGAACTTCTCCGGATGGATTCTGAATTCTTCGTGAAGGGTAGCTACGCTGAGCATAGTACTCGTGCTGTAAATAACGAGCGCTTGACCATAGACAATATATTGGGAAATCCTTGAAGACGGACTTATTCCAAAATTTGTATTCTGTATAGACGATCTATATTGTAAAGTCATTATATTTTTACTTTTATCGCCAAGCCCCCGGGCGTTTTGATTGCAATATTTTTTGTTTATTATCATGCGAGGTTGTCCCAAGGCAAGATAATATACAATGTGTACTATTTTGTGTGGTGTCTTTATTCTCCAAAACCCCTACGGCTTTGGCTAAGTAACACGAAGAGCCGGAGGCTCCTAGGGCCGCTTAGTGGATCCCCGGCACCTCGCGTCGTCCCGCAAATCTTCTGGCCGCGTCCCGGTTGCAAGGGCGTGCCACCTGACCTAGACCCGGTCAGGAAGGTGTTAGTGCTTCGATTGTTCCTGCATGGTAGACACGTGCACGTTAAATACGAGCCTTATCGGCTCTCAGGTTTCCCTGTGGATCGGCTCAAAGAGCCATCGCCCCATGGTCCTTAATGGATTAGCAATGGCATGGGGATCCTGCTTGATCAAGACAAAGCTAAAACGATCCACGACAGTTTAGGGTTTTCACCGCATAATCGGAACGTCCTACGTGCGATCGGGCCTAGCAGCTACGAGAGACGGTGCAAACTACCCCTACGAGAGGCCTAAAAACCAACATAACGTTGATCCCCGGAACATCCCTCGCAGGACGGTAAACAGCATCTAACGCACCGCCGGATCCTCCGACCCCAGCATAAGGCCTAACTATGCGTATTAAACTAATCCCCAGATGCAGGGAGCAAAGTAACGGATCGGATCTACTAAGCATGACCAAGCAAGATGCTGCCCTTACGTCTAGATAGACGTAAGGGCAGCTAGATATGCAAGGGTTGCACTACGATAGCATATTACGTGAAGAGCAATGCTAACCCTAACATATCTAAAGATAACTACGTTGCTCGCCATCAAAAAGGCTTCAGCACGAGCAACGCATGAACAATACTAAGCTTACGCTGCCTAGATCGCGAGATGCGATCTAGGCAGCATGATGCTTACCGGTAAGAACCCTCGTAGGAAAGGGGTGGCGATGCGCCGAGATTGGTTTGTTTTGGTTGAACGGTGATTGTCCTCCTTTTCCGATAACCCTAGATACATATTTATAGTCCAAGGGACTTTCTAATTGAGGCGTGCACCTAACCGTGCACGGGCCAGACTCTATCTCTTTAACCTAGATTACAACACGATCTAATATGTTACAGTATACACGGCAATTAAGCCCAAACTCTTAGCGAGGCCGCTTCGAAGATGTTCACGTGTACGTCCTTCAAGTCCATCTTCACTTACGACCCACCTCCTGATTTGGCCAGAATCGGGTGGTAACACATGCCCCCTGGTTTTATAATGATAATTGCAAAACCATCTGCTCTTTCCTCGAATGGTCATGTCGTGACGAAACTGTCGTAGCTTTTCTTCATGATGACGTCCGCTCCCGCTTCTCTGCACGACTTGACGGCTCGGCACCACGTCCTGGGAACTGCTAGGCATTAAATCGTTATTTCCCTTTTTATCTGGCCACATCCTGTGGTTCCTCTCTTCATCCCCCTACTCCACAGTAACCATCGGCAAACCCAAAAATCCTCCTTAGCCGCCATGTCTTCTTCCTCGTCTTCTTCCTCATCGGGCCCTTCCTCCCAATCCTCCACCTCCCGCGAGCCAACGCCTGAATGGGACCCACAGGAGGCCCACGCGGCCAATATCCGCCGTGCCATAGCCGACGGAGACGAGTCGACTCACGACTCCTTCGTCTGGTCTGAAGACGACCAGTCCTTAACGGACGGGGAGAGCGACCTTCGCTTCCTTGCCGTTGGGCAATCGGAGGAGGAAAGCGACGACGACGGCTTCTCCTGGGACGGCTACTCCTCCGCCGAGGAGGTGAAGGAAGAGGAGGAGGATACCACCTCCTCCGACGAACCGCCGGCCAAGCGTCTGGGGCAGGCAACACCTGCGACTTCGACAGCGACTATGGCGACGCTAGCGAAGAAGATGAAGACAATGAAGGTTCCACCGGTGGTCACTATAGCAGTGACGACGAGCCGGCCGGGAGCAGCGCCGACGAAGAGAGACGACGACGAGGGCAGCAGCGGCCCTTAGATAGGATAGCGCTAGGAGTAGTAGATGGGGCAATGTATCCCCTAGGCCTTCCTTTTGAGAGCAATCAGCTCCTTATGTAAGAAACCTTCGTTTATCAATGAAGACCTTCCCAATTTGATTTTACTGATTTCCTTGGTGATGATTTAGCCGATTGCCCTTCGCACTGAGTCTGCCGATTGTCGATTCGGTAGATGCTCAATGAACCGATGGCAAAGCATCAGCTTTTCCAATAGATTGCAAAACAGGTCGATCCAATCACCTTCTCAGATATTAACTTGCAATCCATGAAATTCAGATCCAAACCTCCAACCGGACAGGTCCAACGTGCAGCTGTGAGACCCCTAGATCCTTGGACTTCGAAATCATCCGATTGTATTGTTTGTTCTGACGGCAAAACTCCTGGATTAATGCTTCCAGGAAAGCTCCTTAGTCCGCTGCTGACAACCTTGATTTTGAAGCCGATACTCCTGTTGATGATGGCTCCTCTTCAAGCTCTCCTGTCAACCCTTGGCTTTCTCTGCAAGAGTCTCATCCTTCAACGTGGTTACGACGCGAACAGCCAATTTCAACACCATCGGTTTTTCTAATCTGGAAGAGGGCTAGTTCAGCCTCGGTCAAGGCGAGAATGAAAGTGCACCAGCCGCATTGGGCCACTATCAGCTTCTCAACTGTGGTGCAGCATCAGCCGATTCTGACCAAATCGGCTGTTCATGGCAGAGAACCTCCGAGGTGAGCTGCCCCCCGAGTCATTCATCAGAACTTGGCAGGAAAGCTTACGCTCAAGGAGACAGTGCACTAGGGCAGCCCTGGCAGGATCAGCAGCTCCCTTGAACTAAGAGGCCTCACACGTAGTGGCCCTTGAACTCTTCCCAGCTCCATTCTTGTGACTGCTCCATTAGGCTTCTGCCTGTAACAATACCTTGAGTCGATGGCCGTGCATCGGCTGTGAATCCTTAAGTCGATGGCCGTGCATCGGCTGTGCTCAAAAGTTTTGATGTCTTCGATTTTTTGTGGCCGATTTGTTTATGTATCGGCCCCCATACTTGAGCTACTCTGCTGGAAACGTATCTGCCCAGCTCCGTATCCTCGTATATCATCCATCTATGTGCCCCCCGAGCCGATTCTGTCAAGTACTTGATGGTATCGGCTCTTCAGGCATCTGTTGGATTGACGCTGATCACAGATGAAGGTATGTTGAGGATGATCTTGGCCGATTGCGGGAATCGGCCTCCTTTGTTGCAATGCTTTGACGATGATTTGCAACTTCTTGGATTTCCATGTGGCTGCGTGGCCTGGAGATAAGATTTTTTTTCTATTTTTGAGGCCATCGAGGGTGGCCACCACCTATGTCCATGCAAGTTGGATGTGCTATTCCGTTAGGCCGGTGGATAAAACCAGCCTTACCCCATTCTTCGAGGCTTCGATGCGCTCACAACCCTCTAACCTGATTCCAGAGAGCGGTTCTTGGTCATCTGCTTCCCACACGCTCATGGCAGCTAATGATATCTCTACCGAGTCATCCGCTTGAACGACTTCTACTTCATCTCGTCCAGCGTATGATGCATTGATGCGTTGTAGACGGGATACAGTTAGCATGAATCAGGTCCCTTCCCAATAGAATTGGCTTAATTGCTTTTTATCGATGAAGAAGGCGTAGGTATGGTTTCCGGCCCACAGAAGCTCTATTTCAGAACACCTTTTGCTTCTGACGGCCTGGCAGTTGAATGCTTATGTGATGTTGGTCTTGATCAGATTGTCGCTGGAATGCCCTAGACGGCGTAGCATGGAATACGGCATTATGTTGACTGCCGCTCCCGGTATCAACCAACATCTTGCTGATAGGCTGCCCATTGTTGTAACCCTTCAAGTATAGGGCTTTTAGATGCCTATAGCTTCTATCTTGTGGCTTTTCAAAAATAATTGGTCGTGGACCGCAGTCGAATTGAGCCACTGAAACTTCCTCGTCGCTTGGAGCACGAAACTCTGACGGGAGTATGAATACCATGTTTGTACCAGCCGATGCATCTGCATCGGTATCAGCCGATGCCTGTGCATCGGCTTTCGGGCGCCATACTTTCTTTGGCGGGCGCGCCTTTGTCTCCACTATTTGCTGGATTTTCGCGGCCAGATCGGCTCTTCTCAACGTGTGACAGTAATGGTGCCTCGGCTTCTTCCAGTTCGCAGCCGCTGCACCACGTTCCGAGAATGGCTGAGTCCATCGGGGCACCACCTGGTCGGTGATATTCTATCTTCTTCATCCGACTCTTGAAGTCTTCTTCTGAGATGACTCAGCCCGTTCACTCTGCTGGGGAGAGGTCCTAGGCAGCTCGAACACTTTGAAACTTGTTCGCCCTTCTTCTTTCTTGTGCATTACGGGCTTCTCGATTGTTGGTAATCGGCTCATTCCTGAGTCCCGCAATGTTTGAAGAAGGGACAGCTCCAGTGCTTATCCATGTTGTCTTGCTCCTTTGACCTCCCTCGGCGCGACGTTCGTACCCGTCGCCGTTCTGTCATGGCTGACGATACCTCCATTTTACATCCTCGACGATATCCTTCAAGGTCGTTGTCAGCGGCGAGCGTCGGTCGTACTGCTGTTCATATTTGCTAAGGAGATGCACGGATAATGGGCGTGGGTACCGTATGTTTCTCACCTCCTCCTCGGTCAGGTATCGTCTATCGTCGTCTTGGGGCCGGTCGCGTGGGACGGCCTCCTCTTTATCTTTGCCACGAGAGTGGCTGCTCTCTTTTGTCCGCGCATGGCGAATCACGAACCCTGCCATATTGGCATCGAAAGAGAACCCTGGTTCTCTTATGGAGTGGCTGAGATCTACCGTACTGACGCCATGCGAGAGACATGTGTTTCTCTGAGCTTGGTGTTGCGAGAACGGATTGTCTCGACGAGCCGATGAGTTCGGCTTCACGATGGCCTTCAGCTCATCGTATTTCTTCTTGTGCTCCGCAGGGAGATCCTTGTATGTGATCTGCTCCTCTGCCATCTCGTATGTCGGTGTTGACGTAGATGTTTGCAGAAGAGGTCCCACCGGGCGTGCCAGAGATGTGTTACCTCCAAAACCCCCGACGGGCTTGGGCTAAGTAACACGAAGAGCCGGGAGGCTCCTAGGGCCGCTTAGTGGATCCCTGCACCTCGCGTCGTCCCCAAATCTTCTGGCGCGCGTCCTGGCGGCCACGGCGTGCCACCTGACCCAGATCGGTCGGGAAGGTGTTAGTGCTTCGATTGTTCATGGTAGACACGTAAATACGAGCCCTATCGGCTCTCAGGTTGCCCTGTGGATCGGCTCAAAGAGCCGATCCCCCCATGGATTAGCAATGGCATGGGGATCCTGCTTGATCAGGACAAAGCTAAAACGATCCACGACAGTTTAGGGTTTTCACCGCATAATCGGAACGTCCTACGTGCGATCGGGCCTAGCAGCTACGAGAGACGGTGCAAACTACCCCTACGAGAGGCCTAAAAACCAACATAACGTTGATCCCGAACATCCCTCGCAGGGACGGTAAAAGCACATCTAACGCACCGCGGATCCTCCGACCCCAGCATAAGGCCTAACTATGCGGATGTTAAACTAATCCTGCAGCAAGGGAGCAACCGTAACGGATCGGATCTACTAAGCATGACCAAGCAAGATGCTGCCCTTACGTCTAGATAGACGTAAGGGCAGCTATATATGCAAGGGTTGCACTACGATAGCATATTACGTGAAGAGCAATGCTAACCCTAACATATCTAAAGATAACTACGTTGCTCGCCATCAAAAAGGCTTCAGCACAGCAACGCATGAACAATACTAAGCTTTACGCTGCCTAGATCGCGAGATGCGATCTAGGCAGCATGATGCTTACCGGTAAGAACCCTCGTAGGAAAGGGGTGGCGATGCGCCGAATTTGGTTTGTTTTGGTGAACGGTGATTGTCCTCCTTTTCCGATAACCCTAGATACATATTTATACTCCAAGGGACTTTCTAATTGAGGCGTGCACCTAACCGTGCACGGGCCAGACTCTATCTCTTTAACCTAGATTACAACACGATCTAATATGTTACAGATACACGGGCAATTAAGCCCAAACTCTTAGCGCGAGGCCGCTTCGAAGATGTTCCACGTGTACGTCCTTCAAGTCCATCTTCACTTACGGCCCACCTCCTGATTTGGCCAGAATCGGGTGGTAACAGCAAGCCCCCGAGCTTTTTGTTGATCACTATTTTGTCGATATCTTTTATTTTGGCGAGGTATTTTTATCAGGGCAAGATGCTTTCTCTTGCGTTCGTCGACACGGTCTGTATATATATATTGTATCATTTTAGGGAGGAATCCCTGATCCTGTTGAGAAAAATATATAATTCCACTATCTTTATTATATTGCAGCACCGCGAGACCGCCTCATTAAAAACCTTTCCCGGCCCCACTCGATGCCCCGAAAAAGGAAAAGAGTGCGTCTGAAAACTCGCGGGCGTTTCAGTACATTGTATGTTTACAGAGGAGACTATATTTCGGCATCTAAGCGCAAAACGCCTGATTGTGCTATGTTCCAAGGATTTGGCTCAACGTTCCCCGTCTTCTTGTCCTTGATTCGATATGCTCCTCCTTCTATGACTTCTGTGACGATGTAGGGTCCAAGCCATGGTGACTCGAGTTTTTCGTGACTTTTTTGATTGAGTCGCAAAACTAGATCACCAACTTGAAAAGATCGTGGCCGCAATCTCCGACTATGGTAATTTTTTAGGTCCTGTTGATATTTAGAGACTCGTGACAGACTTCGTCTCGAGCTTCATCAAGTGCATCGACATCGTCCTCCAAGGCTTCTCTCGAGGTTTCTTCATTATATTCTGTGACTCTTGGAGAATCGTGCTCTATTTCTATCGGCAGGACTCGGCGCCATGGACCAGAAAAAACGGCGTTTCTGTGTCGCCGTATTTGGTGTTGTTCGATACTCCACAATACACTTGGCAGTTCCTCCGGCCAAGTATGCCGAGCTTTTTCCAGTGGTCCTAGTAGGCGTTTCTTGATGCCATTGCAGATAATGCCATTGGCCTTCTCGACTTGTCCATTGGTCTGAGGATGCGCGACAGACGCAAAACTCAACTTAATGCCCACTTCTGCAGTATGCTTTGAACTCTTTGGACGTAAAATTACTGCCATTGTCTGTGACAATACTGTGAGGAACTCCAAATCTGAAGACGATGCTTTTCACGAATTTGATTGCCGGACGCGCCGTCTGGTGAATTTATCGGCTTTGCTTCTATCCACTTTGTAAATTTGTCAACCGCGACAAGCATATACTCGTAACCTCCTGGCGAAGCTTTGTGTAATACCCACCATGTCAAGACCCCATTGAGCAAAGGGCCAAGACAGTGGGATTGGCATAAGTTCCGCGGCAGGAGAGTGGGGTTTGGCGGCAAATCTTTGGCACGCGTCGCAAGTTCTCACTATTTCCTTCGCGTCCTCGATTGCCGTTAACCAATAGAATCCTGCTCTGAAAGCCTTAGCCGCAATAGCTCTGCTGCTCGCGTGGTGCCCGCATATCCCCTCGTGCACATCTTTTAGGATGATTCTTCCTTCTTTGGGTGTGACGCATCTCTGTAGCACGCCCGAAATACTTCGTTTGTACAACTCCCCTTTTATCACAGTGAAAGCTTTTGATCTCCTGATTATTCGCCTTGCTTCAACTGGATCGTCGGTATTGTTTTCCTTAGAATATATGATATGTAAGCCTGCATCCATGGAATTTGCACCATCATGACTAGCTCTTGCTCTTCTTCTTCTTCTGCTATGTCTTTGGTGATACTCGAGGTTTCTCTTTCTTCTCCTTCTTTGTTTTTGCTGGCTTTGTTGATCTTTCGCTTATCTCTTCCCAAAACACGCTGGAGGTATCGCGAGGCACCGTGACCCGATGTTTGCGAGAACGTCGGCTTCATCGTTGCTTCATCCTGCTGATGTGGTTTCTCGCAACCGTCAAATAATTTCTCCAGCTCATTGTACACCTCTTTGTATGCTATCATACTTTCATTGACTGCGTCACATTGGTTCATGACTTGCTGTGCCACCAATTGTGAGTCGCCGAAAATTTTCGGTCGGGTTGCACATAGCTTTCGCCATCTTCATCCCGTGTATGAGAGCTTATTCGCTTCATTGTTAGGCGCGTTTGGAACGTCATCCATAAAACGTACTTCAACTTGTCGCCTTCGGGTGATACCAATATCACGCTGCTCCAATACCTTCCAGTCTTTGGACCCGTCGAAGTTCATGGTCCAAGTTCTCGATAAATCTGGGGGTCCCGTGTTTTGTAGCTCCATCCACTCTGCAATGAAATCTGGTAAAACCTGTGATTTTATTGCTTTTCTTTTCATACGTGATGTCCCGAGGAGAAAGTTCTATTCCCCAAAGGGAGACACGACCCGTAGCTTCTGGGTTGTTCAGGTATATTTGATAAGGGAGCCTCGTTGACCACTATTATCGGGTGTGCCGAGAAGTAGTGTCGCAATTTTCTTGCTGTCGTGAATACTCCATATGCCAGTTTCTGATATTGCGGGTACCGCTGTTTTGAAGGTGACAATACTTCGCTGATGAAATATACGGGCCTCTGAACTCCATGAAGCTTGCCTTCTTCTTCTCTCTCGACTACTAGGGCCGTGCTGACCACCTGAGGTGTGGCTGCAATGTACAGGAGGAGAGGTTCCTTCTCTTTTGGTGCTACCAATATCGGTGGTGTCGAAATTGCTCGTTTGAGGTTCTCGAAGGCTCTTCTGTTCCATTGAAATTTTTCCCTTGTTTGATCAATGCATAGAACGGCAGCGCCTTTTCTCCTAGCCCTGGCGACGAATCTGCTTAAAGCTGCGACTCGCCCTGTTAACTGTTGTATCTCCTTCAGCTTTGTTGGCTTTCTCATAGTAACGATGGCCTGTATTTTCTCGGGATTAGCTTCAATCCCCCTTGCTTCATCTTCTTCTTTTAACCTGATCTGGTTATAACCAGAGTATGCGTCCAAGAAGGAAAGACGTTCGCATCCTGCCGTGGAGTCGATGATTTGATCGATCCTTGGGAGGGTGATCCTTAGACAATGTTTATTGAGACACGTAAAGTCGACGCACATGCGGACTATTGTGTGTTTTTTCGGCACCATCACTGGGTTAGCTACCCATGTGGCTTCTGTAGATATTTCTCTGATGAAACCAGCGTCTTTGAGTCGATCTATTTCTGATAACATTGCTTTGCGGCTGGAGTTAGAAACGCCGCAAAGTGCTTGACGGTTGTGTGAGAGGATCCAAATTGAGGTGGTGCTCGGCGAGTTCCCGGGTACTCCTGGCATGTCAGCTGGACACCATGCGAAGATTATCCGGTGCTCACGAGGAACTCGACGAGCGCGCTTTCCTATGCGACATCCATGTTTGCGGCAATGGACGTCGTTTTCTTTGGATCTGTCGGGTGGATCTGTACCTCTTTTGAATCCTTGGTTATATTGAAAGTTGGCTCCTTAGAAGGTCTTCCTACCTCTGGCAGCACATCATAATCGGTGAACCTTGGCGCCGCATATTCTGCTTGCATCCCGAAAGTTTCTGACAGTCGATGAAAATCTTTGTCGCATTTATCGGATAACGCAAAGCTTCCTTTGATTGTGATAGGTCCCTTGGGCCCAGGCAACCTCCACAACAAATATGTATAATGCGGCACTGCCATGAACCTAGCATACGCTGGTCGTCCCAACAAAGCATGATATTGCGACGGGAAATCGACAACTTCGAACTCCAAATTCTCTATCCTGTAGTTTTCTCGGGTTCCAAACTGAACGTCGAGGTTAATCTTGCCCAATGGGTAACTTGGCTTCTCTGGTGTGATCCCGTGGAAACGTGTGTCAGTTGGTTTCAGATTTGCTAAGGATATGTTCATCTTCCTTAATGTATCCGCATACATGAGGTTTAAGCTCCTGCCGCCATCTATGAAAACTCTCGACACGTCGAAACCAGCGATTACTGCTGGTAAGATGATTGTCCCGTCGAGGAACTTGTCGTTGATGGTCTCTGCGATTGTGAAGCCTATATCTTGCCCGACCAATTTAAGTACTCGATGGTGGAGGGCATCTTCTCCATGAACACTCGTCGAGAGATTACCTTCTGCGCCCTGTTGGATGGCCTGGCTTTCCTGAATCATCGAGACCGCACCGTTAGAGTTGGGGTCAACATATGGGGTGGATGTGGTGCTGCCGCAATTCTGAGCTGGTGTCGATTTTCATCGGTAATTGCCGGAGGAGGTGGAAGGTGTATCTCGCTCCTTGGTTCCCGAGGGTTTCTGTTATTTGCTTGGGCATTTGCAATTCCTGCGGCTCGCAACATTGCCTGAAAATTACGGCAGTCTTTCTGTAGATGTCCTGACTGCCTCTTTCCATTGTTGTCGAGGTAAAAGTGCATTTGACACGGGCCGTTCATCATCTCCTCGGGAGACACATAAGGTCTTTGAATCCTTGGTCCACTATTTTGCCTGTTGCCGCGAAATCACCTCTATTGTCGCCTTGTTGCTCGTTGCTCCTTTGATAATCATCTCGACTATTTCCTCCAGGATTTCCCCGAAAACCAGCCGATATATGGCCGGGAGCATCGTTGTTGTAGAACTGGTGAGAAAATCGCCTTCTATTTTGATAATTTCGACCACGATCCTCTTCTGGCGACCTGTGTCGCTTGTTGTATATTGTGTCTTCTCCATCTGCCCATTTATTGGCTATCTCCATGAGTGCTGATATGGTCTTAGGGTTAGTTCTCCCTAAGTCCTCGATGAAATCTGCTCGGCGGACTCCTGCCACGAACGCATCTATTGCCCTCTCGTCGGATATATCTTCTGCCGAGTTCTTTATAATGTTCCATCGCTGTATATACTTCCTCATCGACTGCGTGTTTTTGTCGGATGCCTCAGCTCTTCCAACGATGCAGTGTTTCTTGCAGGTGGATCGGAAGTTTTTCACGAAGATGTTCTCAAAGTTATCCCAGCTGTCGATGGAATTTAGGGGAGTTTCTTTATCCAAGATCTCGCGGCACCACTCAGGTGAACTTGGATACTTTGCATAGCTGTTGCTCTGGTTCCTCCTACCAGCTTTACCATCTCGAGATAATCCACGAGCCAATCCTCGGGATCTTGCAGGCCGTCGAACTTCTTGAAATTCTCGGGTAACTTGAACCCTTTCGGTACTCGAGTTTTTCGAACTCTTCTCGTAAAGCATGGGAGTCCACACATATCTTCATCGGCAAGCTCTGGCGAGTGCTGACGCTCCCTTCTTTCTTGTCGCGCTCTGTCCACCCTTACTTGGACTGCTGTGTCTCTTGCCCCACTTGTTCTTGGTGGGTCTTGAACTGCTGCGGTGGGTCGTGGACTATTTTGCCTAGGATTTTCTTCGGGAGGCGTTGTTGCAAACGCTGTTCCCATAACTCCTACTCCAGCCATTGCCATATTGAACAATGGTTCTCTCGGGTCTCCAGGAGGTGGTCCGGATGCGAGGATGTAAGCTTGTGTTGCCATGTAACCTGCCTCTGGCGTTTTTGGGATGATATTTCCCCGTTCGTCGATCGACATAAGGACATGTCGAGATTTTGGATTATGTTGCCCCTCTCTGCTTCGGGTATGTTTTGCGGCAGACATTGCTCTCCTCCGAGCTTCTCTGTGGGTGTCTCCCGAAGTTCTTGATTGTCGACTTAAATCTGCTCGGCGTCTGCTTGATGCGGAAGCTGCCTCTTTTTCTATTTAACGATGTCTGTCTGTTTTTCCAACTCTCTGCTTACTCGAGCAAGTCTATATTGATATGCTTGTAGCTCTTGTACGGTAGCAGTAGTATCATTGGTTCTGATCCATCCATGGCTCTCGCGGCCCTATCCCACGCAGCTTGCGGGAGTTGGACTTTTGCGCGAGTTGAAGATCCGGCATATTTAGTGCCTAGGCCTTTTCTGAGATCAGCGGGATCGACGTATGGATTGCCCAAATCGTCGAAAGCCTCTGACGTTTGTAGTTCTGATGTTCCTGCTTCTTCTATCGCACAGATCTGGTGGTACTTTGTGTATTGATTTTTCTCAAGATTGGTGACACCATCATATAGAGTGGTGAAGACCTTCCCGATGGCGACAGATTTGTCGATGAAGTTGAAGCTGTCGACGCTTTCGGAGTCGCTGCTTATAAAGGAGTCCGCAGACGACTCGAAGGATGTGTTGCCGAAGATCTTGGCGAGCTTTCCGCTTGCCTTGCTTTCGACGAAGTATGGCGACGGAAATTCCTCGTCACTCGACGAAAAGTTAGAATCGACCGCTGAAAATTCCGACGAGATCGGAACTTCGAGACGGTAGGATCCGTCCTTGTTGATGCCAAATCGGAATTCTCCGAACGTCATGGTGATGGGCTCCTCCGGATAGGCACATGCATCCATACGGGAGGGCGGGTGAGGAATAAAATTGAATAGATCAGTTTTTCCCTTGTTACCTCGATCCATCGCGTTACTTGCTGTCGACGAAGTTGAAGATCTTGAACGTGCCATCGAGATCAGCTCCTTGCAACCTCTAATTCCCACGACGGCGCCAATTGACAAAGGATTAACTTGTCAATGCCTACGATTGTAGACTAGGGTTTTGCTAGAAGTAGAGGGCAAGTAGATCTCGAAGGTTTAGGCGAAAGTACTCGGCAATTATGAAAACTAGGGTTATGTTGACAGTAGATTCGATCCTTTCTTTGCCCCTTATATAGGAGGTGGAGCCGAGGGTTTCGTTTTGTACAAGTTACAGAGTCCGGACGGTTTCTAACTCATCCCGCCAGATTACAAATAACACTTCCTATTACAACTCTAACTTTCCTTAATATATCTTGGGCTTCCGAATCTTCTTATTCTTCGGGTAGTGGGCCTTCAGTAAACCCCGGGTACTATCTCCGGCAGGCCCATTTGGGATGCCTATGTCAGTTAGTCCCGGAAAATGCATAAAAATGATATAAAGTGTGAACAAAACATGTAGGTATTGTCATAAAACTAGCATGGAACATCAGAAATTATAGATACGTTGGATACGTATCAGGGCTTCGCCAAGCAGGCGCAGATTGAGGAGGGAGGAGAGGGGCGGCTAGGGTTTGGGCGCAGGGTGGTGCTGCAACTTGGGGAGCTGGGGCTGCGACTTGAGGTGCCCTTGGGGTGCCCTTGGTCCCTTTAAATAGGTGGCCAAGCCCCTTGGGTCGTCCATAAACCTGCCCCCAAGTTTGACTGAGTTCCGATAGGTTTCCGGTTCCGAAAACCTAGTCCTACTCAGACTCCTTTTCCCTTAAGCCAACGTGGTTGCACCTATTATGGAACCCTCCGGACTTCCTTAGACAGCCCGGGTCGTCCCGGACACTTCCGGAACCTTCCATAATATTCCAGACTATTCCGGTCCTTCCAAAACCTTCTAGAAGCTCCGGTCAAAACACCGGACTTTTTCCGAACCCCGGAAAATGACTTTCCATATATGAATCTTATTCTCCGGACCATTCCGAACCTCCTCGTGATGTCCCATCCGAGACTCCGAACAACATTCGAGCTCCATACCATATTCCATATCTACTTAAACAACATCGAACTTTAAGTGTGTCACCCTACGGTTCGTGAACTATGCAGACATGATCGAGACACCTCTTTGATCAATAACCAATAGCGGGACCTGGAGATCCATAATGGCTCCCACATATTCAACGATGACTTCGTGATCGAAAGAACCATTAACATACGGTACCGATTCCCTTTGTCTCGCGATATTTTAATTATCCGAAGTTTGATCGTCGGTATCTCTATACCTAGTTCAACCTCGTTACCGATAAATACTCTTTACTCGTACTGTGATATGACATCCCTTGTGAGCCAGTCACATGCTTGCAAGCTAATTGGATGACATTCCACCGAGAGGGCCCAGAGTATATCTATCCATCATTTGGATGGACAAATCCCACTATGGATCCACGTGCTTCAACCTATACTTTCCGAACACTGAATTCCACCTTTATAACTACCCATTTACGAAGTAGTGTTTGATGTCATCAAACAATCCATCCGGTTTAGGTGATTAACATGATCTCATGGTCGAAGGATTGGGTTACTATGTATCTTAAAGCTTGAAGCACAACGAACTTAATGACTTGACCATATGCTACGCTTAGTATGGGTGTATTTCCATCACATCTTTCACCTAATGATATGATCTTGTTATTAATAATATCCAATGTTCATGATCAGGAAACCATGACCATCTATTAGTCAACAAGCTAGTTTAATAAGAGGCTTACCAGAGACTCTTTTATGTTTACAAAACACACAAATATTAATGTTTCCTGTTAATACAATTATAGCATGAGATGTAAATATTTATCATGAACACTAAGATATAACAATAAACACTTTTATTATTGCCTCTTTGGCATATCTCCAATAGGAGAGACGAAGACTAGCTCGTGAAGAGGCAAGTGGTGGTGGTTCGGTGACTAATGGAGGTGGTGGCGATGATGGTCACGGCGGGCCAACCTCGGTTTGATGCCGGCGGTGAGAGGAGATGGTGAACTATGAACTATTTGCTATGATTGTGTCATTTGATGTCTGCACTATGAACTATGCATGAGTTGTTTGCATTTGATTGTGTCATTTGTTTGATCATACCATTTCAAGTTACATTAAAAATAACAACATCCAATAAAGAGAGCAAAATCATTTCATTTTCAGTGTTGTTGTTGACCAAAAGCTAGAATGTAAAGTATTTTAGAATAGATTTTGGAGATAAAATATAAACTATTTGAGAATGGAGGGAGTACTTCTGCCGTTCTTGTTTCAGGAGGATGCTGCTGACGTCAAGGCTGCTGGTAAGGCATGGTACAAGACAATGATGTTTTGTCAAAGTGGCTAATTGTTTCATAGTAGTTAACTAAATTATGTTTGCACTTTATATTTTATGTGATGTTTCTTGTGTAGCACATAAATCTTGTGAAGATCTGCATGATTATGGTGATAATGCTTTGGAGACGACGAGAGGTTCTTGCAGAGGAGGAAGACTGAGATGAGGTATGAAGTAGCTACAAATTAACTTTTTTTTGAAATGGCGGAAAAATCACCCCAGCTTCTGCATCCAAGGGATGCACACGGTTTTTTAATTAGATTATTCACAACATCTTACAAGAGCAATACAAAAGATCAAACTCGAAGCCACCTCGCTAAACCTACAAAGTGATGAAGGGGGTGACAAAACACCACCTCGCATCATCCAAACCACCAAATACCTTCCCAAGCCGCCCAATAGCAGGTGAGAAGCATATCCAGTCAAGCAGATTCTCAACGCATGCCAATAAACACGCCATAAAAATCGCTACCACCGTCTTCTTCGCACCCATCTTCAAGAGGGATCACCGCATTGACCTTGCCAGACCTGCCGTCGATGTCACCATGATGCCAGACAACTCTACCATCATGCACGCGTCCAGCAATCCGCGCCCGTGTTCGATACCCTGCAGCTCCACGCCGCCGAGAATCATCAATGTTGCATATATGTCTAATTTTTATGAAAATTAAGACCGTCTCTTAGAAGTCTTGTTTTAATCTACTATTGTTACAGCACAGAGTTTCGTGATGCCATTACTGTTAGATTTCCTGCAATCTGGTACTGTTTTCACTATAAAAATTACATTTTTTTTGAATAAATATCTAATCTAGAACTGTTCGTATTATTTGCAATCCTTCCGGTCCTGTAAATATTGTTTTGTGTTTCTCCAAACCCCCTCAGAATTATCCTCAATAATCCCATGTAAAGCACCTCTGCAAAACAAGGCCTTAGCCGCCAGTCTCCTCCTCCCTGTTTGGCCTGGCGAGGCAAAGCCTCCAAGTCGGCAATGATGGCGTTGGCACACTGATGTAGAGGCTGCAACTTTTCCTCGGCATCACCGCGGAGGACGCCCTCGAGTAAGACCTCGACAAGGAAGGCTAGGACGAGGACTCGTACTCCATCCTACTCGGTACCCACCGCCGCGTGGGCGTGGGATATGTGAGGCGCGAGTCGTTCCCAGCCGCGATGTACTCCAGAGGGTGCGTCCAGGCGCCCCCGGCCACTAGATCCGTCATGCCGCCACGTTCTTGTTCGGTGGCCCGCGCCTTTGTCGTCGTACCACGCAAGCATCGGCTGGCGCTGCCGGAAGAAAGAGTTCCACGTCGAGGCATTTTCTGGTTTGTAACGGGGATCCGCCCGCTGCTCCGGCTTGAGCTTGTTGTATTAGTGATGATGGAACGTTTCCCCCCACGCAGCACCACGCAACCCAGACGGAATGGGGATGCCGACATCGCCGACCCGCCATTCGCCCGACGTGCGCATGTCTGGCGGGGCCATGTACCCTGCCTCGTATAGCGCACGCCCATTCGTGTAGGGTGCAGCGGCTAAAGCCGTTCACAGCGGTGTCGTCTCCCTCGTAGAGCTGGACCGTGGCAGTGCTAGGGTTTGGGTGAGGAAGAGAAGTAGAGCATCGTGTGCGGATGTGGACCGGCTCACGATTTTCCACGTAGAAATAGAGGTGCAGAACTCAGAAGCGTAGGGATCGGGCGGGTAGCTGGGCGTACGGTGGATTGGACGCGTTAGTTGCTCGCCTACCGACCGCTGAAAAAAGCGAGTCACCGGCTTAACTTGACGGGGCATACGAGGGAGAAGATGATTCGCGTCGCTGCTAGGTGGATCCCGTCGCTAACACATGTCCATCCAACGCTCCCCCAGTCCCCGTTGGATTGGGTGGGCAGCCTCTAAATGCCGAACAGGAAACTGCGACTTTTTTCGATAAAGAGAATATATTAATATCAAAAGATACCAATTGCACCTAGCCTCTGCAACAAGGCAATGTCCTAATAACATTACAGATGCACACAACCAAAAAAGAGAAAAAGAAAACTAAGAAATAAAAGTCCCGCTACAGTATCCCAGCCCTGCAACAACAAATACATCCACCACCAAGACAACACCTGAAATTCAGACTCTTCAAAAGCAACACCTCCAAGAATGAAACAGTGCACCGACGCCGTCATCACCCGATCAAATATCTTAGGTTTTCACCCTGAAGATAGTCCCCACTCTCAAAATAATGCCTTCAATGAGGACATTGGCAGGCACAACAGGCCAGACCTTGGGTTTTCACCCTAAAAGGTAAGACTCCGAACTTCACATGTGTTGCCGCCCCCACTTTCATACCACTGTTGTGAAGTCCGGAACACCACGCAAGCCTCTCAACAACGCAAAGAATTGAACCTCCATTAGGTAGTCCTCTAAATCAGGCCTTCATGATATTCTCTTCTTCTGACTTCACCAAGTATCAGCTGTCACTTGGTGTCAACACAGAAAAGAGCTTCGCGCAACACTCTCCAAAACCAAACGGGTCGGAATAAAAGAATGGGCACGCACGACCGAATTTCACTGATCCAGCAAACTCCAGACAATAGAAGAACAATTACATTCGCCAGCGGCGCCTTACGGAACTAAACACTCCGGCCAGATCATGAAGGGGCAGGCCTCCGACAGGTCTTCATCTTCGCCAAGAGAGACCCTAGGACCGCTGCCTTTATTCAGGTCGAGCCCCCATGCGGCGACCATCCTGGGTGGCCATGGTTGCCGCGGAGACACCAAGCAAATCGCGTAGTCCGAAACACCGCACATGCCTGGGCACCACACAAAGCAAAGCCGTCCTCGATGCCCAGGGAGAGGCGATGAGAAGGGGACCTAGGGTTTCCCCTTGTGCCCGCCCCCACCACTCCTCCCTCCGCCACCGCCAGGGCACTCCACCACCTCGTCGTCCACCATGGCGTCCCCGAGCAAAGGCCAGGCGCGCCATCGAGGTCCCCGACCAAAGGCCGCGCTCCGGCACGAGGAAGACGACCACGCCCGACCTCGCGCGTGATGATGAAGAATCCCGCGCCGCCGGCCGGCCTGCTGCCCGTGCCCCCTGGCGGTGGCGAGGGAGGGGAGGGGGAGAGGAAGGAGGCGGCGACAGCGGGGTAGAGTTCCCCCCGGCCGCCACACGGGGGCGGCTTGGGAGGAGGACGGGATGGTTAGGTCGGGAGGCTTGTCTCCAGGAAACTGCCTTTGTCAGCCTAAAACTAGATTTGAGGGAGTGGCTAGACGGAATTTTAGATCCAACGGCCCCAAAGCCATTTAAAGGGCTTTGAAGGGGCTGAGTGGAGATGCTTTTAGATGGTGCGGCGTAGTTCTATCCTTATTTGCGGAGGTAGATGCGTAGAGCATCTCCAGTCGCGTCCCCCAAATCGTCCTCCAAAGGGACTTGGGGCACGCCGAACAAAAAAACGTTCCCAGCCGCGTCCTCCAAAGCCACTTTTTGTCTGGCGCGGCCCGATACAGTGTCCGGTGATGTCTATGCATGCTTCTATTCCTGTAGACAGTGTTGGGCCTCCAAGAGCAGAAGTTTGTAGAACAGCAGCAAGTTTCCCTTAAGTGAATCACCCAAGATTTATCGAACTCAGGGAGGTAGAGGTCAAAGATATTCCTCTCAAGCAACCCCGCAATTAAGATACAAGAAGTCTCTTGTGTCCCCAACACACCTAATACACTTGTGGATGTATAGGTGCACTAGTTCGGCGAAGAGATAGTGAACTACAAGTAATATGGATGATTATAAGTAGTAATTGCAATCTGAAATAAATATGGCAGCAAGTAAACATGCAGTAGAACAGTAAATAAACGGTGATTCAATATTTGGAAACAGGCCTAGGATCATACTTTCACTAGACACTCTCAACAATGATCACATAATAAATAAATAACTTCTCCTCACTTGGTGCTACTTTCAAACACTCTCTTGTTGGATAACAAGCACCATTCATTATGTAGGGCTACAAGAGCACCAAGTCGGAGTAAACAAGCTCCACAACATCCGAGTTCATATTAAAGTAACCTCTAGAGTGCATAATAGACCGTTGCAATTTAGACCGAGTACTAACATAGCATACACACTGTCACCAATAGCTATGAAAGGGGGAATAGATCACATCAATACTATCATAGTAATAGTTAACTCCATAATCTAGAAGATTACAATCATAACCTACGCCAAGTACTACATGATGCACACACTGTCACCTTTACATCATGGAGGAGGAATAGACTACTTTAATAACATCACTAGAGTAGCACATAGATTAATAGTGATACAAAGCTCATGATCACATAGATCACACCATGGGAGAGAGAGATGAACCACATAGCTACCGATAGAGCCCTCAGCCTCGGGGAACTACTCCCTCCTCATCATGGGAGACAGCAACGGTGATGAAGATGGCGGTGGTGTCGATGGAGATGGATTCCGGGGGCAATTCCCGGCGGCGTGCCGGAACAGAGACTTCTGTCCCCCGAACTTGGCTTCGCAAAGGCGGCGGCTACGTAACTTTTCCCGTATTGTGGCTTCACTTTTTAGGGTTTTTGCCTCTGGAAGAATATATAGGCGGAAGGGCAGCCTCGGAGGGGTCCCGAGGGGCCCACACCATAGGGGGGCGCGCCCCCTGATGCGCGTAGATGTACACGTCCGTTGGGAACCCCAAAAGGAAGGTATGATGCGCACAGTGGCAAGTTTTCCCTCAGAAAGAAACCAAGGTTTATCGAACCAGGAGGAGCCAAGAAGCACGTTGAAGGTTGATGGTGGTGAAATGTGATGCGGCGCAACACCAGGGATTCCGGCGCCAACGTGGAACCTGCACAACACAACCAAAGTACTTTGCCCCAACGGAACAGCGAGGTTGTCAATCTCACCGGCTTGCTGTAACAAAGGATTAACCGTATTGTGTGGAAGATGATTGTTTGCGAAGAAAATAGTAAAACAAGTATTGCAGTAGATTGTATGCAATGTAAAGAATAGGACCGGGGTCCACAGTTCACTAGAGGTGTCTCTCCCATAAGATAAAAGCATGTTGGGTGAACAAATTACAGCGGGCAATTGACAAATAGAAAAGGGCATAACAATGCATATACATGATATGATAAATATAGTGAGATTTAATTGCATTACGACAAAGTACATAGACCGCCATCCAACTGCATCTATGCCTAAAAAGTCCACCTTCGGTTATCATCCGAACCCCTTTCGGTATTAAGTTGCAAAGCAACAGACAATTGCATTAAGTATGGTGCGTAATGTAATCGACAACTACATCCTTAGACATAGAATCAATGTTTTATCCCTAGTGGCAACAGCACATCACAACCTTAGAACTTTCTGTCACTGTCCCAGGTATCAATGAAGGCATGAACCCACTATCGAGCATAAATACTCCCTCTTGTTGTTAAGAGTAAAAACTTGGCCAGAGCCTCTACTAATAACGGAGAGCATGCAAGATCATAAACAACACATAAACAATAGATTGATAATCACCATAACATAGTATTCTCTATCCATCGGATCCCGACAAACACAACATATAGTATTAAAGATAGATGATCTTGATCATGTTAGGCAGCTCACAAGATCCAACAATGAAGCACAATTAGGAGAAGACGACCATCTAGCTACTGCTATGGACCCATAGTCCAGGGTGAACTACTCACTCATCACTCCGGAGGCGATCATGGCGATGAAGAGTCCTCCGGGAGATGAATCCCCTCTCCGGCAGGGTGCCGGAGGCGATCTCCTGAATCCCCGAGATGGGATTCGGCGGCGTCTCTCGAAGGTTTTCCGTATCGTGGCTCCGGTACCGGGGGTTTCGCGACGGAGGCTTTAAGTAGGCGAAAGGGCAGGTCAGGGGGCCACACGAGGTGGCGGCACAACAGGTCGGCGCGGCCCAGGCCCAGGCCGCGCCGCCCTAGCGTGTCGTCGCCTCGTGGCCCCACTTCGTTTCCTCTTCACGCTTGTGGAAGCTTCGTGCAAAAATAGGACCTTGGGCGTTGATTTCGTCCAATTCCGAGAATATTTCCTTACTAGGATTTCTGAAACCAAAAACAGCAGAAAACAATGGCTCTTCGGCATCTTGTTAATAGGTTAGTTCCAAAATGCGTAAATACGACATATAATGTGCATAAAACATGTAGATATCATCAATAATGTAGCATGGAACATAAGAAATTATCGATACGTTGGAGACGTATCAGCATCCCCAAGCTTAGTTCTGCTCGTCCCGAGCAGGTAAAACGATAACAAAGATAATTTCTGAAGTGACATGCCATCATAATCTTGATCATACTATTTGTAAACATATGTAATGAATGCAGCGATCAAAACAATGGTAATGACATGAGTAAACAAATGAATCAGAAAGCAAAGACTTTTCATGAATAGTACTTCAAGACAAGCATCAATAAGTCTTGCATAAGAGTTAACTCATAAAGCAATAAATCAAAGTAAAGGTATTGAAGCAACACAAAGGAAGATTAAGTTTCAGCGGTTGCTTTCAACTTATAACATGTATATCTCATGGATATTGTCAACATAGAGTAATATAACAAGTGCAATATGCAAGTATGTAGGAATCAATGCACAGTTCACACAAGTGTTTGCTTCTTGAGGTGGAGAGAGATAGGTAAACTGACTCAACAATAAAAGTAAAAGAAAGGTCCTTCAAAGAGGAAAGCATCGATTGCTGTATTTGTGCTAGAGCTTTTATTTTGAAAACATGAAACAATTTTGTCCGGTAGTAATAAAGCATATGAGTTATGTAAATTATATCTTACAAGTTGCAAGCCTCATGCATAGTATACTAATAGTGCCCGCACCTTGTCCTACTTAGCTTGGACTACCGGATCATCGCAATGCACATGTTTCAACCAAGTGTCACAAAGGGGTACCTCCATGCCGCCTGTACAAAGGTCTAAGGAGAAAGCTCGCATTTTGGATTTCTCGCTTTTGATTATTCTCAACTTAGACATCCATACCGGGACAACATGGACAACAGATAATGGACTCCTCTTTAATGCATAAGCATGTAGCAACAATTATTATTCTCATATGAGATTGAGGATTTATGTCCAAACTGAAACTTCCACCATGATTCATGGCTTTAGTTAGCGGCCCAATGTTCTTCTCTAACAATATGCATGCTCCAACCATTAAGGTGGTAGATCTCCCTTACTTCAGACAAGACGGACATGCATAGCAACTCACATGATATTCAACAAAGAGTAGTTGATGGCGTCCCCAGAAGCATGGTTATCGCACAACAAGAAACTTAATAAGAGATAAAGTGCATAAGTACATATTCAATACTACGATAGTTTTTAAGGCTATTTTGTCCCATGAGCTATATATTGCAAAGGTGAATGATGGAATTTTAAAGGTAGCACTCAAGCAATTTACTTTGGAATGGCGGAGAAATACCATGTAGTAGGTAGGTATGGTGGACACAAATGGCATAGTGGTTGGCTCAAGGATTTTGGATGCATGAGAAGTATTCCCTCTCGATACAAGGTTTAGGCTAGCAAGGTTAATTGAAGCAAACTCAAGGATGAACCGGTGCAGCAAAACTTACATAAAAGACATATTGTAAACATTATAAGACTCTACACCGTCTTCCTTGTTGTTCAAAACTCAATACTAGAATTATCTAGACCTTAGAGAGACCAAATATGCAAACCAAATTTTAGCAAGCTCTATGTATTTCTTCATTAATGGGTGCAAAGTGTATGATGCAAGAGCTTAAACAAGAGCACAACAATTGCCAAGTATCACATTATCCAAGACATTTTAGAATTACTACATGTAGCATTTTCCAATTCCAACCATATAACAATTTAACGAAGAAGAAACTTCGCCTTGAACATTATGAGTAAAGCCTAAGGACATATTTGTCCATATGCAACAGCGGAGCGTGTCTCTCTCCACAAAGTGAATGCTAGGATCCATTTTATTCAAACAAAACAAAAACAAAAAAAAAACCGACGCTCCAAGTAAAGAACACAAGATGTGACTGAATAAAAATATAGTTTCAGGGGAGGAACTTGATGATGTTGTCGATGAAGAAGGAGATGCCTTGGGCATCCCCAAGCTTAGACGCTTGAGTCTTCTTAGAATATGCAGGGATGAACCACGGGGGCATCCCCAAGCTTAGAACTTTCACTCCTCTTGATCATAGTATATCATACTCCTCTCTTGATCCTTGAAAACTTCCTTCACACCAAACTTCAAGCAAACTCATTAGAGGGTTAGTGCACAATAAAAGTTTACATGTTCAGAGGTGGCACAATCATTCTTTACACTTCTGGACATTGCATAAAGCTACTGGACATTAATGGATCAAAGAAATTCATCCAATATAGCAAAAGAGGCAATGCGAAATAAAAGGCAGAATCTGTCAAAACAGAACAGTCCGTAAAGACGAATTTTAAAATGGCACCAGACTTGCTCAAATGGAAAAACTCAAAACTAATGAAAGTTGCGTACATATCTGAGGATGACGCTCGTAAATTGGCAGATTTTTTCGAATTTTCTACAGAGACTTAGACCCAGATTGTGACAGACAGCAATGCTGTTTCTGCGCAGCGATCCCAAATATAACATCAACTTTAACATAGAAACTTTACTTGGCACAAAAACATGATAAGGAGAGGTTGCTACAGTAGTAAACAACTTCCAAGACTCAAATATAAAACAAAGTGTTGTAGTAAAAACATGGGTTGTCTCCCATAAGCGCTTTTCTTTAACGCCTTTCAGCTAGGCGCAGAAAGTGTATATCAAGTATTATCAAGTGATGAAGCATCTTCAGCGGGGTTTGGAGTTTTCTCAACCAAGCATAGTATATTGGATACATAAGTTTCAGCGTCTCCCTTTTCATTAGTCTTGGGCTTGCTATTCTCATCGAACAAATTTTCAGGAACAAGCCAAGCATAGTTATTTTCTAGTGCATCATTCATAGCTAGGAGTTTACATGGTATTGGTGCTTTGATCTCCCCACCATCATTAATATTATTAGTGTACCTTATTCTATCCATGTCCATTTTTCAAGGAGACCAACAAAATTAGTATGAGAACCTAGCATATTAAATTTAGCAAAAACCTTTCTAGCCTCTCTTGCTAGACCACCAAATTCTCTAAGAAGAGTTTCTAAAACAAAATCTTTCTTTTCCCTTCTTCCATATCACCGAGTGTAAGAAACATGTGTTGGATTATAGGATTGAGATTAACAAATTTAGTTTCCAACATACGAACTAAAGCAGCAGCAATTTCATAGGTAGGTGCAAGTTCTACCAAGTGTCTATCTTCAAAATCTTCAGTAATACTAACATGATTGAAAAATTCTTCTATATTATTTCTCCCAACTATAGACCCACGTCCTACCGGTATGTCTTTTGTGGTAAAATTAAAAGGAAACATGATGAATCAAGTAAAGTAAATGCAAGTAACTAATTTTTGTGTATTTTTGATATAGAGAGCAAGACAGTAAATAAAGTAAAACTAGCAACTAATTTTTTTGTGTTTTGTTTAGGTGCAGCAAACAAAGTAGTAAATAAAATAAAGCAAGACAAAAACAAAGTAAAGAGATTGGGAAGTGGAGACTCCCCTTGCAGCGTGTCTTGATCTCCCCGGCAACGGCGCCAGAAAACAGGCTTGATGCGCGTAGATGTACACGTCCGTTGGGAACCCCAAGAGGAAGGTATGATGCGCACAGTGGCAAGTTTTCCCTCAGAAAGAAACCAAGGTTTATCGAACCAGGAGGAGCCAAGAAGCACGTTGAAGGTTGATGGTGGCGAAATATGATGCGGCGCAACACCAGGGATTCCGGCGCCAACGTGGAACCTGCACAACACAACCAAAGTACTTTGCCCCAACGAAATAGAGGTTGTCAATCTCACCGGCTTGCTGTAACAAAGGATTAACCGTATTGTGTGGAAGATGATTGTTTGCGAAGAAAACAGTAAAACAAGTATTGCAGTAGATTGTATGCAAAAAGAATAGGACCGGGGTCCACAGTCACTAGAGGTGTCTCTCCCATAAGATAAAAGCATGTTGGGTGAACAAATTACAGTCGGGCAATTGATAAATAGAAAAGGGCATAACAATGCATATACATGATATGATAAATATAGTGAGATTTAATTGGGCATTACGACAAAGTACATAGACCGCCATCCAACTGCATCTATGCCTAAAAAGTCCACCTTCAGGTTATCATCCGAACCCCTTTCAGTATTAAGTTGCAAAGCAACACACAATTGCATTAAGTATGGTGCGTAATGTAATCGACAACTACATCCTTAGACATAGAATCAATGTTTTATCCCTAGTGGCAACAGCACATCACAACCTTAGAACTTTCTGTCACTGTCCCAGGTATCAATGAAGGCATGAACCCACTATCGAGCATAAATACTCCCTCTTGGAGTTAAGAGTAAAAACTTGGCCAGAGCCTCTACTAATAACGGAGAGCATGCAAGATCATAAACAACACATAAACAATAGATTGATAATCACCATAACATAGTATTCTCTATCCATCGGATCCCGACAAACTCAACATATAGTATTACAGATAGATGATCTTGATCATGTTAGGCAGCTCACAAGATCCAACAATGAAGCACAATTAGGAGAAGACGACTATCTAGCTACTGCTATGGACCCATAGTCCAGGGGTGAACTACTCACTCATCACTCCGGAGGCGATCATGGCGATGAAGAGTCCTCCTCGGAGATGAATCCCCTCTCCGCAGCGAGGCGATCTCCGAATCCCCCGAGATGGGATTCGCGGCGGGGCGTCTCCGGAAGGTTTTCCGTATCGTGGCTCTCATACCGGGGGTTTCGCGACGGAGGCTTTAAGTAGGCGAAAGGGCAGGTCAGGGGCCACACGAGGTGGCGGGACAACAGGCCGGCGCGGCCCAGGCCGCGCCGCCCTGGCGTGTCGTCGCCTCGTGGCCCCACTTCGTTTCCTCTTGGAAGCTTCGTGCAAATAGGACCTGGGCGTTGATTTCGTCCAATTCCGAGAATATTTCCTTACTAGGATTTCTGAAACCAAAAACAGCAGAAAACAACAACTGGCTCTTCGGCATCTTGTTAATAGGTTAGTTCAGAAAATGCAAATACGACATATAATGTGCATAAAACATGTAGATATCATCAATAATGTAGCATGGAACATAAGAAATTATCGATACGTTGGAGACGTATCAGCCCCTTGGCCGCGCCGCCATGTGGGGTGGGGCCCCCTTGGCTCCCCTCTGGCTCTCCTTCGGTGCTCTGGAACCTTCCGTGGAAAATAAGGCCTTGGGCTTTTGTTTCATCCAATTCCGAGAATATTTCCTGTGTAGGATTTCTGGAACCAAAAACAGCAGAAAACATGAACTGGCACTTCGGCATCTTGTTAATAGGTTAGTTCCGGAAAATGCATAAAAATGATATAAAGTGTGAACAAAACATGTAGGTATTATCATAAACTAGCATGGAACATCAGAAATTATAGATACGTTGGAGACGTATCATCCGACGCCCCGAGCCTATCCCTGCCCCACAGGGGACGCTCCGGGGACGCCGGACACACCAAAAAGCGAGGCGGGGAGTGGCGGGGCCGATGCATCAGCGGCACATTGAATTTTAACCTAACCGTCGCCTACCCGCGACAGAAGTTATTGGCGCGCAGCGTGCAGTTCCCGCAGAGGCGCAGCTAAGCGTCTCGTCGCGCCTAGCTCTGCGTGCCGGCGTTAGAGCGCCACCGCTCCCCCGCCTCCCTCTGGCCTATAAAAAGGGCCGCCTCTCATCGTCCCTCTCTCACACAAACCCTAGAGCCTCTCTCCCCAACCCTAGCCACCACCATCTCAAGAGTCGACGCCATAGAGGCGGAGGCCGAGCTCGCGGCCGTGGTCATGGTCGTGGCCGCGGCAGAGCTGCACGCTCGCCGTCGCCTGCGACGCCGTCGTCGTCCTCATCGTCGGACATGCAGGACGAGGAGGGGCCCGTGCTGTTCGAGTTCGTCGTCGTCCTCAAGGGCGACCCACACGACATCCAGAGGCTGCCGGACACCTTCGCCGACTTCGTCGCCGGCGACGAGCGCCCGGGCTCGCTGCATCTGCGGGAGGATGACTGCGGCTGCTGCCGGTGGATCGTCGACGTGATCTACGATGCGCGCGGCAAGATGTACCTCCACATCGGCTGGGAGAAGTTCGCGTGCTACCACCGCCTCGAAGCCGGCTTCGTGCTCGTGTTCTCCTACTTTGGCGACAGGGACATGAGCGTCAAGGTGTTCGACGAGACGCGTTGCCACCGGAACTACCACGGCGACAACACCGAGGAGGACGACGATTGATGAGTGTTGTTTCTTCGCAGCAAAAAAATGCACAAAGGTTTCTGGTTGTTCTTTCTCGGAAGAACCAACAGGGGCACCGTCAACAGCTGGATTTTCCAGTTTGTGTGACTAGGTGTGCCCTCGAATGTTCTTTCTTGGCAGCAAACACACAAAACCTTCGATGCCCGGCCTAGTTAGATTTAGTTATTTTACAATATTTTATATTTGCTTCAACCATGGTTTAAACTATGTATTAGTTTGTGGAAAACCATGTGCCAAACAATGTCTTCGTGTAGACCATGTTCCCGATTATGTATTAGTTTGTGGAATGTTTCTTTTTTTTATTAAAATAAAAAAGAATATTTTAATGTTCGGGGGCTGCGTTTGGGGGACGCAGCTGGGGAGCGACGTCCCCCAAACGCGGCACGAACGAAACACGTCATCAAACGCTCGATCCAAGTCGTTTGCGGATGGTTTGGGGATGTTACTGGAGATGGTCTTATATCCTTTGTGCTTATTATGTCGTGTTTCGCACTGTTGATGGCGGGGTTTTGACGTTGATGCCTCCATTGCACTAATTAGCAGTTCGAAGAATTTAACTGGCAGTCAAAAGAATTAGTTGGCGGTCGAAAGAATTGCTAAGATAGACTTTTCTACTGAACAACCTGATGCAGAGAAAAGTCTGCCTAGCGATGCAAGAGCAAAAGTCGCTCCCCGGCGAGATGGACATCATGGAGTGGGTTTGACCGGACGGTCGTCGTGGAGCGTGCAGCGCCACCGGCGCCAGGAAGGAACGACCACCGTAGCATGGGTAGGGATGGATCTTTCTTTTCCCTTGTCCCCCCTCCGTTCAAAGTTGAAACGACTTGGCCGTACCACTGGCCCGAGGTCGTCCGTGCCTATCCAAGCAAGCTTTTCCCACCCAGGAGGCTATATGCTTGGGAAAAGAATCCTATACGACCTGGGTCGTATGCTCCTAGGGCTGGACCAACTTGTTCGACTGCCACGTAGCAATACGTAATCTCAAACCAGCCATGTCCACTTAGCCCAATTCTATTATCGCTAATCATGTTTCTCTTCTCCATTATCGCATTCATGCTGAATTATCTGGACGCGACTAAAAAACGAGAATCAGTTGACATTGCAACGAATTCGCGCAATATTGTTGGATTTTGCAATTTCACCGAATACCAATGTTTTTTCGAACTTCATGCTATAATGTGGTGGTTTTTTGGAATTAACCCCAGCAAATTGGGAGTGGACTGCTTAATTTGCTCGGTACATAGTCATGACACCGCAATCAGAAGCAATTTTCAACGAAATTGTATTGAGTCAAATGCATCAATGGTCCTCAAACTTAACGGTGATGTCCAAAACAGTCCTGGAACTGAGGATTTGCCTCAACACGGTCCTGGAGCCATGCACAGGATCCCGCCGACCATGGCCTCGACGGCGACAAGAGCGGGGTGGTTTTAGTCGTTCCATTATTTTCAGTACAAATATCGTTGGTCAACCTTACCTCTATCGGTAATTTGCGGAAGACATGCTAGATCGTATGTCCAGCCGGTTGGTGCGACAAAAATGATGTTGCCTACTTTAAGAAATTGATCAACAATTTGTCTATTCATTTGTTGGATCGTTCGTCGTCTCTTTTATCTGATAAAAGTACTATTTCATATTTTTAAAGTTTTTTGCAGTTATTTTGTTTTTGGTACAAAGCGGTGTTGACCTACCTAACTTTCAGCCGTAATTTGAAAAAAAAGCTAGATTGTATGTCGCCACTTTATTTAAAAACATATTATTGTCTTACTCTGGAAACAAATAGCTCGATTGTTCATCGTTTGTACTTAAAATAACCATTTACCATGCAAAAATTACTGCATACAGAAAAATTATCGTGCTATATGTCGCCTCTTTTATCTGAGAAACATTTTTAAGTGCGTGAGATATAAACACTCCATAATTTGTCGCATCTTTTATTTATGAAAATATTTTTTTTTATTGGTTGCCCCAAATTTACCTCACGGGCGCGCGTAACGCCGCACAGCAACTTCCTAGTAGTATTGAAGAGGACCAGCGCCTACCAGTACGAGGCTTGATTTGGGAATTTCAAAGGTGGGGAACGACAACATGGGCCCAATCCAGTGCCACATCAACAAAATACGGTAGTCAATCGTATTGAGGACCCTATGTGAACATGCACACCGAGATTAAGGACTGCATTGAGGCAAATCCTGAGTTCCAGGATTGTTTTGGACATTACCGTCAACTTCCAGGACTACACATGAATTTTACTCTATTGTATAAATACAAGAAGACACAATTTCCACGGCACACATCGACGAGGAGAAAAAAAAAACACATCGACGAGGAGAATTCCCGCGGCTGGTAGAGGCGCAGGCATGCGACAACACGATTAAGAAGAAGGGGATGGGATTAGTGTTTGGAAAGATACTGGAAACTGGAGGTGAAGTGGACCATGCCGCTTTGAGATTTGTGTTGCTACGTGGCAGTCGAATGAGTTGGTCCAGCCTTCAGGAGCATACGACCCGGGTCGTATAGGATTCTTTTTGATATGCTTGAGGACCTGACGCTCACAGTTCAGTTTCGCGAACCATCCTGGAACTTTCTTTTTATGCCCGGGTCTAATAACTCGGTCGATAGAGACTTGGCTCTCTCCGGCTCCTGCATGTTTTTGGTACATGGAACAGTGCAAGTTGCGCGACTCGTGCGTGATGCGATAAATAATGTGAACACACGGTCTATTCTCCGCGCCGTACCTTTTCTACGGTTACCAGCAGATCGTGTAGTGCACGTGCGCGCGGACAAACAACTTAGGCCATCCATAAGGGCATCTCCAGCGGACGGTGACATATTTTATTGTTCGCGTGCGTCTATTTGCGTCGTGTTGCGGACGCTGAAATAAATATTTTTGTTTTTGTGTCTGGGTGGCTCCAGCGGCCCAACGCATTTTTTGTTTACGCATTTTTTTGTTTTGTTTTTTCTTTCTCTTTTCCATTTGAACCATGGAAAAAATAGCGCGCTATTCCAACGCTAATAGCACGCTATAGCATATCTGGAGAGCCGATGCTATGCTATTTCGGTGCTATAACGCGCTATTCGCGTTAATAGCACGCTATAGCATGCTAATAGCGTATTTTTAGACCCACGCTATTTTGTTATAGACTACTGGCTTCGTCTGGCCCGTAGCCAGATTCGCTGCAAAGAAAGAACACTCTAAGTTCTAACTATCGGTGTCCGAGCCGGATTCGCCGGTGTGGTAGTGCCTGCGGCAGGCCGTGTCGTCGAACACCTTGACGATCATCTCGCCGTCCCCCTCGTAGAGGAAGGTGAGCTGGCAGCCGGGCTCGAGCGCGAGGTCACGGGCGAACTTGCCCCACCCGGTGTGCAGGTACATCTTGCCCTGCCCGTCGAACAGGACCTCCACGGTCCACGGCAGAAGTTGCAGCTGGCCTCCCGTAGCTGCAAATGCGCCGGCTCGACGCCATCGACAAACTCGGCGAACTTGTCCGGGAGCCGCTTGATGCCGAGTGGGTCGTCGTCGTGCGGAGGAAACTCGAAGCAGCGGTCCTCCTGCGAAGACGAGGAGGGCGCAGGCGACGGTGAGCGTGGGGCCGTAGCTGCTCCACCACGGCGGCCCCTGCCCCGGCCCCGGGGCCGCCCAGGGCCGCGGCCTCGACCGCCTTGCCGGCCACCAGGACCCGCCATGGACTTCCTCGCGGGCCTGGCTGCGTCGCAGGAACACCTAGGCGGCGCTACGGTGGAGCTTTGTGGCGGCTAGGGTTTCTTTGGAGGAGTGGATGAGGAAGAAGAACGCGCGCCCCCTTTATATAGGCCGGAGGCATGCGGTGGCCGCGGGACGCGTGGCGTCGCTTTGCGTGGTTGGTGGAGGTGGGCTGCGGCCACTCGGCAGCCGAGGCATCACCATTAACGTGGCGCGAGACTGCGAAGCGACGCAGCGGCGCCGGTCGCCGGCGCGTTTGAGCAGACGCATCGACGCAGGTCGCTGCGGGCGGGCCCGAAGACGTCCGCCGGACGCGAGCGGACACTTTGTGCGTCCTCGCAGCGTCCACAGAGACGCATCCGAGGCGCATATTTATGCCAGGTTTGCGTCTCCACGGACGACCCGGTCACTTTGCGTCGCTCCGCTCGAGGTGGTACCAGATGCAGTTCCGGTCACGGCCGCGTCGCGCCGCTGGAGATGTCCTAAGGGTGTGACCGTGTGACGCATATCGAACGCCGAAAATAGTCACACACGTCAGTTTGCGTCGTCCTGTGGACATGAAAGTAGTCATTTTTTACCACTCGTCCGTGTGTGCTTGGGATGTCTCCAGCGGGCCAACGTATTTGGTCCGTGGACACGAATTTGGGTGTTTAAATAGCAATATAAATAGGTTTAAAGTACTTAGTTATTATATCCAAATATTTGAAAGTATGCATGAAAATGAGGTGATATTAACAACTACGTAATATCCTCATTGCCAACCAATGCCCACGTATGCTCAATCAAATCCTTTTGTTGGCGTTTGGATATGTTCTTATCAGTGACTTCAACATTAATATGCAGATACTGCTGTCAAGTTGATGCCCCAAAGATTGGCGCAACTAATTCACCTTGGAAATCTCACAGGTGCTCATTGCGGCGATCAGGATGCTCGTCCTCAACGATTTTGATGTGCATAATCGCGCCACAGGTTATCACCTCATGCATGATCTTCAGCGATCATGTTTTTACTGTGTGAAGGACAATTGCCCATCGAGCTTGGAGCACACCAAATCCCTGCTCCACATCTTTCGTACTAGCTTCTTTGCATCGGGCCAAACCTCTTTGTTTCCATGTTTGGATTAAGGGCAGTCTTCACCAGTGTGGCTTGATTACGATAGATGCCTTCAGCAAGATAATATGGCATGCCATATTCATGTCCATTGATCTCGTAGCTCACCGAGGAGCTTTGCATTGCGTAAGCCTGTTGAAAACTGGAGAGCGGTGCAACACATTGATGTCATTGTTGGAACCGGCCATGCCAAAAAATGAATGCTAAATCTATAAATCTTGAGATATCACTGCCTCAAGAATGACAGTGCAACCCTCTGCATGGTCATTGTACTGACCTTAACATCCAAATGGACAGTTCTTCCACTCTCAGTGCATGCAATCTATGCTGCAAATCATTCCTGGGAATCCTCTAGACTAGTTGATAGACAAAAACCGCCTTGTGTCCTCAACTATTTTCTCCCTCAAGTAATATTCTCGTCATTGGAAGAGGACTCAATGACCTCACTACATACGGAATTTTTCGAGCGACTTCCATATGTCCATCTGTGTGGGTAGCATTTGTGGATCAATGGTCGCCCACAGTAGCGCCGAAATAGAATTAGAAACCTACCGGCGCAATTGACCGAATAGGTCCTGCGTGTCGAGCTGGCCGGCGCAACTGGCAAATTTTTGGCCCACAAAGACGCGACACATGCGGCAAGAATCTACCCCGACTCTGATCCTATTCTCCGGCACGGCGAGGTCCGAACAGACGGCATGTACTACGGCGGTGCGGCGGGGAGGGGTTGGGGTGGTGGCTTCGCACTAGGGAAACAAGAAGGGGAATAGGAAGCAAATATGCGCAGTCGATTTCGATGTCACGACCTGCGGGATAATGGGCGTTCTGCGCGTCCGCGCAGATGCAAACTCGGCGCATATTTGGGCCATTGTTTCTCCGCGGACAGCCCGATCACTATGCGTCGGACCGCTGGGCTTGGGTGCAGGCGCATTTTTCGGCCGCGCGGTGGGAAACGGTCGCTCCGCGTCAGTTGCGTCGCCGTTGGAGATGCCCTTACATCATATGCGGGCTCTGACCTCTCTACACTTTTCTAAACTATCTGCACGCCTTATAAGTCCTACCAAACGGGGTTTTAGCGGAGCAAACACGAAAATTTACGCCCAGCATTCCTAAAAATATTCCGCACCAACACACGGATACTATTCATCCGACACCCTAGGCCAAACCTTGTCGGCGTGACAATGTCAATATTCCCTCCATGATCATTGTATTTCCCTCCATTTCTCCTCCACAACACATTTTTCCACTCCTGCGTGGCCGCCCACTCCCGCCATTTCCCATCCCGCCGAGCCAGATCCCGCTTCGACGCCATGGGACCAAGAATGTTCGTAGCCAGCCGGGTGGCGGCGGACATGCCCCGAAGAAGAAGGAAAGACGAGAAGGAGCGGCCGGAGTGGATGTCCAACGCCGAGTGGGCCTTCAACCTGCAACGTCGGAAGGTGGAGAACGCTAGTCGCCGCGGAGGGAGCAGAAGGGGTGTATTTGAATTTATTTCACAATCTCTATTTGAATTATGTTAGAATTTATTTGTTTGGGGGCTGCGGCTAGGAGCCCCCCAAGGCCAGACAATTCATGCTACTCGACTCGGACTAAGTCTTTAGAGATGTACATTCGACAAAAAACAAGCTAACCAATAAGAAACAACTGCCAGTATCTTTGCCTTCTTCTTGTGGGTGAGTAAGATATGGGAACTCATGCACCCGAAACGTAAACGAATCGATGCATCGACCCGGACGCGCAAGGCTCAGACGTTCTCCCACATCCGCCCCATGCCCACAAAACAGTGACTCAATAAAATAATTAGTGAGTTCTCATACATTTACTCAAATTTAACTATCTTCATAGAAAAAAGGTCTAACCTCAACTAAGACAGATGTACCTACTCATCGCCGCACGCCCTATTATGTCTGAACCTACTCGCAGTTATGCGCCCTACAACCACCATCCTCCGCCATCGTGCGGTTGGACGCGGCGTCTTTGCGCCTCCGTGCGCCCCGTACACCCTTTATTGCAGGGACGATGGGCCCTATTCGGGTTCATGAATCCCACCCGGTTGGCCTCCTGGCAAACAATATCTCTCTCCACGCCCTCTTCCTTGTGCCGATGCCTCGTGATACATCTCAAACGTATCTATAATTTCTTATGTTCCATGCTACTTTTATGACAATACTTGCATGTTTTATACATACTTTACAGCATTATTATACATTTTCCGGCACTAACCTATTAACAAGATGCCGAAGCGCAGTTGCTGTTTTCTGCTGTTTTTGGTTTCAGAAATCCTACAAAGGAAATATTCTCGGAATTGGACGAAATCAACGCCTGTGGTCTTATTTTTCCACGAAGCTTCCAGAAGACCGAGGGGGAAACGAAGTGGGGCCACGGGCGCCGCCACACCAGGGCGGCGCGGCCCAGAGGGGCCCGCGCGGCCCTAGTGTGTGGGGCCCCGTGACTCCTCCGACTCCGCCCTTCCGCCACTTAAAGCCTTCGTCGCGAAACCCTGCTGCCGAGAGCCACGATACGGAAAACCTTCCGAGACGCGCGCCGCCAATCCCATCTCGGGGGATTCAGGAGATCGCCTCCACCCTGCCGGAGAGGGAATCATCACCGGAGGGCTCTACATCATCATGCCCGCCTCCGGATTGATGCGTGAGTAGTTCATCCTTGGACTATGGGTCCATAGCAGTAGCTAGATGGTTGTCTTCTTCGCTTGTGCTATCATTGTTTAGATCTTGTGAGCTGCCTAACATGATCAAGATCATCTATTTGTAATGCTACATGTTGTGTTTGGTGGGATCCGATGAATCTAGAATATTATGTCAAGTTGATTATCAATCTATCATATATGTGTTGTTTATGTTATTGCATGCTCTCCGTTGCTAGTAGAGGCTCTGGCCAAGTTGATACTTGTAACTCCAAGAGGAGGTATTTATGCTCGATAGTGGGTTCATGCCTCCATTTAATCTGGACAGTGACAGAAAGTTCTAAGGTTGTGGATGTGATGTTGCTACTAGGGATAAAACATCGATGCTTTGTCTAAGGATATTTGTGTTGATTACATTACGCACCATACTTAATACAATTGTCTGTTGTTTACAACTTAATACTGGAGGGGGTGCGGATGCTAACCCGAAGGTGGATTATTTAGGCATAGATGCATGCTGGATAGAGGTCTATGTACTTTGTCGTAATGCCCTGATTAAATGTCATAGTAATCATCATTCATATGTATTGAATCTTTATTTGTCAATTGCTCATCTGTAATTTGTTCACCCAGCATGTTAGTTATCTTATTGGAGAGACACCACTAGTGAACTGTGGAGCCCGGTCCATTCTTTTACATCTGAATACAATCTACTGCAATCATTGTTCTTACTGTTCTTTGCAAACAAACACCATCTTCCACTCGATACGCTTAATCCTTTGTTTTCAGCAAGCCGGTGAGATTGACAACCTCATTGTTACGTTGGGGCAAAGTATCTTGATTGTGTTTTGCAGGTTCCACGTTGGCGCCGGTTTCTGGTGTTGCGCCGCACTACACTCCTCCACCAACAACCTTCACGTGCTTCTTGGCTCCTACTGGTTCGATAACCTTGGTTTCTTTCTGAGGGAAAACTTGCTGCTGTACGCATCACTGTTTCCTCTTGGGGTTCCCAACGGACGTGTGCTTCACGCGTTATCAAGCTCTTTTCGGCGCCGTTGCTGGGAGATCAAGACACGCTGCAAGGGGAGTCTCCACATCCAATCTCTTTACTTTGTTTTTGTCTTGCTTTACTTTATTTTATTTACTGTCTTGTTTGCTTCATATTAAAAACACAAAAAAATTAGTTACTTTATTTACTGTCTTGTTTATTTGCTTTATATCAAAACACAAAAAAATAGTTACTTGTATTTACCTTATTTTATTCTACTTGCTTAGTTTACTTTATTTACCTTTTGTTTATTTCATCATGCTTCATCCTAAGTTTACTTTGAAAGATATACCGGTAGGTAGTGGGTCTATCATTGGAAAAGATAATATAGAAGAATTTTTCACTCATGTTAGTAAGACTAAAGATTTTGAAGATAGATCCTTGGTAGAACTTGCTCCTGATTATGAAATTGCTACTGCCTCTCTAGTGCACATGTTGGAAGCTAGATTTGTTAATCTTAATCCCATAATGCAACATATGTTTCTTACACTTGGTGATATGGAAGAAGGAGAAAAGAAAGATTTTATTCTAGAAACCCTTCTTAGAGAATTTGGTGATGTAGCTAGAGAAGCTAGGAAAGTCTTTATTCGATATAAGATGCTAGGCTTGTGTACCAATTTTGCAAATATCCTTGAAAAAAGGGAAAAATATAGGCTAAGATACACTAATAAAGTCAATTGTGAGGGGGAGATTAAAATACCAATACCTCATAAACTCATAGGAATGCACGAGGCATTAGAAAAGAATTTTGATTGGATTGTCCCTGAAAATTTATTTGAGGAGGATAGTAAGCCTAAGGGTATTGAAAAGGGAGTTCCATACATAAATAAGATACAATGCATAGTTGAGAAAACTCCCAACTCCCGGTAATAATGTTGATGCTTCATCTCTTGATAATACTTGATTTGCACTTTCTGCGCCTAGTTAAAGAAAAGCACTTCTTGGGAGATAACCCATGTTTTATTTTACTACTGTATTGTTGAGTCTTGGAAGTTGTTACTACTGTAGCAACCTCTTCTTATCATATTTTTGTGCCAAGTAAAGTCTCTATGGTAAAGTTGATGCTAGATTTGGATTGCTGCGCAGAAACAGCATTGCTGTCTGTCACGAATTCGCGCAGAACTCTCTGTAAAAAAATCAAAAAAATCTTCCAATTTACGTGTGTGATCCACAGATATGTACGCAACTTTCATTAGTTTTGAGTTTTTCCGTTTGAGCAAGTTAAGTGCCTCTGTAAAATTCGTCTTTACGGACTGTTCCGTTTTGACAGATTCTGCCTTTTATTTCGCATTGCCGCTTTTGCTATGTTGAATGGGTTTCTTTGTTCCATTAACTTTCAGTAGCTTTGTGCAATGTCCAGAAGTGTTAAGAATTATTATGTCACCTCTGAATGTATGAATTTTTGATTATGCACTAACCCTCTAATGAGTTTGCTTGAAGTTTGGTGTGGAGGAAGTTTTCAAGGGTCAAGAGAAGAGGATGATACATTATGATCAAGAAGAGTGAAAGGTCTAAGCTTGGAGATGCCCCGGTGGTTCATCCCTGCATATTTTAAGAAGACTCAAGCATCTAAGCTTGGGGATGCCCAAGGCATCCCCTTCTTCATCGACAACTTATCAGGTCACTTCTAGTGAAACTATATTTTTATTCCATCACATCTTATGTTTTTTACTTGGAGCGTCTTTTGATTTTATTTTTGTTTTGGTTTGAATAAAGTTGGATCCGACCATCCTTATATTGGAGATATTACGCTCCGCTTTTTCATATGGAACACTTGTGTTCTTAGTTGTGCTTTAATGTTCATGGCGAAGGCTGAAAATTGCTTCGTTAATTAATATTTGGTTGGAATCAGAAAATGCTTCATATGGTTTTGATCAATTGGGCAATTGTTTTGAGCTCTCATAGATCATGTTTAAGCTCTTGCATCATGTAGTTTAATCTATTAGTGGAGAACTACGGTAGAGCTTGTTAAAATTTGTTTTGCATGATTGGTCTCTCTAAGTCTAGATATTTTTTGGTAAAGTGTTTGAACAACAAGGAAGACAGTGTAGAGTCTTATAATGCTTGCAATATGTTCTTGTGTAAGTTTTGCTGTACCTGTTCATACTTGTGTTTGCTTCAAACAACCTTGCTAGCCCAAACCTTGTACTGAGAGGAAATGCTTCTCGTGCATCCAAACACCTTGAGCCAAAACCCATGCCATTTGTGTCCACCATATCTACCTACTATGTGGTATTTTTCTGCCATTCCAAAGTAAATTACTTGAGTGCTACCTTCAAAATTTCATTCCTTTATCTTTGCAATATATAGCTCATGGGACAAATAGCTTAAAAACTATTGTGGTGATGAATATGTAGTTATGTGTCTTAGTTCTTATAAGTTGCTTGTTGAGCGGTAACCATGTTTCTGGGGACGCCATCAACTTTTTACCTTTGTTGGATATCATGTGAGATGCTATGCATGTTCGTCTTGTCTGAAGTAAGGGTGATTTTCATGATCAAATGGTTTGAGTATGCATATTGTTAGAGAAGAACATTGGGCCGCTAACTAAAGCCATGAATATGGGGAAGCACTTCGAGGGAAGTAAAACCCAAATTTATTGATTCGACACAAGGGAGGTAAAGAATACTTATAAGCCTTAACAACTGAGTTGTCAATTCAGCTGCACCTGGAAAAGCACCAGTAACAGGGGTGGAAAGCAAGATAATATGAGAGCATAGTAACAGTAACACAACAGCAGTAGCAGTAATATGAGAGCAATGGCACAGAAAATAGTTGATACTACTTCTAATGACATATAGGACGAGTATATGATGATGAGAGATGGACCGGGGTTCCCAGCTATCTACACTAGTGGTAACTCTCCAATAACAAGTGTTGGGTGAACAAATTACAGTTGGGCAATTGATAGGATTGAAATAGCATTAAGACAGAATATCAAGATTATTAATCATGTAGGCATGTTTTCCATATATAGTCATACGTGCTCGCAATGAGAAACTTGTACAACATCTTTTGTCCTACCAGCCCGGTGGCAGCCGGGCCTCAAGGGAATCTACGGAAATTAAGGTACTCCTTTTAATAGAGCACCGGAGCAAAGCATTAACACTCGGTGAAAACATGTGATCCTCATACCTACGCCTTCCCCTCCGGTTGTCCCAATTTCTGTCACTTTGGGGCCTCGGGTTCCGGACATAGACATGTGCAAACAACTTGTAGATACAATCTAAGCAATAAGTATAGAGCTTAAATCTAAGATCATGCCACTCGGGCCCTAGTGACAAGCATTAAACACAACAAGATTGCAGCAACAATAACTTCACAAACTTTATAGATAGACTAATCATAATGTAACAATCCATCGGATCCCAACAAACACAACACCGATTACATCAGATGAATCTCAATCATGTAAGGCAGCTCATGAGATCATTGTATTGAAGTACATGGGGAGAGAATACCAACTAGCTACAGCTAGAACCCGTAGTCCATGGGGTAACTACTCACGGAGCATGATGGAGGCGGTGGCATTGATGGAGATGGCTTCCGGGGGCACTTCCCCGTCCCGGCGGCGTGCTGGAACAGAGATTCTATCCCCCGAATTGGAGTTTCAATTCGCGATGGCGGCGGCGCCCCTGGAGTCTTTCTGGAGTTTCGTCAATTGGTATCACGTTTTTAGGTCGAAAGGGCTTATATAGGCGAAGAGTCGGAGTCGGAGGGGCCACGGGGCCCCTCACACCAGGCCGGCGGGTGGAGCCCGCGCGGCCACCATGTGTGGGGCCCCTGGGCACCCCTCTGGTCCCTTTGACTTTCTGGAAGGTTCCGGGAAAAATAAGATGTTGGGTCTTTGTTTCGTCGAATTCCGAGAATATTGCCCGAACAGCCTTTCTGGAACCAAAAACAACAGAAAACAGGCACTGTGGCATCTTGTTAATAGGTTAGTTCCGGAAAACGCATAAAAACATTATAAAGTGTGAGCAAAACATGTAGGTATTGCCATAAAACAAGCATGGAACATCAGAAATTATGGATACGTTGGAGACGTATCAGCATCCCCAAGCTTAGTTCCTACTCGTCCTCGAGTAGGTAAACGATAAAAAAGAATAATTTCTGAAGTTACATGCTACCAACATAATCTTAATCATACTATTGCAAAGCATATGAGATGAACGAAGTGACTCAAGGCAATGATTTATATTTGCTAATAAATAGATAACATATAGCAAAACTTTTCATGAATAGTACTTTCAAGACAAGCATCAAAAGTCTTGCATAAGTGTTAACTCATAAAGCAATAAATTCAAAGTAAAGGCATCGAAGCAACACAAAGGAAGATATAAGTTTCAGCAGTTGCTTTCAACTTTCAACATGCATATCTCATGGATAATTGTCAATACAAAGTAATATGATGAATGCAAATAAGCAAGTATGTAAGAATCAATGCACAGTTGACACAAGTGTTTGCTTCTAAGGTGGAAGGAAGTAGGTAAACTGACTCAACATAAAAGTAAAAGAATGGCCCTTCGCAGAGGGAAGCAGGGATTAAATCATGTGCTAGAGCTTTTAAGTTTTGAAATCATATGGAGAGCATAAAAGTAAAGTTTTGAGAGGTGTTTGTTGTTGTCAACAAATGCTAGTGGGTACTCTAACTACCTCATCAACCAGACTTTCAAGAGCGGCTCCCATGAAGGACTTTATCTCTACCAGCAAGGTAGATCATCCCTCTTCTCTTTTGTTTACACATGTATTTTAGTTTTATTTATTAGATGACACTCCCCCAACCTTTTGCTTACACAAGCCATGGCTAACCGAATCCTCGGGTGCCTTCCAACATTTCACATACCATGGAGGAGTGTCTATTTGCAAAATTAAGTTGCTTACTGATGAATCAGAGCAAAACACGTGAAGAGAATTATTAATGAAGTTTAATTAATTGGGGCTGGGAACCCCGTTGCCAGCTCTTTTTGCAAAATTATTGGATAAGCGGATGTGCCACTAGTCCATTAGTGAAAGTCTGTCCGGAGTAAATGACAAGGTTGAAAGATAAAACACCACATATTTCCTCATGAGCTATAAAACATTGACACATATAAGAGATAATAGCTTTTGAATTGTTTAAAGGTAGCACATGAAGTATTTACTTGGAATGGCAGGAAATACCACATAGTAGGTAGATATGGTGGACACACATGACATAGGTTTTGGCTCAAGGTTTTGGATGCACGAGAAGCATTTCCTCTCAGTACAAGGCTTTGGCTAGCAAGGTTATTTGAAGCAAACACAAGTATGAACCGGTACAGCAAAACTTACATAAGAACAAATTGCAAGCATTATAAAACTCTATACTGTCTTCCTTGTTGCTCAAACACTTTTACCAGAAAATATCTAGACCTTAGAGAGACCAATCATGCAAACCAATTTCAACAAGTTCTACGGTAGTTCTCCACTAATAGGTTTAAACTACATGATGCAAGAGAAACATGATCTAATTGAGAGCTCAAAACAATTGCCAAGTATCAAATTATCCAAGACAATATGAAGCATTTTCCGTTTCCAACCAAATATCAATAAGTGCAACGGTTTTCAACTCCGCCATGAACATTAAAATAAAGCTAAGAACACCATTGTTCATATGAAAAAGCGGAGCATGTCTCTCTCCCACACAAGGATTGCTAGGATCCGAATTTATTCAAACACAAACAAAAATAAAGACGCTCCAAGTAAAGCACATATGATGTGACCGAATAAAAATATAGTTTCAATAGAAGAAACCTGATAAGTTGATGAAGAAGGGGATGCCTTGGGCATCCCCAAGCTTAGACGCTTGAGTCTTCTTGAAATATGCAGGGATGAACCACGGGGCATCCCCAAGCTTAGACTTTTCACTCTTCTTGATCATATATCATCCTCCTCTCTTGACCCTTGAAAACGTCCTTCACACCAAACTTCTCATAAACTTCATTAGAGGGGTTAGTACTCAAAAAAACTTTAATCCACCTTGGTCCTGTAGTGACACATTGCAAGAACTCAATAAAACATTAGCTACAGCTCTCCACGTCTAGAAAGCCTCACTTAAAGTCCACAAGAGACAATGCAAAAAACAGAGACAGAATCTGCCAAAACAGAACAGCCAGTAAACACGAATTTTAACGAGGTACTTCCGTTGCTCAAATCAGAAAACTCAAAACTAATGAAAGTTGCGTACATATCTGAGGATCACGCACGTAAATTGGCAGATTTTTCTGAGTTTCCTACAGAGAAATCTGCCCAGATTCGTGACAGATAGAAATCTGTTTCTGCGCAGAAATCCAAATCTAGCATCAACTTTACCATAGAGACTTTACTTGGCACAACATTGCAATAAAATAAATATAAGGAGAGGTTGCTACAGTAGTAACAACTTCCAAGACACAACAAAACAGTAGCAAAATAAAGACATGGGTTATCTCCCAAGAAGTGCTTTCTTTATAGCCATTAAAAGATGGGCTCAGCAGTTTTAATGATGCACTCGTAAGGGTGAGAGTTGAAGCAAAAGAGAGAATCAAAAAGCAAGTTCAAAACAAATTTAAGTCTAACCCACTTCCTATGCATAGGAATCTTGTACACAAATAAATTCATGAAGAACAAAGTGACAAGCATAAGAAGATAAAACAAGAGTAACTTCAAAATTTTCAGCATATAGAGAGGTGTTTTAGTACCATGCAAATTTCTACAACCATATTTTCCTCTCTCATAATAATTTTCAGTAGCTTCATGGATAAACTCAACAATATAACTATCACATAAAGCATGCTTTTCATGATTCACAAACACATAATTTTTATCAAGCTCAGAAATAATAGGATTAAAACTTTCAAACCCACTTTTATCAATAATATAACAAGATGATTGATCAATCTCAAAAGATATGTGACTCATAGATAAATTCAAGAACTCTCCAATCCCTTTTTCATTAGTAGTACAATTAATATTATCAAGTAACATAGGACCATCATCTAGAGATTTATCATAAACATTTGCCAAGCAAAACTCTTTAGTACCATGCATTTCGACATCAGGCACAAACAAAGCATTATTATAAAATTTATCAAAGTAGCATGGATTATCATAGACAACAGTAGCATAATTATTCTCACAAGTTTTACTCATAGGGAATATTTCAAGAGAATCCACAGGAACATAACATTCATCCTCTTTCGGTAAGCATGGAGGACAATCAAATAGTGTAAGAGATAAAGAGTTACTCTCATTAGAAGGTTGGCATGGGTAGCTAATCCATTCTTCCTCCTTTTGTTCGTCACTCTCCTCTTCTTTTTCATCCAATGAGCTTTCAGGTTTCCTCCTCTTTTTCATCCAATGAGCTTTCAGGTTCATCAATTTCTTCTTCCACTGGTTCCTGCAAATTGTGAGTGCATTCTTGTGCATTAATGAGTCTCTCTTTATAATCAATGATATAAGGATTATCACTGTAGCTTTCTATGCAAAAATTAAGGATAGAAGAGACATAATCTTTAAGGTCCTTACAAATAGCACAAGTTTCATAATTTTTAGACATGAATGATTCTATCTCAGAGGCTCCCATAAATAAGACAAATTGTTCTACCTCTTCGAACCCAAAATGAATATAGCTATTCCAATTATAGTTCATAATTAAAACTTCTTTACTAAAGCAACATTGAAATTTCAGATGTTTAGTATCCTGTTGAGAGCAACAGTTTATATCATGGCGTTTAAGCAAGATTTTAGCAATTGTATTTAATTTTTCTATCACAACACTCATAACTTTTCCCTTTCTCGATTCTCTATAATTATTATATAATTCTATAAGCTCCAAATAGGTTGTAGGTTCTCCCATAGCAACAGTTTTTAATTTTTTGATTTTTCAAATTTTTATGGATTTTCGGGTATATAGGGAAAATAAAACAAGACAAAAATAAACTAGACAAAAGTAAACTAAGCAAAATAAAACTAGACAGAAATAAACTAAGCACAAAAAGTAAACTAACAAGACAAAATAAAATAAAAGCAGAGAGAGAGGTAGAGTGTACTCCCCAGGTGAACTTATGAGTAGAGCTATGCCTCCCCGGCAACGGCGCCAGAAAATAGTCTTGATAACCCACAAGTATAGGGGATCGCAACAGTCTTCGAGGGAAGTAAAACCCAAATTTATTGATTTGACACAAGGGGAGGTAAAGAATACTTATAAGCCTTAACAACTGAGTTGTCAATTCAGTGCACGGAAAAGCACTAGTAAAGGGGTGATGTGAAAGCAGCAGTAATATGAGAGCAGTAGTAACTGTAACACAACAACAGTAGCAGTAATATGAGAGCAATGGCACCATAAAATAGTTGATACTACTTCCAATGACATATAGGACAAGTATATGATGATGAGAGATGGACCGGGGTTCCCAGCTATCTACACTAGTGGTAACTCTCCAATAACAAGTGTTGGGTGAACAAATTACAGTTGGGCAATTGATAGGATTGAAATAGCATTAATATAGAATATCAAGATTATTAATCATGTAGGCATGTTTACCATATATAGTCATACGTGCTCGCAATGAGAAACTTGTACAGCATCTTTTGTCCTACCAGCCGGTGGTAGCCGGGCCTCAAGGGAATCTACTGGAAATTAAGGTACTACTCCTTTTAATAGAGCACCGGAGCAAAGCATTAACACTCGGTGAAAACATGTGATCCTCATACCTACGCCTTCCCCTCCGGTTGTCCCAATTTCTTTCACTTTGGGGCCTCGGGTTCCGGACATAGACATGTGCAAACAACTTGTAGATACAATCTAAGCAATAAGTATAGAGCTTAAATCTAAGATCATGCCACTCGGGCCCTAGTGACAAGCATTAAACACAACAAGATTGTAGCAACAATAACTTCACAAACTTTATAGATAGACTAATCATAATGTAACAATCCATCGGATCCCAACAAACACAACACGATTACATCAGATGAATCTCAATCATGTAAGGCAGCTCATGAGATCATTGTATTGAAGTACATGGGGGAGAGAATACCAACTAGCTACAGCTAGAACCCGTAGTCCATGGGGGAACTACTCACGGAGCATGATGGAGGCGGTGGCGTTGATGGAGATGGCTTCCGGGGGCACTTCCCCGTCCCGGCGGCGTGCCGGAACAGAGATTCTGTCCCCCGAATTGGAGTTTCGCGATGGCGGCGGCGCCCCTGGAGTCTTTCTGGAGTTTCGTCAATTGGTATCGCGTTTTTAGGTCGAAAGGGCTTATATAGGCGAAGAGTCGGAGTCGGAGGGGCCACGGGGCCCCCTCACACCAGGCCGGCGCGGCCAGGGTGGAGCCCGCGCGGCCACCATGTGTGGGGCCCCCAGGGCACCCCTCTGGTCCCACTTTGACTTTCTAGAAGGTTCCGGGAAAAATAAGATGTTGGGTCTTCATTTCGTCGAATTCCGAGAATATTGCCCGAACAGCCTTTCTGGAACCAAAAACAACAGAAAACAGCGTGGCATCTTGTTAATAGGTTAGTTCCGGAAAATGCATAAAAACATTATAAAGTGTGAGCAAAAAATGTAGGTATTGCCATAAAACAAGCATGGAACATCAGAAATTATGGATACGTTGGAGACGTATCAGGCCGCTAACCAAAGCCATGTATCATGGTGGAAGTTTTCAGTTTGGACATACAACCTCACTCTCGTATGAGAATATTATCTGTTGTTGAATGCTTATGCATTAAAAGAGGAGTCCATTATCTGTTGTCTATGTTGTCCCGGTATGGATGTCTAAGTTGAGAATAATCAAAAGCGAGAAATCCAATGCGTGCTTTCTCCTTAGACCTTTGTATAGGCGGCATAGAGGTACCCCTTTGTGACACTTGGTTGAAACATATGCCATGCAATGATAATCCGTGTTAATCCAAGCTAATTAGGACAAGGTGCGAGCACTATTAGTACACTATGCATGAGGCTTGCAACTTGTAGGAAGTATTATGCATAGCACATATGAATTGTTACTACCGTTGACAAAATTGTTTCTATGTTTTCAAAACAAAAGCTCTAGCACAAAAATAATAATCCATGCTTCCCTCTGCGAAGGGCCATTCTTTTACTTTATGCTGAGTCAGTTTACCTACTTCTTTCTATCTTAGAAGCAAACACTTGTGTTAACTGTGTGCATTGATTCTTACATGTTTACTTATTGCACTTGTGATATTACTCTATGTTGACAAATATCCATTTGATATACATGTTACAAGTTGAAAGCAATTGCTGAAACTTAATCATCCTTTGTGTTGCTTCAATGCATTCTACTTTGAATTTATTGCTTATGAGTTAGCTTTTATGCAAGTCTTGTTGATGCTTGTCTTGAAAGTACTATTCATGAAAAGTTTTGCTATATGATTCATTTGTTTAGTCATCATCTTTTGTTAGCAATCTTTTGCTTCAGATCACTCCATCCATCTCATATGCTTTACAATAATGTTGATCAAGGTTATGTTGGTAGCATGTCACTTCAGAAATTATTTGTGTTATCGTTTACCTACTCGAGGGCGAGTAGGAACTAAGCTTGGGGATGCTTGATACGTCTCAAACGTATCTATAATTTCTTATGTTCCATGCTACTTTTATGACAATACTTGAATGTTTTATACATACTTTACAACATTATTATACATTTTCCGGCACTAACCTATTAACAAGATGCCGAAGCGCCAGTTGCTGTTTTCTGCTGTTTTTGGTTTCAGAAATCCTACAAATGAAATATTATCGAAATTGGACGAAATCAACGCCTATGGTCTTATTTTTCCACGAAGCTTCCAGAAGACCGAGGGAAACGAAGTGGGGCCACGGGGCGCCGCCACACTAGGGCGGTGCGGCCTAAGGGGGGCCCGCGCGGCCCTAGCGTGTGGGGCCCCGTGATTCCTCCGCTCCGCCTTCCGCCTACTTAAAGCCTTCGTCGTGAAACCCTCTGTACCGAGAGCCACGATACGGAAAACCTTCCAGAGACGCCGCCGCCGCCAATCCCATCTCGGGGGATTCAGGAGATCGCCTCCGACACCCTGCCGGAGAGGGGAATCATCACCGGAGGGGATCTACATCATCATGCCCGCCTCCGGATTGATGCGTGAGTAGTTCATCCTTGGACTATGGGTTCATAGCAGTAGCTAGATGGTTGTCTTCTCCGCTTGTGCTATCATTGTTTAGATCTTGTGAGCTGCCTAACATGATCAAGATCATCTATTTGTGTCAACACCCGGATTTTTAGGTCCAGATGCCTATTATGCCGTACATCGCAATCCCAGGAATATTGTTGTTGCGAGACATAATAGTTGAATACCATAGAGTCATCATTTATTACAACACATGATTGTCTTACAAAGATGGATCACATGATCCAATATTACAATAGTAGTTGATCTATTGATCAACGAACATCACAAAGAGCGGAAGCGAAGTAGTAGTGGCTATCTAATCCACAGGCCAACGCTTGACGTCAGGAGCGGTCCTAGTTGTCGTAGACGTTCTGCTGTCCATCTTCCTCGTACTGCTGTTCACCTTCATAGTCTGGCCATTTGAATAGCCAGGGACAAAGCCATGAGTACTTTTAAGTACTCGCAAACTAATACTAGTGTAAGCACTATCAATTGTGGTAAAGGGATACTAAGCTCTAGGTTTATTTGCATAAAGCCAAGTTTATTTCATAAACATTTAGTAAAGATGCTTGAATCACTAGACTAACTCAAGTGGGAACATTAGTGTCATTCCCACAACTCTGTTGTGATTCAATTCAGAATCACCATTCACCTTTCAAATTCAAGTCACCCGTCATATGTCACATTTTTGAAAATGGTCTGATGACGGAACAGTATGGCCTTTCCAATCGTCCGTAACCGTGGACACGGCTATTCGAATAGTTCTACACTCTGCAGAGGTCGTACACTTGTGCCACAACATTTGCAATAATCCGTCAAGGTTAACTGGCCCTGATTTATCATACTCCGTATGCGGACTACCAACCATAACCTTTCACTTATATACTCTAGTACAGGCACCTCTCCCCATGAGCTTGGCCTCCCAGTGAAGACACACCGTCAGCCTGGGAACTGCACAGGGCTTGGGCCGGACAATTCACCTCAATCACGTCATTTCATATCATCTCATATTTCTTTGGAGGCAGCCCTTGGCATAACCCCGATGACGCTTGTTTAGAGGGAACCCATACTAAAGCACATAAATTTATAGTTAAGCCCTTACCCATTTTGGGTATTGTGGGGGTACTTTCAAAATTGGAATGGTATCGCATCCGAACCCAACCATCAGTTTTATATCAAAAATCACCATCTTCTCTTGGTCATATTCACCTTCAAAGTCATTCCATGGAATGAACCATCATTCCAAGGTTTCACCTTTAGTTCAAAGTCACATGTTCCCATCTAGAGTAGTCAAGTTTTAATTGATTAGCGCTAGCAACTATTTCATGAGGGGTGCTAAGTATCTTGGAGCTTACTAGGCTAAGTGTGATTTTCTTGTACTACTCTATAATTCAACCAAGTGAATCATAAACCAAAAAGTAACTTTGATAAATAAAATCAAGTAAAACTTGCAAAGTAAAAACTTTGGGATAGGTTCATAAAGTAAAATGTAATGGTGCCTTGCTCTGGTAGAGCTTTGCACAATGATGGTTAGCCAGTTTGTTAGCTTGCCAACAAAGTAGCTTGCATTAGTCTAGCTTGCAAGAATATTAGCTTGCAAGAGTATTATCTTGCTTGTAGGGGTAATAGCTTGCAAGAATATTAGCTTGCCCTGGTAATAGCTGGCATTAATAATAGCTTGCCTTGATTGGTGAGGTGATCAAAGTGTTCTTCTTCTTCCTCTTGGTAGAATACTTCCTCCTCTTGATAGTCTCCGGTACTAGCGTCTATAAACGAATACGAGGATACAATCACCAAACAATACTTAAGTACTCTTAATTAGCCTTAGTGGCTCACACAAGGATCTAGCATTACTACTTAACATTTATCATAAGATTATGCTAGGGTTTCCTTATTTAGTAATAGGAAAATAATTTCCTCTTATTGAAAATGATGTTAGGGTTTCTCTTTGGTTTTGTGAGAAATAATTTCCTCTCATTGAATTCTTCTTAGGATTTAATTCCTCTTATGAATAATATATGACCTAGGTTGACTAAAGTCAACCTCTTCATACTTATCATTTGAGAAAAATGATTTAAATGAGGTTCCATATCTCATGTAATTTAATACTATCATGGTAGTGATTTAATGCCACCAAATAATTCAATATGAGGTTACATAGACCATGATTACTACTTCATATTGAATTACTTGAGAGCAAGATTTAAATGAGAGGAATATCTCTCATATGATTTAACACCTAGTTGTAACTAATTTAAAGGACCAATCTTGAGGTGATTTAATATTCTTAAATAACCAGGGATGATCCCCTGTTGACCAAGGTCAACACTTCACAATTAGTATTTGAGAAAAGTGAGTTAAATGAGATTCATTATCTCATGTGATTTAATTAACCTTTGGAAAATTTAAATACTATTTAGATTTAAAATCTATAAGTGAGCAAGTATGAGCCTAGGAAATTAAAGGTCAATACATTATTTCATTTTATTTGAGAAAGATGATTTAAATGAGGTGAGCACCTCATACCATTTTAATAACACCTTACATTGGTTTAATATTATTAATAAATTTAATGTGAGTTTTAATTGACCATGGTATCTACCTCATATTAATTTGGTTGAGGCAAGTTTTAAATGAGACCAAAGTATCTCATATGATTTAATAACTAGGTTTGGAATATTTAAATACTACTTATGAGAATGATCAAATATTTTCAAATAGGAACCTATGGGTTAATAATATATGTGTTATTAATTCTTATTGAACTATTTGGATTAATGATTTTAGTGAGAGGCTATACCTCATATAAGTTAAACTATCATCTAAATGATTTAAAATCTCTAAGTAACCAAGCATGAGATTTATTTGACCAAGGTCAGTAACTCTAGTTGAATTACTTAAGATCACAATTTAAATGAGAGAGAAGCCCCCATACTATTTAAATAATTCTATGTGTATGGATTAAATGGGCTAGAAATAGTTCCATAGCCATTATTTAACTCTAGTCCATGATCATGCAAAACAACTATGCTATATTTTTGCATAAACAATTAGATTATGTCAAATGTGATTTATTAGAGTTGGAATCAACTTAAAATCATTTATAGATAATTTCTAATATTTATTTGAAGTTAGAAAAGGCCCTGCCTTGTTATTTTTATTATTTAAATTTAATTTCGAATTTGGACATGAGGCCAGTGACATTGTTTAGATAATTTCATGAGCTTTCTAAATATATAAAATTTGCTAGATTTGGTTTGGTAGATTTCAAACTATTCAAAAATTACTAAAGCATCTGCAGGGAATTCGAAATTAAACAGAATTTCATTTTTGAATTATTGGGCTTGGCGGGAAAGCAAATAGGCCGAAACGGGCGAAACAGACTTGGGCCGGCCCAACTAACGCTGACCACGCAGCGGGCCTGACAGGGGGTCCCACGCGTCAGTGACTTGCAAACACCGAATCGGTACGCGTTATGTGATCCGTTCGATCAGAGCTTGATCGAACGGCCGTGGAGCTTCGTCGTCTCCGACGAGATCCCGGCGTGCTGGCGGCGTACCTAGGGGGTCGGAGGGCGCTGTGGGTCGCCGGAGGTCGATGGCGAGGTTCGAGGCGACGTTGGCGAGGTAGAAGAGGCTCCTGGTACAGTGGCGGAGCTCGGGGAGGCGCGGATCGATGGCGAGGATCTGCGGGCTCCGGCGGCTCCGAGCTTCAAATTGAGGCGACTCCGGCGATGGCTGATGAAATTGACTGGTGGAGGAGGCTCAGTGAGAAGAGGGGAGTGGATGGTGTGCAGCGAGAAGGAGCCGATCGTCTCCATTTATAGAGTCGAGGGGTGGCCGTGGGGTGCTGGGAAGGTCGACCATGGGCTCGACGCTTCTGGCGATCGAAGGGGCAATCTATGGAGCGCAGCTTGTAGGCGACGTCTAGGCGGTGCTAGCGCGCTTGATGGCGCGTCCAATGATGGTCTGTGGCGAGCTGGCGACGATGGTGTCCTTGCAGTACCGTGGCGGACGATCTTGATCATGGCGGTGGCTACGGTGCAGGGGCAGGCCTGGGGGTTTGTCTAGCGTGTAGAGGGCGGGGAGGCGGTGCTCGATGCAGGCGTAGCTTGGCCAGAGAAGGACGGGGGTGCTCGAGCGCTTGGCGTACTGGCGATGCCAGAGCGTGGTCACCGCGCGTGCTGGCATGGTTTTGGTCGTGCAGAGCGTGCGTGTTCTGGCCAGTAGCATGCGTCTCTTTGCCTAGGGCTGGTACGAGCGTGTTTAGGGTGGTGAGAGCTACCTATTTGACATGGTAGGGCTGGCCAGAGAGAGGTAGAGAGGATTAGTGGCAAAGGGGGTGGCATGGTGCACGGCATGGTGAAGAAAAGGTGCTCCCCTCACTTTAATCGACATGAGCAAGTACATGCACTGATGCAGGGGTTGCAGAGGGGTGTGATGATCACCAAATGAAAGGGGTTTAGGTCAGGAACCAAAGGATAATAGCATGTATCACAAATTCCAGATTGTGCACACAAGGTGCTCGACACAATGGCCGCATGAAGAAAATGTTGGAATTTTGGAATTCTTTTTGGTGGAGCTCAATCATATAAATAATGTGAAAGATTGGTGGTGGTGGATTTGGTGAAGGTTTACAAGAATTCCAAAATGGGGTCATCTTCACATAGTTTCAAAGTCTCCACTTGTCAACACTATTCTGGTCAACCTGGTCAAAGTTAGCATGTGTGGTCAACATGAAAGTTGTAGACCTTGACATGGTCTTGGATGACATGGCATTGGTTGACTAAGTTTAGTTTAAGAATTGAGAAATACAGAGGGGTAAAGTGGGGAACATTTTATAAAATGGCCAAATGACCATTATCACATGTATGTTGATTTTGAGATTTGCTTTGATTTGATTTTGGTTTCTTTGATGCAATTGTGTTTGTTTATCATATATAAGAGTTTTACAAACAATAGATCAAGCAATGGTGGCCTTTGGTGAAGATTTTGCAAAATTGGGTTATGTGTATGTGAGTTAAAAATGGAATTATCTCACCATTTGAATTCTCTCCATTTGATTTGACTTTTGTTGACTCTAATGTGGTTCTTATTAGTTTAGAAACATTTTAAGAGCATTGAAACCAATTCAAATGATCTTGTTCAAAGATTTGCAAATTTGGCCTTAATACATAAGAGATGATGTGTCACTTTTTACTAAACTTGTAAATGGTTGATCTTGCTTCACTTGGACATGGGTTAGGGTCCATTTAGGGTTATATTAGGTTTAGAGATGGTTTCACACCATTTAGTCAAGGTTTAGAGACATAGGTCAAGGTTTGGTGAAATGACTATGTGTCACATATGCTTTTATGCATATGTTGCCTTTGATTTTTAATTTGACTTGGTTTGACCCAATTGGTGTTGTTGAGTGTTGAAATGGTATATGGAAGTGATCCAACCATTTACCATAAGTCCTAGGGTCAATTTTCTTAAATTCCCAAATTTGCTATTTTACTCTCATATGCCTCTATGGCATTTTTAATCTCTTTTTATTTTATTGGAAAACAACTTGATTTAGGTTTGATAGGTACTAGGTAGGGTGTGTAAGGGTTTTCCAAACCCCTAACCAAAGTATAGGAGCTTAGGGTAAAGATTTCTAAAATAGCCATAGGCACATATGCCTTTTTCTTATTTAACTTCCTTTTATTTTATTTTAATTTGGATGATGAAAAGAGGGGTGAGGTTTTAGGGTTTAGGATTATTTCAAATACTACTAACAAGCAATCATGGCAATAGCACAAGAATTAAGCAGGATTATTATTTACCAAACTTAATTTAATAAAAGTTTTTGTTGGTTCCAAAATTTGGAACTAGGGAAATTTGTTTATTTTGTGTTGAATTTTCTGGGATGTTACAAACCCTTCCCCCTTAAACAAATCTCGTCCCGAGATTTTAAGAGGAGTTAGGTTCCTAAGAGAGATTGAGCATTTTGATTTAACAGGAAGGCATACTTGTCAGGGTCTGGGGTGCTTCCTGAGCTTCAGTGGCAGTCATGTGGTAGAAACGGCCGTTGTTGTTGTTCTGGTTCCTTCTACCTGCGAAGCGACGCTGTTGCTGGGCAGGTGCAGCGGTGTTGGCGGCAATCTTGGCAAGCTTCTTGGGACACTCTTTGGAGTAGTGGCCCACAACTCCACATTCGTAGCAGTTTACCGTTGACTTGTCCTTCGGGGTGACGGGGATGGCATTGCTTCCAGTTCTCGGGCCAGTGTTGGTGTTGGTGTTGTTCCCATTGTTGATGTGGCTGTTGTGGTTGTTGTTGTTGTTGTTGTTGCCTCCGGGCTTCGGGGGTCCTCCGGGGTTGTTGCTGTAGTTGGGGCGATAAGTCTGAGCAGGGGGCTGTTGTTTCTGGGGGTGAATCCTCCAGAGGAGTTATTGCGGTGCTTCTGGTATGGTGGGGTCCATTCTGGTTCATCATTCTACGTTTGCGGTTCTCATTGGCCTGATGCAGCTTTCCTTCCATCTGTATGGCTGAGTCCACGAGGGCTTCGAGGTCAACGGAATATTCACTAACACCATTTGCATCTCGTCGTGCAGTTCAGAAATCTTTCCTTTCTTTTCTCATTTGTGTCGGTCTCGTCCGGGGCGTACCTTGACAGAGTGAGAAACCTGTCGCGGTATTCCACCACGGACATTCTTCCTTGCTTGAGTTCACGGAACTCGTCTCTCATTTTCTTGATTAATCCTTGAGGCACATGGTACTTGCTGAACTTCAGCTTGAAGTCTTCCCATGTCATCATTTGTCCCGCATTCATTGCACGGGCACTAGTCCACCAGGCTCTTGCAGGTCCTGACAGGTAGTGGGTGGCAAACAATACTTTTTCTGCGGCTTCAACTCCCGCAACTTCAAGGTTGTTCTCTATTGTCTGGAGCCAGTCATCAGCATCCAAGGGTTCTTCAGTTTTGTTGAACATTGGAGGGTTAGTGTTCTGGAAATTCTTCAGCTTTGACCCAGGGTGATCGTGGTTTCCACGGCCTTGATTGTTCTGAGCTAGCTGTTGCAGAGCAGTGATATTGGCCTGCCTTTCAGCGCGTTCGGCCTCTCTGTCTTCCATCATGAGCTGCAGCATCTGCATCAGCGCATCTTGGTTTGCGTTGCGATTTGGGGGTGCCATCTGAACAGGTAGATAGATCATGAGGTAAGAGGGAATTTTCTATGGCTTATTTTGAGTTAGGTTTAAACTTAAAACTTGAGATCTTTTGTGTGCTGAACATAGCACATACTTTATTTATTCACAACAAACATCACACATTACAAGTTAAAGCACTAAGGGTTTTAAGAACCCTTCTTCCATATACTACGATACATGGTGCGGGATACAACTCACACCTACGTAAGTGAAGCTAGTGCAACTATTCCTCATTGTCTTCATCCACATCGATGGGAATGATCCCATCCTCCGCAGCCTCCAGAAACTCGTAGTCCTCCTCATCGGTGAACTCGTCATCCTCAAAGTCGTTGTCGTCACTCAGGAAGTCATCGCCTCCTTGGATGTCTTCTCCATCCTCCTCCATCTCCTGGATCTGGTCCTGCTGTGTCCGGACAGTCACCTCTAAGGTGCGAATCTTCTCGCGAAGACGGGTGATAGTAGCGACATTCTTGGCGCGCTGCAGGCGGAGTGACCGGCGGTCCTTGGCGAGTAGCCTGATGGCGTCGGCATGATGAGCCAAAGCCATCTGGGCACGGTGGGCATGGACACGTGTCAGCTCCAGGTCCTTCCGGGTCTCATGAAGCATAAAGTCCAAATGCTGCACATGGATCTTGAGCACCGGGTGCGAAGAGAGTGCCATGGGTTCTCCCATGGTGTCGTGCCTCGCGAAGTGGGCGAAGCGGCTTCCCCGGAGTGCGGCGATGTTCTGTCCGCACACCCGAGCAAGTCCCTCCTGAAGGGCGTGAGCAAGACCGTCCACCCAGCTGTATGCCTTGAAGGAGAAAAGGATCCTCTCCGAGATGGGAGGTTCCGAGCTTCCCTTCAAGTCAGCGGTGATCATCCACTGCTGTTCCCCAGCGGGGGTGTTGTGGATCCGGACTCCGTGGAACTGGGGAGGTGGGCGTTCAAGCTTCTCGGACACTAGGTACAAGTCGCGCTCAAACACCAGACTTCCTCCGTTTTCCAGATCGTAGGTCTCCGTCTGGACGTAAGGCTCCATCTGAAAGTGAGATGGATAAGTAAGTTAGAGATGTGAACAAGTGTGGCACATTTTAATGGATTTATAAGGAGGTGCATGGCTTATTATTTTTAAGAAGATCTGGTAGAGAAGAAAATGAATAAGTTTTTCACAAATACTCCCTTCATTTGCTTTTAGAAACTAAAATTTTCCGAACGTCCATTCTAACTAGGGTCTCCTAAGGTCAAACAATGGCTCTGATACCAACTTGTCAACACCCGGATTTTTAAGTCCAGATGCCTATTATGCCGTACATCGCAATCCCAGGAATATTGTTGTTGCGAGACATAATAGTTGAATACCATAGAGTCATCATTTATTACAACACATGATTGTCTTACAAAGATGGATCACATGATCCAATATTACAATAGTAGTTGATCTATTGATCAACGAACATCACAAAGGCGGAAGCGTAGTAGTACTATCTAATCCACAGGCCAACGCTTGACGTCAGGAGCGGTCCTAGTTGTCATAGACGTTCTGCTGTCCATCTTCCTCGTACTGCTGTTCACCTTCATAGTCTGGCCATTTGAATAGCCAGGGACAAAGCCATGAGTACTTTTAAGTACTCGCAAACTAATACTATTGTAAACACTATCAATTGTGGAAAAGGGATACTAAGCTCTAGGTTTATTTGCATAAAGCCAAGTTTATTTCATAAACATTTAGTAAAGATGCTTGAATCACTAGACTAACTCAAGTGGGAACATTAGTGTCATTCCCACAACTCTGTTGTGATTCAATTCAGAATCACCATTCACCTTTCAAATTCAAGTCACCCGTCATATGTCACATTTTTGAAAATGGTCTGATGACGGAACAGTATGGCCTTTCCAATCGTCCGTAACCGTGGACACGGCTATTCGAATAGTTCTACACTCTGCAGAGGTCGTACACTTGTGCCACAATATTTGCAATAATCCGTCAGGGTTAGCTGGCCCTGATTTATCATACTCCGTATGCGGACTACCAACCATAACCTTTCACTTATATACTCTAGTACAGGCACCTCTCCCCATGAGCTTGGCCTCCCAGTGAAGACACACCGTCAGCCTGGGAACTGCACAGGGCTTGGGCCGGACAATTCACCTCAATCACGTCATTTCATATCATCTCATATTTCTTTGGAGGCAGCCCTTGGCATAACCCCGATGACGCTTGTTTAGAGGGAACCCATACTAAAGCACATAAATTTATAGTTAAGCCCTTACCCATTTTGGGTATTGTGGGGGTACTTTCAAAATTGGAATGGTATCGCATCCGAACCCAACCATCAGTTTTATATCAAAAATCACCATCTTCTCTTGGTCATATTCACCTTCAAAGTCATTCCATGGAATGAACCATCATTCCAAGGTTTCACCTTTATTTCAAAGTCACATGTTCCCATCTAGAGTAGTCAAGTTTTAATTGATTAGCGCTAGCAACTATTTCATGAGGGGTGCTAAGTATCTTGGAGCTTACTAGGCTAAGTGTGATTTTCTTGTACTACTCTATAATTCAACCAAGTGAATCATAAACCAAAAAGTAACTTTGATAAATAAAATCAAGTAAAACTTGCAAAGTAAAAACTTTGGGATAGGTTCATAAAGTAAAATGTAATGGTGCCTTGCTCTAGTAGAGCTTTGCACAATGATGGTTAGCCAGTTTGTTAGCTTGCCAACAAAGTAGCTTGCATTAGTCTAGCTTGCAAGAATATTAGCTTGCAAGAGTATTATCTTGCTTGTAGGGGTAATAGCTTGCAAGAATATTAGCTTGCCCTGGTAATAGCTGGCATTAATAATAGCTTGCCTTGATTGGTGAGGTGATCAAAGTGTTCTTCTTCTTCCTCTTGGTAGAATACTTCCTCCTCTTGATAGTCTCCGGTACTAGCGTCTATAAACGAATACGAGGATACAATCACCAAACAATACTTAAGTACTCTTAATTAGCCTTAGTGGCTCACACAAGGATCTAGCATTACTACTTAACATTTATCATAAGATTAGGCTAGGGTTTCCTTATTTAGTAATAGGAAAATAATTTCCTCTTATTGAAAATGATGTTAGGGTTTCTCTTTGGTTTTGTGAGAAATAATTTCCTCTCATTGAATTCTTCTTAGGATTTAATTCCTCTTATGAATAATATATGACCTAGGTTGACTAAAGTCAACCTCTTCATACTTATCATTTGAGAAAAATGATGATTTAAATGAGGTTCCATATCTCATGTAATTTAATACTATCATGGTAGTGATTTAATGCCACCAAATAATTCAATATGAGGTTACATAGACCATGATTACTACTTCATATTGAATTACTTGAGAGCAAGATTTAAATGAGAGGAATATCTCTCATATGATTTAACACCTAGTTGTAACTAATTTAAAGGACTACTCTTGAGGTGATTTAATATTCTTAAATAACCAGGGATGATCCCATGTTGACCAAGGTCAACACTTCACAATTAGTATTTGAGAAAAGTGAGTTAAATGAGATTCATTATCTCATGTGATTTAATTAACCTTTGGAAAATTTAAATACTATTTAGATTTAAAATCTATAAGTGAGCAAGATGAGCCTAGGAAATTAAAGGTCAATACATTATTTCATTTTATTTGAGAAAGATGATTGAAATGAGGTGAGCACCTCATACCAATTTAATAACACCTTACAGTGGTTTAATATTATTAATAAATTTAATGTGAGTTTTAATTGACCATGGTATCTACCTCATATTAATTTGGTTGAGGCAAGTTTTAAATGAGACCAAAGTATCTCATATGATTTAATAACTAGGTTTGGAATATTTAAATACTACTTATGAGAATGATTAAATATTTTCAAATAGGAACCTATGGGTTAATAATATATGTGTTATTAATTCTTATTGAACTATTTGGATTAATGATTTTAGTGAGAGGCTATACCTCATATAAGTTAAACTATCATCTAAATGATTTAAAATCTCTAAACAACCAAGCATGAGATTTATTTGACCAAGGACAGTAACTCTAGTTGAATTACTTAAGATCACAATTTAAATGAGAGAGAAGCCCCCATACTATTTAAATAATTCTATGTGTATGGATTAAATGTTCTAGAAATAGTTCCATAGCCATTATTTAACTCTAGTCCATGATCATGCAAAACAACTATGCTATATTTTTGCATAAACAATTAGGTTATGTCAAATGTGATTTATTAGAGTTGGAATCAACTTAAAATCATTTATAGATAATTTCTAATATTTATTTGAAGTTAGAAAAGGCCCTGCCTTGTTATTTTTATTATTTAAATTTAATTTCGAATTTGGACATGAGGCCAGTGACATTGTTTAGATAATTTCATGAGCTTTCTAAATATATAAAATTTGCTAGATTTGGTTTGGTAGATTTCAAACTATTCAAAAATTACTAAAGCATCTGCAGGGAATTCGAAATTAAACAGAATTTCATTTTTGAATTATTGGGCTTGGCGGGAAAGCAAATAGGCCGAAACGGGCGAAACAGACTTGGGCCGGCCCAACTAACGCTGACCACGCAGCGGGCCGCCTGACAGGGGGTCCCACGCGTCAGTGACTTGCAAACACCGAATCGGTACGCGTTATGTGATCCGTTCGATCAGAGCTCGATCGAACGGCCGTGGAGCTTCGTCGTCTCCGACGAGATCCCGGCGTGCTGGCGGCGTACCTAGGGGGTCGGAGGGCGCTGTGGGTCGCCGGAGGTCGATGGCGAGGTTCGAGGCGACGTTGGCGAGGTAGAAGAGGCTCCTGGTACAGTGGCGGAGCTTGGGGAGGCGCGGATCGATGGCGAGGATCTGCGGGCTCCGGCGGCTCCGAGCTTCAAATTGGGGCGACTCCGGCGATGGCTGATGAAATTGACTGGTGGAGGAGGCTCAGTGAGAAGAGGGGAGTGGATGGTGTGCAGCGAGAAGGAGCCGATCGTCTCCATTTATAGTCGAGGGGTGGCCGTGGGGTGCTGGGAAGGTCGACCATGGGCTCGACGCTTCTGGCGATCGAAGGGGCAAGCTATGGAGCGCAGCTTGTAGGCGACGTCTAGGCGGTGCTAGCGCGCTTGATGGCGCGTCCAATGATGGTCTGTGGCGAGCTGGCGACGATGGTGTCCTTGCAGTACCGTGGCGGACGATCTTGATCATGGCGGTGGCTACGGTGCAGGGGCAGGCCTGGGGGTTTGTCTAGCGTGTAGAGGGCGGGGAGGCGGTGCTCGATGCAGGCGTAGCTTGGCCAGAGAAGGACGGGGGTGCTCGAGCGCTTGGCGTACTGGCGATGCCAGAGCGTGGTCACCGCGCGTGCTGGCATGGTTTTGGTCGTGCAGAGCGTGCGTGTTCTGGCCAGTAGCATGCGTCTCTTTGCCTAGGGCTGGTACGAGCGTGTTTAGGGTGGTGAGAGCTACCTATTTGACATGGTAGGGCTGGCCAGAGAGAGGTAGAGAGGATTAGTGGCAAAGGGGGTGGCATGGTGCACGACATGGTGAAGAAAAGGTGCTCCCCTCACTTTAATCGACATGAGCAAGTACATGCACTGATGCAGGGGTTGCAGAGGGGTGTGATGATCACCAAATGAAAGGGGTTTAGGTCAGGAACCAAAGGATAATAGCATGTATCACAAATTCCAGATTGTGCACACAAGGTGCTCGACACAATGGCCGCATGAAGAAAATGTTGGAATTTTGGAATTCTTTTTGGTGGAGCTCAATCATATAAATAATGTGAAACATTGGTGGTGGTGGTGGTGGATTTGGTGAAGGTTTACAAGAATTCCAAAATGGGGTCATCTTCACATAGTTTCAAAGTCTCCACTTGTCAACACTATTCTGGTCAACCTGGTCAAAGTTAGCATGTGTGGTCAACATGAAAGTTGTAGACCTTGACATGGTCTTGGATGACATGGCATTGGTTGACTAAGTTTAGTTTAAGAATTGAGAAATACAGAGGGGTAAAGTGGGGAACATTTTATAAAATGGCCAAATGACCATTATCACATGTATGTTGATTTTGAGATTTGCTTTGATTTGATTTTGGTTTCTTTGATGCAATTGTGTTTGTTTATCATATATAAGAGTTTTACAAACAATAGATCAAGCAATGGTGGCCTTTGGTGAAGATTTTGCAAAATTGGGTTATGTGTATGTGAGTTAAAAATGGAATTATCTCACCATTTGAATTCTCTCCATTTGATTTGACTTTTGTTGACTCTAATGTGGTTCTTATTAGTTTAGAAACATTTTAAGAGCATTGAAACCAATTCAAATGATCTTGTTCAAAGATTTGCAAATTTGGCCTTAATACATAAGAGATGATGTGTCACTTTTTACTAAACTTGTAAATGGTTGATCTTGCTTCACTTGGACATGGGTTAGGGTCCATTTAGGGTTATATTAGGTTTAGAGATGGTTTCACACCATTTAGTCAAGGTTTAGAGACATAGGTCAAGGTTTGGTGAAATGACTATGTGTCACATATGCTTTTATGCATATGTTGCATTTGATTTTTAATTTGACTTGGTTTGACCCAATTGGTGTTGTTGAGTGTTGAAATGGTATATGGAAGTGATCCAACCATTTACCATAAGTCCTAGGGTCAATTTTCTTAAATTCCCAAATTTGCTATTTTACTCTCATATGCCTCTATGGCATTTTTAATCTCTTTTTATTTTATTGGAAAACAACTTGATTTAGGTTTGATAGGTACTAGGTAAGGTGTGTAAGGGTTTTCCAAACCCCTAACCAAAGTATAGGAGCTTAGGGTAAAGATTTCTAAAATAGCCATAGGCACATATGCCTTTTTCTTATTTAACTTCCTTTTATTTTATTTTAATTTGGATGATGAAAAGAGGGGTGAGGTTTTAGGGTTTAGGATTATTTCAAATACTACTAACAAGCAATCATGGCAATAGCACAAGAATTAAGCAGGATTATTATTTACCAAACTTAATTTAATAAAAGTTTTTGTTGGTTCCAAAATTTGGAACTAGGGAAATTTGTTTATTTTGTGTTGAATTTTCTGGGATGTTACAAACCCTTCCCCCTTAAACAAATCTCGTCCCGAGATTTTAAGAGGAGTTAGGTTCCTAAGAGAGATTGAGCATTTTGATTTAACAGGAAGGCATACTTGTCAGGGTCTGGGGTGCTTCCTGAGCTTCAGTGGCAGTCATGTGGTAGAAACGGCCGTTGTTGTTGTTCTGGTTCCTTCTACTGCGAAGCGACGTTGTGGCAGGTGCAGCGGTGTTGGCGGCAATCTTGGCAAGCTTCTTGGGACACTCTTTGGAGTAGTGGCCCACAACTCCACATTCGTAGCAGTTTACCGTTGACTTGTCCTTCGGGGTGATGGGGATGGCATTGCTTCCAGTTCGGGCCAGTGTTGGTGTTGGTGTTGTTCCCATTGTTGATGTGGCTGTTGTGGTTGTTGTTGTTGTTGTTGTTGCCTCCGGGCTTCGGGGGTCCTCCGGGGTTGTTGCTGTAGTTGGGGCGATAAGTCTGCGCAGGTGGCCTGTTGTTTCTGGAGGTGAATCCTCCAGAGGAGTTATTGCGGTGCTTCTGGGTATGGTGGGGTCCATTCTGGTTCATCATTCTACGTTTGCGGTTCTCATTGGCCTGATGCAGCTTTCCTTCCATCTGTATGGCTGAGTCCACGAGGGCTTCGAGGTCAGCGAACGGAATATTCACTAACACCGTTTGCATCTCGTCGTGCAGTCCGTTCAGAAATCTTTCCTTTCTTTTCTCATTTGTGTCGGTCTCGTCCGGGGCGTACCTTGACAGAGTGAGAAACCTGTCGCGGTATTCCACCACGGACATTCTTCCTTGCTTGAGTTCACGGAACTCGTCTCTCATTTTCTTGATTAATCCTTGAGGCACATGGTACTTACTGAACTTCAGCTTGAAGTCCTCCCATGTCATCATTTGTCCCGCATTCATTGCACGGGGACTATTCCACCAGGCTCTTGCAGGTCCTGACAGGTAGTGGGTGGCAAACAGTACTTTTTCTGCGGCTTCAACTCCCGCAACTTCAAGGTTGTTCTCTATTGTCTGGAGCCAGTCATCAGCATCCAAGGGTTCTTCGGTTTTGCTGAACATTGGAGGGTTAGTGTTCTGGAAATTCTTCAGCTTTGACCCAGGGTGATCGTGGTTTCCACGGCCTTGATTGTTCTGAGCTAGCTGTTGCAGAGCAGTGATATTGGCCTGCCTTTCAGCGCGTTCGCCTCTCTGTCTTCCATCATGAGCTGCAGCATCTGCATCAGCGCATCTTGGTTTGCGTTGCGATTTGGGGGTGCCATCTGAACAGGTAGATAGATCATGAGGTAAGAGGGAATTTTCTATGGCTTATTTTGAGTTAGGTTTAAACTTAAAACTTGAAATGTGTGCTGAACATAGCACATACTTTATTTATTCACAACAAACATCACACATTACAAGTTAAAGCACTAAGGGTTTTAAGAACCCTTCTTCCATAAACTACGATACATGGTGCGGGATACAACTCACACCTACGTAAGTGAAGCTAGTGCAACTATTCCTCATTGTCTTCATCCACATCGATGGGAATGATCCCATCCTCTGCAGCCTCCAGAAACTCGTAGTCCTCCTCATCGGTGAACTCGTCATCCTCAAAGTCGTTGTCGTCACTCAGGAAGTCATCGCCTCCTTGGATGTCTTCTCCATCCTCCTCCATCTCCTGGATCTGGTCCTGCTGTGTCCGGACAGTCACCTCTAAGGTGCGAATCTTCTCGCGAAGACGGGTGATAGTAGCGACATTCTTGGCGCGCTGCAGGCGGAGTGACCGGCGGTCCTTGGCGAGTAGCCTGATGGCGTCGCATGATGAGCCAAAGCCATCTGGGCACGGTGGGCATGGACACGTGTCAGCTCCAGGTCCTTCCTGGTTTCATGAAGCATAAAGTCCAAATGCTGCACATGGATCTTGAGCACCGGGTGCGAAGAGAGTGCCATGGGTTCTCCCATGGTGTCGTGCCTCGCGAAGTGGGCGAAGCGGCTTCCCCGGAGTGCGGCGATGTTCTGTCCGCACACCCGAGCAAGTCCCTCCTGAAGGGCGTGAGCAAGACCGTCCACCCAGCTGTATGCCTTGAAGGAGAAAAGGATCCTCTCCGAGATGGGAGGTTCCGAGCTTCCCTTCAAGTCAGCGGTGATCATCCACTGCTGTTCCCCAGCGGGGGTGTTGTGGATCCGGACTCCGTGGAACTGGGGAGGTGGGCGTTCAAGCTTCTCGGACACTAGGTACAAGTCGCGCTCAAACACCAGACTTCCTCCGTTTTCCAGATCGTAGGTCTCCGTCTGGACGTAAGGCTCCATCTGAAAGTGAGATGGATAAGTAAGTTAGAGATGTGAACAAGTGTGGCACATTTTAATGGATTTATAAGGAGGTGCATGGCTTATTATTTTTAAGAAGATCTGGTAGAGAAGAAAATGAATAAGTTTTTCACAAATACTCCCTTCATTTGCTTTAGAAACTAAAATTTTCCGAACGTCCATTCTAACTAGGGTCTCCTAAGGTCAAACAATGGCTCTGATACCAACTTGTCAACACCCGGATTTTTAGGTCCAGATGCCTATTATGCCGTACATCGCAATCCCAGGAATATTGTTGTTGCGAGACATAATAGTTGAATACCATAGAGTCATCATTTATTACAACACATGATTGTCTTACAAAGATGGATCACATGATCCAATATTACAATAGTAGTTGATCTATTGATCAACGAACATCACAAAGAGCGGAAGCGAAGTAGTAGTGGCTATCTAATCCACAGGCCAACGCTTGACGTCAGGAGCGGTCCTAGTTGTCGTAGACGTTCTGCTGTCCATCTTCCTCGTACTGCTGTTCACCTTCATAGTCTGGCCATTTGAATAGCCAGGGACAAAGCCATGAGTACTTTTAAGTACTCGCAAACTAATACTATTGTAAACACTATCAATTGTGGTAAAGGGATACTAAGCTCTAGGTTTATTTGCATAAAGCCAAGTTTATTTCATAAACATTTAGTAAAGATGCTTGAATCACTAGACTAACTCAAGTGGGAACATTAGTGTCATTCCCACAACTCTGTTGTGATTCAATTCAAATCACCATTCACCTTTCAAATTCAAGTCACCCGTCATATGTCACATTTTTGAAAATGGTCTGATGACGGAACAGTATGGCCTTTCCAATCGTCCGTAACCGTGGACACGGCTATTCGAATAGTTCTACACTCTGCAGAGGTCGTACACTTGTGCCACAATATTTGCAATAATCCGTCAGGGTTAACTGGCCCTGATTTATCATACTCCGTATGCGGACTACCAACCATAACCTTTCACTTATATACTCTAGTACAGGCACCTCTCCCCATGAGCTTGGCCTCCCGTGAAGACACACCGTCAGCCTGGGAACTGCACAGGGCTTGGGCCGGACAATTCACCTCAATCACGTCATTTCATATCATCTCATATTTCTTTGGAGGCAGCCCTTGGCATAACCCCGATGACGCTTGTTTAGAGGGAACCCATACTAAAGCACATAAATTTATAGTTAAGCCCTTACCCATTTTGGGTATTGTGGGGGTACTTTCAAAATTGGAATGGTATCGCATCCGAACCCAACCATCAGTTTTATATCAAAAATCACCATCTTCTCTTGGTCATATTCACCTTCAAAGTCATTCCATGGAATGAACCATCATTCCAAGGTTTCACCTTTAGTTCAAAGTCACATGTTCCCATCTAGAGTAGTCATGTTTTAATTGATTAGAGCTAGCAACTATTTCATGAGGGGTGCTAAGTATCTTGGAGCTTACTAGGCTAAGTGTGATTTTCTTGTACTACTCTATAATTCAACCAAGTGAATCATAAACCAAAAATTAACTTTGATAAATAAAATCAAGTAAAACTTGTAAAGTAAAAACTTTGGGATAGGTTCATAAAGTAAAATGTAATGGTGCCTTGCTCTAGTAGAGCTTTGCACAATGATGGTTAGCCAGTTTGTTAGCTTGCCAACAAAGTAGCTTGCATTAGTCTAGCTTGCAAGAATATTAGCTTGCAAGAGTATTATCTTGCTTGTAGGGGTAATAGCTTGCAAGAATATTAGCTTGCCCTGGTAATAGCTGGCATTAATAATAGCTTGCCTTGATTGGTGAGGTGATCAAAGTGTTCTTCTTCTTCCTCTTGGTAGAATACTTCCTCCTCTTGATAGTCTCCGGTACTAGCGTCTATAAACGAATACGAGGATACAATCACCAAACAATACTTAAGTACTCTTAATTAGCCTTAGTGGCTCACACAAGGATCTAGCATTACTACTTAACATTTATCATAAGATTAGGCTAGGGTTTCCTTATTTAGTAATAGGAAAATAATTTCCTCTTATTGAAAATGATGTTAGGGTTTCTCTTTGGTTTTGTGAGAAATAATTTCCTCTCATTGAATTCTTCTTAGGATTTAATTCCTCTTATGAATAATATATGACCTAGGTTGACTAAAGTCAACCTCTTCATACTTATCATTTGAGAAAAAATGATTTAAATGAGGTTCCATATCTCATGTAATTTAATACTATCATGGTAGTGATTTAATGCCACCAAATAATTCAATATGAGGTTACATAGACCATGATTACTACTTCATATTGAATTACTTGAGAGCAAGATTTAAATGAGAGGAATATCTCTCATATGATTTAACACCTAGTTGTAACTAATTTAAAGGACTACTCTTGAGGTGATTTAATATTCTTAAATAACCAGGGATGATCCCCTGTTGACCAAGGTCAACACTTCACAATTAGTATTTGAGAAAAGTGAGTTAAATGAGATTCATTATCTCATGTGATTTAATTAACCTTTGGAAAATTTAAATACTATTTAGATTTAAAATCTATAAGTGAGCAAGTATGAGCCTAGGAAATTAAAGGTCAATACATTATTTCATTTTATTTGAGAAAGATGATTTAAATGAGGTGAGCACCTCATACCATTTTAATAACACCTTACAATGGTTTAATATTATTAATAAATTTAATGTGAGTTTTAATTGACCATGGTATCTACCTCATATTAATTTGGTTGAGGCAAGTTTTAAATGAGACCAAAGTATCTCATATGATTTAATAACTAGGTTTGGAATATTTAAATACTACTTATGAGAATGATTAAATATTTTCAAATAGGAACCTATGGGTTAATAATATATGTGTTATTAATTCTTATTGAACTATTTGGATTAATGATTTTAGTGAGAGGCTATACCTCATATAAGTTAAACTATCATCTAAATGATTTAAAATCTCTCAGTAACCAAGCATGAGACTTATTTGACCAAGGTCAGTACCTCTAGTTGAATTACTTAAGATCACAATTTAAATGAGAGAGAAGCCCCCATACTATTTAAATAATTCTATGTGTATGGATTAAATGGGCTAGAAATGGTTCCATAGCCATTATTTAACTCTAGTCCATGATCATGCAAAACAACTATGCTATATTTTTGCATAAACAATTAGGTTATGTCAAATGTGATTTATTAGAGTTGGAATCAACTTAAAATCATTTATAGATAATTTCTAATATTTATTTGAAGTTAGAAAAGGCCCTGCCTTGTTATTTTTATTATTTAAATTTAATTTCGAATTTGGACATGAGGCCAGTGACATTGTTTAGATAATTTCATGAGCTTTCTAAATATATAAAATTTGCTAGATTTGGTTTGGTAGATTTCAAACTATTCAAAAATTACTAAAGCATCTGCAGGGAATTCGAAATTAAACAGAATTTCATTTTTGAATTATTGGGCTTGGCGGGAAAGCAAATAGGCCGAAACGGGCGAAACAGACTTGGGCCGGCCCAACTAACGCTGACCACGCAGCGGGCCGCCTGACAGGGGGTCCCACGCGTCAGTGACTTGCAAACACCGAATCGGTACGTGTTATGTGATCCGTTCGATCAGAGCTCGATCGAGCGGCCGTGGAGCTCGTCGTCTCCGACGAGATCCCGGCGTGCTGGCGGCGTACCTAGGGGGTCGGAGGGCGCTGTGGGTCGCCGGAGGTCGATGGCGAGGTTCGAGGCGACGTTGGCGAGGTAGAAGAGGCTCCTGGTACAGTGGCGGAGCTTGGGGAGGCGCGGATCGATGGCGAGGATCTGCGGGCTCCGGCGGCTCCGAGCTTCAAATTGAGGCGACTCCGGCGATGGCTGATGAAATTGACTGGTGGAGGAGGCTCAGTGAGAAGAGGGGAGTGGATGGTGTGCAGAGAGAAGGAGCCGATCGTCTCCATTTATAGGGTCGAGGGGTGGCCGCGGGGTGCTGGGAAGGTCGACCATGGGCTCGACGCTTCTGGCGATCGAAGGGGCAAGCTATGGAGCGCAGCTTGTAGGCGACGTCTAGGCGGTGCTAGCGCGCTTGATGGCGCGTCCAATGATGGTCTGTGGCGAGCTGGCGACGATGGTGTCCTTGCAGTACCGTGGCGGACGATCTTGATCATGGCGGTGGCTACGGTGCAGGGGCAGGCCTGGGGGTTTGTCTAGCGTGTAGAGGGCGGGGAGGCGGTGCTCGATGCAGGCGTAGCTTGGCCAGAGAAGGACGGGGGTGCTCGAGCGCTTGGCGTACTGGCGATGCCAGAGCGTGGTCACCGCGCGTGCTGGCATGGTTTTGGTCGTGCAGAGCGTGCGTGTTCTGGCCAGTAGCATGCGTCTCTTTGCCTAGGGCTGGTACTGTTTAGGGTGGTGAGAGCTACCTATTTGACATGGTAGGGCTGGCCAGAGAGAGGTAGAGAGGATTAGTGGCAAAGGGGGTGGCATGGTGCACGGCATGGTGAAGAAAAGGTGCTCCCCTCACTTTAATCGACATGAGCAAGTACATGCACTGATGCAGGGGTTGCAGAGGGGTGTGATGATCACCAAATGAAAGGGGTTTAGGTCAGGAACCAAAGGATAATAGCATGTATCACAAATTCCAGATTGTGCACACAAGGTGCTCGACACAATGGCCGCATGAAGAAAATGTTGGAATTTTGGAATTCTTTTTGGTGGAGCTCAATTATATAATTAATGTGATTGAATGGTGGTGGTGGTGGTCAATTTGGTGAAGGTTTACAAGAATTCCAAAATGGGGTCATCTTCACATAGTTTCAAAGTCTCCACTTGTCAACACTATTCTGGTCAACCTGGTCAAAGTTAGCATGTGTGGTCAACATGAAAGTTGTAGACCTTGACATGGTCTTGGATGACATGGCATTGGTTGACTAAGTTTAGTTTAAGAATTGAGAAATACAGAGGGGTAAAGTGGGGAACATTTTATAAAATGGCCAAATGACCATTATCACATGTATGTTGATTTTGAGATTTGCTTTGATTTGATTTTGGTTTCTTTGATGCAATTGTGTTTGTTTATCATATATAAGAGTTTTACAAACAATAGATCAAGCAATGGTGGCCTTTGGTGAAGATTTGCAAAATTGGGTTATGTGTATGTGAGTTAAAAATGGAATTATCTCACCATTTGAATTCTCTCCATTTGATTTGACTTTTGTTGACTCTAATGTGGTTCTTATTAGTTTAGAAACATTTTAAGAGCATTGAAACCAATTCAAATGATCTTGTTCAAAGATTTGCAAATTTGGCCTTAATACATAAGAGATGATGTGTCACTTTTTACTAAACTTGTAAATGGTTGATCTTGCTTCACTTGGACATGGGTTAGGGTCCATTTAGGGTTATATTAGGTTTAGAGATGGTTTCACACCATTTAGTCAAGGTTTAGAGACATAGGTCAAGGTTTGGTGAAATGACTATGTGTCACATATGCTTTTATGCATATGTTGCATTTGATTTTTAATTTGACTTGGTTTGACCCAATTGGTGTTGTTGAGTGTTGAAATGGTATATGGAAGTGATCCAACCATTCACCATAAGTCCTAGGGTCAATTTTCTTAAATTCCCAAATTTGCTATTTTACTCTCATATGCCTCTATGGCATTTTTAATCTCTTTTTATTTTATTGGAAAACAACTTGATTTAGGTTTGATAGGTACTAGGTAAGGTGTGTAAGGGTTTTCCAAACCCCTAACCAAAGTATAGGAGCTTAGGGTAAAGATTTCTAAAATAGCCATAGGCACATATGCCTTTTTCTTATTTAACTTCCTTTTATTTTATTTTAATTTGGATGATGAAAAGAGGGGTGAGGTTTTAGGGTTTAGGATTATTTCAAATACTACTAACAAGCAATCATGGCAATAGCACAAGAATTAAGCAGGATTATTATTTACCAAACTTAATTTAATAAAAGTTTTTGTTGGTTCCAAAATTTGGAACTAGGGAAATTTGTTTATTTTGTGTTGAATTTTCTGGGATGTTACAAACCCTTCCCCCTTAAACAAATCTCGTCCCGAGATTTTAAGAGGAGTTAGGTTCCTAAGAGAGATTGAGCATTTTGATTTAACAGGAAGGCATACTTGTCAGGGTCTGGGGTGCTTCCTGAGCTTCAGTGGCAGTCATGTGGTAGAAACGGCCGTTGTTGTTGTTCTGGTTCCTTCTACCTGCGAAGCGACGCTGTTGCTGGGCAGGTGTGATGACCCACAAGTATAGGGGGTGTATCGTAGTACTTTCGATAAATAAGAGTGTCGAACCCAACGAGGAGCAGAAGGTGTTGACAAGCAGTTTCGATGAAGGTTTCACTGTAAATGCTCACAGACAAGTATTCAGGGGGTTTTGATATTGCGGATAAATAAAGTACAAGTAAATAAAATGCGAGAGAAATAATTGCAGCGAGTGGCCCAATCCTTTTTAGCACAAAGGACAAGCCGGTTTGATTACTTATAATGACCAAACGTTCTTGAGGACACACGGGGATTTTAGTCTAGTGCTTTCGCTACATACAGCTGATTAATCTTCATTGTTTTGATAAGTGTTGTGTGGGTGAACCTATGCTAATGCACCGCCCTTCCTAGGACTAATACATACTTGTGATTATACCCCTTGCAAGCATCCGCAACTACAAGAAAGTAATTAAGATAAATCTAACCACAGCCTTAAACTCTGAGATCCTGCGATCCCTCCTGCATCGATATACTAACGGGGGCTTAGGTTTCGTCACTCCGGCAACCCCGCAATTAGCAACCGAATACAAGATGCACTCCCTAGGCCCATAAATGGTGAAGTGTCGTGTAGTCGACGTTCACACGACACCACTAGAAGAATGACACCACAACTTAAATATCATAACATTGAATATTACTCAACCATAATTCACTACTAGCATTTAGACTTCACCCATGTCCTCAAGAACTAAACGAACTACTCACGAGACATCATATGGAATACAATCAGAGGTGATATGATGATGAATAACAATCTGAACATAAACCTTGGTTCAATGGTTTCACTCAATAGCATCTACAACAAGTATAGAATAACACCGGGAGAGTTTCCCCTATCAAACAATCAAGATCAAACCCAAATCGTTACAGCGGTGACGAGGTGCTGCGGTGGTGATGGCGGTGTAGATGGTGGAGACGATGGTGATGATGATGGAGATGATGTCCAGCTCGATGACGATGGCGATGGCGTCGATTTCCCCCGGGAGGGAATTTCCCCGGCGGATTCCTGCCCGCCGGAGAGCTCTTTTCTCTCCGGTGCTCTCCGCCCCGCAGAGGCGGCTGTAACCCTTCGTGAGGATCCTCTGTGGCTTAGGTTTTCGGGACGAAGGAGTACGCGAAGAAAAGGAGGCGAAAGGGGTCGTGGGCCCCCAGAGCATAGGGTGGCGCGGCCAGGGCCTGGGCCGCGCGCCTCATGGTCTGGGCCCACGTGGCCCCTCTCTTCTTCCCCTTCGGCTCCCTCCGTCATCTGGAAAATAGGAATTTTCGTGAAATTCCCTTCCACACTTGATCTTCCGAAATATTGCGTTCCGACGGTGCTTTTTCCAGAATCTGGCTCCGGTGCTTGATCCTCCAATGATGATGAAACATGCAAAATAGATGAAATAACATAAGTATTGTGTCCCAATATGAAATATATCAATGAATAACAGCAAATTATGATACAAAATAGTGATGCAAATTGGACGTATCAACTCCCCTGCTTAGACCTCGCTTGTCCCCAAGCGAAAGCTCGATAAACAAGACCACATGTTTATGGAGTGAAGAGTCGATAAATAAAATACGGACAAGAAGCATCATATTCATTCAAACAAGACATTCTAGTAAACAACTTCCTCATATAACTCATCTTGAAATAAGTAAAGAGAGATCACATGTAAAGGTGCATAAGAAATCATAATTGGTGATGGCAAACTTTGTTCTTGGTCAGAGAACTACTAACGGATTGTACTTCTAAGCAAAGCTTTCATATTAGAATTTATAGCTGAGCCTTCATATTTAAGCATAACAATCTCTTCATAATCATTGATAACTTCAAAGTCATATTTATTCAGATAAAATTGGTACTAAACAAGAAAGTATAAAAGACATGATCAACTGAATCATAGCATAAATGATTGGTTCACAACAACTCAATTGCTTGCTTAGGATAGAGGGAAATAGGTATACTGACTCAACATAAAAGTAAAAGACAGGCCCTTCGCAGAGGGAAGCAGGGATTAAATCATGTGCTAGAGCTTTTCAAGTTTTGAAATCATATAAAGAGCATAAAAGTAAGATTTTGAGCGGTGTTTGTTGTTGTCAACGAATGGTAGCGGGCACTCTAACCCCCTTGCCAAACGAACCTTCCAAGAGCGGCTCCCATGAGGGACGGCATCTCTACCAGCAAGGTAGATCATCCCCCTTCTCTTTTGTTTACACATGTATTTTAGTTTTATTTAGGATGACACTCCCCCCAACCTTGGCTTTCTCAATCCATGGCTAACCGAATCCTCGGGTGCCTTCCAACATTCACATACCATGGAGGAGTGTCTATTGCAAAATTAAGTTGATGAATCAGAGCAAAACATGTGAAGAGAATTATTAATGAAAGTTATTAATTGAGGCTGGGAACCTCATTGCCAGCTCTTATTGCAAAGTTATTGGGTAAGCGGATGTGCCGCTAGTCCATTAGGAAAAGTTCGCCCAACAAGATTGAAAGATAAAACACCACATACTTCCTCATGAGCTATAAAACATTGACACAAATAAGAAGTAGTATAGTTTGAATAATTTAAAGGTAGCACATGAAGTATTTACTTGGAATGGCAGAAAATACCATGTAGTAGGTAGGTATGGTGGACACAAATGGCATAGGTTTGGTCTAAGGTTATGGATGTATGAGAAGCATTCCCTCTCGATACAGGTCTTTGGCTAGCAAGGTTTGATAGCAAGCATAAAGGTTGAGGGAAACAAACAAATATACATATGATAGAAACAATCATGCATCTTTCTCATAAGCACAAGCAATTTTAACTTAAGAATACTAAGCATAGAGATAATGGAGTAATGTATCTAAGTGTATTTCTCCCTTTTATTAAACATCAGGATGTTGTTGCTATTGACCAATGCTAAGTTTGCCAAAACCAAATAGATTTACTTAATGTTCCCAAAGTGATATCAATACTCATGTCAAGAGTAATCATATAATGGAGATTGCAAACTAAAATAAGGTGTGCAAAAAGTAAATGATAAGACTTCTCATTAATATTCCATAACGATAACTCACACCAACGGATACATCGATAACTAACTAAGAGAGATACTTCCACATTGCATACTATTCTATATGATAACTTCCCTACTCATGATATGACACTACTTGATAGTAAAAGATAAAGGTGGTGGTGATTTGATACCGCGGCACTCCCCCAAGCTTGGAACAAACCAAGGGGATGCCAATACCGATGATGAATTACTCCTTCGGCGATGGTGGTGATGAATTCCTGACAAGCTTCTCAATAAGCTCCTGGAGCTCGTCAATCCTGTATATGAGATTGCGAATCATCTCTGAATTGTGCTCGACGCGGTTAAGGAGTCTGTCCGACGGTGAGTCCCAACTCTTGGAGTTATTTCCCCACTCTTCAGCCTCAGGCTCCTTCTCTCCTGCAGTGTTAGAGCGATCTATATCCCACTGGCTAGGCAATGCTGCCTTGGGAGTCCCTTCAATTTGATTATTGAAAATTAGATTGTGGAAGGGTTGATGAGTGCCTGATAGAGATGACTTTGGAGCTAGGTAATGACGTGGAACCGCTCCTCCAGTGCGAATTCTTGCGCTCTTGTTTGCGCTAAAAGGGTTGTCCACCACCTTGATGCTTGCGATAGTAGCACGCGGGTGCGTGCGCGAATCTTCATCCACCTCTTCTTCATCCTCTTCCTTGACGTCCTTGTCTTCCTCTTTCCGCCCAAGATCTTGATTATCTTCTTCCGGAAACTCCTTGCCCTTGTTCTTGGAGACCATGGCGCTTCTAAACTGAAAACAGATCTGGCAGAAAACAGCTCGAAACAAAACACGACGAGAAAACGATATTACGGACCTCCAGGGGTCCGGGGAATTATATAGCAAATATTTTTACGATAAAAGGAAGGTTCCAGGCCGAAAACGAGTGGAAACGGGACAACGAGGCGGCCAGACCATAGGTCGGCGCGGCCAAGTGGGGCCCGCGCGGCCTATGGTGGCACGCCCTCGTGCGTCTTTTCCACTCCGTTTCGATTCCATAATTTTTCATATTTTCCAAAAACAGCAAAAATAATGTTCGGAAAGGTAAACGCGGACTTTTTATTACCTATACTGTTACCTATTCAAAGTCCAGTTCTGGCGGACTGTCAATTTGTCCTTTGATGAAGGCCTCCGGTGTTTCCACTTGAATAATATCAACATCAACATTATAAGAATCACCCGAGATATAATGCTTGAGTCTTTGTCCATTCACCACTTGTGTGGCATTGCCTTGGAGAGAGCTAATTTTAATTGCTCCTGAACGATACACCTCCTCAACAACATATGGTCCTTCCCACTTCGAGAGTAATTTCCCTGCAAAGAATCTGAGACGAGACCGATACAATAGAACTTGATCTCCAACATTAAATTCTCTTTTGATGATCCTTCTATCATGCCATTTCTTAACTTTTTCTTTAAAGAGTTTAGCATTTTCATAAGCTTCACTTCTCCATTCATCTAGAGAACTTAATTGCAACAACCTCTTATTACCGGCTAATTTAGGATCTTTATTTAATTCTCTAACAGCCCAATAAGCTTTGTGCTCTAGTTCTAAAGGTAAATGACAAGCTTTTCCATAAACCATTTTATAAGGTGACATTCCCATAGGATTTTTATAAGCAGTTCTATAAGCCCATAACGCTTCTTTCAATTTGCTAGGCCAATTCTTTCTAGATTTATTAACAGTCTTACCCAAGATAGCTTTAATCTCTCTATTTGATAATTCTACTTGACCGCTAGTTTGAGGGTGATAAGCAGAAGCAATTCTATGATTAATACCATACTTAGCAAGAGTTTTTCTAAAACCTCCATGAATGAAATGAGAACCTCCATCAGTCATAATATATCTAGGTACTCCAAATCTAGGAAATATAATATCTACCAGCATTTTTATAGAGGTCTCACCATCAGCACTTTTTGTAGGTATAGCTTCTACCCATTTAGTAACATAATCAACAACGACAAGTATATGAGTGTTACCGTCTGAAGAAGGGAAAGGTCCCATGAAGTCGAATCCCCAACAATCGAATGGTTCAATAACAAGAGTATAATTCATAGGCATTTCATTGCGTCTAGAGATATTACCAACTCTTTGACATTCATCACAAGATAAAATAAATTTCCTTGCATCTTTGAAGAGTGTTGGCCAATAAAAACCTGATTGTAGAACCTTTTGCGCGGTTCTATCTCCAGCGTGATGTCCTCCATAAACACTTCCATGACATTTATTCAATATCTCCTGTTGTTCATATTCAGGAACACATCTTCGCATAATACCATCCACTCCTTCTTTATATAAGTGTGGGTCATCCCAAAAATAATGCCTCAAGTCATAAAAGAATTTCCTCCTTTGCTGAGCTGAAAAGGTTGGAGGCAAATACTTCGAAACAATAAAGTTAGCATAATCTGCATACCAAGGGCTCTCTCGCGAGCTCACCTTTATTACAGCCAATTGTTCATTTGGAAAACTATCATTAACAGGAACAGGATCATAAGCAATATTTTCCAATCTAGACAAATTATCAGCAACAGGATTATCAGCACCTTTCCTATCTATAATATGTAAATCAAATTCTTGCAAAAGAAGTACCCATCTAATAAGCCTTGGCTTAGCATCTTTCTTTGTCATAAGGTATCTAATTGCAGCATGATCAGTATGAATTGTAACTTTTGAATCAACAATATAAGGTCTAAACTTATCACAAGCAAAGACTACAGCTAACAATTCTTTTTCAGTTGTAGCATAATTTCTTTGAGCAACATCAAGAGTCTTACTAGCATAATGAATAACATTTAATTTTTTATCTACTCGCTGTCCAAGAACAGCGCCTACAGCAAAATCACTAGCATCACACATAATTTCAAAAGGCAAATTCCAATCAGGAGGTTCAACTACAGGAGCAGTTGTTAAGGCTTTCTTTAAAGTTTCAAAAGCTTCCTTACAATCATCATCAAAAACAAAAGGTACATCTTTTTGAAGAAGATTAGTAAGAGGCTTTGAAATTTTAGAGAAATCTTTAATAAATCTCCTATAAAACCCAGCATGACCAAGAACACTACGAATACCTTTAACATCCCTCGGATAGGGCATCTTCTCAATCGCTTCAACTTTAGCTCTATCAACTTCAATACCTTTCTCAGAAATTTTATGTCCCAATACAATTCCTTCATTAACCATAAAGTGGCATTTCTCCCAATTAAGAACAAGGTTAGTTTCTTCACATCTCTGCAAAACTTTATCGAGGTTTCGCAGGCAATTATCAAAAGAATTCCCATAGACAGAAAAATCATCCATGAACACCTCTACAATACTTTCGCAAAAACCATGAAAAATAGCAGACATGCATCTTTGAAAAGTAGCAGGAGCATTACATAAACCAAAAGGCATACGCCTATAAGCATAAGTTCCATAAGGACAAGTAAAAGTGGTTTTCTCTTGATCTTTAGCTTTAACAGCAATTTGTGAAAACCCAGAATAACCATCAAGAAAGCAAAAATGAGTATTTTTAGACAACCTCTCTAACATTTGATCAATAAAGGGTAAAGGGTAATGATCTTTCTTAGTAACTTTATTAACTTTTCGAAAATCAATGCACATTCTATAACCTACAACTATTCTTTGAGGAATAAGCTCATCATTATCATTAGGCACAACAGTCATTCCTCCTTTCTTAGGGACACAATGAACAGGACTAACCCATCTACTATCAGCAATAGGATATATAATACCAGCTTCAAGGAGTTTTAATACCTCGTTCCTTACCACTTCCTTCATCTTCGGAATTAGACGACGTTGATGTTCAACAACAGGCTTTGCATCTTCTTCCATATTAATAGCATGTTGGCAAATAGAAGGAGAAATCCCTTTCAAATCATCAAGAGTATAGCCAATAGCTCCTCGGTGTTTCTTCAATATTTCCAATAACCTTTCTTCCTCAATCTCTGAAAGCTTAGAACTAATAATAACAGGATATATTTTCTTATCATCAATATGAGCATATTTAAGATTATCAGGTAAAGGCTTTAGATCAAAAACAGGATCTTCCTTCGGTGGTGGTGTTGTACCCAGATCTTCCACCGGTAAATCATGCTTGAGAATAGGTTGGCGAAGAAAAATTTCCTCAAGCTCATCTCTTTCTTTCCTAAAAGCTTCACTTTCACTATTCTCCAAATGTTGCTGCAAAGGGTTATTAGGAACAAGAACAATAGATGCACACTGCTCCATTTTAAAATCATTACTAGGCAAGTCAACTTTATAAGGAGTTTTGGTAAATTTAGAAAAGTTAAATTCATAAGGTTCACCAGCAAATCTAGTCAAAATTTTCTCTTTCTTACAATCTATAATAGCTCCACAAGTATTTAGAAAAGGTCTACCAAAAATGATAGGACAATGATCACTAGCAGCAGAACCAAGTACCAAAAAGTCAGCAGGATATTTAATCTTACCACATAGAACTTCCACATCTCGAACAATACCAATTGGAGAAATAGTTTCTCTATTAGCCAGATGAATAACCACATCAATATCTTCAAGTTCACAAGAACCAATTTCGTGCATAATCTCCGTGTAAAGTTCATAAGGTATAGCACTAACACTTGCACCAATATCACATAAACCATAATAGCAATGATCACCAATTCTAACAGATAGCATAGGAACACTAACTTGTTTGGATTTATTAGGATGTGAAACAATATTAGAAGCATCTTCACAGAAAATAATATGACCATCCTCCACATTTTCAGTCACAAGATCTTTAACTATAGCAACAGCAGGTTCAATTTTAATTTGTTCTTCAGGTTCTTTAGGTTTCTTTTCACTTTTATTAACTGCACTAGATATGACAGAGTACTCCTTCATTTTAGCAGGGAAAGGAGTTTTTTCAATATAAGCTTCAGGAATAACATTATCAACAGTTTCAATCACTACACATTTGTTTACAGATGAATCAATTTTATCTTTATACGGTTCATGATACTTATCAAAATTCTTCTTAGGCAGTTCATAATGAGAGGCAAAAGCTCTATAAAGATTTGCAACAACTTGGGAATCAAGACCATATGTAGCACTCATATTACGAAATTTATCAGTATCCATAAAAGCTTCAATGCATTTATAATCATAAATTATACCTGATTCTCTATCTTTGTCGTTCTCCCATCCTTCAGTATTTTCTTGGATCCGATCAAGAAGGTCCCTTTTAAACTCTTCATTCTTGCGTGTAAATGATCCAGAACAAGAAGTATCCAGCAAGGTCTTGTCTTGAAAAGAAAGTCTTGCATAGAAATTATCAATAATAACATTACCAGGAAGCTCATGAATGGGGCATTTGAGCATTAAAGACTTCAATCTCCCCCAAGCTTGGGCAATACTTTCTCCATCATGAGGCCAGAAATTATATATGCGGTTCCGATCTTTGTGAATTTCACTTGGAGGATAAAATTTGGAATAGAATAAAGGCACAATGTCCTCCCAATCAATAGAATCACCATTCTTCAGCAATTTATACCAGTGCGCCGCTTTACCAGACAGCGATATAGTGAATAGTTTCTTCCTAACTTCATTCATGGAAATACCTGCACATTTGAATAAACCACATAATTCATGCAAAAACAGTAAATGATCACCAGGATGGACAGTTCCATCCCCTTCATAGCGGTTATCCATAACACGTTCAATAATTTTCATAGGTATTTTATATGGTACTACTTCCTCACCTGGCGCTTCATCCACTACCGTTGCAGTAGTAGTAGATTTCCCAAATAGAAATTGAAGAGAAGATCTCTCCATAATGATTATAGCAGCAGGCAGAAATAAAATCAGCACAAACAGTAAAGGTTTTCCTTACCAATTCCACTTACCAATAGCGCTTCACTCCCCGGCAACGGCGCCAGAAAATAGTCTTGATGACCCACAAGTATAGGGGTGTATCGTAGTACTTTCGATAAATAAGAGTGTCGAACCCAACGAGGAGCAGAAGGTGTTGACAAGCAGTTTCGATGAAGGATTCACTGTAAATGCTCACAGACAAGTATTCAGGGGTTTTGATATTGCAGATAAATAAAGTACAAGTAAATAAAATGCGAGAGAAATAATTGCAGCGAGTGGCCCAATCCTTTTAGCACAAAGGACAAGCCGGTTTGATTACTTATAATGACCAAACGTTCCTGAGGACACACGGGGATTTTAGTCTAGTGCTTTCGCTACATACGCTGATTAATCTTCATTGTTTTGATAAGTGTTGTGTGGGTGAACCTATGCTAATGCACCGCCCTTCCTAGGACTAATACATACTTGTGATTATACCCCTTGCAAGCATCCGCAACTACAAGAAAGTAATTAAGATAAATCTAACCACAGCCTTAAACTCTGAGATCCTGCGATCCCTCCTGCATCGATATACTAACGGGGCTTAGGTTTCTGTCACTCCGGCAACCCCGCAATTAGCAACCGAATACAAGATGCACTCCCCTAGGCCCATAAATGGTGAAGTGTCGTGTAGTCGATGTTCACACGACACCACTAGAAGAATGACACCACAACTTAAATATCATAACATTGAATATTACTCAACCATAATTCACTACTAGCATTTAGACTTCACCCATGTCCTCAAGAACTAAACGAACTACTCACGAGACATCATATGGAATACAATCAGAGGTGATATGATGATGAATAACAATCTGAACATAAACCTTGGTTCAATGGTTTCACTCAATAGCATCTACAACAAGTATAGAATAACACCGGGAGAGTTTCCCCTATCAAACAATCAAGATCAAACCCAAATCGTTACAGCGGTGACGAGGTGCTGCGGTGGTGATGGCGGTGTAGATGGTGGAGACGATGGTGATGATGATGGAGATGATGTCCAGCTCGATGACGATGGCGATGGCGTCGATTTCCCCCTCCGGGAGGGAATTTCCCGGCGGATTCCTGCCCGCCGGAGAGCTCTTCTGGTGCTCTCCGCCCGCAGAGGCGGCTGTAACCCTTCGTGAGGATCCCTCTGTGGCTTAGGTTTTCGGGACGAAGGAGTACGCGAAGAAAAGGAGGCGAAAGGGGTCGTGGGCCCCCATAGGGTGGCGCGGCCAGGGCCTGGGCCGCGCCGCCCTATGGTCTGGGCCCACTGTGGCCCTCCTCTTCTTCCCCTTCTGCTCCCTCCGTCATCTGGAAAAATAGGAATTTTCGTGAAATTCCCTTCCACATTGATCTTCCGAAATATTGCGTTCTGACGGTGCTTTTTCCAGCAGAATCCTGGCTCCGGTGCTTGATCCTCCAATGATGATGAAACATGCAAAATAGATGAAATAACATAAGTATTGTGTCCCAATATGAAATATATCAATGAATAACAGCAAATTATGATACAAAATAGTGATGCAAATTGGACGTATCAGGTGCAGCGGTGTTGGCGGCAATCTTGGCAAGCTTCTTGGGACACTCTTTGGAGTAGTGGCCCACAACTCCACATTCGTAGCAGTTTACCGTTGACTTGTCCTTCGGGGTGACGGGGATGGCATTGCTTCCAGTCCTCGGGCCAGTGTTGGTGTTGTTCCCATTGTTGATGTGGTGTTGGTGGTTGTTGTTGTTGTTGTTGCCTCCGGGCTTCGGGGGTCCTCCGTTGTTGTTGCTGTAGTTGGGGCGATAAGTCTGCGCAGGTGGCCTGTTGTTTCTGGGGGTGAATCCTCCAGAGGAGTTATTGCGGTGCTTCTGGGTATGGTGGGGTCCATTCTGGTTCATCATTCTACGTTTGCGGTTCTCATTGGCCTGATGCAGCTTTCCTTCCATCTGTATGGCTGAGTCCACGAGGGCTTCGAGGTCAGCGAACGGAATATTCACTAACACCGTTTGCATCTCGTCGTGCAGTCCGTTCAGAAATCTTTCCTTTCTTTTCTCATTTGTGTCGGTCTCGTCCGGGGCGTACCTTGACAGAGTGAGAAACCTGTCGCGGTATTCCACCACGGACATTCTTCCTTGCTTGAGTTCACGGAACTCGTCTCTCATTTTCTTGATTAATCCTTGAGGCACATGGTACTTGCTGAACTTCAGCTTGAAGTCCTCCCATGTCATCATTTGTCCCGCATTCATTGCACGGGGACTATTCCACCAGGCTCTTGCAGGTCCTGACAGGTAGTGGGTGGCAAACAATACTTTTTCTGCGGCTTCAACTCCCGCAACTTCAAGGTTGTTCTCTATTGTCTGGAGCCAGTCATCAGCATCCAAGGGTTCTTCGGTTTTGCTGAACATTGGAGGGTTAGTGTTCTGGAAATTCTTCAGCTTTGACCCAGGGTGATCGTGGTTTCCACGGCCTTGATTGTTCTGAGCTAGCTGTTGCAGAGCAGTGATATTGGCCTGCCTTTCAGCGCGTTCGCCTCTCTGTCTTCCATCATGAGCTGCAGCATCTGCATCAGCGCATCTTGGTTTGCGTTGCGATTTGGGGGTGCCATCTGAACAGGTAGATAGATCATGAGGTAAGAGGGAATTTTCTATGGCTTATTTTGAGTTAGGTTTAAACTTAAAACTTGAAATATTTTTGTGATGAACATAGCACACACTTTATTTATTCACAACAAACATCACACATTACAAGTTAAAGCACTAAGGGTTTTAAGAACCCTTCTTCCATAAACTACGATACATGGTGCGGGATACAACTCACACCTACGTAAGTGAAGCTAGTGCAACTATTCCTCATTGTCTTCATCCACATCGATGGGAATGATCCCATCCTCTGCAGCCTCCAGAAACTCGTAGTCCTCCTCATCGGTGAACTCGTCATCCTCAAAGTCGTTGTCGTCACTCAGGAAGTCATCGCCTCCTTGGATGTCTTCTCCATCCTCCTCCATCTCCTGGATCTGGTCCTGCTGTGTCCGGACAGTCACCTCTAAGGTGCGAATCTTCTCGCGAAGACGGGTGATAGTAGCGACATTCTTGGCGCGCTGCAGGCGGAGTGACCGGCGGTCCTTGGCGAGTAGCCTGATGGCGTCAGCATGATGAGCCAAAGCCATCTAGGCACGGTGGGCACGGACACGTGTCAGCTCCAGGTCCTTCCTGGTTTCATGAAGCATAAAGTCCAAATGCTGCACATGGATCTTGAGCACCGGGTGCGAAGAGAGTGCCATGGGTTCTCCCATGGTGTCGTGCCTCGCGAAGTGGGCGAAGCGGCTTCCCCGGAGTGCGGCGATGTTCTGTCCGCACACCCGAGCAAGTCCCTCCTGAAGGGCGTGAGCAAGACCGTCCACCCAGCTGTATGCCTTGAAGGAGAAAAGGATCCTCTCCGAGATGGGAGGTTCCGAGCTTCCCTTCAAGTCAGCGGTGATCATCCACTGCTGTTCCCCAGCGGGGGTGTTGTGGATCCGGACTCCGTGGAACTGGGGAGGTGGGCGTTCAAGCTTCTCGGACACTAGGTACAAGTCGCGCTCAAACACCAGACTTCCTCCGTTTTCCAGATCGTAGGTCTCCGTCTGGACGTAAGGCTCCATCTGAAAGTGAAATGGATAAGTAAGTTAGAGATGTGAACAAGTGTGGCACATTTTAATGGATTTATAAGGAGGTGCATGGCTTATTATTTTTAAGAAGATCTGGTAGAGAAGAAAATGAATAAGTTTTTCACAAATACTCCCTTCATTTGCTTTAGAAACTAAAATTTTCCGAACGTCCATTCTAACTAGGGTCTCCTAAGGTCAAACAATGGCTCTGATACCAACTTGTCAACACCCGGATTTTTAGGTCCAGATGCCTATTATGCCGTACATCGCAATCCCAGGAATATTGTTGTTGCGAGACATAATAGTTGAATACCATAGAGTCATCATTTATTACAACACATGATTGTCTTACAAAGATGGATCACATGATCCAATATTACAATAGTAGTTGATCTATTGATCAACGAACATCACAAAGAGCGGAAGCGAAGTAGTAGTGGCTATCTAATCCACAGGCCAACGCTTGACGTCAGGAGCGGTCCTAGTTGTCGTAGACGTTCTGCTGTCCATCTTCCTCGTACAGCTGTTCACCTTCATAGTCTGGCCATTTGAATAGCCAGGGACAAAGCCATGAGTACTTTTAAGTACTCGCAAACTAATACTATTGTAAGCACTATCAATTGTGGAAAGGGATACTAAGCTCTAGGTTTATTTGCATAAAGCCAAGTTTATTTCATAAACATTTAGTAAAGATGCTTGAATCACTAGACTAACTCAAGTGGGAACATTAGTGTCATTCCCACAACTCTGTTGTGATTCAATTGAAAATCACCATTCACCTTTCAAATTCAAGTCACCCGTCATATGTCACATGTTTGAAATTGGTCTGATGACGGAACAGTATGGCCTTTCCAATCGTCCGTAACCGTGGACACGGCTATTCGAATAGTTCTACACTCGCAGAGGTCGTACACTTGTGCCACAATATTTGCAATAATCCGTCAGGGTTAGCTGGCCCTGATTTATCATACTCCGTATGCGGACTACCAACCATAACCTTTCACTTATATACTCTAGTACAGGCACCTCTCCCCATGAGCTTGGCCTCCTGGTGAAGACACCGTCAGCCTGGGAACTGCACAGGGCTTGGGCCGAACAATTCACCTCAATCATGTCATTTCATATCATCTCATATTTCTTTGGAGGCAGCCCTTGGCATAACCCCGATGACGCTTGTTTAGAGGGAACCCATACTAAAGCACATAAATTTCTAGTTAAGCCCTTACCCATTTTGGGTATTGTGGGGGTACTTTCAAAATTGGAATGGTATCGCATCCGAACCCAACCATCAGTTTTATATCAAAAATCACCATCTTCTCTTGGTCATATTCACCTTCAAAGTCATTCCATGGAATGAACCATCATTCCAAGGTTTCAACTTTATTTCAAAGTCACATGTTCCCATCTAGAGTAGTCAAGTTTTAATTGATTAGCGCTAGCAACTATTTCATGAGGGGTGCTAAGTATCTTGGAGCTTACTAGGCTAAGTGTGATTTTCTTGTACTACTCTATAATTCAACCAAGTGAATCATAAACCAAAAAGTAACTTTGATAAATAAAATCAAGTAAAACTTGCAAAGTTAAAACTTTGGGATAAGTTCATAAAGTAAAATGTAATGGTGCCTTGCTCTAGTAGAGCTTTGCACAATGATGGTTAGCCAGTTTGTTAGCTTGCCAACAAAGTAGCTTGCATTAGTCTAGCTTGCAAGAATATTAGCTTGCAAGAGTATTATCTTGCTTGTAGGGGTAATAGCTTGCAAGAATATTAGCTTGCCCTGGTAATAGCTGGCATTAATAATAGCTTGCCTTGATTGGTGAGGTGATCAAAGTGTTCTTCTTCTTCCTCTTGGTAGAATACTTCCTCCTCTTGATAGTCTCCGGTACTAGCGTCTATAAACGAATACGAGGATACAATCACCAAACAATACTTAAGTACTCTTAATTAGCCTTAGTGGCTCACACAAGGATCTAGCATTACTACTTAACATTTATCACAAGATTATGCTAGGGTTTCCTTATTTAGTAATAGGAAAATAATTTCCTCTTATTGAAAATGATGTTAGGGTTTCTCTTTGGTTTTGTGAGAAATAATTTCCTCTCATTGAATTCTTCTTAGGATTTAATTCCTCTTATGAATAATATATGACCTAGGTTGACTAAAGTCAACCTCTTCATACTTATCATTTGAGAAAAATGATTTAAATGAGGTTCCATATCTCATGTAATTTAATACTATCATGGTAGTGATTTAATGCCACCAAATAATTCAATATGAGGTTACATAGACCATGATTACTACTTCATATTGAATTACTTGAGAGCAAGATTTAAATGAGAGGAATATCTCTCATATGATTTAACACCTAGTTGTAACTAATTTAAAGGACTACTCTTGAGGTGATTTAATATTCTTAAATAACCAGGGATGATCCCCTGTTGACCAAGGTCAACACTTCACAATTAGTATTTGAGAAAAGTGAGTTAAATGAGATTCATTATCTCATGTGATTTAATTAACCTTTGGAAAATTTAAATACTATTTAGATTTAAAATCTATAAGTGAGCAAGATGAGCCTAGGAAATTAAAGGTCAATACATTATTTCATTTTATTTGAGAAAGATGATTGAAATGAGGTGAGCACCTCATACCAATTTAATAACACCTTACAGTGGTTTAATATCATTAATAAATTTAATGTGAGTTTTAATTGACCATGGTATCTACCTCATATTAATTTGGTTGAGGCAAGATTTAAATGAGACCAAAGTATCTCATATGATTTAATAACTAGGTTTGGAATATTTAAATACTACTTATGAGAATGATTAAATATTTTCAAATAGGAACCTATGGGTTAATAATATATGTGTTATTAATTCTTATTGAACTATTTGGATTAATGATTTTAGTGAGAGGCTATACCTCATATAAGTTAAACTATCATCTAAATGATTTAAAAACTCTAAGTAACCAAGCATGAGACTTATTTGACCAAGGTCAGTATCTCTAGTTGAATTACTTAGGATCACAATTTAAATGAGAGAGAAGCCCCCATACTATTTAAATAATTCTATGTGTATGTATTAAATAGGCTAGAAATAGTTCCATAGCCATTATTTAACTCTAGTCCATGATCATGCAAAACAACTATGCTATATTTTTGCATAAACAATTAGATTATGTCAAATGTGATTTATTAGAGTTGGAATCAACTTAAAATCATTTATAGATAATTTCTAATATTTATTTGAAGTTAGAAAAGGCCCTGCCTTGTTATTTTTATTATTTAAATTTAATTTCGAATTTGGACATGAGGCCAGTGACATTGTTTAGATAATTTCATGAGCTTTCTAAATATATAAAATTTGCTAGATTTGGTTTGGTAGATTTCAAACTATTCAAAAATTACTAAAGCATCTGCAGGGAATTCGAAATTAAACAGAATTTCATTTTTGAATTATTGGGCTTGGCGGGAAAGCAAATAGGCCGAAACGGGCGAAACAGACTTGGGCCGGCCCAACTAACGCTGACCACGCAGCGGGCCGCCTGACAGGGGGTCCCACGCGTCAGTGACTTGCAAACACCGAATCGGTACGTGTTATGTGATCCGTTCGATCAGACCGATCGAGCGGCCGTGGAGCTTCGTCGTCTCCGACGAGATCCCGCGTGCTGGCGGCGTACCTAGGGGGTCGGAGGGCGCTGTGGGTCGCCGGAGGTCGATGGCGAGGTTCGAGGCGACGTTGGCGAGGTAGAAGAGGCTCCTGGTACAGTGGCGGAGCTTGGGGAGGCGCGGATCGATGGCGAGGATCTGCGGGCTCCGGCGGCTCCGAGCTTCAAATTGGGGCGACTCCGGCGATGGCTGGTGAAATTGACTGGTGGAGGAGGCTCAGTGAGAAGAGGGGAGTGGATGGTGTGCAGCGAGAAGGAGCCGATCGTCTCCATTTATAGAGTCGAGGGGTGGCCGTGGGGTGCTGGGAAGGTCGACCATGGGCTCGACGCTTCTGGCGATCGAAGGGGCAAGCTATGGAGCGCAGCTTGTAGGCGACGTCTAGGCGGTGCTAGCGCGCTTGATGGCGCGTCCAATGATGGTCTGTGGCGAGCTGGCGACGATGGTGTCCTTGCAGTACCGTGGCGGACGATCTTGATCATGGCGGTGGCTACGGTGCAGGGGCAGGCCTGGGGGTTTGTCTAGCGTGTAGAGGGCGGGGAGGCGGTGCTCGATGCAGGCGTAGCTTGGCCAGAGAAGGACGGGGGTGCTCGAGCGCTTGGCGTACTGGCGATGCCAGAGCGTGGTCACCGCGCGTGCTGGCATGGTTTTGGTCGTGCAGAGCGTGCGTGTTCTGGCCAGTAGCATGCGTCTCTTTGCCTAGGGCTGGTACGAGCGTGTTTAGGGTGGTGAGAGCTACCTATTTGACATGGTAGGGCTGGCCAGAGAGAGGTAGAGAGGATTAGTGGCAAAGGGGGTGGCATGGTGCACGGCATGGTGAAGAAAAGGTGCTCCCCTCACTTTAATCGACATGAGCAAGTACATGCACTGATGCAGGGGTTGCAGAGGGGTGTGATGATCACCAAATGAAAGGGGTTTAGGTCAGGAACCAAAGGATAATAGCATGTATCACAAATTCCAGATTGTGCACACAAGGTGCTCGACACAATGGCCGCATGAAGAAAATGTTGGAATTTTGGAATTCTTTTTGGTGGAGCTCAATCATATAAATAATGTGAAACATTGGTGGTGGTGGTGGTGGATTTGGTGAAGGTTTACAAGAATTCCAAAATGGGGTCATCTTCACATAGTTTCAAAGTCTCCACTTGTCAACACTATTCTGGTCAACCTGGTCAAAGTTAGCATGTGTGGTCAACATGAAAGTTGTAGACCTTGACATGGTCTTGGATGACATGGCATTGGTTGACTAAGTTTAGTTTAAGAATTGAGAAATACAGAGGGGTAAAGTGGGGAACATTTTATAAAATGGCCAAATGACCATTATCACATGTATGTTGATTTTGAGATTTGCTTTGATTTGATTTTGGTTTCTTTGATGCAATTGTGTTTGTTTATCATATATAAGAGTTTTACAAACAATAGATCAAGCAATGGTGGCCTTTGGTGAAGATTTTGCAAAATTGGGTTATGTGTATGTGAGTTAAAATTGGAATTATCTCACCATTTGAATTCTCTCCATTTGATTTGACTTTTGTTGACTCTAATGTGGTTCTTATTAGTTTAGAAACATTTTAAGAGCATTGAAACCAATTCAAATGATCTTGTTCAAAGATTTGCAAATTTGGCCTTAATACATAAGAGATGATGTGTCACTTTTTACTAAACTTGTAAATGGTTGATCTTGCTTCACTTGGACATGGGTTAGGGTCCATTTAGGGTTATATTAGGTTTAGAGATGGTTTCACACCATTTAGTCAAGGTTTAGAGACATAGGTCAAGGTTTGGTGAAATGACTATGTGTCACATATGCTTTTATGCATATGTTGCCTTTGATTTTCAATTTGACTTGGTTTGACCCAATTGGTGTTGTTGAGTGTTGAAATGGTATATGGAAGTGATCCAACCATTTACCATAAGTCCTAGGGTCAATTTTCTTAAATTCCCAAATTTGCTATTTTACTCTCATATGCCTCTATGGCATTTTTAATCTCTTTTTATTTTATTGGAAAACAACTTGATTTAGGTTTGATAGGTACTAGGTAAGGTGTGTAAGGGTTTTCCAAACCCCTAACCAAAGTATAGGAGCTTAGGGTAAAGATTTCTAAAATAGCCATAGGCACATATGCCTTTTTCTTATTTAACTTCCTTTTATTTTATTTTAATTTGGATGATGAAAAGAGGGGTGAGGTTTTAGGGTTTAGGATTATTTCAAATACTACTAACAAGCAATCATGGCAATAGCACAAGAATTAAGCAGGATTATTATTTACCAAACTTAATTTAATAAAAGTTTTTGTTGGTTCCAAAATTTGGAACTAGGGAAATTTGTTTATTTTGTGTTGAATTTTCTGGGATGTTACAATTTGCAATGCTACATGTTGTGTTTGGTGGGATCCGATGAATCTAAAATATTATGTCAAGTTGATTATCAATCTATCATATATGTGTTGTTTATGTTCTTGCATGCTCTCCATTGCTAGTAGAGGCTCTGGCCAAGTTGATACTTGTAACTCTAAGAGGGGGTATTTATGCTCGATAGTGGGTTCATGCCTCCATTTAATCTGGGACAGTGACAGAAAGTTCTAAGGTTGTGGATGTGCTGTTGCTACTAGGGATAAAACATCGATGCTTTGTCTAAGGATATTTGTGTTGATTACATTACGCACCATACTTAATGCAATTATCTGTTGTTTACAACTTAATACTAGAGGGGGTGCGGATGCTAACCCAAGGTGGATTATTTAGGCATAGATGCATGCTAGATAGCTGTCTATGTACTTTGTCGTAATGCCCTGATTAAATCTCATAGTAATCATCATTGATATGTATTGAATCTTTATTTGTCAATTGCCCACCTGTAATTTGTTCACCCAACATGTTAGTTATCTTATTGGAGAGACACCACTAGTGAACTGTGGACCCCGGTCCATTCTTTTACATCTGAATACAATCTACTTCAATCATTGTTCTTACTGTTCTTTGCAAACAAACACCATCTTCCACTCGATACGCTTAATCCTTTGTTTTCAGCAAGCCGGTGAGATTGACAACCTCACTGTTACGTTGGGGCGAAGTATCTTAATTGTGTTGTGTAGGTTCCACGTTGGCGCCGGTTTCCCGTGTTGCGCCGCACTACACTCCTCCACCAACAACCTTCACGTGCTTCTTGGCTCCTACTGGTTCGATAACCTCAGTTTCTTTCTGAGGGAAAACTTGCTGCTGTACGCATCACACCTTCCTCTTGGGGTTCCCAACGGACGTGTGCTTCACGCGTTATCACCTCGCCGTATCCAAGTTGATGAACCAGTGAGCTTGGTCTCTCGTCACTAGCTCCACAACCGCCGCTGCCTCTTCCTCCATCTTGGGGTTCTTTGTGGCCACCTCCGCCTCGCCACTACCACCAACGTGCGATTTGCGCGGTGGGCCGTTGCCGAGGAGGATTGGCGTTAATCACTGCATCACCAATTACACTGGGACAACAAAAGGGCCGTTTGGTTTGGCCCGACCCAAACGGACAACAAGGAGGATGCAGCCGCATTTTTGTCCACAAGCACTAGTTTACTCCATGTTATGTCTAATCGATGAGTACTTATGCATGACTGTGCATGTAACGTGTCCGCAGGTTTCACTGGATTCTGCTAATAATTCAGTTTGACAGCTCCAAAGTTCTCCTCATGGCCTCTTTGAATATGGAACCAAAGAATTGGCTCAGCATAATATTAATACTGCAAAAGTAGCAAACCTAGCATCTTTAACTTCCTCAGGCATAACTTTCAGTTTTAAAAGATCAACATCAAGAGCAAGACTATCAACCTTAGAAGCAAGAACATCAATTTTACCAAGCTTTTCTTCGACAGTTTTATTAAAAGCAGTTTGTGTACTAATAAATTATTTAAGCATGACTTCAAGACCAGAGGGTACACTCTTATTATTGTTGTAAGAATTACCATAAGAATTACCATAACCACTACCATTATTAGAAGGATATGGCCTATAGTTGTTGTTACCATAATTATTCCTATAAGCATTGTTGTTAAAATTATTATTCTTAATGAAATTCACATCAACATTTTCTTCTTGAGCAACCAATGAAGCTAAAGAAACATTATTAGGATCAATATGAGATCTACCATTTGCAAGCATAGACATAATAGCATCAATCTTATCACCCAAAGAAGAGGTTTCTTCAACAGAATTTACCTTCTTACCTTGAGGAGTTCTTTCAGTGTGCCATTCAGAGTAATTGATCATCATATCATCAAGAAGCTTTGTCGCGCGCCCAAGGTGATGGACATAAAAGTACCTCCAGCAGCTGAATCCAATAGGTTCCTCGAGGAAAAATTCAATCATGCATAAAAGGTTTGGATGATCATCCAAGTAGTCACTCCATGGGTTGGGCAATTCTTTACCAAAGATTTCATTCTCTCCCATGCTTGAGAAACATGTTCATTATCAAATTGTTTAAAGTTCATAATGCTACTTCTCAAAGATATAATCTTAGCAGGAGGATAATATTTACCAATAAAAGCATCTTTACATTTAGTCCATGAATCAATACTATTTTTAGGCAAAGAAAGCAACCAATCTTTAGCTCTTCCTCTTAATGAGAAAGGAAACAATTTCAGTTTTATAATATCACCATCTATATCCTTATACTTTTGCATTTCACAAAGTTCAACAAAATTATTAAGACGGGCAGCATCATCATCAGTACTAACACCAGAAAATTGCTCTCTCATAACAAGATTCAGTAAAGCAGGTTTAATTTCATAGAATTCTGCTATAGTAGCAGGTGGAGCAATAGGAGTACTTATAAAATCGTTATTATTTGTGCTAGTGAAATCACACAACTTAGTATTTTCAGGAGTATTCATCTTAACAGTAGTAAAAGTAAACTAAGCAAGTAGAATAAAATAAAGTAAAGACAAGTAACTAATTTTTTGTGTTTTTGATATAGAGCTAGTAAATAAGACAGAAAGTAAAGCAACTAATTTTTTTGTGTTTTCGGATATAAAGCAAACAATACAGTAAATAAAATAAAGTAAAGCAAGACAAAAACAAAGTAAAAAGATTGGATGTGGAGACTCCCTTGCAGCGTGTCTTGATCTCCCTGGCAACGCCGAAAAAGAGCTTGATAACGCGTGAAGCACACGTCCGTTGGGAACCCCAAGAGGAAGGTGTGATGCGACAGAACAAGTTTTCCCTCGTAAGAAACCGAGGTTATCGAACCAATAGGAGCCAAGAAGCACGTGAAGGTTGTTGGTGGAGGAGTGTAGTGCGGCGCAACACCAGTGAAACCGGCCAACGTGGAACCCGCACAACACAATCAAGATACTTTGCCCCAACGTAACAAGAGGTTGTCAATCTCACCGGCTTGCTGAAAACAAAGGATTAAGCGTATCGAGTGGAAGATGGTGTTTGTTTGCAAAGAAAAGTAAAGAACAATGATTGTAGATTGTATTCATATGTAAAAGAATGGACCGGGGTCCACAGTTCACTAGTGGTGTCTCTCCAATAAGATAACTAACATGCAGGTGGGCAATTGACAAATAAAGATTCAATACATATCAATGATGATTACTATGAGATTTAATCAGGGCATTACGACAAAGTACATAGACCGCTATCCAGCATGCATCTATGCCTAAATAATCCACCTTCGGTTAGCATCCGCACCCCTCCAGTATTAAGTTGTAAACAACAGATAATTGCATTAAGTATGGTGCGTAATGTAATCAACACAAATATCCTTAGACAAAGCATCGATGTTTTATCCCTAGTAGCAACAGCACATCCACAACCTTAGAACTTTCTGTCACTGTCCCAGATTAAATGGAGGCATGAACCCACTATCGAGCATAAATACTCCCTCTTGGAGTTACAAGTATCAACTTGGCCGGAGCCTCTACTAGCAACGGAGAGCATGCAAGAACATAAACAACACATATATGATAGATTGATAATCAACTTGACATAATATTCTAGATTCATCGGATCCCACCAAACACAACATGTAGCATTACAAATAGATGATCTTGATCATGTTAGGCAGCTCATAAGATCTAAAAAATGATAGCACAAGCGGAGAAGACAACCATCTAGCTACTGCTATGGACCCATAGTCCAAGGATGAACTACTCGCGCATCAATCCGGAGGCGGGCATGATGATGTAGAGCCCTCCGTGATGATTCCCCTCTCCGGCAGGGTGCCGGAGGCGATCTCCGAATCCCGAGATGGGATTGGCGGCGCGGCGTCTCGGAAGGTTTTCCGTATCGTGGCTCTCGCATGCAGGGTTTTGGCGATGAAGGCTTTAAGTAGGCGGAAGGGAGTCGAGGTCACGGGGCCCCACACGCTAGGTCCGCGCGGCCCCCTTAGGCCACGCCGCCCAGTGTGGCGGCGCCCGTGGCCCCACCCGCCTCTCCTGGAAGCTTCGTGGAAAAATAGGACCGGGCGTTGATTTCGTCCAATTCCGAGAATATTTCCTTTGTAGGATTTCTGAAACCAAAAATGAGAAAATAGCAACTGGCGCTTCGGCATCTTGTTAATAGGTTAGTGCCGGAAAATGTATAATAATGCTATAAAGTGTGTATAAAACATGCAAGTATTGTCATAAAAGTAGCATAGAACATAAGAAATTATAGATACGTTTGAGACGTATCAGTATTGTCATAAAACTAGCATGGAACATAAGAAATTATAGATACGTTGGAGACGTATCAGATTCGACAATGTGGAGGAGTAAGGGTTCGAGGAGGCTCAGAAGAGAGAGGGGAGTGGAGTGGTGTGAAGAAATCGTCCAGGGAGGCCCTCCTTTTATAGAAGCTGGGCGAGGCCGAGGGGGCGGCTCAGGTCGATCATGGCGGCGATGTTTGGAGCGGCGAAGGGGCAAGGGGAGGTGGGCGTTCTGTTCAGCGTATCCGTGCGGTCCTCCTGGTGCTCTTGGCGCGCCTGGGCGGTGCCTAACGCGGTCGGGTGCTTGCAGAGTGCTACATGTCCGTGGCGGAAGGCTTTTTCTTCTCCGGCGACGGCGGGCGCTGGTCGGGGACAAGTTGATGTCTAGCGTGTTCCTGGTACCGTGGTGACACTCAGGGCGAAGAGGGGGTCCAGGGGAGGTCTTGAGCGTCGAGGGCGGCGCCCATGCCAAGCCAGGAATGCCCTGGACATCGTGGGCATGACGTGTTCCCGATGCTGTGGCTCTTATCTCCGACAATGGCTAGTAGAGGCTGGTCCAGTAGATCAAGGTGGAGCTGGTAGACAAGGTGGGCAGGGCTGGAGTTGAGAGGGGTGAGAGATAGCAAGGGGCATGTGGAGCATGGCCAGCATGGCAATGGCATTGCCATGTCTGCCTAGTTCTAGGTTTGCTAGGTAGAGGCATTGGTGTTGGAGGGGACCAGGGGACAAGTGTGAAGCAAGTGGAAACCAAATTTGGGCCAAACACTATTTCAAATAGTGAAATTTGATTTGGTTTGATTCTGCCCACAAGGTGTTTGACACAATGGCCGCATGAAAAATATTTTCAAAATTTTGAATGAAATTTGTTGGAGTTGAATCATATGATCAAAGACACACAATGGTGGTGGTGGTGCTCAAAATTAAGTAGAGTTGCAAAATTCCAAATTTGGTATGATCTTGTTTTGTTTCATTGTTGCTACTTTGCTTGATCACCATTTGAAATCTAGCAAGAATTTGCAGGGGTGGTTTTGAGCAAAGTTGTTCACCTTGATGTTGTCTTGGATGAGGTGCAAAGAGTTGGAATTGTTTGGTTTAAAAATTTCTTAAAACAGAGGCTTAAAGTAGGCATCAGGTTAAAATTGGCAGTTTTGACCATTAGTGCATGTGAGCTCAATTTGCATTCAAATTTGATTTGATTTGAGTTTCTTTGATTCCAAAAGTGTTCGTAAGTGTTTAGTAACATTCTCCAACCAATGGCACAAGCCAAATTGGTCTAGCTTAAAGATTTGTAAAAATGGCCATAAGCACATATGTGCATTTTATGTTCTTATTTTCTTTTCCTTTTCTTTGACCAAAGGTCTTTGTTTTGAGTTCATAGAGTGTTAGATTAAGTTTAGTAAGAGATTCAAACCATTTGGGCCAAGAGTAATGGCATAGTTCAAGATTTGGTATGATGGCTATGTGCCACATATGCCTCTATGCATATTTTTATTTTATTTTTGTTTCACTTTGGATTTAGTTGGTAGGCTCTAGGTTAGGTTAGTGGAAGTTTTGCAAACCATCTAATAAGGTAGAATATGGCATAGTTGATTATTTACAATAATAGCCATAGGCTTACATAGGCCTTTCTTTTTAATTTAATTCCTTTTTATTTTGTTTTATCTTTGAGGATGAAAAATACAAGAGTAAGGTTTAGGGTTTAGAAAACATGTTCCAACATATCAAGCAACTATCATGGCAAAGATCATACCTACATGCTTAAATACTATGCATATTACTTAATTTAACAAAAGTTTTTTTTGGTTCCAAAATTTGGAAAAAAGGAAATTCATTTTATCTTTGTTTTAAAATTTGGGATGTTACACTCCATGAGAGTGGAAACTTCTTGGTGATTTCTATGTATAATGCTCTAATCCATCCTAACATTCCAGTGGTAAATAATAAGAATATTTCAAAGATGAAGATCCCGCTTAAGAACAAGATTTTTGCGTGGTATCTCCGTCGAGGGGTAATTCTAACGAAAGATAACCTTCAAAAACACAATTGGCAAGGAAGTAAAGTGTGTGTCTTCTATCATCATGACCAGACCATAAAACACTTATTCTTCCAATGCAAATTTGCTAGATCTATATGGTCAGCCATCGAAATAGGTTCTACCTTATACCCGCCTCGAAGCATTGCCAATATATTTGGTAATTGGCTCAACGATGTGGATCCTAGGTTTAATCGATAGCCGTTATCTGGTCGCTATGGCTATGTAGAAATGACAAGATTTTAATGATAAAAAATGCGTCTCTTTTGCAGGTCCTCTGCCGGTGCACAACTACTATTTGTTCATGGTCGTCTCTACAACGTGTGGAGCATCGAGACATGTTTACGGAGGTGTCTACAAGGCTTGGATGGGCCGCCACATGGGGATATGGTGATTTGAATCGTTCTCGCCGATACTAGGACCTGAGTTCTCGCCGATACTAGGACCTGAGTTCTCGCCTTCGGAACCAATCTAGACTGAGCGTACCACCACGCGGGGCCCATGGGAACCCCTTGGCCCGAACTTGCCTAGCCTGTTCATGAGTCACTTAGTTTGCGAGTTCCATTTTCCATACGCATGAGGAAAAGATGGAAAAGGTTTTCAAAGGTGCATCATACAGGGACCTGGCCGTGGTGAAGGATGTTGGTGGCATTAAACTGGATCCCCTGCGCACAACAATCGCAATAGCCTCGGAGAATGGCTACCTACGATGACGGAGCTGCCCAGTTGGAGTGACTCATGAATTAGGCGAAGTAAGGGAAGGTTTTGGTCGACCACCCTCTGCCGGCACACAAAGGAAGCGTGTACATGATGGCGCTAAGAGTCGGTCGATGCGTGTGGGTAAAGTTGTACACCCCTACAGGGTTAAACCTTTTTGGAAGCCATGTCCATGGTTACAGACGACTTGGTGATGGATTATGTGATCATAGACAACTTTAACCTAATCGTAAAACTTGGAATCAATGTGTGAATAAGGATCCCTTCTCAGGGTATCGAAGGGGTGATCCTAGTTGATAGGTTTAGCTGATGATGAAGATTTGGTGGATTCAATATGATGATTAGTAGAGCTAGAAATATCGGTCTCTTATCCCGTGTTAAAATGATCTGAGTAGACGAGCTTCTGCTCCCTCTTGTTTTACAAAGGAAAACTGGTTTTTCGCAAAATAAGCACTACATAAAGCCTCGCATACCAGCTTTGCTAATAGGTTGTACTAAGTCTTGCTGAGTCCCTGTACTCAGCTTTGCATACTTTTGTTTTAGATGAAGTTTCTTCGAAAAATGGTGGTTTCTAGGTCGACATCGACAAATAGCTTGGGTTTCCCAGGTGGCAGCATAGAATCTATGGGCTGGGACGTCGCCGTTATGCTCCTGGCCTCTTAGGCCTTTTGCTAACTTGCTATTTAGAATAGCATAACTTCGATTTCGTTGACTGATGAAATTTCAGGTCAGTGACCTCTACTTGTAATACTTTGGTTCTTTGCTCAGTTATGAGCTTGTATTACTCTTTGAATCGTAGATTCACTGGTGTGTTACCGATTCTCACCATGTAGGCCCTAGAGATCTTGGTTAGGATTATGCCAGATGAAGATTTGGGTTTGTCTAGCCCCAAACTCCGCGGTTGCCACATTTGGGTTATAACTCTGCAGATAGGAAAACCCTGTTTTGTGTATTTTCCATATTAAGGGACCAGTACGGAGTCAAATTGAGTTAGGAATTTGAAGATGTCAATATTTTACCATGATAAGCATCTGGAGCGCTTGGACCTCACGAGGGAGGGTTTGAGGCCCAAAAGAGCATAGGTGGTGCGCCTAGTAGGGGTGAGTGCGCCACCCTGCCTCTTTTCGCCGCTGACCATCCGTTTCACCTAATTCTTTCGCCCACAGATTTTGTTTGACCTAAAAGCCCCTATATATGATCTCGGAGGTTTTCCTGAAGAGAGAGCCGCCATGAGATAGAAACTCCAAAATAGAGGCTGCAGCAGCGTAGAATGGGGGTGGGGGGACCGCCGGTACTGCCGCCGGAGGGATCTCCACCTTCTCCAACGTCTTCCACATCATCACCATAATAAAGAGGGAGTAGTCCACCTTTGGAATATGGGTTTGTGGTAGTAGCTTCATCTATTTCTTACTTCTTCATAGATCTTAGTACCAAATGAGCTGTTTAGCATGATTATGGTCATATATGTAATTCGTATGTAGTGGATCTTATTCTATGATATTTATGTATGAGATTGGAATCTATTATGTGTGAGATGTATTGATAGATGCATATTATGTACCATGTTCTTAAATGCTTGTTTTGATTCAACTTGTATGCAAGAGCGTGTGTGGGGAGATGTGTGTATTAGATGGAGTGACATTGCTACAGTGATTGAGTAGTGGCACAAAACTCATGATCTATTATGGTTTTTTACCATTACCTTGATGTCGCACTATTGATAAAGTGAATGCATGTGCTATGTTTATCATGTGACAACTGTAGTAAATACTTAAAGCTATGCTCTGTTCGTTTTTAATACAAAATTGCTTGGAGTATTCCCTTTCTTGTGGAGTGTAAGAGAGATGTGTTGCATCATTTGTATGTTCCGATGTGATGCCCATATTATCAAACACATATAGAAGTTTTATTACTATTATGTCATTGATGAATTGTTAGTGTCCACTATAAGTTAAAAAGAGAGTAGACAAGTGAACCCATGAATCCCGGTCCAATTTTAATCATGAGAAAAACCTTTCCAACACTTTTATCACACTTTATGTTTTCAGCTATTATTAAATCCGAAAATAAATAATACTTTCTTTGCTTAGTTACCATAAAACACAAAAACAACCATCTCGTTACTGTTTCTATGTAGTTTTATTAGTTTATTTACATTGCATTACTTTACATACATATTTTATTTACTATTACTAATACTAAATCCTGTGCTTGACAACCACATGGTGGAGTGGGGACACAAGGAATTTTTTTATTTTTCATGATTGATTGAAGAAGAAAATGAGGAGATAACACTTACGCTCGAGTCACCCCTTGTGGGGAAGCTACTCTTGCTACGACACTGTACGTTTGGAGTCCCAACATTTGACGATACACGTGAGCGTGCTCAACATCTCACACATAATAGGTTCCATTATCATATATCAATATCATAGGATAAAGATCAACCACATAAGAATTATATATATGACCATAATCATGTTGGGAAACTCATATGGTACTAGATCTATGAAGAAGAATAGAAAAATAGATCAAGCTGCTGCCACAAAACCATAGTCCAGATGATGATGGAGACTTTGGAGAAGGTGGAGATCCCTCCGGTGGCCACTCCGATAGAGTTTCCCTCCAATCTTTGCTAGTTCTGGCTCAATTTTGGTGTTTGTGTGGCGCTCTCCTCGGGAAATCGTCGGAAAGTCCTTCATATCGAGCTTTTTAGGTCATACGAAGTCCGTGTGCGAAAGAACCAAGTAAATCTAACGGTCAAGCAGGGAAACATCCAGGGTGGCGATCCGTCCCTGACTAGGCGCACAACCCACTGTTCAAAACATCGGCCGAGATACCGATTTATCGTGAATCGGGTGGTAGCCGATAAGATTTTGTCATATCGATTGATTTATCGCCGACACCCAAATTTCGACTATTTTCAGTCTAATAGTCCATATTTTGCCCGATTTTCTCTTAAATTCATGGTGTAGCGGTTGATACTTTCGTCCTATTAGCTCAAATTTCCAATTTTCATTGATTCAAATGCAAGGGGTAAAGGTAATACTTCTATTCAATGCTCCAATATTATGTTTAAAATAGCATATTATAGAAAATTTAGTGCTAAAAATTAGGATTTACAAAAAATAAGCTGATAAATGGCCAACCGATAAAAACGATTAATCGGTCGATAAGCGATTACTCTCCATTTCAAAGCCGGCCGAGACGATAACGATTTCTTGAACATTTGCACCACCTGATCTCTTTTGGCCCTCCTAGCCCATCTTGTGAGGTCCAAGTGCTCCAGATGCTTCTCTTGATGAAATATTGATATCCCAGGAATCCTAGCTCAATTTGACTTTGTTTAGGTCCCTGAAAGTTAAAAATACATAAAACATGGTTTTCTACTCATGTAGAGTTATAACAAAAATAAAGGGGATCGTTGTTAATCCCCAGAAAATAATATAAGACATGGATATAACATCATATGTGTTGCAAATATGTAGGAATATGTGTCAACAAACTACAAAGTTCATGCATGCATTTTACATGTATTAGGGCTCAATGTAGTATTGGTGTTAATCCGAACTAGCGGGAACCACTTATTTGAGCATTTGGCAAGTGGGGAAATAAAAAAAGGTTATCGATGGCACCACCACGAATGCCTCCCTCGGCAATGCCGACATCATCCCGGGCGTCTTCCTGGGCATCTCAAGCGAGGTTTTCTTTTCTTGAGAGGAATCGGCCTCACAGGGGATCACTTGCTTCATATGCTGAGCTATCTTACCTTGGTGTTAGTGAGTAGCTTTAATGTCACATCATCTTTCTCATAGACAACACCATTATTGTTTCACTTTAACAACAGATGATTAGGGGGTGTTTCGAGTGATGTGTTTAAGTAGCAAGCAATTACTCGTAAGTGGAGGGTGTGTACGCCAATGACATAGGCGTCCCGAATGGGCCTGCCAAATAAGGTACCCGGGGATAATTGAAGGCCCGTAACCCGAAGATTATGAAGTCCGGAAGCCAAATAAACATCGATATGAAAGATAGAGATAGATTAGGAACAGAATCTTGTAATAATACGGGACGGACTCAAGTAGTCTCCCGGACTTTGTAACTTGTAAGATACAAAAGCCTCGGCTCCACCTCCTATATAAGGGAGAGCCGAGGGAGAAAGAGGGGATCGAATCATTATCAACACAAACCCTAGTTTTTACAGTCGAGCACCTTTCAGCTGAACCTTCGAGATCTACTTGCCCTCTACTTTCCGCGAAACCCTATTCTACAATCTGTAGGCATTGACAAGTTAAACCCTTGTCAATTGGCGCCGTCTGTGGGGATAAGTGGCAACAAGGAGCTGATCCCGATGGCATCGACAACATCATCAACATCATCAGTAGCAAGCCAACGCGATGGACGGAGGTAAACTGGTCAAAACTGGTCTCGTTGATTTTGTACCTCACCCTCCCGCCCGTTTGCATGCATATGCCAATTTGGAGGAGTCAATGGAGATGAAGTTCGGGAACTTCCACTTCCGCGTCGGGAAAGAAGGATCACATCGTCTCGCGACACCGATTTTTTCGGGACCGTTAGAGGCCGATTCCGATTTCTCCGGATCATCATCATCGTTCGAGTCAGGCGACGAGGAGATTTCACCGTCAAGCTTCATCTAGCCTGCCATTAGCGGAAAACTCGCCGATATGTTCGGTGACATGTCCTTCGGGTCATCTACAGGCTCCGATCTGAGTAGCGACTCGGAAAACATCGATAGCTTCGACTTCATCGACAAATCTACTCCTATTCGGGACGTCTTCGCCGATCTATACGACGGTGTCACCGACCCTGAAGAGGAAAACAAAGCTACAATATATCATCAAGTCTGTGCAATTGGTGAATCAAGTCGCCAAGAGGATGAAGCATTAGAGGTTTCGATGATTTGGGAAATCCATACATCGACCCCGCTGATTTCACACGAGGAACATGAAATAAATACGTCGGGTCTACACCTCGCGAGAAAGTACAACTTCCGCAAGCTGCTTGGGACAGAGCTCAGAGGGCCATGAATGGCATAGAGCCGTTGGCAACCACAGCCACAACAGAAGAGCTGCAAGCGTATCAATATAGACTCGCTTGTGCCGGACGAGAGCTTGAGAAACAAAGAGTTATGCTTAACCAAAGAAAAGCTGCAGCCTCTGCATCAAGTGCGCGCAGAGCCGCCCTAAGTCGACAATCAGGAACTTCGGGAGATAGTCACAGAGCAGCACGCGCAAAAGGAAGATCTCGGCTGGCGAACATGCCCGAGAACGAGACGAACACTTGATCCAAAACCTCGACATGTCCTTTATATCGATAGATACGAGAGGACACCATCCACAAAAGGTGATGCAGGATATATGGCGACTCATGCCTTTATACATCCAAGCCACCCCGGGGATCCTAGGAAGCATTATATCAGATGGATATGGCAGGAGGACATAATGGGACAGCCTAGCAGGCTACCCGACCCGAAAGTTCCACAAAAAGCAGGTTCCCTCTGGATTCAAGTTACCTGATAACTATAAAAAGTTCGATGGTTTGCAAGACCTAGAGGATTGGTTAATCGACTACCTGGAAACAGTGAAATTGATGGGTAGAACAAGAGCAACGGCCATGCAGAGCATCCAGGTTCACCTCAGCGGAGCCGCAAGATCATGGATAAAAAAGTTACCAATAGGGTCCATCGACAGCTGGGAGACTTTCGAGGACTTGTTCGTGAAAAATTTCCATTCCACGTGCAAGAAACCTGCATCAATAGAGCAACTGAGGGCCTGCAAGCAGAAGTATGGCGAACCAATGAGGATGTATATCTAGCGATCGAACATCATAAAAAATTTGGCAGAAAATGTATCTGACGAAAGATCAATTGACGCATTTGTTGCGGGGATCCAAAGAAGAGACCTAATCGAGGATTTGGGTAGATCCAACCCGAGAACAATAGCAGAGCTCATGGAGATAGTGAATCGCTAGGTGGATGGCGAAGAAGCTGTTCAAAACGGCATAGATTACTCGAGGAGGATCGCAACAGAAACAATAATCATAATAGGCGACGATACTCTCGCCAATTCTCAGATTACGACGGTCCCAGCCAAGTGGCGGCTGGCTTCCGAGAAAACAGTGGAGGAAATCATTGGGATGATTATCAGAGAAGCAGCAAGCAGCACAATGATCATAGAAATGCGCCAAGTTCTAGCAGGCAAAATAATCGACCGAGGTTTCAGAGGCCATACAATATATCACCTGAAGATCTTCTAAACGGACCATGCCAGATGCATTTTTATCTCGTCGGCGAAGGGAAAAGAAAGTCAGGCCATCTTAAGAAGGACTGCCGAACCTTCCATGCTTTGCATATAGGTATGCGGGGCACACCAATGCACAAGCAGGGAACAAAGGAGCACGTATTGTGGGCTAAGGAGTGAAGTCCACCTACCACCACCGCCCGCAATTACTAGCTCAAATCAACACGTAGTTGTAGTTAAGCGGTAACTCTCCACAACAATGGTGTTACATTGACACAACGGGATTAGTGTCAATGATTCGAAGTTGCAGACTTTCGAATAGGCGCAAGATAATTTTGCGACAGGTATACATGGGAGAGAAGATGCCTCCACCAACAATCGATTACTTCAATTGGTCGGCACAGGACATAGGATTCACTCAAGCGGACCACCCGCCTCAAGTTCCACGACCAGGATAATCGGCTATGATTTTACCAGCGGTGATTGCAGGATTCGAAGTCTCGCGCATATTCATAGATGGAGGAAGCAGTCTGAACCTCACAGATGAATACTTTTCTGGCAAATTTGACACCAATGGACACGCACTTCCATGGCATTACACCTGAGAAGCCAAACTATCTCTTGGGAAAGATCTTACTCGATGTACAGTTTGGAACTCGAGAAAATTTCAGGAGAGATAAGCTGGAGTTTGAAGTTATAGATTTTCCATCACAGTATCACGCTCTACTAGGACGACCTGCGTATGCTAGATTCATGGCTGTGCCGCATTTTACATACATGTTATGGAGAATTCCTGGACCGAATGGCCCAATCAGAATGAAAGGAAGCTTTGCCTTGGCAGATAAATGCGACAAAGATTTCAATAAGCTGTCAGAAACCTTCGGGATGCAAGTGGAATATGAAGCGTCTAAGCTAACAACTGACTATGACATGTTACCAGACAGAGGAAGGCCACTTAAGGAGCAAACCTTCAACACCTCCAAGAATTCCAAGGAAGTACAGATTCAACCGACAGATCAAAGAAGACGACAGCTATCACAACAAACATGGATAGCGCATAGGAAAGCGCGCTCGTCGAGTTCTTCCGCGAGCGCTGGAAAATCTTCGCATGGTCTTCAACTGACATGCCAGGAGTACCTAGAGAACTTGCCGAGCACCCTCTCAATCTAGATCCACGAGCTAGAACAATTCGACAACCTTTGCGGCGTTTCTCCGAGCCAAACCGCAAAGCTATGCTATCTGAGATTCGTCGGCTCATAGAAGCGAATTTTATCAAGGAACTGCACACCGAGGCCACATGGGTCGCCAACCCAGTGCTGGTCCCGAAGAAAAAACACTGATATCCTTCGCATGTGCGTCGACTTCACGTGTCTCAATAAACATTGTCCAAAGTATCACTTTCCCATCCCGAGGATCGATCAAATTATCGACTCCACATCGGGTTGTGAACGTCTTTCCTTCCTGGACGCGTATTCTGGTTACAATCAGATCCGCTTAAAAGAGGAAGATGAAGTCAAAATAGCTTTCATAACCCCTTATGGTGTATTCTGCTACAGAACAATGCCCTTTGGGTTGAAAAATGCGGGAGCCACCTATCAGCGGATGATGCATGTCTCGCCACGCAGATTGGTAAAAACGTCCAAGTATACGTCAATGACGTCGTCATAACAACAAAGCAAGTATCATCCCTGATTGATGATCTCAAGGAAACCTTCCACAACCTCCACAAGTTTTGCCTCAAGCTGAAGTCGACAAAATGTTTCTTTGGTGCCTCGGGAGAACTCCTCGGGTACTTGTTGTCAGCAAGAGGGATCGAGGCCAACCCAGAGAAAATACAAGCCATCGTGACGATGAGGAAACCAACCAAGCTTAAGGAAATACAACAGTTAACTGGGCGAGTCGCAGCAGATTAAGCGTTAGTTCTATTCAAGTAAGTTCGTGGAACCAGGTTTGAGGAGAATCTCGACACCCCCAGGTGTCCTGCTATACCGGCTTGGTGGTTTTACCTTGTGCGCTCATCAAGCAAGGAGATAAGTTCGAGTGGAACGAAGAAGCGGACAGAGCCTTTGAGGACTCAAGCGTACAATCTCGACACCCCCAATATTGGTGGCTCCAAAGGAGAAAGAACCTCTCCTATTATACATCGCGCCACACTCCGTGGTCCTCGTGGTGGAGCGAGAAGAAGAAGGGAAAATCCATGGAGTGCAGCGACCTTCATCGAAGCTATTATCACCATCCAAGCAGCGTTACCCGCATTATCAAAAACTAGCATATGGAGTATTCACGACAACAAGAAAATTGCGACACTATTTTTCAGATACCCGATAATAGTGGTCAATGAAGCACCTCTTTCAAATATACTAAACAATCCAGAAGCCACAGGTCGTCTCCCTTTTTGGAATCGAGCATTCCCTCTCGGACATCACATATGAAAAAATAAAGCAATAAAATCGCAAATTCTGCCAGACTTTGTTGCAGAGGGATGGAACTACAAAAGCACGGGACCCCGCATTTATCGAGCACTCAGCATATGAACTTGACGGTCCAAGAGGTTAGAAGTGAGCTGGAGCAGCGTGATACTTGTATCACCCTACATATTAAAATGAAGTACATATTGCGTATGAACTTCCCCAACGCGTCCAATAATGAGGCAGAATATGAAGCCCTCATACACGGGATGCGTATGGCAAAGGCGTATGCGCCACTCGCCTAAAATCTTCTACGACTCTCGCCGGTAGCTCAGCAAAGTGATGAACAAGTACGATGCAAATAATGATAGCATGATAGCGTACAAGGAGGTGTACAATAAACTCGAAAACTCTTGATGGTTGTGAAGTCAATAACATCAGCTGGCTCAACAATGATGAAGCTGACGTTTTGGCAAACATCCCCGCAATGCCTGCCGATACCACCTGGCGTGTTTTGGGGAGGAAATAAGTGAGAGATCAACCAAGGCGAAGAAAATACCGAAGCAGCCAAAGAAAAAGGAGAAATCCAAGAAATACTGTGGGCTCTAGCAGTTCTGTGTAGACAAATACATCGGAAGATGAGGAGGAACCAGAGGAAGTTATGATGATACAAGTTCCCTGGAGCAAAAGTGTACCCAGTATACATCACAAAGAAAGAGATACCCGAAGATCCAGTCGAAGCAAGGCGAGTTATCCGACGATCCAAAGCCTCTACCGTGGTCAAAGGAGAACTATATAAACGAAGCATATTAGGGAGTATTGCAAAGGTGCGTCACACCCAAAGAAGGAATATATTGAAAGACATACACGAAGGAGTATGTGCCACCACGCAAGCAGTCGAGCAACAGCAGCCAAAGCCAGTGGCACGATTCTATTGGTCGACAAAGAATAGAAGATGCAAAGATATAGTAGGCATCGCAATGCGTGCTAGAGACGGCAGGCGGCCAAACCCCCACTCTCCTATATGCACTGATGCTGATACCATTGGCGTGGCCTTTCGCACAATGGGGGCTCGATTGGTGGGAAAACTACACAAGTCCTGGCCAGGAGGAAAGGAATACATGCGTAACTTCGGCAGATGCAACATCAGCGGTGAACTTCATCAAGGGGATAGTTTTTCGGTTTGGCGTCCCCAACAGCATAGTTACTGATAATGCAGTAATTTACTTTCGAGAATTCAAAGAGTACTGCGAAGAAGTTGGTATTAAACCACAGTTTGCGTCTGGTGGCGACTCGCAAACCAATGGGCTGTCAAAAAAGCAAACGACATATCATTTGCAACGGCATCAAGAAGCGCTAGCTAACACCACCGGAGCAGTAAAGTACGACACACCTGGCCAGAGGAGTTGCCCAGTGTGTTGTGGAGCATACGAACAACACCTAACATAGCGATACAGGAAACTCCGTTCTTTCTGGTTCATGGAGCTGAGGCGGTACTCCCGATAGAAATAGAGCATAATTCTCCTGCATAGGCCGATAATACGATGAAGAAATTTCAAGAAAGGCGCTAGAGGATGATGCCACGCACTCGACTTAAGCCAGAGACGAGGTACCATCGAGTAACCACGCACGTCGGTAACCCTCAAAAACTATCACAACCGCCATTTGCGACACAGGTCCTTTCTGCTGGTGACGAGTCGTTCGGCTCACACAAGATAGCCATGAAAATTCAAGTCTCCATGGTGGGGCTATACATAAGTCATCGAAGTTATCTGTGGGAGCTTATTGGCCAAGGACAAGAAAACGGCAAGGATGAAGGAAACCCATGGAATGTCACAAGTAGCTACGACTTCGCTTCTACGCGTAGAAGGAAGACCATAGAATACAATCCATTTAAACATACATTGTATCTCAAGAGCTCGCAAAGCCTTCGTACGCACTCTTTTCCTTTCATGGCACCGAGTGCTGAATGGTTTTTAATGAGGCGGGTCATATGGCGTCGCAATATAGTATGGTTAATATAAAAAATAGTGATGAAAAGTATTTCTCCTTTTTTCTTGATCAACGCTCGGGGGCTTGCTCCCGACAAAACAACAATATAATCATCTACATCGCACTTGCTAATATACACGCCTTGGTTATACATAAACCTCGCGAAACAATAAAGGTAATCATGCCAACTGAGATACTCGGGGGCTCAAGGAGTTATAAATACATACGAGTTATAAATATATTCGGCTCAGATCAAATATATCGGGAAAAGAGAAATAACACTTTCTATATGAATCTATCTATGGTTATGTTCTTGGCAGCACGAACAATCTACGCGAGTCATACCAAAGATTCGTGAAGAAAGCAAATACGTATCTAAGAGAAGCTCATCGATCATTTTTTCGGCCACAGCGATACAATTTCATTATGTTTGTCAATGTTCACCTCCTTTTCGACGCCTTGCGGGAAAAATGTCAAAGAGGTTGTTGAATTCCAATTTGAGTGACAGACCCTCAACCAAATCAGAGAAAACTTCGCACGCCACCATCTCGTGCCTTTACAAAGTCATGGATACTCTCACATCTCCGAATTTGTTCATCAGTCATGAAGATTTGCAGGCTGAGGGTTTCGAGGAAATAAAGTGTTCTATATCATGCATAGAGTATTGCCAAGAAATCATGGAATCTGCCGAACTTGAGCAGCCCGATGCTGAACCCGACGATTCAAAGAAGTATGATCTTCGTCACCCGTAAGTCAATGTCGTTCGTTGGGCAAGTCGAAGAAGAATTTCGACTCGCTCATCAACGCGTTGTTCTTCGGCAACAGTGTCCAGAAATGAGCCTATATGCATCAAAGGAAACAACAAGGTGTGAGAAGAAATACGAGGAATGACAAGGAAAATAAAGATAAAAAGCATAACATACCCGCCATATCCCGAGTTGCATCAGATTCTTTCACCTCGTAGCTTCCCGTGCTTGTTGAAGCGACCTTGTTCGCGATCCGAAGATTTGCGAGATTGGTCCATAACAGTCACGGCTTGTTTCTTGATCGCTTGGAGTTGCTGTCGAAGACTCGGCCAATTCCTGATGGATTGAATCAGCGCACGACGAATCGCCTAAGAAAACATCGCAGAGTTCTCGCAACGAGACACGGCGCACAGGAAGGCCTAAGGTCCAGCAGCCTTGGTATAGTTATCTCGAAACCAACCGGAAAGAAAGAAATATCAACATCAATCATTCGGCGGGGAACACCTTTCGTTAATATTCAAGACATTTACATAAAAGAGGATCTCACAAAAGTCGACTCCTATTGAGCCGATAAAAGTTGTCGCAAGTCACAACAAGAGCGACAACTACAAAAGGAAAGAAAAACATAGATACAGGTTGGTCTACTTGACCTTGATACGTCCAAAACGTATCTACTTTCCCGAACACTTTTGCTATTGTTTTGCCTCTAATTTGTGTATTTTGGATACAACTAACACGGACTAACGCTGTTTTCAGCAGAACCGTTCCGGTGTCTCGTTTTGTGCGTAAATCCAACTTTCTGGAAAATCCTCGGAATTTGCGGCATGTCCTATTTTCCTGCACACTGGACGGAGCCGTATGACAAGAGAGGTGAGGCTCGAGGGCCCCGACCATAAGGCGGCGCTGCCCAGTGGCCCGCGCGGCCCTATGGTGTGGCCCTCGGCTGGCTCTCCGACGCCCTTCGATCACGATCGGCTCCGACTCCAAAAACTACGTAGAGAAGTCGGTCGCCAAACCCTCCGTAGAGCCGCCACATCGCAACCCGTCGCGTTTAAGTCTCCGGCTCGGCACTCCGTCGGACGGGGAATTGGAGGAGATCTTCACCGCCATCACCGCCAACGCCTCTCCATCGACCACCCATGTTTCCCCCATCCATGTGTGAGTAATTCCCCCGCTGTAGGCTGAAGAGGATGGTAGGGATTGGATGAGATTGGTCATGTAATAGTCATAAGATTGTTAGGGCATAGTTCCTAGTATCCGTAGATGTCACTTTTATGATATTGTTGCAACTTGTTATGCTTAATGCTTGTCACTAGGCCCCGAGTGCCATGATCTCAGATCTGAACATGTTATTGATTCATGAAGATATTCGTTGTTTATGATCTTACCCGCAAGTTGTATACACATGTCGCTGTCCGGAACCAATGGCCCCGAAGGACAAATCGGGACAACCGGAGGGAATGGTAGTGGGATGTGAAGATCACATGTGTTCACTAATGCTTTGCTCCGGTACTCTATTAAAAGGAGTACCTTAATTTCCAGTAGTTTCCCTAGAGGCCCGGTTGCCACCGGCTGGTAGGACAAAAGATGTTGTGCAAGTTTCTCATTGCGAGCACGTACGACTATATATGGAACACATGCCTATTGATTGATTAGTACTTGATACCGTTTTATTATTATCTCCTGAAAATGCCCCTGCTTTGATTGTTACATGAGTTCTCTCATCCATGCAACGCCCATTAAATCCGTCCTGTGCCTACAGTTTTTTAATCCTGCTGTTTACTATAATCACTACCGCTGTCTTTATTTCACCGCTGTTGTTATTTCACTATTCCTACCGCTATAAAAAATCACATTATCGATAAATTTTGCGAGCAAGTCTCTGCTTCAAAAGTAGCCTGAATTGACAACTGGGCTGTTAAGGCTTATAAGTATTCTTTGTCTCCCCTCGTGTCGAATCAATAAATTGGGTAACTTTCTAAGACTATTGCGATCCTCATACTTGTGGTCATCAAGACTATTTTCTGACGCCGTCCGGGGAACATAGCTTTATTTGGAAGTTCACTTGGATTGATATTGTTCGCTACAAATTCCATCATGGGGTAAACCTCGCGATACTAAGATCGCCATATTAACATCCACTACAAGAAAAGGTACAACTCTTAGTACCTCTGCTGCTCTTGATTCACCATCTGTGATAAGTAAACTTGTTTCACCACCACAAGCTTCAAATGCTGGTACTTCTGCTGAATCTGAAAATTCCTCTCATAATTGTGATGATGCTTCTGCTGTGTTTGATAATGATGGTTCGTTAGGATCTTTTCTAGATGCTACAATTGCTAAGTCTAGACAAATTGAAAATACTGAAACTCCTAATGAAAATGCTGCTACACCCGTTAATTCACCTGAGTCTGTTGAATATTCTAGTGATGATCTTGATGAAGATTATGTAGAGCTTGATGATGATTTTATTGAAAATGCAATGCTACTACTGATGCAAGAAAAATTAAAAAGTTGCTTGCAGAACATGCTGTTAGATATAAACTATCTCCTGATCCTAAATTTGCCGCATCTCCTATAAACATTAGGGATAAAGATTATGATTTTTCTCTTGATTTATCTCATATAGCTATTGAGAAAACACCCTTTTGTGGTACTGAAAAAGAAAGTGCCGTTGAACACATGACTGAGTTATCTACTCTTAGTGGCTTGTTTTCTGATGATATTAAGATGCGTACCTATTTTGTCGCTAAAATTTTCCTTTTTCATTAAAGGATGATGCTAAAACTTGGTATAATAATTTGCCTCCTGGTTCTATTAAAAGTCCAAAAGAATTGCTTGATGTTTTCTTCCGAAAATACTTTCCTGCTAGTGCTCAACATGCTGCTTTGCAGAGAATTTATAATTTTGACCAGGAAGATGGAGAGAAATTGCCCGAGGCTTGGGCGAGATTTTGCTCTCTTATTAGAGCTCAGCCTGACCATGATTTGGAAAAGCATGATTTAATTGATATATTTTATAGTGGATTAACCATTGAGTCTAGGGCATACCTGGATAGTTGTGCTGGTTGTGTTTTCAGGAAAAGAACTCCAGACGACGCTAAAGAATTATTGGCTAAAATAGGCCGGAATCATGATGATTGGTCTACACCTGAACCAACCCCGACACCGATAGTGAAGAAGAGGGGTATGATTAAATTAAATGATGAAGATGTGAGGGAAGCCAAGAAGTCTCTTAAAGAGAAGGGTATTAAACCTGAAGATGTGAAGAATTTACCCCCTATAGAAGATTTATGTGAGATAACTCCCCCTTCATCCATGATTGAGGTACACTCTCTTCAACGCTTTACTAGGGAAGATATTCCGTATTCAAAACCTCCCGCTCAATGCTTAGATGAGTTTGATAATTATATTGTTAAGCAAGAAAACTTTAATATGAGAGAAGAGAATCATTTAATGGAAAATTCTCGAGCTATTAGTGAATTGCATGGTATTGTGGAGAGAACCTCCAATGATGTTAAGATACTTGTTAAACATTTTCAAATGGTTCAAACTCAAATTGATCAACTTACTAAAGTGAAAAATGACTTGTTGGGAAATAATTCTAAAGAAAACATGCTTATGAAGTAACAACTAGAGGTGGTGTTCCCAGGATCCTCTATATCCTGAAGGGCATCCCAAGAGAGTTGAACAAGATTCTCAACTAATTAAAACTAGTGCTCCATCTAAGAAAAAGAAAAAGAAACATAAGAATGTTGTAGAATCCTCTGAACCTGTTAATGATCCTAATAGTATTTCTATTTCCGATGCTGAAACTGAAAGTGGTAATGAACATGAGGAAGATAATGATAAGAATGATACTCCTGATAAAGAAGAAATTGAAAAGGAACCTGAAAAGCATGCTAAAAATAAAAAGTACACTAAAGAAGATTTTATTACTGAAAAACATGGTAATGAAAGAGAACCTTGGGTTCAAAAGCAAATGCCTTTTTCCTGCTAAGAAACTAAAATCAAAGGAGGAGGAACATTATAATAAATTTTGTGATTGGATGAAACCTTTATTTTTGCAACTCCCTTTGACTGATGCTATTAAATTACCTCCTTATTCAAAGTATATGAAAGATATTGTTACTAACAAAAGGAAAGTCCCCAATGAGGAAATTTCCACTATGCTCACTAACTACTCCTTCAATGGTAAGATTCCAAAGAAGCTTGGAGACCCAGGTATACCGACTATTCCTTGTTCCATCAAGAATAATTATGCTAGAACCGCTCTATGTGATTTGGGAGCAGGTATAGTGTGATGCCTTTTCTCTTTATAAGAGACTTGATTTAGATAAATTGATACCTACTGATATATCTTTGCAAATGGCTGATAAATCTACTGCTGTTCCTGTTGGTTTATGTGAAAATGTTCCTATTCAACAAAATTGCTTGATATTAACTGATTTTGTTGTGTTGGAAATGCCCGAAGATGATAATATGTCCATTATTCTTGGAAGACCCTTTCTTAATACCGCAGGGGCTGTTATTGATTGCAATAAAGGCATGGTTACTTTCAATGTTGATGATAAGGAACATAATGTCTATTTCCCCAAGAGGATTGATAAAGTATGTGGAGTCAATACAATTTTTAATGTGAAAACTATCAAAGTGGGATCCATTGATTGTCCTATATGAGCCTAAAGAAGAATATCAAACCCTTGTGATTGGATCCATATCAATTCAATATAAGGTAACATGATTGATTTGAGGTTTACTTCTTCTTATGTCATGTAAAATTTATTTGGTAGCAAGACTTGATCAACCTTGTTAACAAGTATATTTTAATGCATAAGAGAGCTAAACAACATTTCTTTCTTTCTTTCTCCCTCACTTATTTTACTTGCTGTAGCACTTTTTGTTTTGCAATATGCTTTAGTTGTTTAAGATTTTGGAAATCATTTTCCTGCGCAATAATAATTAGTTTAACACCCAGAAATGTGCATTTTCGAAGTTCTCTAAAAATTACAAAAATTACACCGTTGGTCCTATTTTTCGACGAGGCACCTGGGAGTACCAGAGGATGACCCGTGGGCACCGAGGGTGCCACACCACAGGCCGGCGCGGCCAAGGAGGTGGGCGCGCCACCCTGTGGTGTGGGCCCCTCCTTGCCCCACTACATCATCTCTTCCTCCCAGCATCTTCTCTCTCCCGAAAAAACTCGTGCCAAGTTCCTCTCACTCGTGTTTCTGCTCAAGAACTCGCGATTTTTCGATCTCCTTGCTCAGCCCAGATTTCTGTTTGAAATTTGGCACATTTACTCCTTGGTATGTGACTCCTTTGATTGTCCAATTAGAATTTTGTTTGGTTGAGTATATCTTGAATATTTTGCTGCTGTAGATAACATGTTTAGTGAGCTTGCATGCTTGTTCTAAGTGGAAGAAATTAGTTTTGATGCATGTTTAGTACTCTAGCAAGTTCCTATAGTAGTTCCCCTTCAATTATATAACTTGAAATCAAATTTTATAATGATTGTTGAAAAATTTCAGAAAATGGAAGGAGTATGCACCAACTAAACCAACAAGAGTTGGAGGTACAGCAAGTCATGAGAGTTCATCGTGAAGAGGGAGTATACCCTCTTATTATCCATGCACGGATTTTATGCGGAATGCAGGAATCCTGCAAGATGTTCAAACACTGATTTCCAATGCAGGATTGGAAGGTTTTACTGCTGGTGAACCTCACCAATATGCTAAACTAACGGTGTCGGTTGTGCAGGATTTCGAATTTCACCGGTCTCAAACTAACCCCATGGTCCGGTACAAGATTTACAACAAAACTATCGACTTGCCTTTCAGTGATTTTTGTACGGCAATTAGAGTGCCGCGGTGGGGATCCTGCGAGAAGATCAGGGGAACACCGCGGGAGCTCTCAAATCTTTATACAATGATTTGTAATGGGAGGAGCTTCTCCAATGATAGTGGTAAGATTAGTAGCATTCAACAGCCAGCTATCCGCTACTTTGCTTATTTCGTTACAAAGTGCGTTCTTGCTAGAGACTGGAGGTAAATTATCTGTCCAAGATTTGGCTTTCTTAGCTGCTGCTTTGCAACAGGATAGGACTTATAATTTGGGTGCTTTAATAGCTTGTAGACTTGCTACTAACCGTGAGAAAGGAGGAATTTGTGGAGGTCTTATCGCCTCTCGCTTATTAGCTATGCATGGTGTAGAACCTCACCATTTAGATATTCCGCTTTCTATAGAGAAGCTTGATGTTGTTTCTATGATTAAACATGAATTTATTTCAGATGCATCTAATTTGAACAACCTGCATTATAGGATAACTTTGTATAAGAAAAATTGGAGTATAACTAAGAAAATTGAAAAACTAGTACGATTGCCCACCTGCTTTGTTTAACCTTGATGCCAGGAACGGGTGGTCGATCACAGAAAATGAGCTAAACGCATACATAGAAAGGGAAAGCCGTCGTGCAAGGGAAGATGTGGAGGAGGCCGAGGAGCACCCGACTCTTCATCCGATGCAGCGAGCTCCTCATATCAACATCATGGGCATGTGGAACCTCCACGATATTCTTCTGCACAGGGGCCCTATTACCACTCCATGTATGATCCACCGGCGTGGACCCGACCCTCGTTGGGAATGAACTCCACTTAGGCCAAAAGCCTAAGCTTGGGGGGAGGTATACCGGCATCACTCATTCTTTCCATATTATGGTTGCTGGATACTTGTACATACTTGTTTAGTCTCTAGAGTGGTTTTCTAATGAGAGGGAGATGATATTTGGGGAAGTGCTGTCCAAAAACAGATTCTAGGCTGTTACCAAAAAAATTCGTACGCACAGCCAGAACGTTATTTTGAGTTGCCAATTTTTGAGCATGTGCCCCAGGTTGTTATCTAACTTTCATTAGTTGAACACTTTTTGGTCTGAGCAATGGAAGATTTTTGTTAATTTCGATTTCTGTACTGCTGTCAGGATTTGGCAGATTTCTGTCATCCTGCTTTTCTGTGTTTCTGTTAGTTTGCATTCTTTTGTTTTCGCCTTGTTTCTTTCCTAAAACATAAAAAGACCAAAAATATTTCTGTTGTTTCTCTTTACCATTTGTTTATTTGGTTCTTTGCTCTTAGTTTATTTTATTTGCTATCGTTAGTTTGCTATGAGAAAACCCAAAAAGATTTTGCTTTGATTGCTTGTTTTCTTTCGTTCTTGTTTCCAATTCGAAAACACCAAAAATATTTGCTATTCTTCTTTGGTTTGTAAAGTTCATCATGAGTTCAATGGTCTTCGGTGGCTGGAGCGTGGTTTTCATTTCATATTATCCAAGCTACACAAGTGAAAAGGCAATAATGACGATCTACGACAATCTGATTGTGGTGAGAGGCTGGTATGAACTCTATTTGTTTTCATTTTTGTACATATACTCATCCATATGAGCATGCTTAGTTGGTTCATGTGAGGTATATGTTATTTGAGAAAGTCTAGTAGTTCATGATCTCTCATGTTTAGCTCCAATTTATTAATATGAGTAGCATGTCATGGATGTTCGCTTGCATTGTTTTATTCATAAGTAAGTATGGCATTGTGGTATCCTCCTCTGAATAATTCATTTATATCGACTTGGCACATGCTCACGCATGCATATGACTGAACAAAAGTCAATTAAGCCTCGATGATTTATATTGCTTCAGAGTTCTTGTATCACTTTTATGCCTCCGTTAATTTATTTTGCCGCAAGCATGATTATGACAGTTACTGCTCTCTTGATTTGTCGCTCCCTAGTCTTTTGCTAGCCTTCACTTGTACTGAGCGGGAACGCCGCTCGTGCTTCCAAACACCTGAAAACCAAGTTGTTCCAAAGTGTCCACCATAAATACCTATGCATGGCATTTCAAACCATTCCAAGTAAATTCTCATGCGCTACCTTTAAAACCTTCAAAATGCTCCTCAATTTGTGTTAATGTTTCATAGCTCATGAAGAAGTATGTGGTGTTTAGCTTTCAACCTTGTCATTTACTTTTGACGGATTCTCATATGGACTAGTGGCACATCCGCTTATCCAATAATTTTGCAAAAAGAGCTGGCAATGGGATTCCCAGTCCCGAATTAATTAACTTAAATAGACACTCCTCCATGGTTTGTGATTGTTGGACGGCACCCGAAGGATTCGGTTAGCCATGGCTTGTGTAAGCAAAGGTTGGGGGGAGTGTCATCATCATAATAAAACTTAAATAAAAAGGCACTCCTTCATGGTATGTGATTGTTGGCAGGCACCCGAGGATTCGGTTAGCCATGGTTTGTGAAAGAAAGGTTGGAAGGAGTGCCACCCAAAAATAAATAAAATGGGAGCCGCTCTTGAGTCCGGTTGATGAGGTAGTTAGTGTACCCATTACCATTCGTTGACAACAACAAGCACTTCTCAAAATAATTTTACTCCTGTTTTAAAAATGAAAAGCTCTAGCGCATGTTAATCCCTGCTTCCCTCTACGAAGGGTCAATCTTTTACTTTTATGTTGTGTCTCCATTATTTCTTTGAGCACTATCTTGAGAGCACAACTGTCATTCTTAGTATAATATGCTTGTCTCAAAATATGATTGATTGTGGTATAACTTTGATGCTTTTATCTTTGACAATCACTACTTCTAGTCTTTCTATGAACTCCGGAGGTGCCTCGGCATTTATGTTTTGCCGATCAAATACGGGCAAGCGAGATACCACTTTATCATATTCTCTTATGAACATTGCAATCCTGCTTATATACATGATTCATGGTGCTTATTATTAATTGTTGGTACCTCTCCATGATTGACATAGCTGTTGGATGATCTTATTTGCATATGTCTCATTATGAACTGCTTAAGTATTAGCCATAGCATGAGAATATATACATCATATGAGCAAATGTGTTCGTGAAAGTTCTTTTATCGCTCAGTTGTTAACTGAATTGCTTGAGGACAAGCAATAAGCTAAGCTTGGGGGATTTGATACGTCCAAAACGTATCTACTTTCCCGAACACTTTTGCTATTGTTTTGCCTCTAATTTGTGTATTTTGGATACAACTAACACGGACTAACGCTGTTTTCAGCAGAACTGCTCTGGTGTCTCGTTTTGTGCAGAAATCCAACTTTCGGGAAAATCCTGAATTTATGCGAAGGCCCTATTTTCCCAGAATATCGACGGAGCCAGGGAAAAGAGAGGTGGAGGCCCGAGGGCCCCACACCATAAGGCGCGCGGCCTAGGGGCCCCGCGCGGCCCTATGGTGCCCCCTGGCTGGCTCCGACGCCCCTTCGGACTACTTATCGGGTTCGACCTAAAACGCACGAGAGAAGTCGAAGTCGTAAACCCTCCGGAGAGCCGCCACATCGCGAAACTCCGTCGCGGAGCCAGAAGTCTCCGTTCCGGCACTCCGCCGGACGGGGAATTGGAGGAGATCTTCACCGCCATCAACGCCTCTCCATCGACCAGCCATGTTTCCCCATCCATGTGTGAGTAATTCCCGCTGTAGGCTGAAGGGGATGGTAGGGATTGGATGAGATTGGTCATGTAATAGTCATAAGATTGTTAGGGCATAGTTCCTAGTATCCGTAGATGTCACTTTTATGATATTGTTGCAACTTGTTATGCTTAATGCTTGTCACTAGGGCCCGAGTGCCATGATCTCAGATCTGAACATGTTATTGATTCATGAAGATATTCGTTGTTTATGATCTTACCTGCAAGTTGTATACACATGTCATTGTCCGGAACCAATGGCCCCGAAGTGACAGAAATCGGGACAACCGGAGGGAATGGTAGCGATGTGAGGATCACATGTGTTCACGGAGTGTTAATGCTTTGCTCCGTTACTCTATTAAAAGGAGTACCTTAATTTCCAGGAGTTTCCCTAGAGGCCCGGCTGCCACCGGCTGGTAGGACAAAAGATGTTGTGCAAGTTTCTCATTGCGAGCACGTACGACTATATATGGAACACATGCCTATTGATTGATTAGTACTTGGATACCGTTTTATTATTATCTGCAAATGCCCTGCTTTGATTGTTACATGAGTTTCTCTCATCCATGCAACGCCCGTTAAATCCGTCCCCGTGCCTACAGAGTATTTTAATCCTGCTGTTTACTATAATCACTAATGCTGTCTTTATTTCACCGCGTTGTTATTTTACTATTGCTATAAAACTGCCTACCGATAAACTCTTGCGAGCAAGTCTGTTTCCAGGTGCAGCTGAATTGACAACTCCGGTTAAGGCTTACAAGTATTCTTTGTCTCCTTGTGTCGAATCAATAAATTGGGTAATACTTCCTTCGAAGACTGTTACGATCCCCTATACTTGTGGGTCATCGCACTGTCCCGACGTACTAGCGGAGGCTTTGTATCCGAGGTAGGCGAGGATTTTCTTCGAGTGAGGCTTGGTGTCCCTCACTGAGCCTTCCACTTCACCTTGTTCAGCCCTTTGGGATTGCGAGCCTTCACCCGGGCCGACGTCCCGCCCTGACCAAGGCGATGGTTCCCGAGTCCAATCTTCAGCTATCTTGACGATGGGCCAAGGCAGGATCTTCCTTAGCTAGGAAACGATGCACGAGCTCGAGAAAATCTCCGGGCGGGTCTTCTGGGGAAGAAATGGGGGAAGATGTGCTTGAACGCGGTCCGGGCATTGAAAATGTTGGTGCGCACCAAGTCGCCATTTAACTCAAGGATCGAGAGAGTGTCGAGAAGACGATCCTCCCCTTCGTGCAAGGTAAATTCTTCACCCATCCATCCTGCTGGGAGAAAAATACAAGTCCATCAACATCGAGAAACAAATCAAGATAAAACAAAAAGACAAAAAGAAAAGCTTACTAGTGAATCTTCGATTCTGATTGTCAAACGATCCACTATGGCGTTTTCACGCTCGATTGGCGCCTCTTTCGCTTAAAGTATCCTCGGCCTCGGGGAGTCTTTGGCGGAGACCCTCGACAGCGGCGGCTTTTTCGGCTTTCTTCCGAGCCATCTTGCTGGACTTAAGTTTCTCCTCCAGCGCATCAACAAGTTCTTCGGTCGGAGCACTTCTGAAAAAGATCAAATCAAAAGGCAAAAGGCAAGCATCAGAAGGCAAAAAATTACCTAGCACAAATACGAGTGTGTTGCCTGCCAAAACCCACCGGCGAGCAGTGGTTAAGCAACACGAAGAGCCGGGAGGCTTCCAAGACCGTAGGGGGCCCTGGTCCCTCGACGTCGTCCCGCAAATGTTCCGGCACACGTCCTAGCGGTTGCAAGGGCGTGCCACCTGACCTATACCTGGTCAGAAAGGTGTTGGATTGCTTCGATTAGTTTCCTGCATGGCAGACACGTAAACATTAAATACGAGCCCGATCGGCTCTCAGGTTGCCCCGTGGATCGGCTCAAAGAGCCCCCCCATGGTTTGCGTCGGGTTAACGATGACATGGGGCTCCCGCTTGATCAATATAAAGTTAAACCAATCTACGACAGTTTAGGGTTTTCACCGTATGATCGGAACATCCTACGCGTAGTTGAGCCTAATAGACACGAAAGATAATGGAAAACTAACCCTAAAAGAGGCCTAAAAACCAACACTAAGTTAATTCCCGGAACATCCCTCTTAGGGCTAAAAAACCATACCTAGCGCACTACCGGATCGTTCAACCCGTTTGTAAGGCCTAACCATACAGATATTAAACCAATCCTTGAGGAATCAAGGAGCAACTATAACGGATCGGATCTACTAAATAACGGACAAGCAAGACGCTGCCCTTACACCTGGATAGGTGTAAGGGCAGCTAGATATCGAGGGACGGCATAGCTAAGCAGATATGCATAAGAAAAGCATCCATGCAAGCCCCAAAACATCTATGATAAATAGTGCTACTCGCCATCAACAACGCTTCAGCACGAGCAGCACAAGGTAAACGAATAAACGTGTGCTGCCTAGATCGCGAGATGCGATCTAGGCAGCATGATGCTTACTCGGGAGAAACCCTCGAAAGAAGGGGTGGCGATGCGCCTGATTTGTGTTTGTTGTGAACGTGATTGTCCTCCTTTTCCGATAACACTAGATACATATTTATAGTCCAAGGGACTTTCTAATTCGGGCGTGCACCTAACCGTGCACGGGTTAAATTCTATCTTTTAATCTAAACTAAGATGCGATCTACTATATTACATATACACGGGCAATCTAGCCCAAACTCTTCGCGCAAGGCCGCTTCAAAGATGCTCCACGTGTATATCTTTCAAGCCCATCTTCACTTACGGCCCATCTCCTATTTGGCCAAAATCCGGTGATAACACATGCCCCCTAGTTTTGGTAATGATAATTTCAAAACCACTCTGTTTTTCCTTCGAAGGGTCATGTCGTGGCAGAGCAGAACCGTCGCAGTATTCTTCATCATGATGCCTTGCCTTCTCAACTTCCCTCGAAAACTACTTAAGCATTAAATCTCCACTGTATCCCCTTTTATTTAGCCACATCTTGCAGTTCCCTTCTTCGTCATTAGCACTCCAAAAGCCCTCCTCTGCCACCATGTCTTCCTCCTCTTCCTCCTCTTCTTCGTCGGGTCTTTCCGTCCAGTCCTCCCCCCTCCGGGAGCCGACGCCGGAGTGGGACCCGATGGCGGCCCACGAGCCCTACATTCGCGCCATCGAAGACGGGACAGTCCAGCCACGACTTCTCCGTCTGGTCGAGGACGACAAGTCCTCGACCACAGAGAGCGACCTCCGTTTCCTCGCCGATGGGGAATCGGAGGAGGAGAGCGATGACGATCGCTTCTCCTGGGGCGACTTCACCTCCTCCGAGGAGGCGAAGGAGGAAGAGGAGGAGGAGGACGACACCTCCTCCGACGAGCCGCCCAAGCGCTTCGCCCTGGCGGCAACCTCTCAGCGACTTGGCAACGATGACGACGACACTGACAAGGAGGACGAGGACAACAAGGGCCCTGCCGGTGGCCGCGGCAGCAGCGACGACGAGCCCGCCGAGAGTAGCGCCGACAGCGGCGACGACGGCGATGACGAGGGCAGCGACGGCCCGTAGATAGGATCTTAGCATAGGATCCGTAGTAGTAGATGGGGCAATGTATCCCCTAGTTCTTCCTTTTGAGGGCAATCAGCTCTTCTATGTAAGAAATCCCATTATTAATGAAGAACTCCCTTTGCCATGAAGAACTTCCTTTGATTTTGCCGATTCCCTTTATGCTAATTTAGCCAATTTCCCCTCAACTGATTTCCGATTGTCAACTTAGTCGATGCTCAATGAGCCGATGGCAACGCATCAGTCCTTCACGATACATTGCAAGGCAGGTCCTTCAGTATCCCCTCAAGCGGTAACCTGAGCGTAATGTTAGCTTTAACGGCAAAATTCCTGAATTAATGTTCTCAGGAAAGCTCTATGACCGTTGCTGAAACAACTTGAAGCTAAAGCTGATAATTCTGCAGAACAGGTACCACTTGCCCACAAATTTCCTTGTGATAGATAACCCTGCTCTGTTTCTCTGCAGCAACAAGATGGTCCAGAGCCTATCAATGATGATGGCTCCCTCTTCAAATTCCTCCCATCAACCCTGGTGGTTTTCTTCTGCAAGAACTCACCACCTTTCAACACGGTTGTGATGCAGAGACAGCCGATTTCAACACAATCGGCTCCCAAGAGCAAAGAATCTTCAGGGCCAGCTGCCCCCCGAGCCTCAGTCAGGGCGAGAATAGTAGCGAAAAAGGTGGCTGCCAGGACAACTTTGAAGGGCAAACACCCCTCTAGGCTTTAGTAGCCTATTAAGTCCAGTAATCCTGCTCTTGTAGACCTCTACCGAAGATAATATCAGCGAGAACATGCAATCCAGCCGACGAGGCTCCAGCTTGGGCACCTCTGGGGACACCACCACGTAAAACCAGCCAGATGTGCCACCATCGGCTTCCAAGAAAAGGTCGGCCTCCAACTCCCATCAAAACAGGACAGGAAAGCTTACGCACAAGGAGTCGATGCACCAAGAGGGCTCGGAAGGACCAGCAAACCCCTTTCTTGAACCAAGAAGCTTCACATGTAATGGCTCTTCCAACTCCTCCTAGCTCAATTCTGTGATTTACTGCTCCAATTGGCTCACCCTTCTCTCGATCTGCATGCTTGCGCTGCCTGCAATTGAAGCTCTGGCCAGTCGTAACGTTGTCTGTTAGGGCTGTGATCTCTCAGGCTTGCTGCCATGTCGTTCGACCCTGAATATCGAGCCGGCCCCTCCACAGCATGTGATGAACCAAGTCCAAGCTCCAACGCCTCAAAGCCCTGCTTTCTTCCCTCATTGAAACATTAGTCAAAAACTCTGTAGTTGGCTCGTTAAAGAGGTTCTCAAGTCGATGTCCAAGCATCGGCTGTGCTTAAAAATTTTGTATTTTTGATTTTTTTATTAGCCGATCGATTTCATGAATCGGCTCCTCCTGGGTACATACTTCCTGGGTACATACTTCGTGGCCTCGTACCTTCTGTGTGTATGCCCCGAGCCGAATCCTTCAAGTAATTTGAAGATATCGGCAGCCAAACCACAAGCCTGCCACCGCACTCACCATGCTAAATAGCACAGCACCGACATGCCGGTGAGAATAATTTTAGCGATTGCTGGAACCGGCCTCCCTTGCAGTTGTTGATCCGACTATTTGCTGATAAATGTTGGTTGTGGCTTATCCCCAGGACCAATGCCAATCTCTTCTAGATCATCAGCTGCTGTAAACCCATACCTCAGCTTTCCATCGCCTTCTAAATCAATGCTGAACGCAGGCAGAGCAGCAGGTTGAGGCTAAATGTGGCCGATCGCTAGAATCGGCCTCCTTTCCCATTGCAATGTTTAACGAGGGTCTACAACTTCTTGGTTCTCTGCTATAGCTACGTGGCCTGCTTGAGGTGAGATCTTTACTTTTTATTTTTGGGGCCGATCGTAGGGATCGGCCTCGCCACGTACGTCCATAGACTTGGATCTTGCTACTCTGTCAGGCCAGTGGATAAGACCAGCCTCGCTCCATTTTTTGTAGCTTCGATGCGCTCACAGCCGTCCAGGTTGATTCCAGAGAGCGGCTCTTGGTCATTTGCTTCCCAGATGTTCATGGCAGCCAAAGAGATGTCGATCGAATCATCTGCATGAACAACCTCCACTTCATCTCCATCCCATTGTATGATGCACCGATGCATTGTAGATGGGATGCAGCAAAGCAGGATCCAATCCCTTCCTGCAGCAACAGCATAAGTGCTCTTGCTGTCAATGATGAAGAACGATGTAGGGATAGTTTTTCGGCCGAGCAGTTAAGTCTACGTTCAGAACACCCTTGGCCATGACGCTGGCCGTTGAAATCGCTTAGCGTGACGTTGGTCTTGATCAGATCTTCATTGGAACGTCCCAAACATCGTAACATGGAGTACGGCATTATTTGTTGACTGCTCCCGTGTCAACCAGCATCTTGCCGACAGGTTGCCCATTGATATAACCCTTCAGGTATAGGGCTTTCAGATGCCTGTAGCTCTTCTCTCGTGGCTTCTCAAAGATGACTGGCCGTGGGCCCGCAATCAAACTGTGCCACCGATACTTCCTCATCTCTTGGAGCACAAAATCTCGACGGAGAACGAACACCATAGCCAGATTGCAGCCGATGCCTCTGCATCGGCTTTTGTCTGTTTGGGTCGCCACACTTTCTTTGGTGGGCGAGCCTCCGTCTCCGTGCTTGCTGAATTTTCACGGCCGATCGGCCGTGCTTTCCTCAACGTATACAGGTATTCTTCCTCCAAGTTTCGTAGTCGTTGCACTCTGCGCTTTTGGGAGTGGCTGAGTCCATCAGGGCACCACCTTGGTCGGTGATATCTATCTTCTTCCTCTGACTCCTCGAAGTCTTCATCTTGAGATGACTCAGCTCGTTTGTTCTGAGGTGGGAGAGGTCCCAGACGCTTGAACACTGAAACTTCATTTGTTCCCTTCCTCTTCTGTCTACATTCTGGGCAGTTCTCGATTGTAGGCAATCGGCTCATTCCTGAGTCCCAGCAGTGTTTGAAGAAAGGACAGTTCCAATGCCTATCCATGTCCTCTTGCTCTCTTGATCTCCCTCTAGCGTGACGCTCATACCCTTCGTGTCGACGGTATTTCCTGTTGTCTGCATCGGACCGACGATATCTATCATCATCTACGTCGTAGCGCCGACGTCGGTCGTACTGCTGCTCATATTTGTTGAGAAGATGTGCGGAGAGTGGTCGTTGATACCGTACGCTTATCACCTCTTCCTCACCAAATACCACTGTCATCATGGTGGGGCCGGTCGCGTGGATCGGCCTCCTCTTTGTCTTTGCCACGAGAGCGACTGCTCTCTGGCTTATCCTTGCCATGGCGATCTGCTAGTCCTGCCATGTTGATATCAAAAGAGAAACCCGGCTCGCGTCTTATGCAGTGGCTGAGATCCACCATGTTGACGTCCGGAAACGGCTGCGTGTCAACTCTCATGGCAAACTGACCGAAGAGTAATCGGCCTTGTTCTATCGCCATTTGAATCTGTCCGCGCAAGACTTTGCAGTCGTTGGTGGCATGGGTGAACGTGTGATGCCATTTGTAGTATGGCCTGCCGTTCATCTCTTGTAACGTGGGGATTTTGTGGCCTTCGGGTAACTTCAGTTGTTTCTCCTTCAGCAGCAAATCAAAAATTTGCTCCGTTTTGCTCAAATCAAAGTCAAACCCTTTTGCAGGCCCCGGTTGTTTCACCCACTTGCAGGACACGGGCTTTGCCCCCCGAGTCCATTCAGCTGATCTCCTACAGAATCTTCATCTTCTTCCATCTCGATCAGGGCGACGCGCTTGAACTTGTCCTGGTACAATTCTGGGTGGCGCTATTCATACGATGTCAATTTCTGAACCATATGCGCCAATGAATTGTAGTCAGCTTGGAAGGTCACATCTTTGAGCGGCGCTGACAATCCTGCTATCGCCAGCTCGACTGCTTCCTTCTCAGATAAACGAACCGAGTAACATCGGTTCCTGACGGTCCTGAAGCGCTGAATGTATTCAGACACCATCTCTCCTCGCCTCTGCCGAACCTGGGTCAGATCGGCAATGCCAGCTTCAGTAGCTTCTGAATGGTATTGTACGTGGAATTGTTCCTCCAGCTGCTTCCACGTCCGAACCGAATCTGGTGGCAACGAGGTGTACCATCCAAAGGCCGGACCCGTGAGAGATTGTGAGAAGAACCTCACGCGCAGCTCGTCTGAAGCTGAGACCATGCCCAACTATGCCAAATATCGGCTCACGTGCTCAATTGAGATGGTTCCCTCTGATCCACTGAATTTTGTGAAGTCAGGGAGCCGATACTTAGGCGGTAGTGGGATTAGGTCATAGTCGTTGGGATACGGCTTGGAATAGCCGATCATTCTCTTCTTCGGCAGGATGCCGAACTGATCTCTCATGATTGCGGTGATCTCATCCACGTAGGAGCTGCAGAAGTTGAGCGTTCATGACTTGTACCGGTGGCATATTTAGTTAGCCACGCCTGTTTCTCAGCATCTGCTCCAGAACTGTTTCCTGCTCCAGCGACTCCTCCTGTTCGTGCAGTCCTTCCTGCGAACCTGGGTCATCCAGTTGTTGCAGTCCGGCACGTATGTGCACACGTATCCATGTGGAATCTCCTTGGGCGGCTCATACAGGAATTGGTAATCGCCAGGATCACCTCCAACCTTGTAGACGACGTACGCCGGTGAACCTTGTTGCTGTGGAGCTGCCATCGTGTATTGCAGTGGTGGCCTAGTATAGAGCGGTATCTCTCCCTGATGAGTTCCTAGGGCAGGTCCTGACGGAGAGTACTTGTGCTTCATGATTTCTTGCACCACATTGAGCGCGACACGCTCCAAAGTGTTCACCAGGCTCTCAGAATGCCGATGAAGAGAGTGAGCCACGGCATAGTTAACTTCCTGTCGCAGGGCTCTGGTACGTTCGTCCGAAGGGAGAGATAGATCCAGTCCCTCTAGCGCGCCTTCGGGTTGGAACCCTTTGAACTTGATGCCGTGCGAACGGGTCCTCTCAAAAGAGCCGATGAGATCGGCTTCCAAGATGGCCTTGAGATCATCATATTTCTTCTTATGCTCAGGAGGCAGATCTTCGTACTTGACCGGTTCTTCCGCCATCTCGGATGCAGATGTTGACGTGGTTGCTGCGGAAGATTGTCCCGATGGTCCCACCGGGCGTGCGAATGTTTTGCCTGCCAAACCCACCGGCGAGCAGGTTAAGCAACACGAAGAGCCGGGAGGCTTCAAGACGGCAGGGGCCTGGTCCTCGACGTCGTCCCGCAAATGTTCCGGCACATTCTAGCGGTTGCAGTGGCACACCCGACCTATACATGGTCAGAAGGTGTTGATTGCTTCGATTAGTTTCCTGCATGGCAGACACGTAAACATTAAATACGAGCCCGATCGGCTCTCAGGTTGCCCTGTGGATCGGCTCAAAGAGCCGATCGCCCATGGTTTGCGTCGGGTTAACGATGACATGGGGCTCCTGCTTGATCAATATAAAGTTAAACCCAATCTACTACGACAGCTTAGGGTTTTCACCGTATGATCGGAACATCCTACGCGTAGTTGAGCCTAATAGACACGAAAGATAATGGAAAACTAACCCTAAAAGAGGCCTAAAACCAACATTAAGTTAATTCCCGGAACATCCCTCTTAGGGCTAAAAAACCATACCTAATGCACTACCGGATCGTTCAACCCGTTTGTAAGGCCTAACCATACAGATATTAAACCAATCCTTGAGGAATCAAGGAGCAACTATAACGGATCGGATCTACTAAATAACGAACAAGGCTGCCCTTACACGGATAGGTGTAAGGGCAGCTAGGTATCGAGGGACGGCATAGCTAAAGATATGCATAAGAAAAGCATCCATGCAAGCCCCAAAACATCTATGATAAATTGTGCTACTCATCAACAACGCTTCAGCACGAGCAAACACAAGGTAAACGAATAAACGTGTGCTTGCCTAGATCGCAGATGCGATCTAGGCAGCATGATGCTTACCCGGGAGAAACCCTCGAAAGAAGGGGTGGCGATGCGCCTGATTTGTGTTTGTTGTGAACGTGATTGTCCTCCTTTACGATAACCCTAGATACATATTTATAGTCCAAGGGACTTTCTAATTCGTGCACCTAACCGTGCACGGGTTAAACTCTATCTTTTAATCTAAACTAAGATGCGATCTACTAGATTACAGATACACGGGCAATCTAGCCCAAACTCTTCGCTCAAAGATGCTCCACGTGTATATCTTTCAAGCCCATCTTCACTTACTACCATCTCCCGATTTGGCCAAAATCTGTGATACGAGTGACATCGTGACAACGCAGCTTTACTCTCAAAGTCTCGCTTCATCGCGGAACCCAATAAATTGGGTACCCACGTTGATGAGATCCTCATCAAGGGCTATCGCAAAACAAGATAGAAACAATATAGTTAGGAAAACTGACATGGATGGACCAACATAGGAAAAAAAGGAAAAATCGACAAGAAAATATAGCAGAATTAAACTTACATCATCCATCAGAGCAGTCGAGGAACTCCTGACAATTTTTGAGTATTACCATCCCCGACTTTTGCTTTCTTCGACAAAGGTGCTTGGGGGCTGGGTGTAGGACGTCTCCGTGCTGCTGTGGGAGAGTCGAAGTTTCCGCAGCAGCGCTTCAGAAATAACAAGTGGTGTTGGAGGTGCTGGTAGGAGCCGCACCATGAGCTGCGGGTTCCTCCTCCTCCAATTTTCCTGAGGCCTGTCAATATAGCGGTAAGATAAAATGTAAGAGTACCGAAGAAGAAGGGAGATAGGCAAAGGCAAGGTAAAAAAGTAACTCACGAGCTAACAACGCCAGCATCATCGAGAGCCCAAGGTACCCTCCCTCCGGCGGTTTCCTTCGCCGGTTCAAAAGTTTGGAGGCGCCGGAATTCGACATCACTTCTTCCTCTTGCGCCCAGGAGAAGTGTGAGAGGAGGAGAGGGGGAGTGGCTAGAGTCAGAATTCTCACCTGGGCTCTTTTTCTGAGGAAGCGCTGATTCAGATTCCGCCTTCACTCTCAGGAAGAGAGGATTCTTGCGAATCGTCGGCAACGACTCCCATCTACCTCTCCACCTTCAGGGAGTGGGGGAAGAGAAGAGAGAATTTGGTGGTTCTGCACATCATAAAGTAAAGACAAGAAATTGAGAACACGTGAAAAAGCAGTAGCAGTTGTTAAAAAACATGGAGAGTTTAACCCAAATGAAACACTTACTTCGGGAAGAGCGTGGGAGGCACTGTATGGCTCCACGCAACAAGATGACGGAACCTCATGTTTTTTGCTCAAGGAGGTAAAACGTCGGATGAGCTTATCCAAATCCTTCACAGAAAAGATCCTTGGACAAACGGTCGACATCTTTTGCTCCTGAGTACATCCAGAGAGGGTTTTTGCGAGCCTGTAGTGGCTGCACCCGGATTCTAAGGAACTAAGCAGTTATTTATACACCCGAGAGTTCCTCTCTACCGGTGTTTTGTAGTTGATGGATGCGGTTCATCGTAGCTTCGTGGCCTCCTTTTCTTCGGCAGTGGCTTCAGGTCCCAAGATCGGCGCCTTTGAATTTCTTTGGCAGCTTCAAATGGCGCGATACCATACTCCCCGGGAGGGGATGTACTGGCTCGGATATACAGCCATCTCTTGCGCCAGCCTTTGGACAGAGTCAGGGAATTTAACATAAAAATCAACGTCGGGACAGACGCAGAACAAAACGCCGCCTACATCGAGACGAAGTTCCGAGAGTTGTTGCGCCAGGGGTAGAAAATGCGTTTCCACAGGCCCCAATGAGGATGGATGCCGAGGAAACACTCGCAGAGAGTAATGAAAATGGAAATGTGGAGGATAGAGTTCGGGGTCAGCTGGTGCAGCTGGATCCCGTAGATGAAAAGGAGACCACGAAGAAATTTGTGGATACGGGTGGAGAGGCCGCGAATGAGAAAGTCAATGAATGTTACCCGAAATCCGATAGGAGGACGCGGGAAGCTTTCATCGCCAGGAAACTTCAAGGACTCCTGCTTCTTCAGCAGGCTAAGCTTCTTCAACATCTTTTGGTCCCGGCGGAGATCTTGGACCGCCCCATCCGGAGACCCGAGCCTTCTCCATCGGGGCATCGTCCGGAGCCTGTTCTTCAGCAGCTTCGTGCGCGGAGGCATGGGGGAGCGCTTTGGTGGAAGAATGGGATGAAAGGAAGCAAGAGCACGAGGAGCTCGGAGATGGCAATGGCGAAGAGCGTGAGAAAGCAGATGTGAGGCGCAACGAAGGGGATGAATGAGGAAGATGCGGTGGCTTTATAGCGAGGAGCCGATCCGCCGTGCCATTGGATGAAAAGGGAAGTGTTTTTAGCCTTACACGTGTCCCAAGGGGTAAACTGGTCTTATCAGCTTGAACTTACTGACAGAGTTATCACAAGTGCGAGATTACGGAGGACGTGCGTCCCCCACTTGCGCGACTTGTCGATGGCGCAGAATTTTGGACCCACGACGCAGTGATGTGACATGAGTCGTGGCTTTCCAACGCAAGATCGTGGTTACCGTTAGCAGCGACGTCATTCAAGAAAGCTTCGACTGCGTGAAGAAAGTATTGCATCAAACAAAATATCGGGTATTCAAAGAGAGAAGTATCGGGAGCCTATGATCAAATGCAAGCATATGTTCATATGCTCGGGGCTACTCTGATCATAAGTATTGTCTATACTTGATAAGAGGATAATGAGAAAGACAATATAGAGTTGGTCAAAAATAACCAAAGTTGAGCCTACAGCCAAGTCCAAACACTTGACCGTAGTCTCGTTACCCCACTCCAAGCGCTGGTCGCGCACCCGATGAAATAAAGAAAGAAAGGGAGTAGCAAATTTGACTAAAAAATAGAGTGGATGGATAGTAAAATTTGAGCCTACACCCAAGTGCAAGCACTCGGCTGTAGCCTCGGGGGCTACTCCCATCGGGGCGCTGGTCGCGCACCCGATGAAATATGAGAGGGAGAAGGAGAGAAAGGATGACAATACAAAATACAAGGCGGGGAATTATCGTCGTACATCTTCGAGTTACATATAACTCGTCATGTACTCCCATCGGAGACCAAAATATTATCATTACGTGACTCGAGAAATTGACAATTCCAAAAGCCGAAAAGGCACTCGACAATATATTCCCAGAGCGCGTCCGCCGCGGTAAAATCTGAATGCCGTAATACTTTGGGAAGGTAAGTCCCCAGATCCGTCTGTGTGGCGTGGTATCGCACCCGAATACGCTCTACTTTATCCGTATCAATAGATACGAAGAAAAAATCCTAGCGGACGCGTTAGGTATTCGATAAAATATGACGGAATTCGATTCATGGTAAGTCCTTAAGCGGCACATATTGAATTACGCCAGATTCCGAGGTCAAGTCCAGGACTTGACCTTGAAATAGGTTTTTGAGGGTTTGCCACGGAGCGCTTAACCGGTACCGATCCGTGAGATGAACCAGCCACATCTACCATTATTCTTGTACAAAATATATACCTTGGGTAAAATGTTATGACAATCCGAAGAATTTGTGAATTGACTTTACGGCGGAGATTTTACTCGACTCTACGATTCAAGAAAAATCTCGGGGCCTACTGACATAGGCATCCCGAATGGGCCTGCCGAATAAGGTACCCGGGGATAATTGAAGGCCCGTAACCCGAAGATTATGAAGTCCGGAAGCCCAATAAACATCGATCTGGAAGATAGATATCGATTAGGACAAAGTCTTGTAATAATACGGGACAGACACAAGTAGTGTCCTGGACTTTGTAACTTGTACGATACGAAAGCCTCGGCTCCACCTCCTATATAGGGGGAGCGAGGAGAAAGAGGGGATCGAATCATTGTCAACACAAACCCTAGTTTTTAGCAGTCGAGCACCTTTTCGGCTGAACCTTCGAGATCTTCTTGCCCTCTACTTCCGCTAAAACCTAGTCTACAATCTGTAGGCATTGACAAGTTAAACCGTTGTCAGCCGCCTTATGAGGAAGGTCGCCGTACACTATGAGAGAGTTGACACACCGATGTTCATGTGATTAGGTTGTGCTGCATCGATAGAGCGCACATTAATCCTATGTTAGGAGAGCGTTGAAGGGTTTAAGCGAGGAACACGAGCCAAACTAGGCTTCCGAGGTGGCAAGTCAAGACCCCACATAGCGCTGGTCTGAGTCAAACTAGGTTCCTTGGATTCGGCACTATACCTCCACGAACAAGCCTTGGAGCTCTATTCCTCTCCCCTCTTGTATTCAGTATGGAGTGAATGAATTCTCTAATCACTTGGGGGATTATATGGGTAAGGCATCATGGACAAATTAATAAGGCTACCCTTAACGGTGCACTAGGAAAGTTTGGTCCATAGTTCATGGGATGTGGATGAGGGAGTAAATGTGCCACAATCCATGGTGGACAAGCCCAATTAGGCGTCCACCTAATAGCCTCCTTGCTTTATGGGTTTTATCTTTGACCTTGCGTTTTAATCTCTTGTATTTTACTTGTTGGCCATGCCATGATTGGGTACTTATTGACCAGTCTTGGGTTCACTTTGCTAGAATTTAGTCCCTGTAAGCACCTAGTAGTAGGGGGTGTAAACGGATAGGAGAATTTTGGTGGCAAAATAGGCCCAAAATCCATTTGACCTTGTCCATATCCGATTATAAAGAATCTGGTGATGAGGATATTCGATTCCGAATTGGAGCTCTAGATACAAAATAAGATATGGTATAGCAAATAGCATGCAGATATGGATTATCCTAAATTTAATTACGATAATCTGAAGGTTTTAAACAGGATAATCCGACTTTTGAGTCAAAAGCCAGAGCCAATCTCACAACGTTAGTACTATTGTGTTACCAAATCAATTTGGCGAGGATGTTTAGCTCTAAATTGCTACGAGTGCTTGAGTTTTAACATATTGTGTCTCTTTTTCTTAATTAGTCAAGGTTAAAAGTTTAAATCCCTTTTAATAATTGTAAAAACTATAACTATCTGTAGATGAGAGCATATACCTGACTATTTATGTTTCTGATCCGAACCTATCCCACTTCTGATTTCAATCCTTTGTTCGGTATATCCACATTCGAATACAAAACCAGTCAATATCTGCTCTGATCTTAATGTGAGAAAATAAATGGTAAAGGATATGATACGAGCAAAATCCGATCAAATCCGTTTACCCCTCTGCCTATTAGGTTTGAGATGCAATTAGGACACTAGTAGAGAACGAGCCTATAACACCGGTTCACAATCGGCTTTTGCACCGTTTGTGCAACCGGTGCAAAGCAATCGGCACAAAGACTTCCTCCTTTATCACCGATTGTCTTTGCAAAAGCAATGGGTACCACGTGGCGACGATCGCCGACGGAGGACCTTTAGCACCGGTTTGTCAGTGCTGGCAGAAAATGCCTCAAAATGCTGTTGGAGATATGCCCAAGAGGCAATAATAAAAGTGGTTATTATATATCTTTATGTTTATGATAAAAGTTTATATACCATGCTATAATTGTATTAACTGAAACATTGATACATGTGTGATATGTAAACAACAAAGAGTCCCTAGTAAGCCTCTTAACTAGCTTGTTGATTAATAGATGATTAGTTTCATAATCATGAACATTGGATGTTATTAATAACAAGGTTATATCATTGTATGAATGATGTAATGGACACACCCAATTAAGCGTAGCATAAGATCACGTCATTAAGTTATTTGCTATAAGCTTTCGATACATAGTTACCTAGTCCTTATGACCATGAGATCATGTAAATCACTTATACCGGAAAGGTACTTTGATTACATCAAACGCCACTGCGTAAATGGGTGGTTATAAAGGTGGGATTAAGTATCCGGAAAGTATGAGTTGAGGCATATGGATCAATAGTGGATTTGTCCATCCCGATGACGGATAGATATACTCTGGGCCCTCTCGGTGGAATGTCGTCTAATGTCTTGCAAGCATATGAATAAGTTCATAAGAGACCACATACCACGTACGAGTAAAGAGTACTTGTCAGAGACGAGGTTGAACAAGGTATAGTGTGATACCGATGATCAAACCTCGGACAAGTAAAATATCGCGTGACAAAGGGAATTGGTATCGTATGTGAATGGTTCATTCGATCACTAAAGTCATCGTTGAATATGTGGGAGCCATTATGGATCTCCAGATCCCGCTATTGGTTATTGGTCGGAGTGAGTACTCAACCATGTCCGCATAGTTCACGAACCGTAGGGTGACACACTTAAAGTTGGATGTTGAAATGGTAGAACTTGAATATGGAATGGAGTTCGAATATTTGTTCGGAGTCCGGATGTGATCCCGGACATCACGAGGAGTTCCGGAATGGTCCGGAGAATAAGATTCATATATAGGATGTCATTTTATGTGAATAAAATGATGCGGAAGGTTCTATGGAAGGTTCTAGAAGGTTCTAGAAATGTCCGGAAGAAACCACCAAGGAAGGTGGAGTCCACATGGGACTCCACCTCCATGGCCGGCCAACCCTAGTGGGAGGAGTCCCAAGTGGACTCCCCTTAGGGGGCCGGCCACCCCCCCTATGGAAGGTGAAATTCCCACCTCTAGTGGGAGGGAAGGTTTCCACCATATGGAAGGTTTGGGTTCGGGTTATTCGAAGACTTGTAGTCCAACACTTGGGGCTTCCACCTATATATAGAGGGCCAAGGGGACGGGCCGGCCACACCAAAGCCTCAAGCTTGGCCGCCCCCATGTGGCCGGCCACCCCCTCTCCCCAAACCCTAGCGCCCCGCTCCTCCACCATATCCCGCACGCTTAGCGAAGCTCCGCCGGATTTCTCCACCGCCACCGACACCACGCCGTCGTGCTGTCGGATTCAAGAGGAGCTACTACTTCCGCTGCCCGCTGGAACGGGGAGGTGGACGTCGTCTTCATCAACAACCGAACGTGTGACCGAGTACGGAGGTGCTGCCCGTTCGTGGCGCCGGAACCGATCGTGATCAAGATCTTCTACGCGCTTTTGCAAGCGGCAAGTGAACGTCTACCGCAGCAACAAGAGCCTCCTCTTGTAGGCTTTGGAATCTCTTCAAGGGTGAGTCTCGACAATCCCTCGTTGCTACCGTCTTCTAGATTGCATCTTGGCTTGGATTGCGTGTTCGCCGTAGGAAAATTTTTGTTTTCTATGCTAACGTTATCCTACAGTGGTATCAGAGCCGTGTCTATGCATAGATGGTTGCACGAGTAGAACACAATGGTTTGTGGGCGTTGATGCTCTTGTTATCTTTAGTTGAGTACTTTGCATCTTTGTGGCATAGTGGGATGAAGCGGCTCGGGCTAACTTTACATGACCGCGTTCATGAGATTTGCTCCACGCTTGACATGCAACTTGTATTGCATAAGTGGCTTTGCGGGTGTCTGTCTCTCCTACTATAGTGAAGATTCAATTTACTCTTCTATTGACAACACTAGTATCACCGTTGTGGTTCATGTTCGTAGGTAGATTGGATCTTGCTCGAAAACCCTAAACCACGTAAAATATGCAAACCAAATTAGAGAACGTCTAACTTGTTTTTGCAGGGTTTGGTGATGTGATATGGCCATAATGTGATGATGAATATGTATGAGATGATCATTATTGTATTGTGGCAACAGGAGCCTTATGGTTGTCTTTAAATTTCATGTTGAGTAGTATTTCAAAGTAGTTGTAATAGTTGCTACATGGAGGACGATCATGAAGACGGCGCCATTGACCTTGGTGCTTCGCCGACGATGATGGAGATCATGCCCGTTGATGATGGAGATCATGTCCGTGCTTTGGAGATGAAGATCAAAGGCGCAAAGACAAAAGAGCCATATCATATCACATATGAACTGCATGTGATGTTAATCCTTTTATGCATCTTATTTTGCTTAGATCGCGACGGTAGCATTATAAGATGATCCCTCTCACTAAAATCTCAAGATAATAAAGTGTTCATCCTTAGTAGCACCGTTATCAAGTCTTATCGTTTCGAAGCATCTCGTGATGATCGGGTGTGATAGATTCGATAAATACATATAACGGGTGCAAGACAGTTTTGCACATGCGGATACTAAGGTAGCCTTGACGAGCCTAGCATGTAAAGACATGGTCTCGGAACACGTGATACCGAAAGGTAGAGCATGAATCATATGATTGATATGATGAACACTTTGAGTGTTCGCCATTGAAATTACATCTTGTCTCGTGATGATCGGGCATAGGTGTGATAGATTTGGTTCGTGTGATCACTAAGACAATGCGAGGGATATTGTTTTGAGTGGGAGTTCACCTAGATTTTTAATTATGTAGAATTAAAATTTGAACTCAATTTGTCATAAACTTAGTCTAAACTATTGCAAATATGTTGTAGATATGGCGTCCTCAATCAATTTTAACCATTTCCTAGAGAAAGAAAAGCTTAAGAGCAACGGTAGCAACTTCACCGACTGGTTCCGTCATGTGAGGATCTTCCTCAATGGCGGAAATCTGCAATATGTGCTTGATGCACCGCTAGGTGACCCTCCTGCAGAAACTGAAACCGATGAAGTAAAAATGTTTACATGACTCGGAAAACTCGGTACTCTCAAGTTCATGTGCCATCTTATGCAGTCTGGAATCCGATCTTCAAAAACGTTTTGAGCACCACGATCCTCATGAGTTGATAAAAGAGTTAAAGACTATTTTTGAGACTCATGCGGCCGTGGAATGCTATGAAGCATCGAAACACTTTTTCAGCTGTATGATGGAAGAAGGCAGCTCCATTAGTGAGCACATGCTCGTTATGACCGGGCATGCGAAGAAACTCAGTGACTTGGGAATAGTGATTCCTAACAGACTGGGGATTAATCGTGTCCTTCAATCACCGCCACCAAGTTACAAGAACTTTGTGATGAACTACAATATGCAGAACATGAACAAGGAGTTTCCTGAACTCTTTGGCATGCTAAAAGCTGCTGAGATTGAGATCAAGAAAGAGCACCAAGTGTTGATGGTCAACAAGACCACCAGTTTCAAGAAACAGGGCAAGTCTAAAGGCAAAACAAGAAGAGTGGCAAGAAAGCTGCCACGCCTCCTGTGAAACCTAAGTCTGGCCCTAAGCCTGATGCTGAGTGTTATTACTGCAAGGAGAAGGGACACTGGAAGCGTAATTGCTCCAAGTATTTGGCGGATCTGAAGAGCGGCCTTATCAAGAAGAAGAAAGAAGGTATATCTGATATACATGTTATAGATGTTTATCTCACTAGTTCTCGTTCTAGTACCTGGGTATTTGATACTGGTTCGGTTGCTCATATTTGTAACTCGAAACAGGAACTAAAGAATAAACGACAACTGCTGAAAGATGAAGTGACGATGCGCGTTGGAAACGGATCCAAGGTCAATGTGATCGCAGTCGGGACACTTCCTCTACATCTACCTTCGGGATTAGTTTTAAGCCTAAATAATTGTTATTATGTACCCGCGTTGAGCATGAACATTATATCAGGATCTTGTTTAATGCAAGACGGTTATTCATTCAAGTCTGAGAATAATGGTTGTTCTATTTTTATGAATAATATCTTTTATGGTCGAGCACCACAAAAGAATGGCTTATTTCTGTTAGATCTCGATAGTAGTAATACGCATATACATAACATTGATGCTAAGCGAATTAAATTGAATGATAATTCTACTTATATGTGGCACTGTCGTCTTGGTCATATTGGAGTGAAACGCATGAAGAAACTCCATACCGATGGATTACTTGAATCACTTGACTTTGAGTCACTTGATAGATGCGAAGCATGTCTGATGGGAAAAATGACTAAGACTCCATTCTCGGGTATGATGGAGCGAGCTACTGACTTATTGGAAATCATACACACAGATGTATGTGGACCAATGAGTGTAGCATCGCGCGGTGGTTATCGTTATGTTCTAACCTTCACAGATGATTTGAGTAGATATTGGTATATCTATTTAATGAAACATAAATCCGAAACTTTCGAGAAGTTTAAGGAATTCCAAAGTGAAGTAGAAAATCAACGTAACAAGAAGATTAAATTTCTACGATCTGATCGCGGAGGTGAATATCTGAGTTATGAGTTTGGCATGCATTTAAAGAAATGCGGAATACTTTCACAATTGACACCGCCGGGAACACCACAACGAAACGGTGTGTCCGAACGTCGTAATCGAACTCTCTTAGATATGGTTCGTTCTATGATGTCTCTTACTGATTTGCCGTTATCATTTTGGAGTTATGCATTAGAGACAGCCGCATTCACTTTAAATAGAGCACCATCAAAATCCGTTGAAACGACGCCGTATGAATTATGGTTTAATAAGAAACCTAAGCTGTCGTTCCTAAAAGTTTGGGGTTGCGAAGCCTATGTAAAAAGGTTACAACCGGACAAGCTAGAACCCAAAGCGGAGAAATGCGTCTTCATAGGATACCCTAAGAAAACTATAGGGTACACTTTCTATCACAGATCCGAAGGCAAGATCTTTGTTGCTAAGAACGGAACCTTTCTTGAGAAAGAATTTCTCACTAAAGAAGTGACTGAAAGAAAAGTAGAACTCGATGAGATTGAAGAATCTCTACTCGTTGATCAGAGTAGCGCAGTACCGGAAAATGTTCCTGTACCACCTACACCGGCAACAGAGGAAGCTAATGATAATGATCATGAAACTTCAAATGAGACAGCTACTGAACCTCGCAGATCGAAGGGATCGTGCCACTCCTGATTGGTATGATCCTTGTCTAAATGTCATGATTGTGGATAACAATGATGAGGACCCTGCGACGTATGAAGAAGCGATGATGAGCCCAGATTCCAACAAATGGCAAGAAGCCATGAAATCCGAAATGGGATCCATGTATGATAACAAAGTATGGACTTTGGTAGACTTACCTGATAGCCGCAAGGCTGTCGAGAATAAATGGATCTTCAAAAGAAAAACAGATGCCGATGGTAATATTACTGTCTATAAAGCTCGACTTGTCGCAAAGGGTTTCCGACAAATTCAAGGTGTTGACTACGATGAGACTTTCTCACCTGTAGCGAAGCTAAAATCTGTGAGGATTTTGTTAGCAATAGCTGCATTTTTCGATTATGAGATTTGGCAGATGGATGTCAAAACGGCGTTCCTTAATGGTGACATTGAGGAAGAGTTGTATATGGTACAACCCAAAGGTTTTGTCGATCCTAAAAATGCTGACAAAGTATGCAAACTTCAGCGTTCAATCTATGGACTGAAGCAAGCATCAAGAAGTTGGAACCGACGCTTTGATAAGGTGATCAAAGACTTCGGGTTTATACAGTGTCATGGAGAGGCCTGTATTTACAAGAAAGTGAGTGGGAGCTCTGTAGCATTCCTGATATTATATGTAGATGACATATTATTGATTGGGAATGATATAGAACTATTAAGCAGTGTAAAGGGTTATTTGAATAATAGTTTTTCAATGAAAGACCTTGGTGAAGCATCATATATATTAGGCATCAAGATTTATAGAGATAGATCAAGACGTCTAATAGGGCTATCACAGAGTACATACCTGGACAAGATTCTGAAAAAGTTTAGAATGGACGAAAGTAAGAAAGGATTCTTACCTATGTTACCAGGCAAGGTCTTGAGTAAGACTCAAGGACCGGCTACGGCAGAAGAAAGAGAAAGGATGAGTCAGATCCCTATGCCTCGGCAGTAGGCTCTATCATGTATGCCATGCTATGTACAAGACCGGATATAGCACATGCTGTTAGTTTGACTAGCAGATATCAAAGTGATCCAGGAATGGAACACTGGACAGCGGTCAAGAATATCCTGAAGTACTTGAAAAGAACTAAGGATATGTTTCTTTGTTATGGAGGTGACCAAGAGCTCGTTGTAACAAGTTACACCGATGCAAGTTGGAACACGATCCTGATGACTCTAAGTCACAATCTGGGTACGTGTTTATATTGAATGGTGCTGCAGTAAGCTGGGCAAGCTCGAAGCAGTGCACAGAACGAGAATCAGTACATAGCGGCTTCAGAGGCTTCATCGAAGCGGTATGGATGAAGAGGTTCATTGTAGAGCTCGGTGTGGTTCCTAGTGCATTGGACCCACTAGTCATCTACTGTGACAACATGGGTGCCATTGCCAATGCACAAGAACCAAGGTCACACAAGAGGCTGAAGCATATCAAGCTGCGTTACCACTCGATTCGCGAGTACATCGAAGATGGAGAAGTAAAGATTTGCAAAGTACACACTGATCTGAATGTAGCAGATCCGTTGACTAAAGCTCTCCCTAGGGCAAAGCATGACCAACACCAGAATGCCATGGGTGTTAGGTACCTTACAATGTAATCTAGATTATTGACTCTAGTGCAAGTGGGAGACTGTTGAGACATGCCCAAGAGGCAATAATAAAAGTGGTTATTATATATCTTTATGTTTATGATAAAAGTTTATATACCATGCTATAATTGTATTAACCGAAACATTGATACATGTGTGATATGTAAACAACAAAGAGTCCCTAGTAAGCCTCTTAACTAGCTTGTTGATTAATAGATGATTAGTTTCATAATCATGAACATTGGATGTTATTAATAACAAGGTTATATCATTGTATGAATGATGTAATGGACACACCCAATTAAGCGTAGCATAAGATCACGTCATTAAGTTATTTGCTATAAGCTTTCGATACATAGTTACCTAGTCCTTATGACCATGAGATCATGTAAATCACTTATACCGGAAAGGTACTTTGATTACATCAAACGCCACTGCGTAAATGGGTGGTTATAAAGGTGGGATTAAGTATCCGGAAAGTATGAGTTGAGGCATATGGATCAATAGTGGGATTTGTCCATCCCGATGACGGATAGATATACTCTGGGCCCTCTCGGTGGAATGTCGTCTAATGTCTTGCAAGCATATGAATAAGTTCATAAGAGACCACATACCACGGTACGAGTAAAGAGTACTTGTCAGGAGACGAGGTTGAACAAGGTATAGTGTGATACCGATGATCAAACCTCGGACAAGTAAAATATCGCGTGACAAAGGGAATTGGTATCGTATGTGAATGGTTCATTCGATCACTAAAGTCATCGTTGAATATGTGGGAGCCATTATGGATCTCCAGATCCCGCTATTGGTTATTGGTCGGAGTGAGTACTCAACCATGTCCGCATAGTTCACGAACCGTAGGGTGACACACTTAAAGTTGGATGTTGAAATGGTAGAACTTGAATATGGAATGGAGTTCGAATATTTGTTCGGAGTCCCGGATGTGATCCCGGACATCACGAGGAGTTCCGGAATGGTCCGGAGAATAAGATTCATATATAGGATGTCATTTTATGTGAATAAAATGATGCGGAAGGTTCTATGGAAGGTTCTAGAAGGTTCTAGAAAAGTCCGGAAGAAACCACCAAGGAAGGTGGAGTCCACATGGGACTCTACCTCCATGGCCGGCCAACCCTAGTGGGGGAGGAGTCCCAAGTGGACTCCCCCTTAGGGGGCCGGCCACCCCCCCTATGGAAGGTGAAATTCCCACCTCTAGTGGGAGGGAAGGTTTCCCACCATATGGAAGGTTTTGGGTTCGGGTCTTATTCGAAGACTTGTAGTCCAACACTTGGGGCTTCCACCTATATATAGAGGGCCAAGGGGAGGGGGCCGGCCACACCAAAGCCTCCTTGGCCGCCCCCCATAGTGGCCGGCCACCCTCTCCCCAAACCCTAGCGCCCCGCTCCTCCACCATATCCCGCACGCTTAGCGAAGCTCCGCCGGATTTCTCCACCGCCACCGACACCACGCCGTCGTGCTGTCGGATTCAAGAGGAGCTACTACTTCCGCTGCCCGCTGGAACGGGGAGGTGGACGTCGTCTTCATCAACAACCGAACGTGTGACCGAGTACGGAGGTGCTGCCCGTTCGTGGCGCCGAACCGATCGTGATCAAGATCTTCTACGCGCTTTTGCAAGCGGCAAGTGAACGTCTACCGCAGCAACAAGAGCCTCCTCTTGTAGGCTTTGGAATCTCTTCAAGGGTGAGTCTCGACAATCCCCTCGTTGCTACCGTCTTCTAGATTGCATCTTGGCTTGGATTGCGTGTTCGCCGTAGGAAAATTTTTGTTTTCTATGCTACGTTATCCTACAAATGCTGCCGTGGCAGAACCCTTTAACGGTGCCATTTTTGTATCCAATTTTTTTCTAATTATTTTTCACTTCCTACTTTTTTCGGAATTTCTAGTATTTCAATTATTTGGGAAGTTTAGTCTCTAACTTCACTTAATCTCTAGTCAAATTACGTACTCGTGGTCAAACTTCCCGCTCGGTCACCCATCCTCGCACTACTCCAGCATTAGCACGCTTAACTTCCGAGTTCTTTCCCATCTCGCTTGCAATTGCTTCGCGCGCATGTTTTTTTTCTTTTTAGAAACCGTGCATGTTAGTGATACTAGTATCATATCAATCATATTAACGTGTTGGTCACGATATCACACTTCTTTATTTTTTAAATTCCAAATAATTCTTTTAATAAACAAAAGTAATGGTGTAATAATAATGTTGAATAAATAAATACACAATTTCTTTTGCAAAACCAAAAACCTGAAAATTTGAAAATCTAAAAAATTTCTAACCTTTATGGTTAAGTAATACTAATATTTTTGCGGGAAGTAATTATTAATTTAACTTTTTTAGAAAAATAAAAATATATAAAATCCTGAATCTCTGTCAAAAAATAAAATCTTCCTGCTTTCATATTTTCATTTGAAATTTTGAGAATCTAAAAAATTGCTAACCTGGTAAACTAGGGGGGGTTGCATGGGGAAGCAAACAAAACTAGAATGTCTTTTACACTGGTTCGTGCCACGAACCGGTGCTAAAGGGTTTGCGTCACGCGGTGACGCTAACCCTTTAGCACCGGTTCGTGGCATGAACCGGTGCTAAAGGTCCTGCACAAACCGGTGTCAAAGCCCTATGGGTTACCTACGACGTCTTGGCCGCTAGAATCGGTGCTAATGCACCCTTTAGTGTGGGTTCGTAACCCAACCACTACTAGAAAAACAGGCTTCCGGTGAGCCTCATAAGTCGCGAAGCTGTAGGAACCGCGACTAATGGTACCTTTAGTCGCGGTTCGGGAGGCGAACCGCGACCAAAGGCCTGGGCCCAGGGCGCCGGTGGCCCGCCGGTGCACGTGTTTAGTCGCGGTTGGCCAGGCCAACCGCGACTAAAGCCCGAAGGCCTTTAGTCGCGGTTGGCCAGGCCAACCGGGACTAAAGCCCCCCCTATATATACCCATCCAGCAGCCAACACTTAGCCATTTGGTGCCACTTTCTTCACAAACTTCACAAGTGGGTGTTAGGTTTGCTTTTGGTTCCTCTTATGCACATAAGGTGTTTGATGAAATGCCCCAAGAGCATGAAACAAACATGATATGAAGTGTTGGAGCCACACTTGAGCTTTCTCATTTATTTTTCCTCCTCGATCGTGGTTAGCAACTTGAACCTTTGATGTGTCGTTGATAAAATGTGCATGTGTGTGTAGTTCATTGTTTAATTTATATTGTTTGTAGCTAGTTAGTTTAACAAATGCATGATGGTTTATATATTTTATATTATAATAATGCAGATGAATCGGCAATGGATGTACGGTAACCGACTCTCCGGCGAGTTCACTACGGGTTTGAAAGATTTCCTCGTAGTGGCTAATGCGAACAAGCAGGGGGGTTTTGTTATCTGTCCATGTGTTAAATGTAAGAATCAGAATGGTTACTCTTCCTCAAGAGATGTTCACATGCACCTGCTTCGGCACGGTTTCATGCCAAGCTATAATTGTTGGACCAAGCATGGAGAAAGAGGGGTTATAATGGAAGAAGATGAAGAAGGGGATGATTTCATCGATGAAAGCTATCTTGCTCATTTCGGTGATACTTTCATGGAGGATGCTGAAGGTGAAGGGGAAGGTGAAGGGGAAGGTGAAGAAGAGGCACGTGATGATCCCGTTGATGATCTTGGTCGGACCATTGCTGATGCACGGAGACGCTGCGAAACTGAAAAGGAGAGGGAGAATTTGGATCGCATGTTAGAGGATCACAGAAGGCGCTGTACCCGATGCGATGATGGTCCGAAAAAGCTGGGCTGCACACTGGATTTGCTGAAATGGAAGGCACAGGCAGGTGTAGCTGACTCGGCATTTGAAGACTTGCTGAAAATGTTGAAGAATATGTTTCCAAAGAATAACGAGTTGCCCGCCAGTACGTACGAAGCAAAGAAGGTTGTCTGCCCTCTAGGTTTAGAGGTTCTGAAGATACATGCATGCATCAACGACTGCATCCTCTACCGCGGTGAATACGAGAATTTGAATGAATGCCCGGTATGCACTGCATTGCGTTATAAGATCAGAGGCGATGACCCTGGTGACGATGTTGAGGGCCAGAAACCCAGGAAGAGGGTTCCCGCCAAGGTGATGTGGTATGCTCCTATAATACCACGGTTGAAACGTCTGTTCAGGAACAAAGAGCATGCCAAGTTGTTGCGATGGCACAAAGAGGACCGTAAGTCGGACGGGGAGTTGAGACACCCCGCAGATGGAACGCAATGGAGAAAGATCGACAGAGAGTTCAAAGATTTTGCAGCTGACGCAAGGAACATAAGATTTGGTCTAAGTACGGATGGCATGAATCCTTTTGGCGAGCAGAGCTCCAGCCATAGCACCTGGCCCGTGACTCTATGCATCTACAACCTTCCTCCTTGGTTGTGCATGAAGCGGAAGTTCATTATGATGCCAGTGCTCATCCAAGGTCCGAAGCAACCCGGCAACGACATCGATGTGTACCTAAGGCCATTAGTTGATGAGCTTTTACAGCTGTGGGGCAGACCTGGTGTCCGTGTGTGGGATGAGCACAAAGAAGAGGAATTTGACCTACGAGCGTTGCTTTCGTAACCATCAACGATTGGCCTGCTCTTAGTAACCTTTCGGGAGTCAAATAAGGGATACAATGCATGCACGCACTGCTTACATGAGACTGAAAGTGAACATTTGCCAAATTGTAAGAAGAATGTGTACCTTGGGCATCGTCGATTTCTTCCGAAAGGTCATCCAGTAAGAAAGAAAGGCAAGCATTACAACGGCAAGGCAGATCACCGGCCGAAGCCTGCGGAACACACTGGTGCTGAGGTATTTGATATGGTCAAGGATTTGAAAGTCATCTTTGGAAAGGGTCCTGGCGGACAATCAGTTCCGAAGGGAGCTGACGGGCACGTAGCCATGTGGAAGAAGAAATCTATATTCTGGGAGCTAGAATATTGGAAAGTCCTAGAAGTCCGCTCTGCAATCGACGTGATGCACGTTACGAAGAATATTTGCGTGAACATCCTAAGCTTCTTGGGCGTGTATGGGAAGTCAAATGATACAAAGGAAGCACGGCAGGACCAACAAAGTTTGAAAGACCCTGATGACCGGCATCCGGAACGGTTTCAAGGTCGTGCCAGCTACGCTCTGACCAAAGAAGAGAAGGTCATCTTTTTTGAATGCCTGAGCAGTATGAAGGTCCCGTCTGGATTCTCGTCCAATATAAAGGGAATAATAAACATGGCGGAGAAAAAGTTCCAAAACCTGAAGTCTCACGACTGCCACGTGATTATGACGCAATTGCTTCCGATTGCTTTGAGGGGGCTCCTGCCGGAAATTGTTCGAGTAGCCATTGTGAAGCTATGTGCATTCCTCAATGCAATCTCTCAGAAGGTAATCAATCCAGAAGTTCTACCACGGTTACAGAACGATGTGGTCCAATGTCTTGTCAGTTTCGAGTTGGTGTTCCCGCCATCCTTCTTCAATATTATGACGCACCTCCTGGTTCACCTAGTCGATGAGATTTCCATTCTCGGTCCTGTATTTCTACACAATATGTTCCCCTTCGAGAGGTTCATGGGAGTATTAAAGAAATATGTTCGTAACCGTGCTAGGCCAGAAGGAAGCATCGCCAAGGGCTATGGAAATGAGGAGGTAATTGAGTTTTGTGTTGACTTTGTTCCTGACCTTAAGCCGATTGGTCTTCCTCAATCGCGGCACGAGGGGAGAATAAGTGGAAAAGGCACGATCGGAAGGAAATCAACGATATGTATGGACGGCCATTCTCTGACTGAAGCACACCACACAGTTCTGACCAATTCCATCTTGGTGGCTCCGTACTTTGAGAAACACAAGAATATTTTACGCTCGGACAACCCTGGGAAGCCTGAATCCTGGATTAGGAAGGCCCACATGGAGACTTTCGGCAGTTGGTTGAGAAAACATTTAATGAGTGACAATAAGGTTGTAGATCAGCTGTACATGTTGGCCAAGACACCATCTTCGACTATAACGACTTTCCAAGGGTACGAGATAAATGGGAATACATTTTACACTATCGCCCAAGATAAAAAGAGCACCAACCAAAACAGTGGTGTCCGCTTTGATGCAGCCGAGAATGAGCAAAAGGTCACATATTATGGTTACATAGAGGAGATATGGGAACTTGACTATGGACCCTCCTTTAGGGTCCCTTTGTTCCGGTGCAAATGGTTCAAGCTAACAGGAGGTGGGGTAAAGGTGGACCAGCAATACGGAATGACAATGGTGGATTTCAACAATCTTGGTTACCTTGACGAACCATTCGTCCTAGCGAAAGATGTCGCTCAGGTTTTCTATGTGAAGGACATGATTAGCAAACCGAGGAAACGGAAAGATAAGAAAACGATCAGTACATCATGCGATGATCCAAAGCGCCACATTGTTCTTTCAGGGAAAAGAAACATCGTGGGAGTGGAGGACAAGACAGACATGTCAGAAGATTATAATATGTTTGCTGAAATTCCGCCCTTCAAAGTGAACACCGACCCAAGCATTAAGTTAAATGATGAGGATGCTCCATGGATACGGCACAATCGTAAGCAAGCAGGGACACAAGGGAAGAAATGATGTGTAATAATTTATTATTGTACCAAACTTTGTTGAATGAATCATGTGAATTATATTACCCGTGATGTGTTTGGTGTCCATTTTCGAATGATTCAATTGACTCGAGATAGCACGATGATACATGAAATTTGGAGTGACTAAGTCATACTCCTGCATACATGAAATTTGGAGTGACTAAGTCATACTCCTGCATACAGGAAATTTGGAGTGACTAAGTCATACTCCTGCATACATGAAATTTGGAGTGATTTAGTCATACTCCTGCCTAGGCGTATAATATGCATACTCGTAGTCTTCATAGCCGCCGCCGTTGTACTGGTAGTCGTCGCCTTCTAAGTTGCCGCGCGTCGTCGCTGTTGCCGCTGCTGCCGGCGGCGCTCGTGGCTTCGAATCGAGGGTAGCGCAGCGGGATATCGCGTCCGTGATGTAGTCCATGACGCTCTCAGAGTCCGGCCGTACCACCATAGCCGACGGCCGGCCTCGTGGAAGTTTCCAGGAGGCAGACCGTCCTCCTCATACCTGGCGAGCGCCCTCTCACGCCGATTGATGAAGAAGGCGTCCCAAGTATGCTGGTTATCGGGATGCCAGCGGGGATTCATCCGCTGCTCCGGCGTGAGGTCGAGGTAGTAGTGGTTCGTGATGGCCGCCCGGCGCGCAGTACCCTGAGGGACGGGAGGGACCGGCACGCCGCCGGCGCTTAGGCTCCAGCCGAGGGACGCGGTAGCCCGGAGGGCAAGGGTAGTTCGAGGCGCAAAGCTCCTCCACCTGCTGGTAGGTTAGAGTGGGTGCGGTGGAAGCCATGAGAGAGTGATGAGAGATTGTAGAGATGTGATAATGCTGGCCAAGCCGGGCTACCTATATGTAGTGACAAATGGCGGGAAAAATGGGAGCGGGAAGACAGGAGGCGGGAAGAAAGAGGCGGGAAGAAAGTGGCGGGAAGAAAGAGGCGGGAAGAAAGTGGCGGGAAGTCGGCGGAAGAAAGAGGCGGGAAGAAAGTGGCGGGATTTTTCTGATTTTTTGATATATTATTTGTATTTTTAAGAATTTGAATTGAATTAGTTTAATTTTTCTGATTTTTTTGATATATTATTTGTATTTTTAAGAATTTGAATTGAATTAGTTTAATTTTTCTGATTTTTTTGATATATTATTTGTATTTTTAAGAATTTGAATTGAATTAGTTTAATTTTTCTGATTTTTTGATATATTATTTGTATTTTTAAGAATTTGAATTGAATTAGTTTTATTTTTCTGATTTTTTTGATATATTATTTGTATTTTTAACATTTTGAATTGAATTAGTTTTATTTTTCTGTATTTATTGATATATTATATGTATTATATGATTTTCAAAAAAGAAAAGTATTTTCAAAAAAGACCTTTAGTCGCGGTTGGCCTGGCTAACCGCGACTAAAGGTACCCCTTTAGTCGCGGTTGGTCTGCCCAACCGCGACTAAAGGTCGCTCCCTATAACACGCGGGCGCGCGGGGCGGTTCACTTTTCCTCCTCGAACTCACAGCGCCGCCGCGCTGCGATTTCCTCTTCATCGCCGTCGGGCTGCCGCTGCGCGCCCTCGACGCCGCCAACGTCGCCCGTGACCGCCGCCGCCATCGCGCCTCCTCTCCCGCCCGTTCGCCTCGCCGCGCCGTCTATTTCGCCGCCGGTGTGACCGCGCGCCGCGCCGTACGTGTGTGTGTCCCACGCGCCGCCGCGCCCGTGACCGCCGCCGCGCCCGCACCGCCCGTGACCGCCGCCGCGTCTGCACCGCCCGCACACCGCCGCCGCACCTGGCCGTACCGCCGCGCACGCACCGCGCGCACGCCGCCGTGTGATGAGAGAGAAAGAGAGAGGAGGGAGAGAGGAGACCGGCCGGGGGCCCAACTTAATTTTTTTTTGTTCTTCTTGTTAATTAACAAAAAAAGTACAAACAAAAATAAAATTAACAAAAAAAAACAATGTTACATGCTTATAATTAAAGGGCTGTCCCAAACTTTTTTTTCTTTTTTAGTTTTTTTTCTTGTAAATATGTGTGTACTAAAATTTCACTTAAAAAGGAACTAATTAAAATTTGACTTAAAAAACTAAATAATTGATACTTAAAATTTACTAAATAATTGTGAGACTTAAAATTTTGAGACTTAAAAAACTAAAAGAAGACTTAAAATTTGAGACTTAAAATTTGAGACTTAAAAATTTGAGACTTAAAATTTGAGACTTAAAATTTGAGACTTAAGAGGCGCCACACACGCACACATGCAATAGCTAGGGCGGCGCCCGCCGGCGCCCCGGCCCCTCCAATCTCTCCCGGCGCACACACGCGCTCTTCCGCGACACCCTCTCCCACCCCTTCCAGCTCGCCGGCCCTCTCCTTTTGGCCAAGCCACCGCCACCGCATCTGCACTTAATTAATTTGTTTTGACTACATGTTTTCAGGACTGACATATGGCGGACGATAGAGCTGACCCGATTCTGGACAACTATGATCCGGACGCTGAAGACCATATGTTCGGCATCATAAAAGGCGATATTCTATATGTGCCGACCGGACAAGAAGAAGATGATATCTCTTCTTATCTGAACCTGGACGGTGAAGATGAAGGGCGCCGTCAGGAAGATGATGGGGAAGAAACGTCGATAAACGACGATCTTGAATTGGAAGTAGCAACCACCTCCGGCGCCGAGGTATATATATACATTGAGCCTCTGGTGATACAAACTAACTGATTTGAATAAATATGTGTGTACTAACGCGCGTGACTCTCTTTCTTATTTTAGCCCTCGGCCGGATCGTCGAAAAAATCGAGTACGTCGTCGTCAAAGCGTGGCGCAACCAAGACGATGAAACCAAACGAAACATGCACCATCGAGGTTGTCGATGAAGCAACCGGCAGGCCGCTGGAGCCCAGCAAGAACGCCACCAAGTTTATCAGCCAATGCGGAGCCGTTGTTAGAGACAACGTCTCGATCACCGTCCAGGAGTGGAATGAGCCAAAGAAGGCACGTCTTGGTTTCACTTTTGTCGATAAGAGAACAAAAAAAGATTGCTTCAAGAAGCTTATAGAACATTTCGTTCTACCTCCGGAATACCGCAGATACGATGAGGCGGGTAACAAGATTCAGGAAAACAAGGAGAGGTGCAAGCTAGTCAAACAGTTCGCTCTTTCTAAGATGGCCGACGCATTCCGGAAATACAAGCAAAAACTAGGCCATGACTTTGTCAAGCAGGGCAAGACTCCGGTTTTCGAAGGACAATATGAGAAACTGCAACATGATTGGCCAGAATTTGTGAAGCAAAAGAAATCGGAGCAGTTCCTTGAAATGTCGAAAAAAATAAGAAGAATGCGGCCAAGAAGAAGTACAATCATATTATGGGGCCAGGAGGGTATCGCTTTTGGCAGCCTAGGTGGGAGAAGATGGAGAACGAGCTGAGGGCGCGAGGAATCCGTCCAGGTACGGAGGGATGGGACCCAAGGGCCAAAAGCTGGTGGTACGGGCATGGGGGATCGCTGAACCCGGAGACAGGGGAGTGTGTTTATCAGGGCAAAATAATTAAACCCACCCAAAAGCTTATTGAGGCAATGAGGGATGCTCAAGAGGGGAGGATCAAGTTCAACAGAGAGAACGACGCCCTGACAAAAGCCCTCGGGAATCCTGAACACGGAGGACGTGTACGAGGCATGCCCGGGGACATTCCGTGGAAAGTAGGGTTCCCCAGAACGATGACCCGTACGGTTACAGAAGCCGTAAGAGAAAGATGGATCGGGATGCAGATGTTGTGGCGAAGTTGGTAACGGAAATGGATGTGATGAAGAAAACCGTGAGTGTACTAGTAGCCGAAAGAGATGCAGCTCGGGCGCAGCATGAAGATCATCCAATGGATCTCGGAAGCCAGCAGAGAAGAAGCAGCGTGGCTTCCACGGAGGCCTCACCGGCTGGTGCACCGACGATCGAAATTACTGCACCGGAGCATCTGGTGGTCGAAATTACTGCACCGGAGCCTCCTCGCTACCCCGTGGACGATATAAAGGAGATGAAAGCATGTCATCTGTATTATCCTATCGGGAACATGTCCATGAAGGTAGCCACCAGTGCTTTACCACCTGGAGCACTCCACCACAACAACCCCATTCCAGATGGCTATGCTCGTGTCACGGTGGAGGAGATAGTCCAAGGGTTTGAGGACCTGGACATTGACATTGCTACACCTGAAGGGGCGACAAGACTTGGAGATGTCAAGCACCAGTTCATTCTATGGCAGAAGAAGTTTATCAAGTTTCCAGGCGAGGCGCCAAGGCAAACAAGTCCACCCCCTCCGGTGGTGGTGGCGGCGGCGGTGGTGGTGGTGGCTCACCTACACCTCCGGCGGGTAAGCCGACGCCGCCCCAATTCACCTCCGGCGGGTGCAGCCGCCGCCTTCCGTCCGCCGACGCCGCCCCCAATCCACCTCCGCGAAGAAGCAGAAGCAGTCCTGGGTTATTAAGCCGGACCTTTACGTACCTACAACCACAAAGATACCGGAGCCATCACTTAAGCCTCTCCCCAAGAGGCCTTGGGAATGTAGTGCCGAGGAAGTCGCGGCGGGCGCGGCTGCTGATTTAGAGAAATGGAGGGCGAACTGCAAGAAGAAAATAGAGGGCGAGCCCAAGCCAGTATTTTCTGATGAGCAAAAGAAGTGGGCTAAGACATTTTTGAACACACCGTCCCAAGCCGCGAAGAATCTCCCTGACGACTATGAACGTGAACTTCGTAGGCAAGCACTCACGTTCAGGAGGAAGCAGGAGGAGGCGGAGAAGCAGGAGAAGAAAAAATTAGAAATGGGGAAAGAAGTTGCCCAGCTCGGGGAACAAAGTAAACAATCGATCGCCCCGCTCATAGTGCAAGCCGCCGATCCGGATGACCCAAATCATAGCAGCTGCGGCAGCACATGGATTGACTGTAGCGAGTGCCACAGAACAAGCGGCCAACTTAGGTATCACTCTTCGTGCACTGTTAGGCCTTGATGAGGCGCCAATGAAGGACGTAGTATTTACATATGTGGCGAATGGGCCTCTCGTCGAGCCTGCGCAGGAAAATGATCTACCTCGACAAATGAAAGGTCTGCTAAATTGGTACAAGGGTTACATAAAACTTAAAAACGCCAGAGACTATATTTATGCGGATGTTAGACCTGAGCATCACTTCAAACATTACTCTATAACAATTCAACGGAATGAATTGTTCCAGCTGTTCAATCTGCGCGAGCTCGACAAATCTATCATCAGTTGCTATGTTCTGTAAGTGATTTATTAATTTCTACCCCATCTCGTTCATTGCCTGCACTATATATATATATATATATATACTAGCACTATACCCGTGCGTTGCTACGGCCCCCCACTACAGTAGGGATAGGCGATTTCTGAAAACTCCCGGAAGCCCACCTCGCTCGCCGTTGGGTCGATTGATTCCCCCCCCCCCCCCCTCCGGCTGCCGCTCCGGCGGCGGGAGGGTGGGGGATCGTCGATCCACGGCTTGTATATAGTATAGGATGTCTAGGAAGCTTGTCGGTGGCACTCTGGAGGCGGTGGTGCGACCGGTGCGACGTTTTGGTGGCAGAGCTCATCCCCTCTGGCAGCGGCGTTCTTCAGGATGACGCGGTGGAGCTTCGGCCTTCCTCGAGCTCTCGGGTCTGCGGATGCAGCGAGCTCGTCTTCCCCTCTTCCGATCAAGCGTGGCGGTCGATCTGCGTCAAGTTGGAGATGAAGGAGGTGCTTGTATGGAGTTGTTCGAAGACGGCGGTGGTGCAAGGTGTGGCTCTCAAGAGCTGGTTGTCCGGCGACTTCCCGTCCGCGGAGGGGCTGGTTCGATCCAAGCCATCAGGGATCAGTGGCGGCGGCACGCCACCGGCTCGCCTAGCGCCGGCGTTTGTCTTTGGGGTCCAGTTTGAATCGGGTTGTAATTTTATTTTCTGTGTGGTCCTTTCTGTAAGATCTCAGCTTTAATACCAATCCTCTTTCCCGCAAAAAAAACAAAGAACTCTTGGTGGGACGCAATTCTTTTCCACTTTAAGCTCGTAAGAAATAACAATGTGTTTTCTTCTCCACCCTACTCTATTCAAATTTGTAGATAACATGCATGAATCTTCCAAAATTTATAACATACCTAACATATTCTCTAACATTCACTGCTATTGTATAGGCATTAAACTATGAACACGTGTACGTAATGTACAGAGAATGAACTTTTTGTTATGGACGACACAAAATGACTTGTTGACTATCCAATGTCCCTTTCCTAGGACGTGTAGACACCACTAACAAATATACATTAGATGCAGCAACTTTGACAATATACTTTCATACGCCAATACTGTTATTTTCTGTTTGCTACATGCACTTGTTGCCCTAGTACATAACATCAAGTAAAGACATTGTCTCTCCCAGCACACGACAGCATCAGCAACACCCATTTCTCCTGCTCCGTGTTCAGCTGTTCTGATCCAAATTCAGACACACGCACGATTAATCTCCAAATTCAGATACACACACGATTAATCTCTGCCTGGCTCGTCTGTACCATTCTTTTTTGCACATACGCTCCATTCTTGCATCAACGAATTTTGGAGGCGTCGTGTCGTGCGGCCACATGCCAGCGAGTCGTCGACTGCAGCGAGTAGCATCGACGGACGGCGACGGCAGCTTCCTCATATTTCCCTCTTTGTGCATGGGATGCTAGCCACTCTACCTTCTTGCTTTTGTCCACGCCGGCTGGTTTTATCTTTCATGAGAGGCCGAGAGGGACAACAACGCCACACCTTTTTGCTGCCGCTCGTGGACCTCACGTGCCCAAACCTGGAGCTCTCGGATCCAAGCGATCGCTGGCGCGCAAGCGGAACAGATGATGACCTGTAGGAGGTGGGGCGTGCCACGGTTGAGGGTTTCGCGGGCGGAGGTGACTTTTGATGCAGGAGGTTAAACGACGTGTTGTACCAAGGTAAACGACGAAGGCCTGCTTCCCGCAATCCGACGTCGCCCTCGTCCTGATCACATAATGTCAACATAGTCATAGCCTTCTCGATCTGCACGGCCAGCTCACGCAGGTTGGATCGAGCAACCGGATAGCGTGCGCGCGTATTGGTTGTTCAGGCCCGGGTCATGCAAATCTTCTTCTCCTCCAAGCATATTTCATTGGGGAGTGCGAACGATTGGTTGTTCAGGCCCGGGTGATGCAAATCTTCTTCTCCTCCAACTCCAAGCATCTTCCATTGGTGAGTGCGAGCGCAATGCGATCTTGCTTGGAAGATTTGTAGGTGCGTATCCTCTCGCCCGCGGCTGGGTGTGCCAGCAGCTGGCATAGTTTCGCCTGAGCATGACGACCACGGAACGGCCAGCGCAAAGTTGGCTTCCTGGATGCCCCGCGTCTATTCCTTCGGCTGGGTTTCCACATGAGCCATTGTTAGATCCGGAGGAGGCGTCCTGCCGTAACCGCTTTGGACTCCCAGATTGGTTTTTTTAACGTTACGGAACGATCCTAACTCTGACGGTTTTTCCGATCGGGCGAAGGGTTTTTTTTTACGTACGAAGCAACCAACGTGGTTTTTTCACGTACGACCACCACCGATTGGTGTTTAATAGTAAAGATATATATAGGACATATTCATACTACACCCGGGTGTAGTTACACCCATGCGTGTTTCTCATAATCTAGAGAGTATCTATCATACCGGAGAGTATGTACATGTAGTATGAAGTATATAAGACTATTTTGGTAGTATATATAATACTTTGTAGGCAGTATGTACATTTTTTTACGTAGACTCATTTTTTACGTGTACATATGCATGTATTTCGGATATGTAGTGCAAACTACATGTTCAAATACATTTTTTTCACCAAACTTGATTTGGAGTATCTTAGATATGTTGTATGAACATACTCAAATAGATAAAGTATCGTACATACTTCAATATGGTAGTATATTAGACATGGGTGTAGTTACACCCAGGGGTAGGAAGTATTTATCCTATATATATATATATATATATATATATATATATATATATATATATATATATATATATATATATATATGTCCTATAACTATCTTGTTGTGTACGCTATTATGCAGATTGAAGAAGCGGGAAATGCGAATAAGGCTCATCCATGATGTTGGGTTCATTGACCCACACATCGTTAATTCATATACGTTAGAACACCACCCCAAGGACGTGGAGGCAGACATGTGGCGGTTTCTTATAAAACAGGAACTCAAAAGTGATATTCTATTTCCTTACCATTTTGGGTGAGTGTTTCTGTCTTGAGCATATTCTCTTTTGTTTACTCCATGCATGGTATGTGGCTAATCGATGAGTTATGCATGACTGTGCGTGTATCGTGTCCACAGGTTCCACTGGATTCTGCTAGTAATTCAAATTCAGAACTCCACAGTTCTCGTCCACGACTCTCTGAATATGGATTCGGCGCTTTGGGCCGACATGAGAAAAATGATGCAAAAGTAATTATTTTCATTCATTTGCGCTCTATATCGATCGGCCTATTTAGTTCATCATTTCCTAATATCAAAAGTAATTATTAATAACTCTCTTGTTCATTTAATTTTCTTTGCCTCGTAGGGTTTGGAGACGGTTCGTAGATCAAAAGGTCGGTGAATTAAAAAAAGAGCTGCAATTTAAAAGGGCAAAGACTGCGCTGGGGATATTCAGCCACCGGGGACCAATCTATGTGGATACTATGTTTGTGAGAGGATCCGGAGATACACCACTGAGCGGAGCCGTCTGAGAACAACCTCAAGAGGATTAACCTCCGGGCGACGCTTAGTCTAGAAGCTCGCTTCCGACCACTTCAAGAGGAACTAGCTGGATGGTTGGCGAACCAAGTCATCGATCCTAGAGGAGAACACTATGTAGAGGACGATGAACTTTATATGCACTTATAAATTATGTATGGAAACTTGTTCAAAATTGTATATGTGGTCATCCGATATTGAATATATATTGTATATTCCTCTTGAATTCTTTTTGGTTCTAATGTCAAATTTGTTTGAAATTGTACATTCATATGCATGTATACCGTAGAATATGTGAAACTCCTTCAAAATTAAAATAAAACACAAAAGAAATAAAACAATACAACTTAAAAAGTAACCAGGTTAGGGGGGGCTAAAACCCTAAACCTGCGGCGGCCTTTAGTCGCGGTTGGCGAGGAGAACCGCGACTAAAGGTCCTCCGCCCTGGCGCTCGCCTGCCGCCCACGTGGACGGGCCTTTAGTCGCGGTTCGAGGAACCGCGACTAAAGGGGGACCTTTAGTCGCGAATAATAGGTCGCGGTTGCGCAACCGCGACTAATGGCAGTTGCGCACCGCGACCGAAGGCCATTTTTCCACCAGTGAACCAATGTTAAAGCTCCGGGCAGCTCCAAACAAAAGCTTTGTTTTCTACTAGTGGGAGGGTGTTACACATGTCTACAACATGTGTCACAGTGAGGTGTAGTCAGGAGACCCGTGTTGTCAATGTGGCTGCAGATCAAATTTCTTGAGCTTGAAAATAGGTTTGTCCGTGGAGGAACTTTTATCTTGTGCGAGATAGCGAGTCCATTCGTCTTGATCATCCAGAAACTTTCATCTTGTGTCAGATGGGAAGACCCTTCGTCTTGATGATTGAGGAACTTTCATCTCTTTGCCAGATCGCGAGTGCCTTCATCTCAACCTGTCCTCTATTTCCAGGGATAGAGGAGATTTTTACCGGCCTTGTGGCGGCCACGGGATTGGTTTCGTCTTCTTATCATGCATTATTCCTGAGGCGTTGACGAGCAAGATGATGACAACACGCTCATCAGGATCATCCACGGGCAGATTTATCATTCAGTCTCATTATCTTCACCGTGCGAACCTCCCCGCTCTGATCGCCCTCCGCTGAAATTATCTGGAGCTCGGCCTTCTCAGCGGACTCGGCCTTGTCTTCCTTGGCGCCGGCGCCGCTGGTGGGCCCCCGGGCCAGCAGCGCCTGGAGTGCGTGGTTCTTCTCCTCGAGGTCGGAGACCTTGGACTTGAGAGAGTTGATGTACTCCCTCGTAATGATCAGTATCGATGTCTTGTCCTTCTACAGCCACAAAGAGAAATTGAGACAAATCAAGCTTCGTTAATTAGTCAAAGAACCAAATGAAAAGAATAATTAGTCAAAGAACCAGCACTGGCTAGTCATGAGTCTTGATAGAATTAATTTGTTCGTGAAAATTTACCTTGGAGCCGGGAGGGAGGACAGTTCTGAGGGCGTGGAAGCTGTCGTTGAGCTTCTCCCGGCGTTTGCGTTCGGAGATCATGTGCTGCAGCTGGTTTCCCGACGACTCGGCCGTCAACATCTGCTCCTGCTGCTGCTGGTAATAGTACTGCTGCTTCTGTTGCTGCTGGCTATGCCTCATCACCGTGTGCATCTTTTCAAGGGCCGCCATGGCCGTCTTGAACATCCTCTGCCCGCATGCCGGCTTCGTCAGCCTCCGCCGGGGGGAGAGGTGCCGGTCGTAGCGCCTGAAAGCGCTCGCGCTCGTCGACATCGCACCAGGCGCCATTGTCTCGGGCGTGTCGGCGAAGTCGTCGCACAGGAAGGAGGAGACCTCGGGGAACGCGAGGACGTGCGCCGGCGAATCCTATACACCGACCAGGTCGGTGCTTACCCAGCACCGCACACCCTGGTCGGGTATAGGGCCCGGCCCATTTGCGTTTTTTCATTTTATTTTCGTTTTCTGTTTATTCGTTTTCTTTTCTTTTTTGTTTGTTTTTCTGTTTTCTTTTCTTTTCTGTTTCTGTTTCTTTTTATTTTCTTTCTTTTTAAACATTCCGAAAAAATAAATTAATTTTCTTAAATTTTTTATAAATGTTAAAATTTATAACTTGTTCAAATTTGAAAATTGTTAAAAAATAAAAAATGTTCATATTAGAAAATTTGTTCAAACTTAAAATTGTTCAAACTTAAAATTGTTCAAAATTAAAATTGTTCAAACTTAAAATTGTTCAAAATTAAAATTGTTCAAATTTGTTCAAACTTAAAATTGTTCAAACTTAAAATTGTTCAAATTAGAAAATTGTTCAAATTTAAAAAAAAGAAAAATTTAATAAAATTGTCAAATCAGAATTTCTCGATTTTAAAATTTAAAGTTCAGATTTTAAAATTTTCATTTTTTAAAATATTCAAATTATAAAAAATGAACAGAAAGAAAAGAAACGAAAAAAGAAAACGTTTACCTGATGCTGTTGGGCCGGCCCAGCAAGCCACATCGGACCACCTGAAATGAAAACAGCCAGCCGGGTTCGTGGGCCGGGCCCAACAATGGCCGGGGGTGTGCGGCTCCTCGCTTTGCCACCGACCAGGTCGGTGTAAAGCAACACCCACGTGCGCCGCCGTGGAGCTGATCTCTGGGCTGCAGGAGAGCGAGGCGGAGCGGAAAGAGGAGGAGGCGGATGACGAAGAGGGGAAGCTGGAGCCGAAGCCGTCGTGGAGCGAATTTTGGAGGAATTCTAGTTCGTCCACGACGGAGCTGATATCGACGGAATGGATGGCGCCGCCGTACGCTTCTGGTTCGACGTCGTCTGCGCTCAGGTGCATGCTGATCTGCAGGTTCCAAAATTAGAGACTCCGATTGCTGGTTGCTGGCTGCTGGCTGCATGCATGATGATATGGTGTTTCGGTGCATGCACGAATAGAATGAATCCTTGCCTGGTTGAGGTGCTGCTGAAACTGCACGCTGAGGAGCAGTTCATGCTGCTGCTGCTCCTCGTCTTCTCTGCACCGGGACGCCGAGGGGAAGCGGCTGGCAGCGTAGCCACACATGAAACCGCCGTTGCCGCTGCCCCCGGTGCTGTTGGCGGTGTAGCGATGGATCCAACTTCTGCTATCCATGCGTAACCGGATGGCCAATCGGGTCTCAATCAACGTGATCTGGTGGACAACATACACTGATACACGTAACTATCAAACCGGTGTTGGTTTAGACCATGAGATATTCGTAGTGGAAGTACGATGCGTGTGGATATTTATAGCCAGACCCTACACGAAGACGAGGAGCTAGCTAGCTAGGTGCAGCGGCTGCTACCAGTACACGATCGAAGCAGCCGGCCGGTGCGTGGGGTTGTGATGCACGTGATCGAGCACGGCTATATTGAATGGGATCATGCGATCATGACTTGGGAGGTAGTGGTCGTGGACGGACACGTGCCACTAGCTAGCTAGTTAGTTACACTTACACTTTACTGAAGCCTACTTTACCTTGTGATCTACGGCGGCCTCGGGCTCTTGGAGCCGTGGCAGACCACCATGGCCTCCTATCGGTGTGGAAGGGTTTCTGTTTTGTTTTGTTTACGTTCTTTTTAGTGTATTTTTTCAGATGATGATGAGATGGTGGTTGCATCTTGAAGTTAGAGTAAGGATCTTTCCGTTTTATCCTTGCTTCGGTGGTTCGTCTAGTGTTGGTGTAGGGTGTCTGAAGTCTGGAGTTATGCGTCTCGCGGATCTCCTGGGATCTAATCGTGTTCGTATTCGTTGGTGTGGATTCAGGTTTAGCTCTTCTAATCTATCCGTCTTATCTTTAGGGATGGTTGTTGCTATATGGTATGCTAGTTTTTAAGGACCTTAGCACGAAAACTTCCCGCTTATCTGCTAAAACAAGCTCTACTGCGACAAGCTTTGTCTGGCTTCGATGATGAAGAGACGAGGACAATGGCGTGCCTTCGGTTCGTAGTCATCACTGGGTGATTTAAGAACCTTGTAATTTTTGTTACGTTCTGGATCTTAGGTTCTCTGTATTATTATGGATGTTTACTCATAGATTGAATAAATTTTTCGAAACAAATATAAGTATTGTTACCTTTGACCCAAACACGTACGAAATGCTACAACCTGAAAGTAATGGTAAAATTAAAGGGTTTGGTTTGCAACCGTGAAAAATGCATTTTCAAACCCATTGCAAATCGATACATTTACACGGCTCCCAAACGGAGCCATACGAGCCTCTTTGGATTGTTGCCCCGTATATACTAGAAGTACCTGGGATTATATCCAACTTTCCGTGCAATCTTTAGAGCAAACGGGCCAAAAGGGTCTGTTTACTTCTGCACGGACAAAAACGCACTCCAGCGGCTAGACGCATAGTGACCGGCATGTTCATGCAGACGCATTGCGAACCAAATTTGTGTCGCGAATGTGTCCAAGTGAATGGTTTGTGTGGCCTGGTTGGCCTCTCTCTCCTCAATAATTAGTCGATGGTTCATGTGGTGGCAAATGGTGATTACATAAAAGACATGCCCCTATCGCTTTCTCCTCCCTAATCAATGCGGGGTCCATGCTACACCGGGCTTTGTTGTAAAAAATCGGCACTACCGTAGAGGCAGGGGTAGATGCATACGAATATGTTGAAAAGGAGAGCTATTTTTCATGTCCGCGCCCCACACAAACAGGTGCAAATAGTCATAGCCTTCTCGATCTGCACGGCCAGCTCACGCAGGTTGGATCGAGCAACCGGATAGCGTGCGCGCGTATTGGTTGTTCAGGCCCGGGTCATGCAAATCTTCTTCTCCTCCAGGCATCTTTCATTGGGGAGTGCGAACGATTGGTTGTTCAGGCCCGGGTGATGCAAATCTTCTTCTCCTCCAACTCCAAGCATCTTCCATTGGTGAGTGCGAGCGCAATGCGATCTTGCTTGGAAGATTTGTAGGTGCGTATCCTCTCGCCCGCGGCTGGGTGTGCCAGCAGCTGGCATAGTTTCGCCTGAGCATGACGACCACGGAACGGCCAGCGCAAAGTTGGCTTCCTGGATGCCCCGCGTCTATTCCTTCGGCTAGGTTTCCACATGAGCCATTGTTAGATCCGGAGGAGGCGTCCTGCCGTAACCGCTTTGGACTCCCCAGATTGGTTTTTTTTTTTAACGTTACGGAACGATCCTAACTCTGACGGTTTTTCCCGATCGGGCGAAGGGTTTTTTTTTACGTACGAAGCAACCAACGTGGTTTTTTCACGTACGACCACCACCGATTGGTGTTTAATAGTAAAGATATATATAGGACATATTCATACTACACCCGGGTGTAGTTACACCCATGCGTGTTTCTCATAATCTAGAGAGTATCTATCATACCGGAGAGTATGTACATGTAGTATGAAGTATATAAGACTATTTTGGTAGTATATATAATACTTTGTAGGCAGTATGTACATTTTTTTACGTAGACTCATTTTTTACGTGTACATATGCATGTATTTCGGATATGTAGTGCAAACTACATGTTCAAATACATTTTTTTCACCAAACTTGATTTGGAGTATCTTAGATATGTTGTATGAACATACTCAAATAGATAAAGTATCGTACATACTTCAATATGGTAGTATATTAGACATGGGTGTAGTTACACCCAGGGGTAGGAAGTATTTATCCTATATATATATATATATATATATATATATATATATATATATATATATATATATATATATATATATATATTGTCCTATAACTATCTTGTTGTGTACGCTATTATGCAGATTGAAGAAGCGGGAAATGCGAATAAGGCTCATCCATGATGTTGGGTTCATTGACCCACACATCGTTAATTCATATACGTTAGAACACCACCCCAAGGACGTGGAGGCAGACATGTGGCGGTTTCTTATAAAACAGGAACTCAAAAGTGATATTCTATTTCCTTACCATTTTGGGTGAGTGTTTCTGTCTTGAGCACATTCTCTTTTGTTTACTCCATGCATGGTATGTGGCTAATCGATGAGTTATGCATGACTGTGCGTGTATCGTGTCCACAGGTTCCACTGGATTCTGCTAGTAATTCAAATTCAGAACTCCACAGTTCTCGTCCACGACTCTCGAATATGGATTCGGCGCTTTGGGCCGACATGAGAAAAATGATGCAAAAGTAATTATTTTCATTCATTTGCGCTCTATATCGATCGGCCTATTTAGTTCATCATTTCCTAATATCAAAAGTAATTATTAATAACTCTCTTGTTCATTTAATTTTCTTTGCCTCGTAGGGTTTGGAGACGGTTCGTAGATCAAAAGGTCGGTGAATTAAAAAAGAGCTGCAATTTAAAAGGGCAAAGACTGCGCCTGGGGATATTCAGCCACCGGGGACCAATCTATGTGGATACTATGTTTGTGAGAGGATCAGGAGATACACCACTGAGCGGAGCCGTCTGAGAACAACCTCAAGAGGATTAACCTCCGGGCGACGCTTAGTCTAGAAGCTCGCTTCCGACCACTTCAAGAGGAACTAGCTGGATGGTTGGCGAACCAAGTCATCGATCCTAGAGGAGAACACTATGTAGAGGACGATGAACTTTATATGCACTTATAAATTATGTATGGAAACTTGTTCAAAATTGTATATGTGGTCATCCGATATTGAATATATATTGTATATTCCTCTTGAATTCTTTTGGTTCTAATGTCAAATTTGTTTGAAATTGTACATTCATATGCATGTATACCGTAGAATATGTGAAACTCCTTCAAAATTAAAATAAAACACAAAAGAAATAAAACAATACAACTTAAAAAGTAACCAGGTTAGGGGGGCTAAAACCCTAAACCTGCGGCGGCCTTTAGTCGCGGTTGGCGAGAGAACCGCGACTAAAGGTCCTCCGCCCTGGCGCTGCCGCCCACGTGGACGGGCCTTTAGTCGCGGTTCGTAAGGAACCGCGACTAAAGGGGGACCTTTAGTCACGAATAATAGGTCGCGGTTGCGCAACCGCGACTAATGGCAGTTGCGCACCGCGACCGAAGGCTATTTTTCCACCAGTGAACCAATGTTAAAGCTCCGGGCAGCTCCAAACAAAAGCTTTGTTTTCTACTAGTGGGAGGGTGTTACACATGTCTACAACATGTGTCACAGTGAGGTGTAGTCAGGAGACCCGTGTTGTCAATGTGGCTGCAGATCAAATTTCTTGAGCTTGAAAATAGGTTTGTCCGTGGAGGAACTTTTATCTTGTGCGAGATAGCGAGTCCATTCGTCTTGATCATCCAGAAACTTTCATCTTGTGTCAGATGGGAAGACCCTTCGTCTTGATGATTGAGGAACTTTCATCTCTTTGCCAGATCGCGAGTGCCTTCATCTCAACCTGTCCTCTATTTCCAGGGATAGAGGAGATTTTTACCGGCCTTGTGGCGGCCACGGGATTGGTTTCGTCTTCTTATCATGCATTATTCCTGAGGCGTTGACGAGCAAGATGATGACAACACGCTCATCAGGATCATCCACGGGCAGATTTATCATTCAGTCTCATTATCTTCACCGTGCGAACCTCCCCGCTCTGATCGCCCTCCGCTGAAATTATCTGGAGCTCGGCCTTCTCAGCGGACTCGGCCTTGTCTTCCTTGGCGCCGGCGCCGCTAGTGGGCCCCCGGGCCAGCAGCGCCTGGAGTGCGTGGTTCTTCTCCTCGAGGTCGGAGACCTTGGACTTGAGAGAGTTGATGTACTCCCTCGTAATGATCAGTATCGATGTCTTGTCCTTCTACAGCCACAAAGAGAAATTGAGACAAATCAAGCTTCGTTAATTAGTCAAAGAACCAAATGAAAAGAATAATTAGTCAAAGAACCAGCACTGGCTAGTCATGAGTCTTGATAGAATTAATTTGTTCGTGAAAATTTACCTTGGAGCCGGGAGGGAGGACAGTTCTGAGGGCGTGGAAGCTGTCGTTGAGCTTCTCCCGGCGTTTGCGTTCGGAGATCATGTGCTGCAGCTGGTTTCCCGACGACTCGGCCGTCAACATCTGCTCCTGCTGCTGCTGGTAATAGTACTGCTGCTTCTGTTGCTGCTGGCTATGCCTCATCACCGTGTGCATCTTTTCAAGGGCCGCCATGGCCGTCTTGAACATCCTCTGCCCGCATGCCGGCTTCGTCAGCCTCCGCCGGGGGGAGAGGTGCCGGTCGTAGCGCCTGAAAGCGCTCGCGCTCGTCGACATCGCACCAGGCGCCATTGTCTCGGGCGTGTCGGCGAAGTCGTCGCACAGGAAGGAGGAGACCTCGGGGAACGCGAGGACGTGCGCCGGCGAATCCTATACACCGACCAGGTCGGTGCTTACCCAGCACCGCACACCCTGGTCGGGTATAGGGCCCGGCCCATTTGCGTTTTTTCATTTTATTTTCGTTTTCTGTTTATTCGTTTTCTTTTCTTTTTTGTTTGTTTTTCTGTTTTCTTTTCTTTTCTGTTTCTGTTTCTTTTTATTTTCTTTCTTTTTAAACATTCCGAAAAAATAAATTAATTTTCTTAAATTTTTTATAAATGTTAAAATTTATAACTTGTTCAAATTTGAAAATTGTTAAAAAATAAAAAATGTTCATATTAGAAAATTTGTTCAAACTTAAAATTGTTCAAACTTAAAATTGTTCAAAATTAAAATTGTTCAAACTTAAAATTGTTCAAAATTAAAATTGTTCAAATTTGTTCAAACTTAAAATTGTTCAAACTTAAAATTGTTCAAAATTAAAATTTGTTCAAATTTGAAAATTGTTCAAATTTAAAAAAAAGAAAAATTTAATAAAATTGTCAAATCAGAAATTCTCGATTTTAAAATTTAAAGTTCAGATTTTAAAATTTTCATTTTTTAAAATATTCAAATTATAAAAAATGAACAGAAAGAAAAGAAACGAAAAAAGAAAACGTTTACCTGATGCTGTTGGGCCGGCCCAGCAAGCTACATCGGACCACCTGAAATGAAAACAGCCAGCCGGGTTCGTGGGCCGGGCCCAACAATGGCCGGGGGTGTGCGGCTCCTCGCTTTGCCACCGACCAGGTCGGTGTAAAGCAACACCCACGTGCGCCGCCGTGGAGCTGATCTCTGGGCTGCAGGAGAGCGAGGCGGAGCGGAAAGAGGAGGAGGCGGATGACGAAGAGGGGAAGCTGGAGCCGAAGCCGTCGTGGAGCGAATTTTGGAGGAATTCTAGTTCGTCCACGACGGAGCTGATATCGACGGAATGGATGGCGCCGCCGTACGCTTCTGGTTCGACGTCGTCTGCGCTCAGGTGCATGCTGATCTGCAGGTTCCAAAATTAGAGACTCCGATTGCTGGTTGCTGGCTGCTGGCTGCATGCATGATGATATGGTGTTTCGGTGCATGCACGAATAGAATGAATCCTTGCCTGGTTGAGGTGCTGCTGAAACTGCACGCTGAGGAGCAGTTCATGCTGCTGCTGCTCCTCGTCTTCTCTGCACCGGGACGCCGAGGGGAAGCGGCTGGCAGCGTAGCCACACATGAAACCGCCGTTGCCGCTGCCCCCGGTGCTGTTGGCGGTGTAGCGATGGATCCAACTTCTGCTATCCATGCGTAACCGGATGGTCGATCCAATCGGGTCTCAATCAACGTGATCTGGTGGACAACATACACTGATACACGTAACTATCAAACCGGTGTTGGTTTAGACCATGAGATATTCGTAGTGGAAGTACGATGCGTGTGGATATTTATAGCCAGACCCTACACGAAGACGAGGAGCTAGCTAGCTAGGTGCAGCGGCTGCTACCAGTACACGATCGAAGCAGCCGGCCGGTGCGTGGGGTTGTGATGCACGTGATCGAGCACGGCTATATTGAATGGGATCATGCGATCATGACTTGGGAGGTAGTGGTCGTGGACGGACACGTGCCACTAGCTAGCTAGTTAGTTACACTTACACTTTACTGAAGCCTACTTTACCTTGTGATCTACGGCGGCCTCGGGCTCTTGGAGCCGTGGCAGACCACCATGGCCTCCTATCGGTGTGGAAGGGTTTCTGTTTTGTTTTGTTTACGTTCTTTTTAGTGTATTTTTTCAGATGATGATGAGATGGTGGTTGCATCTTGAAGTTAGAGTAAGGATCTTTCCGTTTTATCCTTGCTTCGGTGGTTCGTCTAGTGTTGGTGTAGGGTGTCTGAAGTCTGGAGTTATGCGTCTCGCGGATCTCCTGGGATCTAATCGTGTTCGTATTCGTTGGTGTGGATTCAGGTTTAGCTCTTCTAATCTATCCGTCTTATCTTTAGGGATGGTTGTTGCTATATGGTATGCTAGTTTTTAAGGACCTTAGCACGAAAACTTCCCGCTTATCTGCTAAAACAAGCTCTACTGCGACAAGCTTTGTCTGGCTTCGATGATGAAGAGACGAGGACAATGGCGTGCCTTCGGTTCGTAGTCATCACTGGGTGATTTAAGAACCTTGTAATTTTTGTTACGTTCTGGATCTTAGGTTCTCTGTATTATTATGGATGTTTACTCATAGATTGAATAAATTTTTCGAAACAAATATAAGTATTGTTACCTTTGACCCAAACACGTACGAAATGCTACAACCTGAAAGTAATGGTAAAATTAAAGGGTTTGGTTTGCAACCGTGAAAAATGCAATTTCAAACCCATTGCAAATCGATACATTTACACGGCTCCCAAACGGAGCCATACGAGCCTCTTTGGATTGTTGCCCCGTATATACTAGAAGTACCTGGGATTATATCCAACTTTCCGTGCAATCTTTAGAGCAAACGGGCCAAAAGGGTCTGTTTACTTCTGCACGGACAAAAACGCACTCCAGCGGCTAGACGCATAGTGACCGGCATGTTCATGCAGACGCATTGCGAACCAAATTTGTGTCGCGAATGTGTCCAAGTGAATGGTTCGTGTGGCCTGGTTGGCCTCTCTCTCCTCAATAATTAGTCGATGGTTCATGTGGTGGCAAATGGTGATTACATAAAAGACATGCCCCTATCGCTTTCTCCTCCCTAATCAATGCGGGGTCCATGCTACACCGGGCTTTGTTGTAAAAAATCGGCACTACCGTAGAGGCAGGGGTAGATGCATACGAATATGTTGAAAAGGAGAGCTATTTTTCATGTCCGCGCCCCACACAAACAGGTGCAAATAGTGTCCGAAATGCGTTAGACCGCTGGAGCTGTCCTAAGGGACGAGGACACATACATACATGTTGCCGTCGTTTAAAGGTTCACACAAACATGGGGCAACAAAATCTCAGCCCATCGGTCTAACGTAAAACAATTAGCATGTTCGCAACGGTCCATTCAAACTCAAATTTATGTTAGAAATGCGTCTCTTTGGGCCTGACCCATTTCGTACAAAAAGTGTTTCCGCCTTGGTCTCTTTGGGTCACTCCACTGGTAGAAAAAGGGGCTTTAATCTCGGTTGGTAACAGGCTTTAATCCCGGTTGTGCAATTGAGACTAATTAAAGCCCCCCACTTTAGTCGCGGTTGCTTACGAACCGTGACAAAAGGCCCATCCACGTCGACGGCAGGCGTCCGTCGGGGCGGAGGACCTTTAGTCGCAGTTGGCCAGACCAACCGGGACTAAAGGTCTCTGCAGGTTTATGGTTTTAACCCCCCTAAATCTGGTTTCTTTTTGTTGTGTTTCATTTATTTTATATTTTTTGTGTGTTTCATGTTAATTACAAAGAAGTTTCAGTACACATATTATACGCTACTATATACATGTTACACGTTGATGCATATGAATGTACAATTTCAAACAAGTTTGAAATTTCAAACAAGAATTCAAGAGGAATATATAATATTCAATCTCGGGTGACCATATACAACTTCAAACAAGTTTCCATATAAAATTTGCGGCATCAGAAGTTCTTAGTCATCGTAATAGTGTTCTCCTTTAGGATCGAGGACTTCCCTCATCAAAAATGCTGCTAATTCCTCTTGAATTGGTCGGAAGCGAGCTTGTGGACTAAGCTTCTTCTGCAAGTCATGCCTTCGCAAGTTGATATCCTGAGCCCTCCGCTCAGAGGTGTGTTGCCGGATGTGCTCACAAACATAGTATCCACATAGATTGGTCCCCGGTGGCTGAGTATCCACATTAGCTAACCTTTTAAATGCTAGCTCATCTTTGAATTCACCGGTTATGACATCTTTGAACCGTTTCCAAAACCTACAGGATAAAGAAATTAAATGAACAAGGGAGTTATTAGTTACTTGATATCAGGAAATGAATGAAGGAGGCCGATATAGTGCGCAAATGATTGAAAATAAATGCCATCCAAGTTCAAATTAATGATAATATTAGAATGTTGGCTGAATTGCATGCTAGGTGGGATAGAGAAGAAAAAGAAAAACTTGCTAAAGAGAATAATGTAGCTAAAGTTTGGACTATTACCACCACTAGTAATGTTAATTATTCACATGTTGGTACACCTCCTACTACCAATGGTAAAATAATTGGTGTTTGCAATGTTTCTACTCCTAGTGTAAAGCGTGCAAAATTGCATGAAACTGCTGAAGCTGTTTGTGATAATAGTGCTGAAATTTTTCAGAATGCAGTAGATCATAATGGTTTAGATTTTGATGATTGTCATATTACTTAAGTTATAAAGTTCTTACAAAAACTTGCTAGAAGTCCTAATGCTAGTGCTATAAATTTAGCCTTTACAAAACATATTACAAATGCTCTCATTAAAGCTAGGGAAGAGAAATTAAAACTTGAAGCTTCTATTCCTAGGAAGTTGCAAGATGGTTGGGAGCCCATCATTAAGATGAAATTCAATGATTTTGAATGTAATGCTTTATGTGATCAAGTATTTCTGTTATGCCTAAGAAAATTTATGATATGCTTGACTTGCCACCATTGAAAAATTGTTATTTGGATGTTAATCTTGCTGATAATTCTCTAAAGAAACCTTTGGGGAGGATTGATAATGTTCGCATTACGGTTAACAATAACCTTGTCCCCGTTGATTTTGTTGTCTTGGATATTGAATGCAATGCATCTTGTCCTATTGTCTTGGGAAGACCCTTTCTTCGAACTGTTGGTGCTGTTATTGATATGAAAGAAGGAAATATTAAGTATCAATTTCCTCTCAAGAAAGGTATGGAACACTTCCCTAGAAAGAAAATGAAGTTGCCTTTTGATTCTATTATTAGAACAAATTATGATGTTGATGCTTCTTCTCTTGATAATACTTGATTTGCACTTTCTGCGCCTAGCTGAAAGGCGTTAAAGAAAAGCACTTCTTGGGAGATAACCCATGTATTATTTTACTACTGTATTGTTGAGTCTTGGAAGTTGTTACTACTGTAGCAACCTCTCCTTATCATGTTTTTGTGCCAAGTAAAGTCTCTATGGTAAAGTTGATGCTAGATTTGGATTGCTGCGCAGAAACAGAATTGCTGTCTGTCACGAATTTGCGTAGATCTATCTGTAGAAAAATCAAAACAATCTGCCAATTTACGTGCGTGATCCTCAGATATGTACGCAACTTTCATTAGTTTTGAGTTTTTCCGTTTGAGAAAGTTAAGTGCCTCTGGAAAATTCGTCTTTACGGACTGTTCTATTTTGACAGATTCTGCCATTTATTTCGCATTGCCTCTTTTGCTATGTTGAATGGGTTTCTTTGTTCCATTAACTTTCAGTAGCTTTATGCAATGTCCAGAAGTGTTAAGAATGGTTATGTCACCTCTGAATATATGAATTTTTGATTATGCACTAACCCTCTAATGAGTTTGCTTTAAGTTTGGTGTGGAGGAAGTTTTCAAGGGTCAAGAGAAGAGGATGATACAATATGATCAAGAAGAGTGAAAGGTCTAAGCTTGGGGATGCCCCGGTGGTTCATCCCTGCATATTTTAAGAAGACTCAAGCATCTAAGCTTGGGGATGCCCAAGGCATCCCCTTCTTCATCAACAACTTATCAGGTCACTTCTAGTGAAACTATATTTTTATTCCATCACATCTTATGTTCTTTACTTGGAGCGTCGGTTTGCTTTTATTTTTGTTTTGGTTTGAATAAAGTTGGATCCCGCCATCCTTGTATTGGAGATATTACGCTCCGCTTTTTCATTTGAACACTTGTGTTCTTAGTTATGCTTTAATATTCATGGCGAAGGCTGAAAATTGCTTCGTTGATTGCTATTTGGTTGGAATCAGAAAATGCTTCATATGGTTTGGAATAACTTGATACTTGGCAATTGTTTTGAGCACTCATAGATCATGTTTAAGCTCTTGCATCATGTAGTTTAATCTATTAGTGGAGAACTACCGTAGAGCTTGTTGAAATTTGGTTTGCATGATTGGTCTCTCTAAGGTCTAGATATTTTCTGGTGAAGTGTTTGAACAACAAGGAAGACAGTGTAGAGTCTTATAATGCTTGCAATATGTTCTTGTGTAAGTTTTGTTGTACCTGTTCATACTTGTGTTTGCTTCAAACAATCTTGCTAGCCAAAGCCTTGTACTGAGAGGAAATGCTTCTCGTGCATCCAAACACCTTCAGCCAAAACCCATGCCATTTGTGTCCACCATATCTACCTACTATGTGGTATTTTTCTGCCATTCCAAAGTAAATTACTTGAGTGCTACCTTTAAAATTTCATTCCTTTGTCTTTGCAATATATAGCTCATGGGAAAATAGCTTAAAAACTATTGTGGTGATGAATATGTAGCTATGTGTCTTAGTTCTTATAAGTTGCTTGTTGAGCGGTAACCATGTTTCTGGGGACGCCATCAACTTTTTACCTTTGTTGGATATCATGTGAGATGCTATGCATGTTCGTCTTGTCTTAAGTAAGGGTGATTTATGCATATGTTAGAGAAGAACATTGGGCCGCTAACCAAAGCCATGTATCATGGTGGAAGTTTTCAGTTTGGACATTCATCCTCAATCTCTTATGAGAATATTATTTGTTGTTGAATGCTTATGCATTAAAGAGGAGTCCATTATCTGTTGTCTATGTTGTCCCGGTATGGATGTCCTAAGTTGAGATCTATTAAAAACGAGAAATCAAATGCGATTGATCTCCTTGGACCTTTGTACAGGCGGCATAGAGGTACCCCTTTGTGACACTTGGTTGAAACATATGTTATGCAATGATAATCCATGTAAATCCAAGCTAATTAGGACAAGGTGCGGGCACTATTGGTATTCTATGCATGAGGCTTGCAACTTGTAGGAAGTATTATGCATAACACATATGAATTATTACTACCGTTGACAAAATCATTTCTATGTTTTCAAAACAAAAGCTCTAGCACAAAAATAGTAATCCATGCTTCCCTCTGCGAAGGGCCTTTCTTTTACTTTTTGTTGAGTCAGTTTACCTACTTCTTTCTATCTTAGAAGCAAACACTTGTGTTAACTGTGTTCATTGATTCTTACATGTTTACTTATTGCACTTGTTATATTACTCTATGTTGACAATTATCCATGAGATATACATGTTACAAGTTGAAAGCAATTGCTGAAACTTAATCATCCTTTGTGTTGCTTCAATGCCTTCTACTTTGAATCTATTGCTTTATGAGTTAGCTCTTATGCAAGTCTTGTTGATACTTGTCTTGAAAGTACTATTCATGAAAAGTTTTGCTATATGATTCATTTGTTTAGTCATTATCTCTTTGTTAGCAATCTATTGCTTCAGATCACTCCATTCATCTCATATGCTTTACAATAATGTTGATCAAGATTATGTTGGTAGCATGTCACTTCAGAAATTATTTGTTGTTATCGTTTACCTACTCGAGGGCGAGTAGGAACTAAGCTTGGGGATGCTTGATACGTCTCCAACGTATCTATAATTTCTTATGTTCCATGCTACTTTTATGACAATACTCACATGTTTTATACGTACTTTACATCATTATTATGCATTTTCCGGCACTAACATATTAACAAGATGCCGAAGCGCCGTTTTTTCTGCTGTTTTTGGTTTTAGAAATCCTACAAAGGAAATATTCTCGAAATTGGACGAAATCAACGCCCAGGGTCTTATTTTTCCACGAAGCTTCCAGAAGACCGAAGGGATTACAAAGTGGGGCGACAAGGCGCCACCACCATAGGGCCGCGAGACCAGAGGGGGGCCCGCGCCGCCCAATGGTGTGGGCCCCTCGGGCGCCCTCCAACCCTACCCTTCCGCCTACTTAAAGCCTTCGTCGCGAAAACCCCATGAGAGCCACGATACGGAAATAGTTCCAGAGACGCCGCCGCCGCCAATCCCATCTCGGGGATTCAGGAGATCGCCTCCGGCACCCTGCCGGAGAGGGGAATCATCACCGGAGGGCTCTACATCACCATGCCCGCCTCCGGATTGATGCGTGAGTAGTTCATCCTTGGACTATGGGTCCATAGCAGTAGCTAGTTGGTTTTCTTCTCCTCTTGTGCTATCATGTTTAGATCTTGTGAGCTGCCTAACATGATCAAGATCATCTATTTGTAATGCTACATGTTGTGTTTGGTGGGATCCGATGAATATAGAATATTATGTCAAGTTGATTATCAATCTATCATATATGTGTTGTTTATGTTCTTGCATGCTCTCCGTTGCTAGTAGAGGCTCTGGCCAAGTTGATACTTGTAACTCCAAGAGGGAGTATTTATGCTCGATAGTGGGTGATACGTCTCCAACGTATCGATAATTTCTTATGTTCCATGCTACTTTATTGATGATACCTACATGTTTTATGCACATTATATGTCATATTTATGCATTTTCCGGAACTAACCTATTAACAAGATGCCGAAGAGCCAGTTTGTTTTCTGCTGTTTTTGGTTTCAGAAATCCTAGTAAAGAAATATTCTCGGAATTGGACGAAACTTTCGCCCAGGGTCCTATTTTTGCACGAAGCTTCCAGAAGACCGAAGACCTAACGAAGTGGGGCCACGAGGCGGCCAGGGTGGCCGGCGCGGCCCAGGCCCTGGCCGCGCCGACCTACCCCCGGGCCCCTCGTGTGGCCCCCGCGTTGACCCTCCGCCTACTTAAAGCTTCCGTCGCGAAACCCCCGACCGAGAGCCACGATACGGAAAACCTTACAGAGACGCCGCCGCCGCGAATCCCATCTCGGGGATTCGGAGATCGCCTCCGGCACCCTGCCGGAGAGGGGATTCATCTCCGGAGGACTCTACACCGCCATGGTCGCCTCCGGAGTGATGAGTGAGTAGTTCACCCCTGGACCATGGGTCCATAGCAGTAGCTAGATGGTCGTCTTCTCCTTGTTGTGCTTCATTGTTGGATCTTGTGAGCTGCCTAACATGATCAAGATCATCTATCTGTAATACTATATGTTGTGTTTGTCGGGATCCGATGGATAGAGAGTACTATGATTATGGTGATTATCAATCTATTGTTTATGTGTTGTTTATGATCTTGCATGCTCTCCGTTATTAGTAGAGGCTCTGGCCAAGTTTTTGCTCTTAACTCCAAGAGGGGGTATTTATGCTCGATAGTGGGTTCATGCCTTCATTGAATCTGGGATCGTGACAGTAGGTTCTAAGGTTGTGATGTGCTGTTGCCACTAGGGATAAAACATTGATGCTATGTCTAAGGATGTAGTTGTTGATTACATTACGCACCATACTTAATGCAATTGTCTGTTGCTTTGCAACTTAATACTGGAGGGGTTCGGATGATAACCTGAAGGTGGACTTTTTAGGCATAGATGCAGTTGGATGGCGGTCTATGTACTTTGTCGTAATGCCCGGATTAAATCTCACTATATTTACCATGTCATGTATATGCATTGTTATGCCTTTCTCTATTTGTCAATTGCCCGACTGTAATTTGTTCACCCAACATGCTTTATCTTATGGGAGAGACACCTCTAGTGAACTGTGGACCCCGGTCCTATTCTTTACATAGCATACAATCTACTTGTTTTACTATTTTCTTTGCAAACATCTTCCACTCGATACGTTTAATCCTTTGTTACAGCAAGCCGGTGAGATTGACAACCTCACTTTTCGTTGGGACAAAGTACTTGGGTTGTGTTGTGCAGGTTCCGCGTTGGCGCCGAATCCCTGGTGTTGCGCCGCATCACATTTCGCGACCATCAACCTTCAACGTGCTTCTTGGCTCCTCCTGGTTCGATTAAACCTTGCTTTCTTTCTGAGGGAAAACTTGCTACTGTGCGCATCATACCTTCCTCTTGGGGTTCCCAACGAACGTGTGAGTTACACGCCATCAAGCTCTTTTTCTGGCGCCGTTGCCGGGGAGATCAAGACACGCTGCAAGGGGAGTCTCCACTTCTCAATCTCTTTACTTTGTTTTTGTCTTGCTTTATTTTATTTACTACTTTTTTTGCTGCACCTAAACAAAACACAAAAAAATTAGTTGCTAGTTTTACTTTATTTATTGTCTTGCTCTCTATATCAAAAACACAAAAAAAATTAGTTACTTGCATTTATTTCATCTAGTTTGTTTTATTTACTGTTGCTAAAATGGCCAACCATGAAAATACTAAATTGTGTGACTTCACAAATGCAAATAATAATGATTTCCTATGCACACCTATTGCTCCACCTGCTACTACAGCAGAATTCTTTGAAATTAAACCTGCTTTACTGAATTTGGTTATGAGAGAACAATTTTCTGGTGCTAGTTCTGATGATGCTGCTGCCCATCTCAATAATTTTGTTGAACTTTGTGAAATGCAAAAGTATAAAGATGTAGATGGTGATATTATTAAATTGAAAGTGTTTCCTTTCTCATTAAGAGGAAGAGCTAAAGATTGGTTGCTATCTTTGCCTAAGAATAGTATTGATTCATGGACTAAATGCAAGGATGCTTTTATTGGTAGATATTATCCTCCCGCTAAAATTATATCTTTGAGAAGTAGCATAATGAATTTTAAACAATTAGATACTGAACATGTTGCTCAAGCTTGGGAGAGAATGAAAACTTTGGTAAAGAATTGCCCAACCCATGGACTGACTACTTGGATGATCATCCAAACCTTCTATGCAGGACTAAATTTTTCTTCGCGGAATTTATTGGATTCAGCTGCTGGAGGTACCTTTATGTCCATCACATTGGGGGCGGCTACAAAACTTCTTGATGATATGATGATAAATTACTCTGAATGGCACACGGAAAGAGCTCCACAAGGTAAGAAGGTAAATTCTGTTGAAGAAACCTCTTCCTTGAGTGATAAGATTGATGTGATTATGTCTATGCTTGTGAATGGTAGATCTAATGTTGATCCAAATAATGTTCCTTTAGCTTCATTGGTTGCTCAAGAAGAAAATGTTGATGTGAATTTCATTAAAAATAATAATTTCAACAACAATGCTTATAGGAACAACTCTGGTAATAACTATAGGCCATATCCTTCTGCTAATGGTAATGGTTATGGTAATTCTTATGGGAATTCTTACAATAATAATAGGAGTGTACCCTCTGGTCTTGAAGCTATGCTTAAAGAATTTATGAGTACACAAACTGCTTTTAACAAATCTGTTGAGGAAAAGCTTGATAAAATTGATACTATTGCTTCTAGAGTTGATAGGCTTGCCTCTGATGTAATCTTTTAAAATTGAAAGTTATGCCTAATAATGATATTGATAATAAAATTACTACTACAGCAAATGCCATCCAAGTTAGAATTAATGAGAATATAAGATTAATGGCTGAACTGCGTGCTAGGTGGGATAGAGAAGAAAATGAAAAACTAGCTAAAGAGAATAATGTAGCTAAAGTTTGGACTATTACCACTACTAGTAATGCTAATTCTTCACATGTTGCTGCACCTCCTACTATCAATGGTAAAATAATTGGTGTTGGCAATGTTTCTACTCCTAGTGCCAAGCGTACAAAACTGCCTGAAATTGCTAAAACTGCTGAAACTGCTTGTGATAAAACTGCTGAAATTTTTTCCAACCTTGGAAACAATGATCCCATTGCTGTAGCTCATAATGATTTAGATTTTGATGATTGCCACATCTCTGAAGTTATAAAGTTCTTGCAAAAACTTGCTAAAAGTCCTAATGCTAGTGCTATAAATTTAGCCTTTACAAAACATATTACAAATGCTCTCATAAAAGCTAGAGAAGAGAAACTAAAACTTGAAACTTCTATTCCTAGAAAGTTAGAAGATGGTTGGGAGCCCATCATTAAAATGAAATTCAATGACTTTGAATGTAATGCTTTATGTGATCTTGGTGCAAGTATTTCTGTTATGCCTAAAAAGATTTATGATATGCTTGACTTGCCACCATTGAAGAATTGTTATTTGGATGTTAATCTTGCCGATAATGTCAAAAAGAAACCTTTGGGGAGGATTGATAATGTGCATATTACGGTTAACAATAACCTTGTCCCCGTTGATTTTGTTGTCTTGGATATCGAATGCAATGCATCTTGTCCAATTGTGTTGGGAAGACCTTTTCTTCGAACTTGGTGCTGTTATTGATATGAGGGAAGGTAATATTAAATACCAATTTCCTCTCAAGAAAGGTATGGAACACTTCCCTAGAAAGAGAATGAAGTTGCCTTTGATTCTATCATTAGAACAAGCTATGATGTTGATGCTTCTACTCTCGATGTTACTTGATTTGCACTTTCTGCGCTAGCTGAAAGGCGTTAAAGAAAAGCGCTTATGGGAGACAACCCATGTTTTTACCTACAGCAATTTTTTGTTTTGTTGAGTCTTGGAAGTTGTTTACTACTGTAGCAACCTCTCCTTATCATGTTTTTGTGCCAAGTAAAGTTTCTATGCCAAAGTTGATGTTATATTTGGGATCGCTGCGCAGAAACAGCATTGTTGTCTGTCACGAATCTGGGCACAATTCTCTGTAGAAAATTCGAAAAAATCTGCCAATTTACGAGCGTGATCCTCAGATATGTACGCAACTTTCATTAGTTTTGAGTTTTTCCATTTGAGCAAGTCTGGTGCCATTTCTAAATTCGTCTTTACGGACTGTTCTGTTTTGACAGATTCTGCCTTTTATTTCGCATTGCCTCTTTTGCTATGTTGGATTTATTTCTTTGATCCATTAATGTCCAGTAGCATTATGCAATGTCCAGAAGTGAAAATAATGATTGTGTCACCTCTGAATGAGTGAATTATTAATTGTGCACTAACCCTCTAATGAGTTTGCTTGAAGTTTGGTGTGAAGGAAGTTTTCAAGGGTCAAGAGAGGAGAATGATATACTATGATCAAGAGGAGTGAAAGCTCTAAGCTTGGGGATGCCCCGTGGTTCACCCCTGCATATTTTAAGAAGACTCAAGCGTCTAAGCTTGGGGATGCCCAAGGCATCCCCTTCTTCATCGACAACATCATCAGGTTCCTCCCCTAAAACTATATTTTTATTCAATCACATCTTGTGTTCTTTACTTGGAGCGTCGGTTTGTTTTCGTTTTTGTTTTTGTTTGAATAAGATGGATCCTAGCATTCACTTTGTGGAGAGAGACACGCTCCGCTGTTGCATATGGACACATGTGTCCTTAGGCTTTACTCATAATGTTCATGGCGAAGTTTCTTCTTCGTTAAATTGTTATATGGTTGGAATTGGAAAATGCTACATGTAGTAATTCTAAAATGTCTTGGATAATGTGATACTTGGCAATTGTTGTCCTCATGTTTAAGCTCTTGCATCATATTCTTTGCACCCATTAATGAAGAAATACATAGAGCTTGCTAAAATTTGATTTGCATATTTGGTTTCTCTAAGGTCTAGATAATATCTAGTATTGAGTTTTGAACAACAAGGAAGACAGTGTAGAGTCTTATAATGTTTACAATATGTCTTTTATGTGAGTTTTGCTGCACCTGTTCATCCTTGAGTTTGCTTCAAATAACCTTGCTAGCCTAAACCTTGTATCGAGAGGGAATACTTCTCATGCATCCAAAATCCTTGAGCCAACTACTATGCCATTTGTGTCCACCATACCTACCTACTACATGGTATTTCTCCGCCATTCCAAAGTAAATTGCTTGAGTGCTACCTTTAAAATTCCATCATTCACCTTTGCAATATATAGCTCATGGGACAAAATAGCCTTAAAAACTATCGTAGTATTGAATATGTACTTATGCACTTTATATTTTATTAAGTTGCTTGTTGTGCGATAACCATGCTTCTGGGGAACGCCATCAACTATTGTTGAATATCATGTGAGTTGCTATGCATGTCCGTCTTGTCTGAAGGTCTATCATTTTGGTGGTTGGAGCATGCAAAATTGTTAGAGAAGAACATTGGGCCGCTAACTAAAGCCATGAACCATGGTGGAAGTTTCAGTTTTGGACATATATCCTCAATCTCATATGAGAACAATAATTATTGCTACATGCTTATGCATTTAAGAGGAGTCCATTATCTGTTGTCCATGTTGTCCCGGTATGGATGTCTAAGTTGAGAATAATCAAAAGCGAGAAATCTGAAATGCGAGCATTCTCCTTAGACCTTTGTACAGGCGGCATGGAGGTACCCCTTTGTGACACTTGGTTGAAACATGGCATGCGAAGACCCGGTAGTTCAAGTTAAGTAGGACAAGGTGCGGGCACTATTAGTATACTATGCGTGAGGCTTGCAACTTGTAAGATATAATTTTCATAACTCATATGCTTTATTACTACCGTTGACAAAATTGTTTCATGTTTTCAAAAATAAAAGCTCTAGCACAAATACAGCAATCGATGCTTTCCTCTTGAAGGACCATTCTTTTACTTTTATTGTTGAGTCAGTTTACCTATCTCCTTCCACCTTAAGAAGCAAACACTTGTGTGAACTGTGCATTGATTCCTACATACTTGCATATTGCACTTGTTATATTACTTTAGGGATTTCTATTTTCGTGCCCTCAGTTCCTTAGTTGTACTCAGTTTTCCCCACTCCTTAGTTTTTCCTCAGTTTTACCCCCAAACGTTTGTCTGAAACCCGCAGAAGCAACTCAGATGGCAGGATTCCCGTTTAGTTGACCGTTCTGTCACGTGTGGGGCCGCGTCGTGTGGGGCCGCGTGTGGGGCCCGTCGCGTGGGGCTGGTAGAAAGGGACCGCGTGGGACAGGACGAGAAGCGTTTGGTTGCACGTGAGCAGGAGCTGGGTTCTGTCTCTCTCGGCCCAAAATTGGCATTATTAAGTGCACCTTTTTCCCTCTTTCTCTCTGTCCTTTTCACCAAATTAGTATAAAATCTAGAGAAGCTTGCATTTCTGACTTTCTTCAATTATTTGTGCCTTTTGGCCCTCGTTGTTTGCCCAATATGGCAGCAAATCTAGTACTCCCTCTGGTCCATATGTATGTAGTTAAATCTAGAAGCAAATCTCCAGGATAATGTACGATAAATTCACAGTCATAGTAAATCAAGAAAACTAAGTACGGCCAACAAAATATAGTAGACTAGGGATAGATAATCCCTAGATAATATGGATAGATAATAGGCTGCATACACAGCAGCCAACATAGTAACAGGTTCTTCACAGCACCATCATACTAACATAACAACAAGGGATCCCTAGCTAACAACAAAGGGATCCCAACAACAAACTAGGAGGCAGCAGCACACGTCTAGGGACTCCGCCTACCCCATCTGGCTCTGCCTCCACTTGTTGCTCTTGCTCCCCTTGGGAGCCTTGGGCTTGAGCGGAGGCATGCGGCCGGCGGAGATCTCCACCCGCTGCAAGCTGCGGAGGTGCATGCCGAGCGCCCTGTGCTTGGCGCGGAAGGAGTGGACGTTCACCGTCGTGCCGACGTTGGGGAAGGTGTTGCTGATGTTCTCAGCATGCGTGACGAGGCAGTTGAAGTCCGTGGCGCCGAGTCTCCTGGTGCAGAAGGGGCACCTGTACACCTCCTTGGCGAAGTAGGAGATGTACTGGCCGACCTGCAGCCTCCGCGGACCTGGCGAGTCTTGACGTCCTCCTCCTCTTCGTCGCTGCCGACGTCGCTGCCAGACATCTGATCCATATCAAACAGAAACTAGTGAATGAGTTGCAACGATGACTAACGTACATGATAACAAAGTTAAGAAAAACAGAGTCAGCCTCAGTTAGAGTGGACATGATTATATATCTACAGGGAAGGTGTTAGCGAACTAAAGCTCATGCACAACAGATTTGTACACAGCAATGGTTCGCTGAACCCTCCCTGTAAAAATTTGTGCCCAACCATTCATCATAGGCAAAGAAACAGATTCTAGATCTGAACTAGATCTAAACTTGAACACATTCGAGATTATTTGCAAAATTAAACGGTTGATATCTTTTGATTAGTGCATAAAATAACTGATTGAGATCCCATGATTACTTGCATAAATTAACTGATTGAGATCCAATATTACTTGCATAAATTAACCGAACAGCCGAACCCCAAATCTTAAACGAAATCAAGAAGTGATCAAAACAAAATGGAATAAAATCGGCGCAAATATTAGCCCAATACTCATCCATCTACAGATCCATCTACACCAGCAAAAATAGGGTTCAAAAAGGAATGGGGAACAAAAAGGAAGCAAACCGTAGTTACCTCGTTCCATGGGTCCTCCAGGGAGGTGTCGTAGGGGTTCGGGGGCGGGACGTACGGCACGGGGTCGTAGGGGTCGACCCATCCCGCCGGGATCTGACTGCCACCGGCGGCAGCAGCGTCCGATGCACCGGCGACGGCGGCGGCGGCGGAGGCGTCGTCGTCCGTAGAGGGACGGCGCCGAAGATGGAGGCGTCGCGCTTTGAGCCCACCTCGACGATGGGATTGGCATTCTCCTTGTCCATCTCTACGGCGGAGGAAGAGGAAGAGGGAGAGGGAGAGGGTTTTTTGCTTTGGAGAAGATGATGGGACGTGAGAGAGTTGGCGATGCGTGAGCGAGTGAGAGTGACAGAGAGAGTGCGAGGAGGCGTCTATAAAGGCGAGGGGTGGTTAATGCGACCCGCGTCCTACGCGTGCACCGGTGCACGTCTGCACGTCTTGGACTTCTGCAACGCGACACGCGTCCACGATTGCACGTCTCGACTTCTCCACCGCGACCCGCGTCTACGCGTCAACAATTGCACGTGTCCTCGAGTCTAACCCTGGAAATTTAGATATACTCAGGTATACCCTCGAGTCTTATACTAGCATTTTTGTGTGCTCAATTTTCCCCTCGAGTGCTAATACTGGCTAGTGCAATATACTCAGTTTTACCCTCAAGTGGCTGGTCAACAGAGAGTCAACAAATGGGATTAACTAGTTAAATGAGTCATTTAATGTGCAAAAAAATCCTAAAAAGAGTGGCACTTACTCATGGAGTCTTTACCACAAATTGCCACTTCTCAAATCATAGATAAATCATAGATAAATCAAGTTTTACCACAAATTGCCACTTCTCAAATCACCTAGTAGCTATGAAGGTGCATGGTTTTCCACAACAAGCCCTTCCCAAAACAGCTTCCCCCAAATCATACTTTGTCTAAATGAGGCCACAATTCTCACACTGATGTATATTGGTATTGCAAATAGTTTGAGGTAGGCCAAGATGGGTTTCATTGTACAAAACACACATTTTCCATTTTTCAAATCTCAAATTTGAATCCCTTAGTCTGTTTACTACTCAGGTGCCCTTGGTTTCTTGATAGTACTCAGTTTTGCCCTCTCTCTTCACAAATTCTCGCAGACGTGCATCATCGCCCTGATTGGTTTAGCCCATGTCACGCGGATCGTGCCCGCCGACCGTTGATCGTATGATATAGGGAACGGGCAGGATAACCCCTCTCTCTCTCTCGTTGGCGGTTAATTAGCTTCCACCCTCTAAGTATGCTGAAGGGCGGTTTTCTGTATTATTTTTCACGCGCTAAAAATTATAAACTATTTTAGGCGTTACTTTTCACGCAAAAAATGATAAACCATCAACAATTTGTTGTAGCCATTACTTTTCACGCAAAAAAATGATAAACCATCACCGATTTGTTGTTGCCATTACTTTTCACGCAAAAATGATAAACCATCAACAATTTGTTGTAGCCATTACTTTTCACGCAAAAAATAATAAACCATCACCGATTTGTTGTTGCCATTACTTTTCACGCAAAAAAATGATAAACCATCAACAATTTGTTGTAGCCATTACTTTTCACGCAAAAAAAATGATAAACCATCACCGATTTGTTGTTGCCATTACTTTTCACGCAAAAAAATGATAAACCATCAACAATTTGTTGTAGCCATTACTTTTCACGCAAAAAATGATAAACCATCACCGATTTGTTGTTGCCATTACTTTTCACGCAAAAAAATGATAAACCATCAACAATTTGTTGTAGCCATTACTTTTCACGCAAAAAATGATAAACCATCACCGATTTGTTGTTGCCATTACTTTTCACGCAAAAAAATGATAAACCATCAACAATTTGTTGTAGCCATTACTTTTCACGCAAAAAAATGATAAACCATCACCTAATTTGTTACAAAAGCTGGTTTCAGTGAGACCTAACCAAGTTTGGCATACATGATGGCATACCTATAACAACAAGGAATATCTAAAAGGGAAAGTTTCAGAAAATTTGAAATTTAGGGTGAAATGATGCCATACATGATGCTGTTTTTCGAGGTTTTGACCTGAAAATCAATTGGGTATTATAAAGGGAAATAAAAAGTTCGAAAAATGTAAAAACGAAACAATCTATCTATCTATGTATAGAAGATCAGCTGTATGAAATTTGAGGTTATTTAGAGAAGGTAGAAAAAATCACCTTGTTAGAAAAGCTGGTTTCAGCGAGACGAAACGGCATGCGCTTAAGCAAAGTGATTTTTTCGAACATCTCCAAATGACCACAAATTTTCCATACATGATGCCATACGTGTAACAACAAGGAACCCTATCTAAAAAGTGTCAAAAAGTTTGCCCAACCGTATAGCTCTATCAAAAAGAACCTCACCATGGCGCTAGTATAATTTTGGGATAGTTACAAACTTTCGTTACCTAACCTTCAACATGAAACTTGTTTCAAATTCATTTTGGCCTACGAAACAAATCCCAACTTGATTCGAGCACCACAGCCTCCAAACGATGCCGATGCCGATATCGGCATGGTCAGAACGGCTATGCTCAACGTCGGGATGCACCCTCAATCCCGTCCCCTCATTCGATCACTGACACACCAGAGATACCGCCGAGGCCAATGCCGAACGTACATGCTGATGCCAATGCCGAACATGCATGCACGCCGCTGTGGGCACGGCCACGCCGACCCGCTATGCTGGACGCCACAGACCGCCGCGAGGTCTTTCCCTTCGCCACCACACTCTCCTAGCACCCACCTATACACGCCAGAAAGGAGAGACACTAGTTTTCTCTACATTGCTCGTGTTCGTGTCCGACACGGTCAGTCAAAGTTTTGACGTAGTCTTCGATGTCGTCGACCATTTCTTCTCTTCTTTGCATGGTTAAACGCGTCTAGTTCATATCTATCTAATGCGTCTGGTCTCGCCTCATGCAGTTCATTGTGGACGTCGATCTCATCTCGGCACCCCGCATGCCACCTCCTCCGTGCCATCGCTGTAGAGCTCCATTTAAAAATCTAATCCTACCCGTGTATTGCCCCTTGTATCAGCGTCATGGCCCCACTTGTCATTCGATATACCGAAGCCCCACTCGTTCGCGTTTTGGTCAGGGATACAGCGATGCTTACGGTCAAACAAAGATGGATGGTCTGACGTGTCTTTGCGGGCTCTACGTGGCCCCACTAGTCAGAAGATAACGGTCAACCGTCGGGCAACCGGCCATTACATCACGTGTGATGGTTTCAGACAAAAGTTTGGGTAAAACTGAGGAAAAACTAAGGAGCTGGGGAAAACTGAGTACAACTAAGGAACCGAGGGCACGAAAATAGAAATCCCATTACTTTATGTTGACAATATCCATGAGATATACATGTTATAAGTTGAAAGCAACCGCTGAAACTTAATCTTCCTATGTGTTGCTTCAACACCTTTACTTTGATTTATTGCTTTATGAGTTAACTCTTATGCAAGACTTATTGATGCTTGTCTTGAAGTACTATTCATGAAAAGTCTTTGCTTTATGATTCAGTTGTTTACTCATGTCATTACCTTTGTTTTGATCGCTGCATTCATTACATATGTTTACAAATAGTATGATCAAGATTATGATGGCATGTCACTTCAGAAATTATCTTTGTTATCGTTTTACCTGCTCGGGACGAGCAGAACTAAGCTTGGGGATGCTGATACGTCTCCAACGTATCGATAATTTCTTATGTTCCATGCTACTTTATTGATGATACCTACATGTTTTATGCACATTATATGTCATATTTATGCATTTTCTGGAACTAACCTATTAACAAGATGCCGAAGAGCCACTTTGCTGTTTTTGGTTTCAGAAATCCTAGTAAAGAAATATTCTCGGAATTGGACGAAACTTTCGCCCAGGGTCCTATTTTTGCACGAAGCTTCCAGAAGACCGAAGACCTAACGAAGTGGGGCCACGAGGCGGCCAGAGGGTGGCCGGCGCGGCCCAGCCCTGGCCGCGCCGACCTACCCCCGGGCCCTCGTGTGGCCCCCCGCATTGACCCTCCGCCTACTTAAAGCTTCCGTCGCGAAACCCCCAGTACCGAGAGCCACGATACGGAAAACCTTAGAGACGCCGCCGCCGAATCCCATCTCGGGGATTCGGAGATCGCCTCCGCACCCTGCCGGAGAGGGGATTCATCTCCCGAGGACTCTACACCGCCATGGTCGCCTCCGGAGTGATGAGTGAGTAGTTCACCCTGGACCATGGGTCCATAGCAGTAGCTAGATGGTCGTCTTCTCCTTGTTGTGCTTCATTGTTGGATCTTGTGAGCTGCCTAACATGATCAAGATCATCTATCTGTAATACTATATGTTGTGTTTGTCGGGATCCGATGGATAGAGAGTACTATGATTATGGTGATTATCAATCTATTGTTTATGTGTTGTTTATGATCTTGCATGCTCTCCGTTTTTAGTAGAGGCTCTGGCCAAGTTTTTGCTCTTAACTCCAAGAGGGGGTATTTATGCTCGATAGTGGGTTCATGCCTTCATTGAATCTGGGATCGTGACAGTAGGTTCTAAGGTTGTGATGTGCTGTTGCCACTAGGGATAAAACATTGATGCTATGTCTAAGGATGTAGTTGTTGATTACATTACGCACCATACTTAATGCAATTGTCTGTTGCTTTGCAACTTAATACTGGAGGGGGTTCGGATGATAACCTGAAGGTGGACTTTTTAGGCATAGATGCAGTTGGATGGCGGTCTATGTACTTTGTCGTAATGCCCAATCTCACTATATTTACCATGTCATGTATATGCATTGTTATGCCTTTCTCTATTTGTCAATTGCCCGACTGTAATTTGTTCACCCAACATGCTTTATCTTATGGGAGAGACACCTCTAGTGAACTGTGGACCCCGGTCCTATTCTTTACATAGCATACAATCTACTTGTTTTACTATTTTCTTTGCAAACATCTTCCACTCGATACGTTTAATCCTTTGTTACAGCAAGCCGGTGAGATTGACAACCTCACTGTTTCGTTGGGACAAAGTACTTGGGTTGTGTTGTGCAGGTTCCGCGTTGGCGCCGGAATCCCTGGTGTTGCGCCGCATCACATTTCGCGACCATCAACCTTCAACGTGCTTCTTGGCTCCTCCTGGTTCGATTAAACCTTGGTTTCTTTCTGAGGGAAAACTTGCTACTGTGCGCATCATACCTTCCTCTTGGGGTTCCCAACGAACGTGTGAGTTACACGCCATCAGTGGGTTCTTGCCTCCATTGAATCTGGGACAGTGACAGAAAGTTCTAAGGTTGTGGATGTGCTGTTGCTACTAGGGATAAAACATCAATGCTTTGTCTAAGGATATTTGTGTTGATTACATTACGCACCGTACTTAAGGCAATTGTTTGTTGTTTGCAACTTAATACTGGAGGGGTGCGGATGCTAACCCGAAGGTGGACTATTTAGGCATAGATGCATGCTGGATGGCGGTCTATGTTTTTTGTCGTAATGCCCTGATTAAATCTCATAGTGATCATCATGATATGTATTGAATCTTTATTTGTCAATTGCCCACTGTAATTTGTTCAAAGATGTTATTTATCTTATTGGAGAGACACCACTAGTAAACTGTGGACCCCGTCTATTCTTTTACATCTGAATACAATCTATTGCAATCATTGTTCTCTACTTTGCAAACAAACATCATTTTCCACACCATACGTTTAATCCTTTGTTTTCAGCAAGCCGGTGAGATTGACAACCTCACTGTTACGTTGGGGCAAAGTATCTTGATTGTGTTGTGCATGTTCCACGTTGGCGCCGGTTTCACTGGTGTTGCGCCGCACTACACTCCTCCACCAACAACCTTCACGTGTTCCTTGACTCCTACTGGTTCGATAACCTTAGTTTCTTACTGAGGGAAAACTTGTTACGCATCACACCTCTTGGTTTCTCAACGGATGTGTGCTTCACGCGTGTCAATCGACACCAACGAGAAGAGGAAGGAAAGATTTCTGAACGGACTGCACGACGAGATGCAGACTGTACTGGTCAACATTCCCTTTGCTGGCCTAGAAGCCCTGGTGGACTCCGCCATCCAGATGGAAGGGAAGCTTCACCAAGCCAACGAGAACCGCAAGCGTCGTATGATGCACCAGACTGGACCCAACCATGCACAGAAGCACCGCAACAATTCAACTGGAGGATTTGCCCCAAGATACAACAAGCCCCCTGCTCAGACATACCGCCCAAGCTACACCAACAACAATGGAGGACCCCCGAAGCCCAGATTCAACAACAACAACAATAGCAACCACAACAACAACAACAACAACCACCCCAATGGTAACAACAACAACCCCAATACTGCCCCAAGGACTGGAAGCAACACTGTTCCCGTCACCCCCAAGGACAAGTCAACCATAACTTGTTATGAATGTGGAATTGTGGGCCACTACTCCAATGAGTGCCCCAAAAGGTTATCCAAGACTGCCCCCAATACCGCTGCACCTTCCCAGCAACAACACCGCTTTGCAGCAAAAAGGAACCCGAACAACCGCAACGGTCGCCTCTACCACATGAATGCAACAGAAGCACAAGAACCACCTCAGGCCATGCCAAGTATGTCTCTTATGAACCCCTCTGCCCAATCTCTCTTAGGAACCTAAGTTTTTCATAAAATCTCGGGACGAGATTTGTTTAAGGGGGAAGGGTTCGTAACATCCCAAATTTTAAAACAAAGATAAAATGAATTTCCTTTTTTCCAAATTTTGGAACCAAAAAAACTTTTATTAAATTAAGTAATATGCATATTATTTAAGCATGTAGGTATGATCTTTGCCATGATAGTTGCTTGATATGTTGGAACATGTTTTCTAAACCCTAAACCTTACTCTTGTATTTTTCATCCTCAAAGATAAAACAAAATAAAAAGGAATTAAATTAAAAAGAAAGGCCTATGTAAGCATATGGCTATTGTTGTAAATAATCAAATATGCCATATTCTACCTTATTAGATGGTTTTCAAAACCTCCACAAACCTAACCTAGAGTCTACCAACTAAATCCAAACTGAAACAAAAATAAAATAAAAATATGCATAGAGGCATATGTGGCACATAGCCATCATACCAAATCTTGACCTATGCCATTACTCTTGGCCCAAATGGTTTGAATCTCTTACTAAACTTAATCTAACACTCCATGAACTCAAAACAAAGACCTTTGGTCAAAGAAAAGGAAAAGAAAATAAGAACATAAAATGCACATATGTGCTTATGGCCATTTTTACAAATCTTTAAGCTAGACCAATTTGGCATGTGCCATTGGTTGGAGAATGTTACTAAACACTTATAAACACTTTTGTAATCAAAGAAACTCAAATCAAATCAAATTTGAATGCAAATTGAGCTCACATGCACTAATGGTCAAAACTGCCAATTTTAACCTGATGCCTACTTTGAGCCTCTATTTCAAGAAATTTTTAAACCAAAAAATTCCAACTCTTTCACCTCATCAAAGAAAACATCAAGGTGAACAACTTTGCTCAAAACCACCACTTCAAATTCTTGCTAGATTTCAAATGGTGATCAAGCAAAGTAGCAACAATGAAACAAAAACAAGATCATACCAAATTTGGAATTTTGCAACTCTACTTAATTTTGAGCACCACCACCACCATTGTGTGTCTTTGATCACATGATTAAACTCCAACAAATTTCATTCAAAAAATTTAAAATATTTTTCATGCGGCCATTGTGTCAAACACCTTGTGGGCAGAATCAAACCAAATCAAATTTCACTATTTGAAATAGTGTTTGGCCCAAATTTGGTTTCCACTTGCTTCACACCTGTCCCCTGGTCTCCTCCAACACCAATGCCTCTACCTAGCAACCCTAGAACTAGGCAGACATGGCAATGCCATTGCCATGCCGGCCATGCTCCACATGCCCCTTGCTATCTCTCACCCCTCTCAACTCCAGCCCTGCCCACCTTGTCTACCAGCTCCACCTTGATCTACTGGACCAGCCTGGACTAGCCATTGTCGGAGATAAGAGCCACAACATCGGGAACGCGTCGTGCCCACGACGTCCAGGGCATGCCAGGGTTGGCATGGGCGCCGCCCCTGGACGCGCCAGAGCACGCGTCGCCTCGACGCTCAAGACCTCCCCTGGACCCCCTCTTCCGCCCTGAGTGTCACCACGGTACCAGGAACACGCTAGACATCAACTTGTCCCCGACCAGCGCCCGCCGTCGCCGGAGAAGAAAAAGCCTTCCGCCACGGACGCGTAGCACTCTGCAAGCACCCGACCGTGTTAGGCACCGCCCAGCCGCGCCAAGAGCACCAGGAGGACCGCACGGACACGCTGAACAGAACGCCCACCTCGCCTTGCCCCTTCGTCGATCCAAACGTCGCCGACATGATCGACCTGAGCCGCCCCCTCGGCCTCGCCCAGCTTCGATCAAAAGAAGGCCTCCCTGGACGATTTCTTCACACCACTCCACTCCCCTCTCTCTTCTGAGCCTCCTTGAACCCTTACTCCTCCACATTGTCCACTCCACCGCAGGAGTTTCACCGGAGCAGCCGCGAGCACCTTGCAAGCTCGCCGACGATCCCGAGCACCTCTGGAGCCGCCACGACCCTCGCTGAGCTCGCCGTCGTCTTCCACTTCCATCGCCCGCCTCGCGGAGCCTCGCCGGAGCCCAGGTGAGCCGCCGTCGACCCTCACTGCCGCCGGTAGGGTTCGAGCTCGTCGCCCTTCTGTCGTGGAAGGTGACGACCCTCAGCCGTTCGATTCGCTTTTAATCCAATAGCTCACATCGCTGCGTACCGCTTCGGCGTTTAAGACACACTGACGCGTGGGGTCCGCTGTCAGGCGGCCCGCGGCGCACTGGAGCACAGCTGGGTCGGCCCGTTTAGTTTCCCGCGCGTCCATTTTGTTTGAATTTAAATCAATTTAACCCAAATTTGAATACTGGTGCCTTGCTAGAAATTTAATAACTTAAAATCCACTGGGCCAAATGTTATGAATTTAGTATTGTTGGAAATCTTGTGAAAAGATCTAACCAACCCCACTGATCTCAACATTAGATTCTTGGTAGAATTAATGTGACAAAAATAACAAGGCAGGGCCTTTTGCAACTTCAAACAATTATTGAAAATCAAACAAAAACGCTTTTTAGTTGATTCCAACTCTCATAAATCACATTTCACATACTCTACATAGATATGTAAAAATATCACATAGTTGTTTGTATGATCATGGTCTAGTTCAATAATGGCTCTATGGCTATTTCTAGTCCATTTACTTTATTCAAAATTATTTATTAAATAGTATGAGAGGTATTGCTCTCATTTAAATCTTTGTCTCAAGTAATTCAACATGAGGTAGTGACCATGGTCCATAGAATCTCATATTGTATTATTTGATGATATTAAATTATTAATAAGATAGTATTAAATTGCATGAGGTATATTCCCTCATTTAAATCACTTTCCCAAATGATGATGATGAAGTGTTGACCTTGGTCAACATAGGTTCATATATTATTATTTGAGGAGATTAAATCTTGACAAGATTCAATGAGAGGAAATTATTTCTCAAATAATTAAATGGAAACCCTAAGCAATAATTGTAATGAGAGGAAATTATTTTTCTTAAAAAGAAAACAAAGACAACCAACCTAATAATGTTGTTGTGATGCTAGAATAACTTGTGTGCATCATTGGTGTGTTTAGTCTAGCTCTTAAGCATTGTTTGGTGATTGTGTATTCTGTATCCGTTGTTAGACGCTAGTACCGAGGAGTACCAGGAGGAGGAGGAGGAGGAGGTCTACTTCCAGGAAGAAGAAGACCACTTTGATCAGTACACCCACCAAGGCAAGCTAGTATTCTTGCAAAGTGCAAAACTCTACCAGAGCAAGGCACACCCACCTATTACTTCATGCTTCATGATCCAATCCCAAGTTTTATTCTTACAAGCTTTTACTTTGATTATTAAAGCTTACTTTTATAGTTAACTTTGGTCTAAGTATAGAGTACTACAAGAGTATAAAACTTAGCCTAAAGCATTACAAGCTGGTTAGCACCCCTCATGACTAGTTGCTAGTGCTAACAAATAAAATTGGCTACTCTAGATGGGAATATGTGAAATGAAATGACTTTGAAAGGTTTTGAAGGTGAATATGACTTGAATGACATGATGAATTTGATAAAAACTGATGGTTGGGTTCGGATGTGATACCATTCCAATTCTTTGGTACCCCCATAATACCTGATTATGGGTAGGGCTTAACTGGAAAGATATGTGCTTTAGTATGGGTTCACTCTAAACAAGCGTCATAGGGGTTATGCCGAGGCTGCCTCCGTTGAAAGTGAATTGATGTGAAATGACGTGAAATGAGGTGAATGTCCGGCCCAAGCCCTGTGCAGTTCCCAGGCTGACGGTTTGTCTTCATTGGGAGGCCAAGCTCATGGGGAGAGCTGCCTATACTAGGGTATGTAAGTGAAAGGTTATGGTTGGTAGTCCGCACACGGAGTGTGATAAATCAGGGCCAGTTAACCCTGACGGATTATTACAAATGCTGTGGCAAAAGTGTGTGACCTCTGCAGAGTGTAAAACTATTCGAATAGCCGTGTTCACGGTTACGGGCGATTGGAAAGGCCATATTGTTCCGTCATGAGACCATTTTTTTTTTAAATGTGACATATGACTTGTGACTGGAACTTGAAAGGTGAATGGTGACTTTGACTTGAATCACAACTGAATTGTGGGAATGACACTAATGTTCCCACTTGAGTTAGTTAGGCAAATAAAGACTCTTTTATTACTAAATGCTTATGAAATAAAATTGGCTTTATGCAAATGAACCTAGAGCTTAGAAACCCTTACTGTAGTTGATGGTGCTTACACTAGTATTAGTTTGCGAGTACTTTAAAGTACTCATGGCTTTGTCCCTGCCTATTCAAATGGCCAGACTATGAAGAGGAGTACCAGAACCAGGAAGAGGAACAGCAAGACGTCTACGACAACTAGGACTGCTCCTGACGTCAACAGTTGCCTGTGGAAGATGGACCGCAACGCTACTTCGCTCCGCTATGTGTTGTGTTTGTTGATCAATAGATCAACTATTTTTTGTAATTGGATCTCTAGATCCACTATGTTGTAAGACTGGATCATGTGATCCCTTATTGTAAGACGCTTATGGTATGTAATGAATGATGTGTTGTGATATCAATGTATTATGTCTCGCAAAACCAATATTCCTGGGATTGCGAGGTATGGCATAATAGGCATCTGGACTTAAATATCCGGGTGTTGACATGGAGATTCCAACGAAATACATCAGATCCTTGTGTTAACTCGACCAAAGCCAGGCGATGCAGCAAAACATTCCAAGATGCTTGTCTGGGACCAATGAGATTTCTTCTGAACGACACATTCTCGGTGGGGAAGTTTCCAGCACCTTGGCGAGTGTATCGCTTTTGTGACGTACAATATTATACAATGATGGATATTACTCTCGGAGAGTGACATTACCTAGCCATTTATCTTCCCAGAACCTAATCTACGATCCATCTCTGATAGAGAAAGAACCATATGGAAAAAGGAATTTATTTTTCGCCATAAGTCCAGCCCAGAAATGTGAGTCCCCAGGTTTCCAATGAACTTGGGACAACGCACTTGAGCCAACATACTTTCTCCTCGGAAGGGTCTGCCAAACCCCTTCTTTTGAAAGAAGCTTGAAAAGCCATTTACCATGGAGGGCCATGTTCTTGACCTCAAGGTCATGAATCCCAAGTCCTCCTTGATCTTTGGGCCGGCAAACCACACTCCATTTAGCTAGACGATATTTACGTTTCTCACTATCCCCTTGCCAAAAGAATCTAGATCAGAAATTATTCAATCTTTTTAGGACTCCTTTTGAAAGTTGGAAGAATGATATCATATACAGTATGATATTACTTTGTACTGAATTAATAAGAATCAATCTTCCACCCAAGGACAATAGTTTTCCTTTCCAGCTCATTAGTCTAATTTTAAGCCTCTCCTTTACCAGTTTCCATTCGGCCAACGTGAGTCTCTGGCAATGAATCGGAATACCAAAATATCTAATAGGAAACTAGCCTTGTCCGCACCCAAATAATTTAGCATACAGATTAGCTTCGTCTTTAGGCTCGCCAAAACAAAACAACTCACTTTTATGGAAATTTATTTTCAGGCCCGATAATTCCTCAAACGCTGAGAGTATTAACTTCAGGTTTCTTGCTTTATCGATGTCATGTTCCATAAAAAGGATTGTATCATCGGTGTATTGAAGAAAGGATAACCCTCGATCCACGAGATGAGGAATCACACCTTCAATTTGATCATCAGACTTTGCACGTTCAATCATGACAGCAGGCATATCCGCTACTATATTAAATAGCATATGAAATAAAGGGTCTCCTTGTCTTAGTCCCTTCTTGGTTTGAAAATATTTTCCAATGTCATCATTGACTTTAATGGCAACACTCCCTCCCGAGACGAAACTATGGATTAAACCACATCACTCATTAGAAAACCTTTCATTTTGAGAGTTTGCTAAAGGAAAGACCACTTCACTTTATCATAGGCTTTCTCAAAATAAATTTTTAAAATCACCCCATTCAACTTCTTATTATGAAGTTCATGAGCCGTCTCATGTAGGATAACAACTTCATCTAGGATGTTACGCCCTTGCATAAACGCAGTTTGAGACTGACAAACCATGATCAGCCACCGTGTTCAACCGTATCGTAGCAACTTTAGTGAAAATTTTAAAACTAACATTAAGAAGACAGATAGAGAAACTCAATTCGCACATGGGAGCACATGCTCCTGACACCGGAAAAACATTTTGAAATGTCAAAGAAATTCGAACAAAAATTTCCGCGCTTACGTATCAACATTCTACGTACGTACATCAAGTTTTGCAAAAAACCAACATTTTTGATGACTTGTGTGAAAAAGACAAAAAAACGTCACGTACACTGCCTTTTTTTTTGCACCAAAATTTGTCTTTTTTACACACGACAATAAAAATGTTGGTTTTCCGTAGAACCACTTTGTGAACGTGTAGAACTTCGAGATGTACCTATTAAATTTTATGTCTGGACTTTTCAACATTTTAAAAGTTTATTTAAAATAAAATTTAAAAACCGGGAGCATATGCTCCCGGGTGCCAAAACACCACTCCCAGACAGATAGAGAAACTCAATTCGGCACATGGGAGCATATGCTCCTGACACCGGAAAAACATTTTGAAATGTCAAAGAAATTCGAAAAAAAAATTCCGCGCTTACGTATCAACATTCTACGTACGTACATCAAGTTTTGCAAAAAACCAACATTTTTTATGACTTGTGTGAAAAAGACAAAAAAACGTCACGTACACTGCCTTTTTTTTGCACCAAAATTTGTCTTTTTTACACACGACAATAAAAATGTCGGTTTTCCATGGAACCACTTTGTGAACGTGTAGAACTTCGAGATGTACCTATTAAATTTTATGTCCGGACTTTTCAACATTTTAAAAGTTTATTTAAAATAAAATTTAAAAACCGGGAGCATATGCTCCCGGGTGCCAAAACACCACTCCCAGACAGATAGAGAAACTCAATTCGGCACATGGGAGCATATGCTCCTGACACCGGAAAAACATTTTGAAATATCAAAGAAATTCGAACAAAAATTTCCGCGCTTACGTTGGATCATGTCTGCTTCATTAACCTTAGGTAGTAAAATGGCACCAAATTGAGGCGGAGCAACTCAAGTTGTGCACTATGGAGGCAGCTAAGCAAACTCAAGAAAGTCTGACTTGATAACATCCCAGAAATGCTGGTAAAATTCAGCTAGGAAGCCATTCAGACCCGGGGCTTTGTTATGTTCCATTAGGAAAACCGTCTTTCTTACTTCCTCCTCGGAATAGGGTGTAGTAGGAAGGTTATTTTCTTCATCTCAAACTTGGGGAATGTCTCCTGTTCGGGATTCATCCAAGGAAAAGTGTCCTTCCTCGGGTGCACCAAACAAACCCTTGTAGTAATTGGTAATATACGACTTCAGCTTTTCATGGCATTCAATCGTGCCCTTATTCTGAACGAGAGAATGAATAAGTTTCTTCCATTATCTGCCACTGGCAACAACATGGAAGTATCTTGTATGCGAATCCTCTTCTAAAATGAATTGGGCTTTAGATCGTTGATACCATTTGAGCTCTTCCTCACGCAGAAGTCATGCTATCTCCGCATTTGATTGACTTTTTAGCTCAATCTCTAGCATAGACAGTGGACGAACTTCTACAAACCCCTCGAGTTCATCTACAATGGAGGAAAGTCATTTTTTTTTCTTTTTAAGTAAATCTAATGTATGTCGAGCCCAACCAACAAGGTGTTTGCGAGGTAGCACGCATTACTCAACTTTCATACCTAGAAAAGCAGAGAACAAAGTTTCTCGCCTTTATAGTTAAGTTAAGAATTGAGGTCACCCGACTAGACCTGTATCTTAACTTATACTAGTAAAAGTGCACGTTGCCTCGCACGTATAATCTTCGAAATTTACTTGTCACCATTTGTCTCCTCAGGCTTCTCGAAATATTTTACTCCTAAGATCCTGGGTAAATAGTGCAAATAACTTATTTTAGGCACATAATATTTATAATTCACACATAAAATTTCCTTTTGAACCTCCACAAGATTATCGATGTTGACATCAACAAAAATCAATCGAGCGATAATAATAAGTAATTTAAAAACACAAGCTTGCAATATATTCATGGATAAACTCTCTATGTTTATCAAATCTCGAGTAGGTTAAAATGCAAGATGGATATTGTATACCACTTTTTAAAGTTCAAGCTCACTTGAGGCTTGGTCAACCTCCATAGAGTTTGCCATGAAGAATTAAGCATCCTTTTCACCAACCAATAGTTGTTCTCTATGGCGCTCAACAAGTTCATAAAAAATGTGGAGGAATACAATATGATTATAGGAATCCAGCATTGCTACTTCCTTCATACATGGAGGAAAAAATGTCTCCTGGTCAATTGGGCTAAGGTACATTATAACGCTCACGATATCTGCAATTGATACAATACGTTATTACACAAAACATGAATTTGGCACCCGCGAGATATAATGTAGTCATGCATGAATATTTTATTAATACAAAAATACCAGTGGTTGAGCCATTTTGGGAAGTTTAACAGAGTATATATGAGTAATTAGGAAAACACTTATACCGTATCACTTCAGCTAATACAGTGCAAGTAACACAATAATTATTGTCACCAAGTCAAAAGTAAGAAATGAAAGATATATATGCAGCAAGATAAAATAAAGTTTGTATCTCAGTCAATAGCATGTAAATTGATGCACATATTAACCGACAACTTCAAAAAATGCGAGTAGTTTCTAACTTGATGCACCATGCAAGGTATACAAGTAACAAGCCGGTTGATCAATGTTTGTTTATCCTATTCACGTGTCTCTTCGGACTGGAATAGACCTACAGGGACGTAACAGAATGGAACTCTCCCTAGGAAATTTATCCAGCCCACCTTATTTACATATGCACTTCTTATTCAGACTTCAATTTTTATAAGGCATAACAAAATCAGGTTGGATATTGTAATTAATCCGAAGAAATAAGTGGGTAGGATTTGATCTAGTACAAAAAAAATCACCAATCATTATTGCTAGTATATGTTCCATAATAATCTGATAGGTGGTATATCATACTTTAGTGATTGTTGCTTCTGAACAACTAAAGGATCATGCTCAGACATGAGACAGTGGAAATATTGGAGGGTAGGTTTTCAGTTCATCTGTAGTTGCTGAACTTTATACAGCTGCATATATCTACTATAGTGTTAAAACTTATTTTGCGCTGCAGCATGGAGCATAGTTAAAGCAATAGTTGTAAGAGGTGAACTTTGCTTTGGGTTTAAATCATCAAGCTAGAGGCGTGGAAGGGAAAGGGATATCATCCCTTGTAATCAGCTTGAGCCCAGAGAATCCAATATTTCCTTGTAACTACTACATGTCTACAGAAAAAAGTTATAAAATGGAATCACCAAATCACAAATTAAATTAAAAAATCATCTGTTACCAAAGAAATATTGATAGAGAAAAATCATATGATTTACCACACTTTCAATTTCGTACCTATCAGAAAGCTTAAGTACTGTGTGTGACGTACCATTTACTTGGATAAAAAATGTTAACAGTGATACCCAGATTCGCCAACTCTTGTTTTGTCGCATAGAGAATTGGTCCAATTATCACTCTGTTTTCGCCCCTTCTATAATTAATTTGGTTCTGACATATACATAATGCTATAATTTCTTTGAAGATAACTGACATAGGTATCTTTCTCAGCGCGTATAATCGATGATATTTTCAGTTTTGCAAATATTTAACAAAATCAACACATGGATCTTGTATTGTAAAAAAGAAAATCAATAGTGAGATCTAATAATGTACTGATAGAGACATCAATAATTAATGAACAGATGCACCCAAATAACAGCGATAAGCAAAAAATACACAAGAACAATTTTGTTCCATTAAATATGTTCTAATGCTTGATTAATAGATTTCTCTCTCATACACATATTTTAATCAAACTGACTGGGGTTTCCACTCCATAAGTAATGGGCAACATAGTTCTACTCTGATCTAAGGTGTATAAAAGAGCACCAAGTATTTGCTACGCTCTCCTAGCCACCATTCATGAAGCACGGATGAATAACACATCTACCCGAACTGGAGTGGAAAAGACTGATGCAAGTTGTTGAATGTGAGAACTTTCCTCCATTTGGAAATGTTGTCTCTAGGAACGGTCGTTGCTCTACTTAGATTACATTTAGGTCCTTCAAGAAAAGATCCTCTCGCTCGAGAGACGACATAAACAGTATTGTTAATCCCTCTAATAAAAAATACAACGAACTTTGCAGATCACATATACAAATCTGTGTAAAGCATGCATCTTAACATCTGAATTAGTATTGAGAATACTTACCACCAAAATCACCTAAAACAGAATGAAGATACACAGGTGTTGCGGATAGGAAAATACCTCTTGAATCAACAGTCGCAAAACGAAATCATTGAGCAAATGTCATTTTTTACAATGTTGTAATCATAAAATATTCTGATGCCATGGCTGGTCTGGTATACAATTCATCTGCAAGACATAGCCCCTGTTTCAGAACACCGTGATAATGAATAACACAGATTCAGAAAACTTCAATGCAAAAAATAACCATAACAGTGAGCTAGTGGAGGAGTAGTAAGCTTTGCAATGAAATTGGTCTCATAGATTAATGTGAATCCACTACCATCGCCCTGTACAACATGAAAGTACACTTTGCAATGAATCCACTAACATCATCTGCAATCCTATTTAGAATGGCTGACACATACAAAGTAATTACGCATTGCACTAATCTGTAATGCAAGTTGTAATAATTAAAGTATCCTAAAATATTATCCCTTCTCAGGCCAAGGTAAGAAAGCAACTGAAATCACAGCAATCGAATGCTTTCTGTATGCCTGAAACCAGCGGAGAAGCACAATTGAGATGACAGGCGTCGGGCGGAGAGGCTCTATGGCGGTGGGGGCTGGTTAAGCTACGGATGGGGGCTGGTTAAGCTACGGATGGATGATGGCATGGATGCAGGGCGTGGAAGGCGGTGTGATGAAGGTCCTCGATGGGAATTAGGCGAGCGGAAAAGCGGGCTGTTGGTGGCGACGCGAGGACGCAGTGGATGACGGCATGACCGACGTGACGCAGTCAATCAGGCGTTGGAGGAGCCGATGTTGTCGAGCTGGGTGCAGACGGAGGCGACGGCCTGGGGGAACCCATACCAAATCACGTCGGTTAGGGGTAGGTCGCACAGGGCAGCGCGCCGGCGGCGTGCGGCGGTGACTACGGATGCGGTCGGCGACCTGCAGCTTGGCGGCCTGCACTGTGCTGCGTGCGCGGGGCGGGGCGGCGGCTTGCGTGGTGGCGGGCTGCACTGTGCGGCGGCGTGCGCGGTGGCGGGCTGCACTGTGCGGCGGCGTGCGCGGTGGGGGCCTGCAGTTTGCGACGACGTGCGTAGGGGCGGGTCAGATTTTTGGGGTAATTCGTGGGTAGCGGTTTTGTCATTTTTTTCTCTGAGAGTGGATGATTAGCGGTGGGATGGCCGTCTAACACTGTTTTAGCAGTAAATCTGAACCGATGATTTTGGTGATTGATGGTCAAGATTGTTTGGATCTGCCTCTCTGTCTCTTTTAAGGGCATGTACATTGGTTTAGACGGGTGGTGTCTGTAATACTACTCCATGTCATCTATAGACAATGATATAGACAGTGTATACAATAGTCCGTCTGTAAATTGTCTATTTTTAGTCATAGCTATATGTGAGTATAAGTAATAGACACCCTTCATACAACAACAAAAATGGTGTCTGTAAGCTGTCTGTAAGAAGTCTACAGCTTACAGACTGTCTGTAACTTTACAGACAGCCTCCTTCTCTCTCCTCATTCTATTTCCTCCACATCACCAAAATCACCTATAACTACATCTTACAGACAGCTGAGTCATCACCATTGTACATGCCCTAGTAGTAGTGGAGATACATGGGCGCACAGCGACCCATGCAGTTTTGACTTATTTTAGTCTAACCTCCCCCGATAACGAACTTCCCTCGGCTCCCAACTACGACTGAAACAAACTGGAGAAAAGGAACTTGCCTGTGAACCATCCTTCCCATAATCTTCGACAGGAAGCTGAATAAATATACTGTTACCCATTCCCTGATGCTGACGACTGAGAGCGTCTGTCCGCCACTCGACGCAGCCTGAAACAGCTGACCACAAGAACATCATCGTTGACAAGGACAGCAGAACGATCAGAGCAAGTACACGCGTTACCTTTATCTTGGTTGTTCTTTGGGAGAAATTTGCATACGTGGAATTTGAAGTCTTGCATTCTCAGCTCTGTGGAAAGTACTCTTCTACTCCACTCATTAATCTTCCCTAAGAAAAGCACGTGCAAAGGGACACGTACTCAGGCTTGACCAAGACTCTGCATTACGTACTTCCATGCTATGCAGGATAGAAATGTTGACCTGTCCACATCGACAGGTAGACTAGCTAGAGAGTCTAAGGCTGGTGCCAATGCCTCACCTCACTCTCACCCGTCACGTTAGCTTTTTCTCTCACTCTCACCCCACTCTCACCTCATGTTGCCAATGCACGGGCTATAGTGCCATCTATCACTTCTCTCTCCTCCACATCACCATTTCCTTTTCACATTAAGTTATTTCACTCGATTTATTTTAAACATTCAAAATAATGCAAGAAAATTATTTTATTCAACTTAAAATGTTACCGATTACATAATAATTAATAAAATTGCATAATAAATATTAAAAATTACATAAAAAATAAAAATTCTACTCCTCTTCCTCTTCTTCCTGCTCCTCCTCCTCGTCGTCATCTTCTTCCAGACCAAGCTCTTTTTCCACCATCTTGATGGCCTTCGCATGTTTGTGTTTTTCTGCTTCGTCCATGTCGGCGGTTGATCGGTCTTTCATTTTGTTCCATTGCTTGAATAGCTTGGCCTTCACTAAACCCTTCATCATGTTCCTCATCGCGAAGGATTTACTTCCTACCTCACTGCTTGATGAGGTTTCCTTCCCCTTCCTCCTACCCTTACGTGCCGCGGCCTTGGCCCTATCGCGGCCCGTTGGACGCTCTTCCTCCGTGTCGCCTGTCGCCTCGCTAGAGCTGTACTCACCAGAAGTTCCTAGACGGCTTCTCTTGGAAGTGGAGTCGGTTCCACTACCAGGACCATGTTGTCCTTTCCACTTCGCTTCATTTTTTACAGCATCCCACCAGTGGTGCCGTCTGAACGGCTGAGTCACTCTTTTGTCATTCGCGTACCTCTCCATTGCCGCCTTCATGACCATCTCATCGTCTGCTCCACTCTGACGTAACGCTGATTCTTGGATGTGAAATGCATTGAACAGGGACACCTCCTTGTTGTAGGCGTTCCAATGATCCTTCAGCTGCTTCGAGGTTCGATGACGGGCAGGATCCGCGGTAGAGTTGAAGGTTGGAGCTATAGAACCCCAAAAACTAGTGTCGGACTTGCAATTACCGGCAACAGAGTCTTTGGAGTTAAAAAGCCAAGCATTAACCTACCCCGAAATAGATATTGTTAGTGAAAAATCCAAGCAAGAACCAACCCCGAAATAAATATGTGATGGGTAAGTAAAGTACCAGTTTTTCCTCTTCCTCTTTTGTCCAGTCAAGCCTCTTTGGACGCGGTTGACGCGGTGCTACGAATGTTTCCGCGGCATCGGACTCCAAGCTTGGAGCACTAGCTTCAGGAGGTGGTGGGGGGTACGGACCATATGGCGCGTATGGATACGGATGAGGAGGGTATGAACCATATGACGGGTAAGGAGGTACAGTGCCACTCCCGCTACCTGTAGGTGGAGCATGTGGAGGTGGTTGGGGGTATGGATATGGAGGCGGAGGGTATGAACCATATGGCGCCGGAGGTGGAGCGTATGGCCCATATGGCCCCGGAGGTGGTGTGCCGGAGGGGTATAAAACTCGGGGATGCGGCGAAGAACCGACATTGGTGCGACGATGTGTCGGAGAGAGATCATCTAGGCCTATTGGTGACCCGTCGGGCCCAAACAGATCCGTGAACGTGGTCAAATCTGGTGGAGTCCAACCGGACATGGTGGAGAAGGATTGAGAGAGTGAAGGAGATAAAATGGGTGTGGAGTGAGTGAAACCATATGGGGGTATTTATGGGGATGAAATTTTAGGGTTTTTTGAAGTACCAACGGCTACCCAACGGCTAGCTGAGGTGGACGAATCAGATCGCGCCACCTCAGCTAGCCGTTACACACTACCCGCCCGCTTCGCCGCTATCGCCCGCATCTCCCCCGCTTATCGCCCGCCTACCGCTGCTCTCGCCGCCTCTCTCGCCCGCCCGCCACCGTGCCGCCCGCCTCGCGCCTCTCGCCTGCCCCAACGCGGGCGGTAGCCGGGCGGCAGCGGGCGTACCGCCCGGCGCCAGCCCCAGCGCCCCGCGCTCCCGTCCCGCCCGCCTCTCGCCCGGCGGCGGGCGGTACCGCCCGCCCTAACGCCTCCATTGGCACCAGCCTACCATAGAGTAATTAAGTGCAAGTAGTGAAACATAATCACATAACATGAAAAGAAAGTAACAACAACGCATCCGTGCCTAATTTCTCTTTCTTTCAATTTTTTGTCAATTTTACCTTGCAGATTTTTCTGAGACATCTTGGTGTCCTCCTTCTGATTTTTCTCTAAGGGCATCTCCAATGGGGCGACGCATTTCGGACGTTTAAATTGTCCGCGGGCATCTGTTTGCGTCGCCTGGCGGACGTGGAAATGGTCATGCATCTGTTTGCATCTGGGGGTGGCTCCAGCGGGCCGACGCATTTTCGGCGTGGGCTAGAATTCAAAAAAGATGTTGAAGTCTCAAATTTGCACGAAATTACAGCCTCAAATTAAGGTCTGAAATAAGTTCATCACACTTTGCACATGGTACGGCGCAAAGTGGAGTCCAAAAGGGACACAACAAGGCCTGAACATCAATAAAGAAAAGTCCAAAAGGAGGCCAAGGTGCTGGGCGCATGGCGCCGGCGATTAGGCTTCTCGCGCGCGGATTTTGGCGCGCCTCTTCATGAACCAGGCCCTGGTGTCGTTGTCGACGCCGCTCAAGTCGCCTAGCATGATCCTTATGTATTTTGCACGGGTCTGGCGCCCCCCTCCATCAATTTTAACCAGTTCGTAGAGAAAGAAAAGCTTAAGGGCAATGGTAGCAACTTCACTGACTGGTTCCGTCATGTGAGGATTTTCCTCACTAGTGGAAGCCTGCAATATGTGCTCGATGCACCGCTAGGTCCCCCACCACCTCCTGCAGTATCTGAGGACATAAAGAATGTTTATGAGACTCGGGTTACTCATACTCCGAAGTTCAGTGCCATCTGCAGCTTAGAGGAAGAGCTCCAAAAGCGTTTTGAGCACCACGACCCTTGTGATATGATGCGTGAGCTCAAACTTATCTTTGAAAGTCATGCGGCCGTGGAGAGCTATGAGGCCTCTAAGCAGTTCTTTAGCTGCATGATGGAAGAGGGCAGCTCCGTTAGTGAGCACATGTTCGCCATGTCCGGACTTGCGAAGAAGCTCAGTGACATGGGGATGATGATCCCTAACCAGCTGGGTATTCATCGTGTCCTTCAATCACTGCCACCAAGTTACAAGAACTTCGTGATGAACTACAACATGTAGAACATGAATAAAGATTTACCTGAACTCTTTTCCATGCTAAAATCTGCTGAAGTTGAGATTAAGAAGGAGAATCAAGTGTTGATGGTCAACAAGACCACCAGTTTCAAAAAGCAGGGCAAGCCTAACAAGGGTAACTTCAAGAAGGGCGGCAAGAAAGTTGCTACGCACCCTGAGAAGCCTAAGGCTGGTCCTAAACCTGAGACTGTGTGTTACTACTGCCAGGGAAGGGGCACTGGAAGCGTAATTGCTCCAAATACTTGGCCGATCTGAAGAGCGGCCACGTCAAGAAGAAAGGTATATCTGATATACATGTTATTGATGTCTATCTTACTGGTTCTCGTAGTAGTGCCTGGGTATTTGATACTGGTTCGGTTGCTCACATTTGTAACTCGAAACAAGAACTGCGGAATAAACGAAGCCTGGCAAGGGACGAGGTGACGATGCGCGTTGGAAATGGATCCAAGGTCGATGTGATCGCCGTCGGCACGCTCCCCTACATCTACCTTCGGATTAGTTTTAAACCTTAATAATTGTTATTTGGTACCTGCGTTGAGCATGAACATTATATCTGGATCTTGTTTGATGCAAGACGGTTATTCGTTTAAGTCTGAGAATAATGGTTGTTCGATTTATATGAGTAATGTCTTTTATGGCCATGCACCTGAGATCAATGGTTTATTCTTGTTAAATCTCGATAGTAGTGATACACATGTTCATAACATTGATGCTAAGCGAATTAAATTGAATGATAATTCTACTTATATGTGGCACTGTCGTCTTGGTCATATTGGAGTGAAGCGCATGAAGAAACTCCATTCCGATGGACTTCTTGAGTCACTTGACTTTGAGTCACTTGACAGATGCGAAGCATGTCTAATGGGAAAAATGACTAAGACTCCATTTTCTGGTACAATGGAGCGAGCTACAGACTTATTGAAAATCATACATACCGATGTGTGCAGACCAATGAGTGTAGCATCGCGCGGTGGTTATCGTTATGTTCTAACCTTCACGAATGATCTGAGTAGATATGTGTATATTTACTTTATGAAACACAAGTCCGAGACTTTTGAGAAGCTCAAGGAATTCCAACGTGAAGTAGAAAATCAACGTAACAAGAAGATTAAGTTTCTGCGTTCTGATCGCGGAGGCGAATATCTGAGTTATGAGTTTGGCATGCATTTAAAGAAATGCGGAATACTTTCACAGTTGACACCGCCAGGAACACCACAGCGCAATGGTGTGTCCGAAGTCGTAATCGAACTCTCTTAGATATGGTTCGTTCTATGATGTCTCTTACCGATTTGCCATTATCGTTTTGGGGTTATGCATTAGAGACAGCCGCATTCACTTTAAATAGGGCACCATCTAAATCCGTTGAAACGACACCGTATGAATTATGGTTTGGGAAGAAACCTAAGCTGTCGTTCCTTAAAGTTTGGGGTTGCGATGCCTATGTAAAGAAGTTACAACCTGACAAGCTAGAACCCAAAGCGGAGAAATGCGTCTTCATAGGATACCCTAAAGAAACAATTGGGTATACTTTCTATCACAGATCCGAAGGCAAAATCTTTGTTGCCAAGAACGGATCCTTTCTTGAGAAGGAGTTTCTCACTAAAGAAGTGACTGGAAGAAAAGTAGAACTCGACGAGGTTGATGAACCTTCTCTCATAGATCAGAGTAGCGCAGGTCGGAAGAAGTTCCTGTGCAGCCTGCACCGATAGGAGAGGAAACAAATGATGATGATCATGAAACTTCGAACGAGGAAGCTACGAACCTCGCAGATCGACGAGGGAATGTACCACTCCTGATTGGTATGATCCCTGTCTAAATGTCATGATTGTGGACGACAATGATGAGGACCCTGCGACGTATGAAGAAGCGATGATGAGCCCAGATTCCAACAAATGTCAAGAGGCCATGAAATCCGAAATGGGATCCATGTATGATAACAAAGTATGGACTTTGGTAGACTTACCTGATAGCCGCAAGGCTGTCGAGAATAAATGGATCTTCAAGAGAAAAACAGATGCTGATGGTAATATTACTGTCTATAAAGCTCGACTTGTCGCAAAGGGTATCCGACAAATTCAAGGAGTTGACTACGATGAGACTTTCTCACCTGTAGCGAAGCTAAAGTCTGTGAGGATTTTGTTAGCAATAGCTGCATTTTTCGATTATGAGATTTTGCAGATGGATGTCAAAACGGCGTTCCTTAATGGAGATATTGAGGAAGAGTTGTATATGGTACAACCCAAAGGTTTTGTCGATCCTGAAAATGCTAACAAGGTATGCAAACTTCAGCGTTCCATTTATGGACTGAAGCAAGCATCCCGGAGTTGGAACCTACGCTTTGATAGAGTGATCAAAGACTTCGGTTTTATACGGACTCATGGTGAGGCCTGTATTTACAAGAAAGTGAGTGGGAGCTCTGTAGCATTCCTGATATTATATGTAGATGACATATTATTGATTGGGAATGATATAGAACTATTAAGCAGCGTTAAAGGTTATTTGAATAAGTCTTTTTCAATGAAAGACCTTGGTGAAGCAGCATACATTTTAGGCATCAAGGTTTATAGAGATAGATCAAGACGCCTAATATGCCTTTCACAAAGTACATATCTGGACAAGATTCTAAAGAAGTTCAGAATGGATGAAAGCAAGAAAGGGTTCTTGCCTATGTTGCCAGGTAAGGTCTTGAGTAAGACTCAAGGTCCGGCTATGGCAGATGAAAGAGAGAGGATGAGCAAGATCCCCTATGCTTCGGCAGTAGGCTCTATCATGTACGCCATGTTGTGTACTAGACCGGATATCGCACATGCTGTTAGTTTGACCAGCAGATATCAAAGTGATCCAGGAATGAAACACTGGACAGCGGTCAAGAATATCCTGAAGTACTTGAAAAGGACTAAGGATATGTTTCTTTGTTATGGCGGTGACCAAGAGCTCGTTGTAACCAGTTACACCGACGCAAGTTGGAACACCGATCCTGATGACTCTAAGTCTCGGTCTGGGTACGTGTTTATATTGAATGGTGCGGCAGTAAGCTGGAGCAGTTCCAAGCAGTGCATGGTGGCGAAATCTTCAATAGAATCTGAATATATAGCGGCTTCAGAGGCTTCATCGGAAGCGGTATGGATGAAGAGGTTCATTGTTGAGCTTGGTGTGGTTCCTAGTGCATTGGACCCGCTAGTCATTTATTGTGACAACACGGGTGCCATCGCCAATGCAAAGGAACCAAGGTCACACCAGAAGCTAAAGCATATCAAGCTGCGTTTTCATTCGATTCGCGAGTACATCGAAGATGGTGAAGTAGAGATTTGCAAAGTACACACGATCTGAATGTTGCAGATCCGTTGACTAAAGCTCTCCCTAGGGCAAAGCATGACCAACACCAAATGCCATGGGTGTTAGGTACCTTACAATGTAATCTAGATTATTGACTCTAGTGCAAGTGGGAGACTATTGGAGATATGCCCAAGAGGCAATAATAAAGTGGTTATTATAATATCTTTGTGTTTATGATAAATGTTTATATACCATGTTATAATTGTATTAACCGAAACATTGATACATGTGTGTTATGTAAACAACAAGGAGTCCCTAGTAAGCCTCTTGTATAACTAGCTTGTTGATTAATAGATGATCATGGCTTCGTGATCATGAACATTGGATGTTATTAATAACAAGGTTATGTCATTAATTGAATGATATAATGGACACACACCCGAATGAGCGTAGCATAAGATCAAGTCATTAAGTTCAATTTGCTATAAGCTTTCGATACATAGGTTGCCTTAGTCCTTCGACCATGAGATCATGTAAATCACTTACAACGGAAGGGCACTTTGATTACATCAAACGCCATTGCATAAATGGCTGGCAATAAAGATGGGATTAAGTATTTGGAAAGTGTGAGTTGAGGCATATGGATCAATAGTGGGATTTGTCCATCCCGATGACGGATAGATATACTCTGGGCCCTCTCGGTGGAATGTCATCTGATTAGCTTGCAAGCATATGAATAGTTCATAAGAGATCACATACCATGGTACGAGTAAAGAGTACTTGTCGGTAACGAGGTTGAACAAGGTATGGAGATACCGATGATCAAACCTCGGAAGTAAAATATCGCGAGACAAAGGGAATTGGCATCGTATGTAAATGGTTCAATCGATCACTAAGTCATCGTTGAATACGTGGGAGCCATTATGGATCTCCAGATCCCGCTATTGGTTATTGCTCGGAGAGGAGTCTCGACCATGTCTGCATAGTTCGCGAACCGTAGGGTGACGCGCTTAAGGTTCGATGTCGCATAAGTAGATTTGAATATGGTATGGAGACGAAGTTTGTTCGGAGTCTCGGATGTGATCCAGGATGTCACGAGGAGGTCCGAAATATTCCGGAGAATAAGATTCATATAAGGGAAGTTGATTTCTGGGTTTCGGGATTTTGCCGGTGGTTGACTGGAAGGGTCTAGAAGGTTCCGGAGGGGTCCACCATGGGGCCCATGACCTAGGAGGCCCACCGTGGGCCGAGGGGATGCTCCCTGGCCTAATGGGCCAGGGGCACATAGCCCCAAGGCCCAGGCCGGCCAACCCCTAGGGTTTCCGGGATCAACTTGGTGAGGGAAAGCCCTCTCCCTCTTGGCCGCCCCCCCAACCCTAGATGGGAAGGGGGCCACCTTGGCCGGCTGGCCCCCTATATAAAGAGGGGAGGGGCCGGCCACACCCCCCATCCATTGCCTCCTCCTCGGCCGCCTCTCCCTCCACCATACGTCCGGCAGGCGAAGCCTCGCTTCTTCCTCCACCACGACCACCACGCCGTCGTGTGCTGGAAGTTGGAGGAGATCTACCACACCTCCCGCCCGCTGGAACGGGAGGGGAAGGAGCTTCATCGACACCGTACGCGCGACCGAGTACGGAAGTGCTGCCGGATTGCAGCACCGGGGACGATCATCTACACCAAGAACGAGATTAATCTCGTAGGTTTTGGAATCTTCGGGGGTTAGTCTCATCTCCATCTGGTTGCTTCGATCTTGTAGATTAGATATTGGGTGTTCCATAGATTAGATCTGTTGGTTTTATTCGTCTTGCGGTAGGAAATTTTTTGTTTTCTATGCAACGAACCCCATCAGAAGGACCCTAGGCCGGACTAGCACCTTTATTCTCCGGAGCATACGAGCAGCCCCCCACGTCGCCATCCGCTGGGCAACGTCGATGAAGGAGGACTTGGTGGACGACGGCCGCCGCTACCATACCATCCTCGCCCCGCGAGATCGCCGCCCCTCCTCGCGCTGCCAGCTGAAGCAGACGATGGATTTAGGCGGGCACTAGATCCAACAGCCGCCGCCACCATCCATTGCCGGCGAGGCCGTGGAGGGAGAAGCCGCCGCCGCTCATCCAAGGTCTCCACCCTGAATGCCGTGCGCATCGAAACCAGCAGCCGCCACCGTAGGTTTCCGCCACCACTAACCCCCGAGCACGTTTGGCACTGGGGCCCACCGCCACCGTGGCCGGCGCCACGGCACCGACGGAGGGCAAGAGACCACGGGAGGGGGGCTGGCGGCGCTTGCCCTGGGGAGCGACGTGAGAGCCGCCTCCTTCCGTTCCATTCCGTGCGACGGAGGTTGGGATATTTAAGTGTGTAGATATTAACCCGAATCAAGTGGATACAACCAACAAAGTTATACCCAGCATCTACAAAATAAAAATATGCACAGGATCTCGAGAATTAAATGGACGGTGACGAAAACACCCACGCCTATGCGTGAGTGTACAAAAGTATTTCTGGTGCAGAACCCAACCAAATGATATAGTTTTTTGGACATATACTCTTAACATGGGAGACAAAGGATAAAACAGCGTAAGACGACACACGACCAATATGTAGATTACGTCTGCATCCGTGCTGGGTAAAATCTATTGAAGTGTATAAGTGGTGCTCTAGTCTTTTTCATTGGTTCAAATTTTTGTTTGTGTTGGCTAATGTATAAAAATCATATGGTCTTAAAGAGCATGGTCTCAAGTTCAAGTTCGGGCTTGCATAATTTGTCCTAAAATTATTATTATCCCATCTGCTCGAAGAATGCATATTTGGCGTGCACGCTAGCTAGGATGCATGATAATGCCATCATTTGGTATATTTGCTTTGAGACTTGGACAAATACCACTAGTGGAAAACGGGGCTACAGGCCCGGTCCGTTTGGGCCTTCAGTCCCGGTTTCCAAACCGGGACCAATTAGGCGGGACTAAAGCCCCCCCCCCTTTAGTCCCGGTTCAAAAAGGCACCGGGCCTAAAAGCTGCGCCACGTGGTGCGGGAGCTCGCGGTGGAAGGCCTTTGGTCCCGGTTCGTGGTACGAACCGGGCCTGTACTCTGCCGCGGCAGAGAATTTCTATTTCTCTGCCGTGGCACAGGTTTAGGGTGCAGCAGCGTTTCTCGCCGCGGCAGAAAACAGGGCGTTTCTGTGCCGCGGCTGAATTTCAGCAATGCATATATATCATTCAAGAAACCACAAACAAATCGTCGTGAATATGTATAGACATCGTCAACAGTACACGTAATGCATGCATATCAAGTCGGATCTCTTTACTAAATCTATTAGCTTCTACAAAGTTGCTCAACACCTAGCTATGACCTTCGCATAGTGCTCTCCACCTGGGGTTATGCACTCGGTAAGAAAGAATCCCGCGATTTCCTCTTGAATTGCTCGTATTTGATCCTCCGTTATGAGACTGTCCCGCAGGCGTATCATCTATATTTAAAAAAGGAGATCAATATATGAATGGAAATCATACAATAGATGGTACTAATTAAGATAATTGTGAGAATTTGTTATCGTACACGAGTGGCATGTATTTGGGCATCCCCACCCTTGGGACAGGTCATGTCACGAATGAAGGTGCAGACGTAGTATCCACATAAGTTATTCCCGCGTTCCTGCCACATACACTTTACGAAAAAATAGTTCGATCAAACTAATAATCAAGCATCGTATTGAAAGTAAATATCATACATAGAGTTTCACGGACATAGCTATATATATAGTACTACTTACAGGGTAATCTTCAAATGTAAGCTCCGGTTTCCATTTACCCGGAACAGTAGTGATGAACCGTTTCCAAGCCCTGCCCGGCAAAAAATAATGAGTAAATGAGTTATTGATTAGTTGATGATATCGTCGAATTAGAACAGATGAAGATGCCAATACGAAATTGATTGAAATTACCTCTGAAGGATGACAGCCATGTCCGCCCATTCCGCATATTCTTTACGTTTCGAGTCCATGACCTTTACGACTCCTTTGTGAAGATCAATGATAAGGAGAATAAAGTGGAATCTGCACAAGCATAGCTCAATGATTAGGAGAATAAAGTGGAAGCTGCACAAGCATAATGTATGTTATATATAACACTCACTTGAAGTTGTAGGGAAAGAATATTTCCTCTTTGTTTGCTTGCTTCACTAAAAACATTACCATGTTGTCCTCTGTGTCCTTGGCGAAGTCTCGAACCGTAACTTCATGAACTGTGTCTGGGTCTATGAACCCCAGCGGTAGGAGCTTGCCTCTTTTGCATTCGAGCTTCTTCATTCTGCATAATTAAATATATAGCGTACACAAAGAATATAGTGAGGATAATTGTTAGTGCAAATGAATGAGCGCTGAGCTACAGACTTAATTACATAAATAAATCACTTACAGCAGTAGCAACTGATGACAGGTGATGCGTCTTGATTGAATAACTGAAACAGTTCTTCTAACTCAAGGTTTATCTCCTCGTTCCCCCAAGTAATGCTCATCTCTAAGATACACCGTGAGGTAGCGATCACCTCGACAGGATTTCAGGTACCAGTCATGCAACCTTCGCATCTGAGTACCTAGACGCGCGAGCTCGCCAGGTTTGACGAGATCTTTTCCGTATCTATACTTGTTTACCACTTGAGCCGTTGGATAGTAATCTTCGTAATCAACTGATGCTCCCTGAGCTCTAGCCTCCCGTTCGATCATCGATGCCGTCTCTGGATCATCATAGGGCTGCACGACGAAGTGGGGTATGGCCTGATTGTCCTGCTGTCCAAGCTGGGCGACTTTTTTTGCTTCTTTGCTCGCTCTATAGGACTGTCCAAGAGAGCGGTCATGATCAGATCTCAGCTCAGGTCTCTTCATTCTCGTCTCGGCAAAGTGCTTCATTGTTTGCGGTTTAATAAACATCTTCTTCGGCGCAAGAAACGCCTTTTGCTCTTCAGTCTGCTCATGTGGTAACAACTCTGGAGTCTGTGCCCTCATCGGAGTTGATGATCTCTTCGGAGCTGTAGGAGGTGCCGCGGTTAGCTTCCTCTTTTGCTTAGGTGGAGGCGGCGGAGTCTCCTGACGAGGAGGAGGAGGCGGCGGAGTGTTTTCACGCGGAGGAGACTGCTCATGCACAGGGGAATCATCATCGCGCATAGGAGAATCATCACGCGGAGGAGACTCATCACGCGGAGGAGACCCTGCAGGTGGCGGAGGAGGCGGAGGAGGTGGCCTGCTTGGTGGCTTCTCACCTGGAAACACAATGTTCTCCTTCCGCCATTGCACGGTGGTTCTACGGGCTTCTCCCAGTTCTTTGATTTCCCCATCTTCACCTGCAGGGTGCTCAAGCACCATCCCCTCATAATCTCTCAACACTTCATCCACCATCACAACAGCAAAGTCGTCTTGGACCGGACGGCAATGGTAAGACCTTGTAGGTAAGAAGATGCCGACCGCCGCCTTGAAGGATAGGTTGAAAACTTTAACATGCAGCTCACAAGGACGGCTCTCAGTGAGATCATCCACGGGGGGGGTAGGAGGCTCGACCACCTCATCATTAATATGATCGGCCTGCTGAGAGGAAGCTACGCTGCTTCTCCGGTGTTGTTGAGATTGCAGCGGGACGAGGGCATCGAGCAATGGCGCAGGATCTACAGCCTGCCCCTGAGCCATCTGGGATGTAAGTACTTGGGTTACCATGGTTAATTGGGCTTGCATGGTGGTAAAACCCTCCTCTAAGGTCGCTATGCGGTCTGTTTCCCTTGCCTTTCTCCTCTCATGGCTTTTATCAGGAAATCTCTTCCTTTCCGCAGGAAAGCCAATGTTCCACGGAACGGAGCCTTCTGTGCCTCGTGTTCGTCCGCCGTGTTCTTTGTTCCCAAGGGCGCGTGTCAGCTCATCGTTCTCTCTATCGGGCTGGAACCTCCCCTCCTCCACGTCCTTATGTGCTTTTTCCAGGGCTTCAATGGGAAACTTCAGATGAGCTTTCTTATAGATGCACTTCCCTGTTTCTGGATGCAACGTTCCCCCAATCCCGTAGAACCACTCCTTGCACCGTTCGATCCAACCGTGTGTCCCTAATCTGATCCCTTTCCTGGTCAGTTCCGCCTCAGTTGCCTCCCACTTAGGACGGTTAGCCCTGTATCCACCTGGACCCAGAATTTGGTGATATTTCTTCAACGCAGCATTTGCCTTATTTGTTTCCGACCTTTTCTTAAATTCTTCTGACTCCGTGCTGTACTTCACGAATTCGTCCCAGTGATTTTTTACCTTCTCACTGTCCGGAGTCTTCTTTTTCTTGATAAGGCCGCGCAATCTTTTCTTGTGGTTCTTGAATAGTTCGGCAATCTTCTTCTTGGCAAACTCGGTGAGGGCATGCTCCATCTTGGCCTTTTCAGCGGCACCCCCCTCTTCGGGTACTATGTTGAAATGTGACATGAGCTTGGTCAGAATGCTGTTTTTGGCTACATCATCGATATAAAGACCTTGAGCTTCTTCCTCTGCAGACAGCACTAGTCCCTTTGGCTTGTTCCATTCTCGAACGGTGATCGGGACGTGGTCCCTAACAAGCACTCCGCATTGAGCTATGAATGCCTTTGCACCTTTCTCTGGAGCAATCGGTTTACCATCCTTAGCGATGTGGGTGATGTCGTGCCTAACACCAGCCGGGCCTAGCTTCCTCGACTTTACAGAAGAAGTGCTCGATCCGGAGGGCTAAAAAAGAAATAATTCATAGTCAGTACAATTTAATTGGTTAATGCATCTAGTCGATCAACAACGGCTTAATTAATTTATATACCTGGGTGATAACTACGGTTCCGGAGCCATTATGATGATCTTCTTCCTCACCGGCGCCATTAGGATCTTCTTCCTCAATATTCTCCGCTCCCTCACCGGAGTCATTCAAAAAATTTCTGTGACATCGTCACCGCCATCATCTGGAATAACGACGTCGTCGCGATCATCCAGAGTACCGTTGGCTATGAGGTCAGCCATGAAATTTTCTTGAGTTTCATCTCTCTCCATGCTTTCTACAACGACCTGCAAGCTATATATAGGAACCATCATATGATCAAATTAAGGATAATGCAGAAAACTGAAAATGGAGTTACATATGTAGTTCTTAATTAACTAAGGATCGATAATATAGTGCTGAAAGCAGATAGTGCAGTTACATGCATACATAGATCGGGTTCATGTTTATTTAACCCTAATACATCAATCAATACTACAACCTCTCAACGACCGCGCCGACCGGGACCTGAGCCGCGCCGGGTGAACACCCAAAGCCACGGAACAGTCACGGGAGCATAGCTAACATGAGATCCCTGCATAACGCTCCATCCGGTCCTATACATGTTGTCTAACGCATACATGTAACGGCGAACGTGCTCGTCCTCCGCCGCAATGCGCTGAGCTACCTCCTCCGGCGGGGCCGGCTCCCTCTGAAACGACCGTGGCCCATAAGACCTCCACCAAAGAATATCCGGGTCGACGACGGGACCCGGATTCCGCACCAAGGTGCGCGACCCGGAAGCTAAGACCTCCCAGTGCCACCCCGGCGGAGCCCAGTCCCGGACCTCCCCCAGCTGATGCATCTCCTCTAGAAGAGTCAGACCACGGCGCGGCGGCTGTCGCGGCATCGTAGCTACGAAAACAAATCATATATATATGTACCAACGTTAACATAAATTAAAAATAACTTCACTACTTTTATGTTAGTCGGCGCCGGCACTACATACTCTATTTGGGGGCGCCGACAGGGGCGTCGGCACTACCGTATTTTGGGGGCGCCATCGCGAGCGTAGTGGTTACCGGCGCGGCGGCCCTCATAACGGCGTCGGCACTACAGTATTTTACTAACTAAATTTTCTAAGTATTGTTTTAACTAATTTTTCTAACTTTTTATCTAACTTTTTATGTAACTATTGTTTCTAATTTTACTAACTAATTTTACTAACTAAATTTTCTAAGTATTGTTTTAACTAATTTTTCTAACTTTTTATCTAACTTTTTATGTAACTATTGTTTCTAATTTTACTAACTAATTTTACTAAGTAAATTTTCTAACTATTGTTTTAACTAATTATTCTAACTTTTTATCTAACTTTTTATGTAACTATTGTTTCTAATTTTACTAACTAATTTTACTAAGTATTTTTTCTAACTAATTAACCTAACAAACTAATCTAACAAATGACTAAAAAAAGAAAAAAAAGAGGAGGTGGTGGGCGCGCGGCGGCTCTTACCGGCGGAGGAGGCGCGGTGGCGGGGGCGCGGCGGAGGAGGCGCGGTGGTGGGGGCGCAGCCGGTGGCGCTCGCGACGCGACGCGGCGGCGGCGGCGGGACGGTGGGGGCGTCGCGTGGGCGGGCGTGCGTGCGCGCGGAGAGAGAGAGAGGGCGGATGGCGCGGGAGGGCGGCGGCGGCGGCGGCGATGGCGCGCGGGAGACGGCCGGCGGCGATTTGGGCAGCTGGCGGCGCTGCGCTTCGTCTCGCGGATTGATCTCCGCGAGACGAAGTGTTCAGTTATATACACACACCCCCTTTGGTCTGGTTCGTGGCACAAACCGGGACCAAAGGCCCCTTTGGTCCCGGTTTGTAATACAAACCGGGCCTAAAAGGCCTTTTTTCTGCTTTTTTTGGCGCAAAAAAAGTTTTAGCCCGGTTTGTATTACAAACCGGGACCAAAGACCATTTTTTTAAAAAAATTTCATTCCCGCCTTATTTCAAATAAAAAAACCACTTACTGGCACCGCACCACGTCGTGTCCACCGCCGCCACCGCCGTGTCTGGCCACCGCCACCGCCACCCACCGTCGCCACCGCCGTACTCACCACCGTCACCGCCATGTACTGGCCACCACCGCCGCCACCGCCATGTACAGGCCACCGTCGCCACCGCCGTGTACTGCCCACCACCGCCGTCCTTTCCCGTGCCACCGCACTGCCACACGTGTCCACCGCCGCCGCCGCCATGTACGGCCACCGCCGCCACCGCTGTATGCCACCGCCACCGCCATGCATGCACAGGCCACCGTCGCCATCGCCGTGTACTGGCCACCACCGTCACCGCCGTGTACTGCCCACCACCGCCGTCCTTTCCCGTGCCACCGCACTGCCACACGTGTCCACCGCCACCGCCGCCATGTACTGGCCACCGCCGCCACCGCCGTACTCGCCACCGCCACCGCCACCGCCATGCATGTACAGCCACCGTCGCCACCGCCGTGTACTGGCCACCACCGTCACCGCCATGTACTGGCCACCACACCGCCATGTACAGGCCACCGTCGCCACCGTCGTACTGCCCACCACCGTCACCGCCATGTACTGGCCACCACCACCGTCACCGCCATGTACAGGCCACTAGTTGTTTATATATTTTAATTGTATTTTCAATAAAGTCGTTGTGGCAGACGCTGATGATGAGAAAAGTTTCCCGCCAGATACATGGAATTAAAGTACAGAGCTCAACTGAAAATTAATTAAGATACATATGGCCAGATTCGACTGTTCGAGTCATTCAGTCATACTCGTGCCTAGCCCGATAATACTCGCCGTAGTCGTCGTAGTCGCCGTCATCATCGTCGCTGGCATCGGGGTCGCGGTAGTCGAACCTCGGCGGGAGAGCACGCGTGGGCTGGGAGTGAGGGTAGCACAGGCGGAGGCCACGGTGGGCCATGACGCCCTGGAGAGTCCGGCCGCGCCACCACAGCCGACGGCCGGCCTCGTTGAAGTCCGAAGGAGGCGGGCCACCCTCCTCGTGCCTGGCAAGCGCCCTCTCACGTCGATTGATGAAGAAGCTTTCCCAAGTTGGGAAGTAGTCGGGATGCCACTGGGGATTCCTCCGCTGCTCTGGCGTGAGCTCGAAGTAGTAGTGGTTCGTGATGGCCATCTCGCGCGCCACACCTAGAGGGACAGGAGGGACCGGTACGCCTCCGACGCTCAGCAACCAGCCGGTCGGGACGCGGTAGCCCGGCGGGCAGGGGTAGTTCGACGCGCAAAGCGCCTCCGCCTCCCGGAGGGTTAGAGATACGATGGAAGCCATGGGACAGAGTGATGAGGTTTGCAGATATGAGTGTAGATGTGATATGTAAATGGAGGCCAAGCCATCATATATATAGTGAAAAAATGGCGGGAGGACGGAGGCGGAAAGCAGTGGAAAGCGCGGGAAAAAGGCGGGAACGCAGTGGCGCCGAAAACATTAGTCCGGCTGGTGGGTACAACCGGGGCTAAAGATCATTTTTTGTCATCTAACAAAACTGTCGGTGGGATAACCCTTTAGTCCCGGCTGGTGGGTACAACCGGGACGAAAGATCCTTTTTGTCATCTAACAAAACTGTCGGTGGGATAAGGACGTGTGGGTAACCTTTAGTCCCGGCTGGTGGGTACAACCGGGACTAAAGATGTCGGCAGGATAAGAACGCATGGGTGGACGCACTGCTCGATGAGATAAAGCATGTAGCGCACGACGCCCTGTCGAAGAACAAGACAAAGTAGAAGAGGTGCAGTGCCTATAAAAGGAGCATCGATACGCCTTGCCAAGCAGATCAACAAGCCAAGCAGAGTTTCATTCCCATGGATGAAGGAAAGGGTTGGGAAATCTCCCGTGACACTTCTCGAAGATGTCGTTGGTGCACACGCGCCTACGGCATCTTCGGAGGCTGTGCCTCAGAAAATTTCCCGCAAGCCCGTGAACGACTACATCTCCTCTAACAGTACTGTTGGGGAAAGGTTTGGGAAATCCCGTGGCGCAGCTTCTCGAAGATGTCGTTGGTGCACACGCCCTACGGCATCTTCGGAAGCTGCTCCTCGGAATTTTCCCCTGCCCCGAAAGACTACATCTCCTCTAACAGTAGTACTGTTGGGGGTTGGGAAATCTCCACTTTTAATATCTTACATACAGTTAAATTGATTGCTATGTTGAGATACTCATTTGTGCCATGAACATTCTACAATTAACTTGATGATGGAGCATCTTCATCATTTAATCTTCTTCAGCCTTAACCATGGAGCATCTTCATCATTTAACTTGATGCTTGGATCAATGTTCACTCTGAAGGGTGGAATTTCATCAAACTTATTATAATCTTCTGACATGTCTGTCTTGTCCTCCACTCCCACGATGTTTCTTTTTCCAGAAAGAACTATGTGGCGCTTTGGCTCATCGTTTGATGTATTTGTTTCCTTATGTTTCCTTTTTCTTGGTTTGGTAGACATGTCCTTCACATAGAAAACCTGGGCCACATCCTTGGCTAGGACGAATGGTTCGTCTCTATACCCAAGATTGTTGAGATCCACTGTTGTCATTCCATACAACTTGTCTACCTGAACCCCGCCTCCTGTTTTGTTGACCCATTTGCACCTAAACAAAGGGACCTTAAAAGAAGGTCCATAGACAAGTTCCCATATATCCTCTATGTAACCATAATATGTGTCATTTGGGCCTTCATTCATTATTGCATCAAATCGGACACCACTGTTTTGGTTGGTGCTCTTTTTATCTTGGGCGATCGTGTAAAATGTATTCCCATTTATCTCGTACCCTTGGAAAGTCACTACAGTCGAAGATGGTGTCTGGGCCAGCAAGTACAGCTGATCTTCAATATCTTTGTTATTCAGGAGATGTTTATGCAACCAACCGCCGAAAGTCGACATGTGTTCACGTCTAATCCAATCGTTCGACTGCCCCGGGTTCTGGGAGCGTAGAAAGTTCTTGTGGTCACCGATATATGGAGCCACCAAGGTGGAACTTTGTAGAACTGTGTAGTGTGCTTGAGTCAAAGAAATTCCGTCCCTACATATCATTGATTTCCTTCCTAGCGTGCCTTTTCCACTTAGTCTCCCTTCATGCCGTGATTCAGGAACACCAATCGGCTTAAGGTCAGGAATAAAGTCAACACAGAATTCAATAACTTCCTCTGTTCCATAGCCCTTGGAGATGCTTCCTTCTGGCCTAGCACGGTTATGAACATATTTCTTTAAGACTCCCATGAACCTCTCGAAGGGGAACATATTGTGTAGAAATACAGGACCGAGAATGGAAATCTCATCGACCGGTGAACGAGGAGATGTGTCATAATATTGAAGAAGGATGGTGGGAACACCAGCTCAAAACTAACCAGACATTGGACCACATCATTATGCAACCTCGGTAGAATTTCTGGATTTATTACCTTCTGAGAAATTGCATTGAGGAATGCACATAGCTTCACAATGGGCAGTCGAACATTTTCCGGTAGAAGCCCCTCAATGCAATCGGAAGCAACTGTGTCATTATCACGTGACAGTCATGAGACTTCAGGTTCTGGAATGTTTTCTTCTCCATATTTATTATTCCCTTTATATTGGAGGAGAAGCCAGACGGGACCTTGATACTGCTCAGACATTCAAAAAATATTTCCTTCTCTGCTTTTGTAAGAGCGTAGCTGGATAAATGACGTCCTTTAACTCTCTCATGCAGATTTTTGGGGTCTTTCCAACGTTGTTGGTCCTCCCGTGCTTCTGGTGTATCTTTTGTCTTCCCGTACACGCCCAGAAAGCCTAGCAGGTTCACGCAAAGATTCTTCGTCACGTGCATCACATCGATTGAAGAGCGGACCTCTAAGACTTTCCAATAGGGTAGATCCCAAAATATAGATTTCTTCTTCCACATGGGCGCGTGTCCGGCATCGTCATTCGGAACAGACCGTCCGCCAGGACCCTTTCCAAATATTACATCTAGATCCTTGACCATACCAAATATATCAACACCATCACGATGGGGAGGCTTCCTCCGGTGATCAGCCTCACCGTTGTAATGCTTGCCTTTCTTTCTTACGGGATGGGTAATCCTAAGAAATCGACGATGCCCCAGGTACACGACCTTCTGACCTTTTTCCAAATAATCACCTTCGAGCTCATGTAAACAGTGCGTGCATGCATTGTATCCCTTGTTTGACTGTCCTGAAATATTACCAAGAGCAGGCCAGTCATTGATGGTTACGAAAAGCAGCGCTCTTAAGTCAAATTCCTCCTGCTTGTGCTCGTCCCACACACGTACACCTGCTAGGGACCACAGCTGTAGAAGTTCTTCGACTAATGGCTTCAGGTACACATCAATGTCGTTCCCGGGTTGCTTCGGGCCTTGTATGAGCACTGACATCATAATGAACTTCCGCTTCATGCACAACCAAGGAGGAAGGTTATATATACAAAGAGTCACAGGCCAGGTGCTATGGCTGCAGCTCTGCTCTCCAAAAGGATTCATGCCATCTGTACTTAGACCAAACCTTAAGTTCCTTGCATCCTGTGCAAAGTTTGGGAACTCTCTATCGATTTTTCTCCATTGGGAGCCATCAGCAGGGTGCCTCAACATCTCGTCTTTCTTACGGTCTTCTTTGTGCCATCGCAACAACCTAGCATGCTCTTTATTTCTGAACAAGCGTTTCAGCCGTGGTATTATAGGAGCATACCACATAACCTTGGCAGGAACCCTCTTCCTGGGGCGCTCGCCCTCAACATCACCAGGGTCATCTCGTCTGATCTTATACCGCAATGCAGTGCACACCGGACATGCATCCAAATTCTCGTACTCACCGCGGTAGAGGACGCAGTCATTAATGCATGCATGTATCTTTTGCACATCTAATCCTAGAGGGCAGACAATCTTCTTCGCTTCGTACGTATGGCGGGCAATTCGTTACCCCTTGGAAGCTTCCTCTTAATTATTGTCAGCAACTTTCCAAATCCTGAGTCGTGACACCGTTCTCTGCCTTCCATTGCAACAATTCCAGTGTGTGCCTAGCTTTTTATGGCCATCTTCGCAAGTTGGGTATAACAATTTGTTGTGATCTTCTATCATCTTGTCGAAGGCCAACCTTTCCTTTTCAGTTTCACATTCTCTCCTTGCATCAGAAATGACCCGACCAAGATCATCATCAGCAGGCTCATCTGGTGCCTCTTGATCTTTTACTTCATTGTCTTCATTGCCTTCTGCAGTATCATCGTATTCAGGGAAATTGGGATAACCGTCATCATCCTCTTCCTCTTCTTCATTGTCTTCCATCATAACCCCTCTTTCTCCGTGCTTGGTCCAACAATAGTAGCTGGGCATGAAACCTGCCCGCAGAAGGTGGCTGTGAATGACACTCGAGTGAGCGTAATTTACGATATTCTTGCAGTCGACACATGGACAATACATGAAGCCACCATGTTTGTTTGCCTCAGCCACGGCGATGAAATTCTCCAGGCCCGAAGTGAACTCGTCAAACCGTCGGTCAATGTACATCCATTGCCGATTCATCTGCATGATATAATTAACATTATATCAAAAACCATTACATTTTATCAATTACAGATGAAAAGGATAAAGTTGTTAACCTCGATGAAGAAGAAAAAAGCAAGTTAAGTGTGGCTTGATTTGTGTAAACTCAAGTATCAAATCCTCTTAAGCATTTCATCGAACACCTCTTGTGCATGTGAAGAGAGGAGAGCAATACACCCCTCTTGTGAAGAAAGTGAAAAAATGGCCAAGTGTGGCTCACATTTGGGCAGGGGCAAGGTCATATAGCCAGATTGGGGACTTTGTCCCGGTTTGTAATACAAACCGGGTCCGAGGTGGCCTTTGGACCCGGTTTGTATTACAAACCGGGACTAAAGGCCCCACGCGACACGCCCTGCCGCGCCTGCCGCCACTTTTAGGCCCGGTTTGTAATACAAACCGGTTCAAAGGCCACAGGAGGCTCGAACCATGCAAGGGCAAGCAGCAAATCCCCGGTTGGTGCATTTGGTTATTTGCTTAGACCACCTTTCTCCAAGTGTACAGAATCTTTTGCAAGCACATGGTACAGTAGTTGAGAACTCTCTTTCACATTCATTTAGTTCTCCAATCCAGATTTAAAAGAGCCATATAAGTTGGGATAATTATCAATTAACAATCTTGATGAACATGTGTATTTATTTCAGTTAAATCGTTTAAACAAGCCAAAAATAATAATAAAACTCAAAACCTGAATTCTGAAATATAATGAAGCATTATGATTGGCAATGAAAGTTGTTTATCTTCTTTTTGATGAACTAGTAGATGTGCCCGTGCGTTGCAACGGAAAACACAAAAGTGGGTTGCCCCGCTTAAGCTGGCCTTACTTCGCCACTTCGTATTGCGTGTGCATTGAAGTATTTGTTTTACTCCGTACCATTTTATATACAATTGAAAGTACGCTGGGTTTCACCCAAATTTTAATCCTATTACATGTTTCACTATACAACAACCCTTTGAGTTAAACAAAAACATACCACCTACTTTCTAGGTGCACCATGGATATAAAAAAACAATGAAGATTTCAAGCAAAGTTATCTATCGTTAATCATCTAAAGGTATCTATCATTAAATCATACTGAATCACCAAAATCAACTCTCTCACAGGAACTATCACTTCTTTTCGCAGCAGTTTGCACATAAGAAAAGAAAGTGTCCATCTAATCGTAATCCACGGAGATAGATGATTTTCCTTATTAGCTTGGGTTAGCTTGATTGTGCATCTAAGCATACAGAGCAGAAACTATTTCTCATACGTCCTACACTTAGCACACAAATAATGTTTTATATAGATATTTACATAAACTAGCAGCGTGGCTCTCGCAAATGCGAGGGCAACATCTGGATATGTCTAAAAGGACTTCTTTATAGATATATATGTGATGACAAAACTATTTTATGCTTAGTGATACACATATTCCACCCTTAGTTAAGAAAAATTCCGTGAGCATACAAATGTATGCATATGTAGAACAATCAGTAATAAGCATACATGGCTACACATCATTACTACTATATGGAATGTGTGTATACAACAAACTCATGTGTGCAATATGATAAGTTACAACATTACTCGTGCTTTGTCGAAGCATAGCATTGTACGAATATAACAAAGAACTCTTGAAGGGTGAGTCATTATTCTAGTATATGTTAGCACACATAACTTGACATTATGTTTGAAAAGGCCACCAAATCATCATATACTTGCACTTGTAATTCAAAAGCAAGATGAATACCAAGGCGTGACCTCTGCTCGCCTCGAAAAGCTACATAAATATCTTTTTATTCCTCCATTATTCTTCTAAAATACATATTATTTGATCATTGGACATTTTCTTGAACAAACAACTTTGATCATTAATTTTATTGGTAGATGCTTATAAAATTACAATAGCAATGTAATAGTATCAATTTTATTTTAGTCCGCATTACAGAAAGACAATTAGAAATTATTGGCTCAAGTGTGAGAGGTAAAGTTACATTGCCTGATTAAGAAACTTGCCTGGTATTTGGAAGCCCATGAGCAATCAGTGGTGAAGGACATATATTATATATATGAAACCACGTAGCGGCAATCATGGTTTTCAGTATTGAACGCTATTTCTCGGTATGGTCTTCAGTGATGAAGGTGAACTCTCAGGTAGTAATCGGTATACTGTTACAGCAATAGATTGCATGATATTTGTAATGGGCAATGACCAATCAAACACATACATTTTATTTCATACGTGTAGAAAAAATCAATACCAAGAAGAGAGTTCAAGTCAATTATGCATGAACTAACGTGTCAGATAGTAAAGATCCTCAATAGTATTATTATTGAAATTCTCTCGTATCAGATTCAATAAGCTTGAGTTCAAATTTTAAATTCACCTACCTCCATCGACCCCCCTCCTTCTCACAAAGGGGTCAAAATTTGAAATGAAGAGAGCCTATTCCCTCCCTTGCCACAAGTTTACTGTCTACCCTTTATGCTTAATATCAAATTATTATTTTTCCTTTTGGTGTGTCCAACTCCTCTACACTGCGTAAGTCTTCTAGTGAATAAGCTGACGACATCACTGGCAAAAATTAATGGAAAGAAAAGAAGCTTCCACAGAACTTTTATGGTGAGGGCCAAATGGAAGAAAACACCTCGTGGGTTAAAAATAAATAAATATTTGCAGTCCAAAGTGAAGTGTGTTGCATATGAAACCTATGTCCTGTCTTTCAGAAATCAAAGGTTATTAATGATGTGGATCAAATTGAAGGAAAACCAATATGGGTTAAAAGGTAATACATATAGACGATATATCCTCGATAAAGAAAATTTTCTGAGCTATTTCGCATCAGACCGTTTTTAATATGATGTATCATACTACACAACTATGTTGGCATGTATGTACGATATAGTTTCGACATCTTAATCAGTTGTGGCATGGTTGTCGCTCTAATCCATGGAGCGAGTGCTCTGCACTATTTGTGTCAACAGTTAATTAAGGAAGGTAGCGGTGTACTGTGCACTCAATTATCATAGAGTCATACTAATTGAAATGAGAGGCTATCAAAATCTGTGTGGTTAGTCTTGGGTCGGGCTATTTCCTTTTGCCAGAAATGGCACCGACAATTATTGTTTTTGGCTTTGAATCAGTTATGTTTCATTGATCTCCTATGTGCCGTATTTGTATTTGATGCTTTTATGTTTCCTAAGAAATTATTTATGAGCCGGTCATATTGCAAAATAAACTTTTTGTGAATGAGGTATAAACAATTATGATGTATAATCTAATTGGCTACCATATGTTTCATATATTCATATCGAACTGTAAAATAATTTCAGCGCAACAGAATTCATCAGCTACAAATTGAGCCTTAGTTTGAATATGAATTTCTCAGTTGACTTAAAAAAATCAGTAATATTGTTATTTATTTAAAAGAACATGTGCCATGTGTTTCCTTCGTATTTGTAGCGCTTGAATCAAATCACAGTAAGGTGCATCTGACATCATTTAGCAGTTCGCAAGAATACCATATCATCCATCCATAATATTTCTATACAACTATGTATGTCTGCTAGGAACTTTCTCTAACTAATTATGATTCTTTTTTTATTTCGTCAAAGGGAATTCAATATCTCAGTGCACGTCGCATTATTATGTCTCCGGAAATTTTCATTTTGTCATATCCAGAAGGCAATGTATCCCAGGAATAACTTGCATTATTTCATCTGATTAATACCATCTGCTACGGATCATTTATTTAGGATGGTTATGGTTAGTATGAAGCTGACTACGATTAGAACATATGCGTAAAATATATTCAGTTGTTGAGAAATATATAAAAACATATAGTCTGGAAAGAAAATTTCAGCATGAACAATAGAATTGCATACAGAGTAGAGATAAATTGAAAATTGTACTGTTTGATTGGTTTGTATTTGCGATTAGAGAAGTAGATGGAATTAAATTTTATTTTCGAAAAAACATGTACATGCTGATTTAATTCAAAAGAAACATAGGAGTACATATTTTTTGTGTGCTCTGCTTGATATCTACTTCCAATCATTTTATAAAACTGGCAGAGTAGCTCTTTCAGATTTCATATAGGTGTTATATTATATCCGGCCAGTACCTTCATGTCCTGTGGCACATGTCTATTAGAGCGCAATTCTAGTCCGTTTTTTTTCCTTCAGAGGCACGGTTTAATTAAGCAGTATTTCCGTCTTCATAATAGGCATCAATCTAGTAACGCAGCATGTTCAGCAAAAAAACTATTTCTTCTAGTTACCATCTGGCCGGTATGGCTCTTTATATATGCAGTCGATTAAGATTTAGATAATACATGACACAGAAATTTTAAACTGTTTAAAGATCAAGAAAAAATACCATATCTACGTCTGTGTGCTTTGGACTGAATAGGAAGTTTTTAAGAAAGTAGTATTTCATCGTCACAATACACCATCAATCCTGCAATGCAGCATGTTCAGCAAAAAAAATCTTCTAATTACCATATGAGCGGTATGGCTCTTACTATATGCACTTATGTAGTCGATTAAGATTCAGAATATACTTGACATGGACAATTTTAGTTGCTTAAAGATCAAGAAAAAGTACCTAATATGTACATCTTATGTGTTTGGGGCTGAATAGGAAGTAGACAAATCCAGCATTAGTGTTTGTGAAACAATTCTTCCCTGCAAAAAGCAAATGGCGTGTTAGGAACCGCGAAAACTAAAGAAGATGCACGGTTAATGCAAGAAGTACGAACACATGGAGGCCGATATCATCCGTATGGCCATATCGATCGGCCTTGTTTTCCTCGGCTATTGCAGTGTCTAAAACGTAGCCTTATGTATGTTAAACTGTCAAGTAGGATCCTCGCCGACGGCCAGCTAGGATAGCACATCATAACGTGTGCACCATGTCATCTCCATGATAATGACATCGGTAGAGGCTTGCATTAGTACCAATAATCCAATTCAACCTACATCAGAGCAGCACATGCCGTCAGAGGATCAAATTAATCCTTATACAACCCGTCCGGTGCTACGCACCATCAGTTGCCAATCTAGATAATTTTTTAGCTCTTTAGACATGCATGCGCTAGACCAGGTAATGTACCGTGCTCGATCCATATGAAAATCACCAATTCAAATCTGCATGCATCGATGCAATCATTATTGTGAAAAAGGAAATCCAGACTCCCAAATAAAGCTAGCCATCAATTAAGGGGATTTGGTTTTGTAGAAGCTGGAAGAGGGAGAACGTAATTAACTTAATATCCATATTATGGGGGCTGGGAATAATAAGGATATGAAGGATTGACCGTGGGTTAGAAACTCCAGGGGAGCTGCTATATTGAGAACAAATAGACCTCAATTCCTCAAATCCAGGTCACTTAATTGTCCCGCGAGAGGCATGAGACAAGCTAGACTGATTCAGAACAATTTCTCGTAATGTTGCAACAACGAAGGAGATTGATGATGGGAAATAAAGTCAGCGGCTAGAGCAGAGCTATCAAAGAACTCAGTCGATGTCGGACGGCCGGCTGTCCGATATCATTGAAGAAAATACGCATCAAATTTATAGGGATGCATCCATCTATACATCTATAAGGCAAACAAAATTGATCATGAGACGGGACGTATTTATACCTTGCTGGAGGCCGGCCGGCCGACGGCAGCCAGACGAATAATACGCATCAAATTTGTAGGTATGCATCTCCTCTAGTGATCTATACATAGTGATCTATACATCCATAAGGCAAACCAAATTGATCATTATACGGGGACGTACGTATATCTTTCTGGAGGCCGGCCGCCCGGCGGCACCCAGACGAATACGGCCGTGGCGGCGTGGGCACGCTAAAGGTCTAGGGCTTTTTGAACTCCACGATGCGGTGCACAATAGAAAAACAAAAAAGAAACCGCGAGGGGACATGTGTAATGGTAATGGTGGGTAATTATTTTAACTTAATCTAATCTAATGGCTAGAAATTTCCTATCTATAAATTGAATGGTTGGTTGTTTCTGATTATTGTGGGATTTTCTAGCTATTTCTCTATTTTCTGGTGAGCCCGTAATTTACTTTTAATATTTCTGATTATTGTGGGATTTTCTAGCTATTTCTCTATTTTTTGGTGAGCCCGTAATTTACTTTTAATATACTAGGACAATGCCCGCGCGTTGCCGCGAAATACCAAACATTGTTAAGTCCGTCTTCCGCCCGGCTCCGACCAAGCATGTGCTAGCCCTGCATCTCCCACTCTTCTATCGGCTTCAAGCACTGCTATCTGCTGCCCACATTGCCTGTCTTGGTCACCGCCAACTCAAATGCCGGCGGCCCGCCCACCTCCCTCTCTCTCGCACTGGCTTGACACCTCGGGCCGCTTCCGTCACCCAGCAGAGCACAACTCTCTCCCTCGTCTCTCACTCGCGGAAAGCAGCCAACACGCTCCGCCTCGTGGTCGCAGACCTTACTCGTGAGTCATGGGTAATCCTGGAGCTGCAGCGCGGGGTGCGGGTGGAGTGCTTTGTGGCGGCGCTGGGTGTTCGGGAGAGAAAGGTCAGACGGATTAGGGAAGAAGACCTATTCCTGCCTTTCTAAAACGAGTCGTGGTGCGTTATATGTGATTTGGTGGGAGGATCTACCAGTTCAAAGAAAATGTTGGATGTGTTGCATTGAGATGGAATAAATCTGGATATGAAGCGGACATAGCCCTTGTTGCGTTTGTGGTTGTGCAACATCTGCTCTGACCACCTCATGTCATCGTGGCTGCGAAAGCTTGCGAGAAACGGTTGGCGAACGACTTGTCGACGAAGACAAGGCAAGGTGGATCGAGTTAGTCGTTGACGATAAAGAGCCACGTTCGGGACCTTGTCTCCACAACATCAAGGCGATAGTACGAGGTGACCGGATGGTGTTACGCCGATTGAGAGTTCGAGACCGGCGCGATAAAAAAAAGACAGATGGTCCAATGAAATTAGAATGAAAGCACACGAGGAAATGATAAAATCAATTTATTGCTTGCCTGGAAATATTTGGATCTAATTTACCATGATCTGCAATATTGTAACTGTCTGCACCATACTTCTCCCATTTAATAATATCCAAAAAAAATCATTGGTAAGAAATTTGTTGATGAATTCAGCGAACTTATCTACGCAGTACTGTAGTATAAAAAGCATTGGAACAACCCATGTTTTAAGATTTCGGTGCTTTGCCTTTGGGAACAATCTACTGACATAAATCAATGCTAAGCAAGTTAACCCCTTTGCTCTTATCCTTCATCGCGTAACCCTCTGACCAAACAAAATTCAGATTGAGTAGTAAGCGATAATAACCATGCTAGACAGCCATACTCAGATGACATGCATCGGACTACAGAATCTGCATGCATCATATGCGCTCTTAGATACCAACAGAAATCTGTACACAAGCTTACATCCTCTGTAAAAATCCGTGCATAAGCTTGCATCCTCTCTACTGTAGACCATCTCACAAAATAATGCCAAGACCGACGGAGCACCCCGGCCTGCATAGATGAATACGCAGCCGGGAGAGAGACTGGCACAACAGAACTAAGTTGCGACCGAACTGAATATGATGTTCGCACACAAACAAACGATTCCGCAGCTTGTTGTTCTTAGACTTCAGAGTGTCGCCGCCTCAGAAGCTGGCCGAGCAGGATTCGGCTGTACAAACGGATCGAGCCAAGTATCAAGGTGCGCCAGCAGCGCTCTGAAGCCGGCCTCACGTATTGGTCTATCTCGTTTCCTCGGTCGGTCTTGTCGTGGTCAATCTCTTCTTGGTCATGTCTGAGGAGGCACCTGCCGACGTCGCGTGAGAGCCGATGAAATCCAGACGTCGCGAGAGACCAGCAAAGTCCGGCCGCCACACTCCTCGTTAAAACGCGCCGGGCACATGGTGCTGTCCCGACGGAGGTTGCGGAAACGGATTGTCTGCAGATATAGCGGGCAGCGTGTAGCACTCGTCGTAACCTTTTTTTAGTACTCCCGGCCTATTAGATAGATCGAGAGATTATCAGGACGTGCACTATTGTTTATATTATTGTTTATATGGAGGCTAGGCGGTTAATCGTAGAGCGGACCATATGGAAACCGAACCGAACACAACTTTGCACTATGGCAGGACTCCCAGGCGATGCAGGAAATTGAATTGAAAGCCACGTACGACGACGACGGAAGAAACCGGACGACGGAAACGCGACGGACCGAACCACGGAAACACTTCTCCCTTTATTATTAGGTATAGATAATAGATAACATGTGGTCATATATCCACAGGTTTCACAAAAGTATACTTATTGTTACACATATTCTGAGATCCACCAGCTCGCTCAACCTGCGCCAAAGAAGCCTGGCAAGATGCGGCACTTGAGGGAGGTCGTGCGGTATTCCGGTGGCATTGGTCGAGCTCCATGGATGGTAAATAAGTTCGCCTAGCTAAACAAAATACTCGATCAGTGCACATATTGTCTGCTAGTTGCCTAGCTTCCTATACCAATCTAAAAATCCATATATACTTTCTAGCTGGCTTTGAATTTCTGTTTTAGCCACGGCCAACAGCACCGGCCAGCATGCAAATCACTCAGCGTCACAAGCATACCATGCAAGCTTTGCACAGCCCTTGCGGAAAAGTAATCGACAAATCGGGGCCGGGGCCAATACTGGCGTCCCAGTCGTAGACATAGATACCGATCCATATGCCCCTCAATACCATCTCGTTCATGTAAGAATTTGATCGACCAAAGGTCATGCGATCGTGTCATCTAGAGTACGGAGTACAAAAATTTATGGGAAGCGTCATGTCTAGTATCAACCTATCCACCCAGTAACCAGATGCAATCGCGTATGGGTATGCACCTCAGGCCAGAACCTGTACCCAGCAGCACGTATCAGATAATTTTTATACAGCAACATGACATAGTACCAACACCATCACCAGGTTGGGAAGAAAACGATTCCGTGGCGACGGCAGCTCCTGCTAGGATGGATGGATCTGGTCGCCGCTGCCCTTTGCGTCTGAAGCTGTCGCCGCCCTGATGAGCAACTGCCGCAGCATATCTTTTGCCGGCGCAGCTCGCCTTTGTTTCGCTGGCGCAGCTCACCGTATGTCACTGCCACCTGCGCGTCCGGAAACTGCCTCCCACTCGTCCTGAGGTCACCGCCTCTGCATCCCGGCCCCCCTCTTGTCCTCAGCACATTGCCTCTGCATAGCGTTCGCGCACTTGAGCTGCCGCTGCTGCACATCCTTGCAAGACACAGACGAAAGTCGGGGCGAAGATCACTGGCGTGGCTGGAGAAATCGGGGGCTTGAGCACAGTACAATATCTTCAAAAGAGTAAATACAAAAGTTCTAAAAAAACCATAAAAAAGAGCTAGTTACACCAACGGTGCCGTAATCCTACGATTATGCAGCCTCCCATGTTGGATAATAAACTCCTTGGCCGTATTCTCCAACCGTGTAGACACCTCCGTAAAGAGGTCGCGGTCCTCCAAACGCTGCAGCGACGATCATAAACGGAGCATAGATGTACCTGCATAAGAGAACATTTATTATTAAAAACCTTGTCATTTCTATATAGCCAAAGCGACCATATTACGGCTATTGCTCCCACTCTGACTAGGACCTTAAACCTAGAATCCACCCCATTTAACAATTGCTAAAAATATTTGCAACGCTACGAGGTGGATATAAGGTAGAACCCATCTGAATGGTTGATCATATAGATCTCGCAAATCGATAGTTGAAAAGAAGGTGTTTTATTGTGTCCTCTTCGTGACAGAAAACACATTTCGTTCATTTCGTACATTTCGTGGGTTTCGATGTCGGCATGTCAAGCTCATTGTGCTGCTGTCTAGCGGGAGGCATGGCGAATCAAATTCTCTGTGCTTCTTTTATGCAATCTCTGAAAAGAACGCCAAATCTCGGCAAATCATAGCGACCTCTACCACAAGCGTAGGGTAGGCGACCTTGTAGATCATAGCGTCCTGGTCTTTTTCCACGCAGTGTATGGGCAGTGGAGGCCTTGCCACAACAATCTCAGACAAGAGATTCCCAAGATTGTCCATCGTTCCGGTGAGCCGTCGCGAGATCAGCATACCTGGCCATCTATCTATTTTTCTCCTCGATCTCACGTTGATATATAATATAGGAAGATATGAAACTATCCCACTACGGCATGGTCGAATTGGTGTTTGTTTCTTCGAAGAGAGCTGCCAAAACCGACAAGGAGATGTAAGGAAGATATACGAAGGAAACAGGCAAAGATCCTAAGTGTTCACGTACGTGTTGATAAACATATTTGCTGATTAGAAACGTTTTTTTTCTTTACTTACAGGTGGTATAGGTGGGCAATTTCAATCAACTTTCAGGGTAATTTGAAGTTGGACGAAAATCTCACAAGAAACCTTATTTTTTTTATTATTAGGTAATAGATATATATCTTCTTTTTCGAACTCTAAGTCAACTGGCGGTTACTTTTCATACCCTCATGAACCAAGTTTAAATCATGGTGAAATAAGTTGTTTTTTTTAAAAAAATCTCCAGGTTTCATCAAGTTTTTCTATTTTTCGCTATATTTCAAAATTCAATGTTTAGATATTATTAAAATATGGCATTGTTTTGAAGCTCTCTTCACTAGGAACCGAGATATCCAATCGGTTTTCAAATTGAATATATGATTCAAATCTACAGATGTTTCAGGTTGAAAAATTAGATCCTCTAAGGTGACAAAAGAGAGAGGAAAATGCTAACACGATTGTGAAAAAGTAGAAGGAGAGAGAAGGTGGGGTATGCATGGTTATATTCCGTGCACGCTAGAATCGCCGGACATTCATCTATACACGCACAAGGCCTCTTGAGCCTATTTCCGACTCTCTGCACATGGTGATTTGTCTTTGTCCTCGTAGGGATGGGTGTTAAAGCGTATATTGTGTGTATATAGGGGTAGTTTTTGTGTCAAACCAAAATATCAATTTAGCAAGGCTACAATGGCCAACATAAGGCTACCGCTTCTACAAGGATGTGTTTTTTTTTATAATGTAATGGAGCACCCCATAGCCAATTGCCTAACATATTTGTAACAGATCGTTGTTGGTACAAATCTAACGCTACTTGAATCATGAACAAAGCTGCCCTAGCAAACTTACAATAAAGAAACAGGTGCTTGATTGTTTGATCATGATGCCAGATGGCATGATGAACCCACCGTAGGTCCCACAAAAAGATACTACTACCTCCATTTCAAGGCTTAAGGCCTATTTTTTTCTTCAGAAGTCAAACTATGTTAAGTTTGACTAAGTGTTTATAAAATCATTAACATGTTAAATACAAAATTAATATTATTAGATAGATAATTTTCATATGCTATCTACAAAATATCATATTTATTGATAGATTATTCTAAAATTTTGGTCAAACTTTACTTGCTTTGATTTTTCCAAAAAAAATTAAGTCTCAAGCTCTTGGAATGGAGGTAGTAACTTTTAACATGACCTTCATCTATCATTTATTTTTATTATCGGTTCGTTTGGGCTAGTTTACCTAGCAAATTTGGTGTCCTCCTTCTGATACAAAACGTTTTTTGCGCGTGCCCGAGAAAAAACAAGGCACCAGTGCCAGTCTTCTTGCGTGGGTAACTGGGTACACACGAGATCTCCTTGGAGAACAAACTGCAATGCAACAAATGGCTGTAAATATACCAGATCGATCGTACTACTGTCCCAGTCCCTAGACAGTTTACTTTGACGGTGGCATGGCAGCTGCCGGGAAGATCTCTTGCCTTGCCTTGAACATTTCCACGCAATGACGCAACTGGAGTCCAATAATATAGATAAACAAATCTCTAAAGAGCTCTAAGCTCCCAGTGTTTTGCAAGCCTGTGAACGTTCGGCCGGTCGTTATCGCGGGCCCTACCTGCACAGGGATGGTTGCTTTCGTGCTATTGACCTGGTTGACTGCGTGTTCTTGTTGGCTGCGTTCGGTTTCTTCGCCGCCCTGCATCCCCGCGCTAGAGCTTCCTTCCTTAGGCGCGCGCCATCCACAAAGCAACCAACGCCGACGCCATCGCAGTCCGCCAGGCCGCCGCCGTCCGCCTTTCCCTATTCCTCCACTCCTCCCTCTCCCTTGGGTCGAGATCCAGCTGGAAGAGGCCAGGCGGCGCCCCTCTAATTAATTCCCTCTTCCGCCACTCCTCCTCTCCTCGGGTCGAGCTCCACCTGGAGGTGGCCGAGCGGTGCACTTCTATTTCCCTCTTCCTCCACTCCTCCATCTCCCTTAGGTCAAGCACCACCAGGAGGAGGCCTGCAGATGACCACATGCGCGCTACAGAGTCTCATATCCAGTCTGAGTTTCGAGAGGCTGGTCTGCACATCGCACGGGAGCATCGCTGCGTCTCACGCCAAGGGGCATCATGTCCTTGCTGTCTGCGTGCTGGCTGGCTGATGCAGTTTGTCCTCCAACAACGGGTAGTGCCATGGAATAGTGGAGCTTGAACGCGCCGAGGTTGAGGGTGATGCACTGGAATCGGGCGCGAGGGAAGATGGCCGCCGGCCCCAGATGGCATCAGTTCACGTCGAAGCTCCCGGCCACGAAGAAGGGTGGCAGTTGCTCCGTCCTTTCCCGACAGCCGGCTTTAGTCGCTACATGTGCACTCTTGCTTACTTGTTCTCTTCCCCTTTTACTCTCTCTCCTCTGCATCTTTTATCCTTCTTGATTGATTTGCAGGCAACGTGAGTTTCGATATCCCCTTTCTCGGTATTTTATCTCAATCATCCTATCTGTGAGGAGAGGTCAAGAGATCAGAGCATAGGTGGTTAAGAGGAAAGACCGTGGTAGATTTTTTTTTCGAAATGGGGTAATTCCCCGGCTTCTGCATCATGATGATGCACATGGCCTTTTATTAGAAATCCAGAGTAACAGTGTTTACAAATCATGCATCATCGAGGATCGATACAAGAATCAACCATCGAAAAAGTAACATACTATGACTACGAATCAACATAGCCTTCTAGTATGCCGCCAACCAGCCTGGCACAAGATATCTTGAGCGACCATCAGGAGCCGTGTGCAGCCAGAAACCATGGCATCCCGCTGTCCCTCCGGAGAAAGTAGAGCCCACAGCTGGACCCAATGGGAAACCATATGAATAACCTGCAAGAAATGAAAAGAAGGTTTATTATTAAAAATTATGTCATTTCTGCTCCTCCAAATAGCCCAACATAAAGCAGAAACCCCAATCCGGATATACGCTTTAGATTGTCTATTTACTCCTTTTAACCAGTTACCAAACATATTGGTAATATTGGTGGGAGGTGGAAGATCATAGGTAAAGTTAACTGTACGCCATAACAGTTTAGCTAAAGGGCATTCAATAAAAAGGTGTTGGATGGTCTCTTGTTCCCCACAGAAAACACATTTTGTACACCCATTCTAATGACGTTTCTTTGATCCACTTTCTAAAATTCCGCTGTTTCTCGAGTTAATTTTTCCTGATTGTGCCTTAGTCATTCGAAAGTGCGGAATAGGGTCAACAATGACATTCATGTGGTATTTAATTTTTCATATCATCAGAAGTCCTAAGCTCATTAGACATATGTTTGCAAGCACAAATTCTGGAACTGAAGCTACTCTTCCCGTTTTCCGCAAAAGAAGGGCAAGTAATCCTCACTTCTTTACTCTCTTTTCGACAATTCAATTCCTTTTCTCACTATGTAATTTTAAGATGAATATTATGTGCTAAACTTTCACATTAATAAAGTAACTAAAATAATTACCCTTTGCTCCTATATGTCATTATTGGGGATACTGCTCCGTGTTTTGTCATCTGTATTTTCTCAATGGCCATTGAGTCCGTCTCATGCCACACATGGTTCTTGTGGGGTCTGAAGTAGATGCTCCTTTCCAGAGATTCATGTTACACTTGGTTCTTGCGGTGGTCGTGCATGCAGGTAAGGCAAGTTTTGCAGTTGCTGGGCTGTCAATCCAGCTTCTGTATACATGCCCACAGCGACAACTACCTCCATGAGCTGTACTATATGTGTCTCGCCCTCCCTCTCTATATGTGTGGCTACCTGTTCTGTGCTGGGTCCTAATGATTTCACTCGATTTCAGAGTACTCCATTGATTCTCTCTGTTCAATTTGTACGGATTAAACATGGACACTTTTTTTTCCATATATGCATGCTATGTGTTTGACCCAATGTCTATAATCGGTACCGTGTGTAGGGGACATAGGACAATCTTCTATCTTAGAATCGACCCAATAAACTAGAGTTTATTGGATTATCATTGGCATTTGTATAATACACATGCCTTTACCCCCACCGTACTGTGCTCGCTCAGCGCCAAAACGAAAGAAGTTCATATAACCCCCACAAGTATTCAAGTTTGGACGCAACACCCCCTCAAGTTTAAACTGGCGCACTTAATCCCCTTAAGTTTAGAAAACCGGGCAAAACACCCCCTCAAGCACAGTCAAAGCTGTTTTGCTGAGTCAATACCACTTTTGTCGACTGGTATTACATATGTGGTGCCACGTCGTCCTGCTGTAGCACCACAATGCTTTTTTTTTCTGAAAACACAAATATATTAAGCTAGCAAGCCGCCTCATTAAAAACCTTCCAGTCCCCTTCGGTACCCTGGTAAGGAAAAGAGTGCGTCTGAAACTTGCTGCTGAAATCAATGTTCGATTACATCATTGCTCAAAAGAGCTACATCATTAAGGGCATCGACTAACACATGACTAGGTGGATCTCCCTCCCACTGAATAATACTATCTGAATCAAAACACCTTTTTGCAAGATTATGAGCTACCTTGTTTACTTCTCTTGGACAGTGTTGAATCTTGAGCAGCCCTAAGCGCTTCCCAATTTGAAAACAGTCCGCCAATATTGGTGTATAAGGTCCCCAAATCTCAGCACCATTGCAAGCTTCTACCAATTCCATACAATCTGATTCAATAATCACAGGTAAACAGCCCAGCCTTTCACACAACAGTAAGCCATGACGTAGTGCTTCAGCTTCCGCTACTTTAGCATCCAACAAATTGAGCTTAGGCCATGCCCCACCCGAGATCACCTCACCCCGATGGTTACGGATAATCATAGCTGCCGCTCCCCTTCCATTAGGATAGTATGATGCATCAATATTTACTTTATAACTGTTCCGAGGAGGCTTCATCCAGTTCTCCAGCTTTGGCACAGTGGGTTTAGCCGCCATACCAAAATTGAGTGTCAAAGCTTGAATAGAAAACGCCGTTCGGGCTGGTGGCGCTACCGTTTCCCCCTTCACAAACTCTCTTCGTTGCCACCAAATATACCATGAAGCCACTAAAATAGTTTCCTGTAGCCCAAGTTGACCTAAGACAGGTGACATCTTCACAGGATTCCTTAAAATCTCCTCCAAAATAACAGACCCAGATCGTTCTAAAGAGATGGATTCATTAATTACTCCTTCTAACCCCAGAGCTTTCCAGATTTCCTTTGCTCTCAGACAAGTAAACATAAGGTGTCGGATGTCCTCAGACCCCTGCATACAAACTGGGCATTGAGCAGAAACCTTAATGTGTCGGTTGGCCAGAACCCCAACACCAGGAATTAATCCGTGCAAAGCCCTCCATCCAAAGATTTTAATTTTCGATGGCAGATTTAGCTTCCATAGAATATCCCAAACAGGGTTTTTCATAGATGTTCCCTGCCCATCATTTCTTCCAATTTTTATACGATACTGGTGTTCCCATTCAGTATAGTAAGCAGATTTGACCGAAAAGATATGACTCTTTGTTTTATGCCAAGCAACAAAATCATCCTCAAGATTTGGGCTTATAGGTATTCTCAGGATTTTTTGCACCTCTAGCGGATGAAAGGTGTCCATCAATAATTGTTCGTCCCATAACCCAGTATAGGGATCAATTAGCTCATCGACCGTACGTAGCAAATTATGTCCTCTCACTGTCTCAATTTTTCTTGATATATTACCAGGGATCCAATGATCCTTCCAGATGTTAATATTTTGACCATTCCCAACTCGCCAGATATGTCCTCTTTTAAATGTTTGAATACCTTTGATAATACTTTGCCAGGTGAAGGAGGATCCCCCTTTTGGACCGGCATTAAGGAGATCACCTGAAGGATAGTATTTGGCTCTGAGAACTTGTGCACAGATAGTATCAGGTCTTGTCAATAATCTCCAAGCTTGTTTTGCAAGCATAGTCAAATTAAAAGCGTGTAAATCCCGAAAGCCCATTCCTCCATCAGATTTCGGAATGCACATTTTCCACCAAGATCTCCAGTGCATGCGCTTCTGTTCTTCTGTATCTCCCCACCAGAAAGCAGCCATAGCATCCGTAATATCCTTACATATGCTCTTCGGAATTTTAAAGACCCCCATTGCAAAAACCGGTATTGATTGAATGATTGCCTTCAGCAGAATTTCTTTTGCTCCCATAGATAGCAATTTCTCCTTCCAACCCTGCAGAATAGAGATCACTCTTTCCAATAGATACATGAAATGATCGCTCCTTCTCATCCCCACCATGGCCGGCAAACCAAGATATCTGTCAGATAGGGCTTCAGTCATAATATTCAGCTCTGTACACATCTCCTCTTTAATTTGCACATCAACATTAGGACTAAAAAATATACTACATTTAGCCTCACTCACCATCTGTCCTGAATTTGCACAATAATGCTCAAGCACTTGTCTCAACGAGGTTGCATTAACTCTGTTTGCCTTCATAAGGATCAGGGAATCATCAACAAATAATAAATGTGAAACTGATGATGCATTTCTACACACCCTTACTCCTTCAATGCCACGAACCTCCTCACTATGAGCCAGTAAACTTGATAATCCTTCTGCACAAATTAAGAATAGATATGGGGATAGAGGGTCCCCCTGTCTCAAACCTCTAGTAGGAAGAAATTCTTGTGTTTCTTGATCATTGTATCTTACTTTATACTTTACTGAACTTACACAGGCCATAATAAGCTGGACAAAATCTTGATTGAATCCCAATCTAATGAGCATATTCTCAAGAAAGCCCCACTCCACTCTGTCATATGCTTTATGCATATCTAACTTGACTGCACAATACCCATTCTTCCCTTCTTTCTTATTCTTTATATAATGGATGCTTTCATATGCCACTAAAATATTGTCTGTAATGAGTCTACCAGGGACAAAAGCACTCTGAACTGGTGAAATAATCTCATCAAGAAATCCTTTTAATCGAAAAGCAATCATTTTTGATATTACCTTGTACAAGACATTGCAGAGACTGATAGGTCTATACTGAGTTATAGCTTCAGGGCTCTCCACTTTTGGGATCAGAACTATGACTGTATCATTCCATCCCTCCGGAATTATCTTATTATTTATTGCATCCAGAACTTCTTGAGTCAAAACATCACCAATGATGTGCCAACATTTTTTAAAGAATATAGCATGCAAGCCATCAGAGCCAGGCGCCTTCATATCACCAATAGAGAATAAAGCTTTCTTCACATCCTCTGGGGAGAAAGGTCGTTGTAAAGCCTCATTCATCTCAGTAGTTACCCGAGGATTCACCTTGTTCAGAAGATCTGGGTCAGTGTCATAAACCTCTGTGGAAAAAAGACCAGAGAAGTAATCAGATATCATAGGATTCAAGTAAGCTGTCCCTTCTAGCCAGGCTCCTTGATCATTTCTCAGCCTTTTAATTCTATTTCGTTCCCTTCTGGTACTAGCATATTTATGGAAGTAAGAAGTATTCTTATCCCCAAATTGTAACCAATTTATCCTACTCCTTTGTGCCCAATGAATTTCTTCTTGTTCTAGGAGCCTTTCAATCTCCAGAGCTATCTGTTTTTGTTTTCCTATATTTTCATCTGTCAGATCATCCACTGCCACCTGTTCCAACTCCCTCTGAGCCGCTCTGATTTGTTTCTTTGACCTCTGCAAGGTGTACCGATCCCACTTATGGAGCTGCTCATGAACAGCTGACAGCCTTCCCGCCAAACCTGAATTATTCAAATCTGCTTCTGAGTTTTCCCAGGCCTGCTGCACTATATCCCTGAACTGGGCCTCTTTCAACCATTTTGCTTCAAAACGAAGCACTTTTGGACCCAAAAAATCATGTGCTTGTTGTTCTTCCAGACTGAGTAAAATGGGTCGATGATCTGATTTGCAGTACGGGAGATTTTCCATGACGGCATGTGGGAACATATTGTTCCATGCCTCATTTGATAATGCACGGTCCAGTCTCTCTCTGATGTGACCACGGTGCCAAGTAAATTTGTCGCCGATATAACCCAGATCTGATAAGTCACAGTCCACCAGAGCATCACGAAAATCTTGCATAAAATGAAGAGGTCTTGGGTTGCCTCCTTCCTTTTCAAACGGGTAAAGAATTTCATTGAGATCACCCATCACGAGCCAAGGCATAGCAACCTGAGCATGTAAGCTCCTCAGATAATCCCATGTCATATGCTTGTTCTCCCATTTAGGTTCACCATACATCCCCGTGAACCGCCAAAAATTTTCCACACCTCTACCAATAGTTACATCAATATAATTATCACACTTAAAACGAAGATCCACTCCAATCTCCTTCTTCCAAAGTAACATTAGACCACCACTGCGTCCATCACTCCTCACAACATATTTATGATCCATCCTTAGACGTCTACGAAGACACTCCGCAAGAAAATCGTCCAGGTGGGTTTCTGAAAGAAAAATGACATCCGCCCCTCTACGCTTCTGAACGTCCAGAAGCGATAACACTGCCGCGGCCCCGCCAAGACCGTGGCAGTTAAGACCTAATATTTTCATTGCTCCCGGCGGTCCTCCTCGAGGGAGGCCGCCGATCCTTCAGTATTTGTATCATGTTGTGAACCTTCCCCATCCTTTCTTGCTTTCTTTTTATTTGCATTTTTCTGTGGAGTTCCAGACAAGTCATTATCGATGTCTTTATCAGTACCTTGGCGTTCTTCTATCGCAGCAACTTTATCCAAAACACCTGCTCCTGTATTTCCAACCACCATCGCTCCATCAGTCACACACGAGTTCAACGCCAGACGCTTTCGGGCATTAGGATTTTGAGCAGAAAAATCCTCATAATCCATATCAGAGGGATATGCTTCTGACGGCACACCCCCGGCATTAGCTGTGAAAATTACTCGCCCTCTACCTCTTCCACGAGCGGGAACACCATCACCTCTACTTCCTTGGCCTCTGCCTTGTCCACGACCTCTACCACGACCTCTACCACCATCTGCCAAAATAAAGTCACCCCATTCAAAGGAGTTCTGATCGTGCTCGCCAGTTCCACACTCCTCATACCAATGCCCAATCATACCACAGTGAGCACAAAAATCTGGCATCTTTTCATATTTAACTTGAAAGTATTCTTTCTTTTTATCCCTTGTCATAGAGACAAATCTGCTCAATTTTTTGCGAGTGTCCAGTTTGATCTTCAGTCGCACAAAACTGCCTATGAACCCCGCCGGCAGCTTGATCTGAACTTCCAGAACTTCACCAACACATCTTGACATTCCTCTTATCACATGCTCTTTCAGATAGTTATCTGGTAATTTATGTATCTGAGCCCATACAGTGATCTTATCCAAGTTAATAGCCAGAGGATTAGTGAAGCCATCATACTCCTCCATGATTAAACCTTGATCACGGAATAGCCAAGGTCCCTGGTTCATCGCCTTGTTCCAATCCGCCAAGCAATTAAATTGTACTGTAAACAGATTTTGCTCAATTCTTCTCCAAGTCACCTCCTTCGCTGGATTCCACGCCGATCTCATATCCGAAAAAAGAGCACTTTGACTAAACCCTAATTTGGATGTATGAACACGGGCAATGGCGAGCCATTTGGCTTTTACCTCAGAATCTGGTACTTCATCTTCCCAGACGAAATCCTCCACCTCATCGTCTTCCAGATGCAGCCTGCCCAGCAGATCATCCACGTTTTCTTCTTTCTTTCCCTTCCCTCTACTCGCCTCCGCCTTGTCCGCCATCGGGGACTCAGGGAGACTATAACTCACACCTTCCGCCCTTAGAGATCCGCTGTCAGCGTCGGAGAGACGCTTGCCGATCGCCTTGGAGAGATAGCCGGATCGAGGACGATCCACGGTAGAAACTCTCGACGGGTTTGACGCCGCCAGAGGAGACTAACCCTAGATATCACGCTAGGGGAAAAGTGGACAATGCTATCACCCTCAAATAGCGCGTGTAGCACCACAATGCTTGTTGAGCAGACTAGAACCACCTCTTCCCATGTGTGTTCTTATTTGAACGGAGTGGACGACCTGGCTGGACACCAACTCCCCGACCATGGCCGATACCAACATGCGGACTGCGAATGGAGGACCACCGAGTTGCCGAAGAACCGCCGAGAGCACGGCTCCAGCCAGACCACGCACGGGGCACACGGACACACCAACGGCTCACAGCACGTGGACGCGGCCAGGGGTTCCATCAGCCCCAGCTTGGGTTTGATCGAAATTCGTTAGAACTGAGATGCACACGAGGTACATACTCCACGCAGGCAGCACGAATGCACGATCGATTAGCTTGATCGAAACATGCTAGCTAGCTTCGCGTATGCAACTTTCTGGATTGATTAGCTAGCTACAGAAAGTGGCACACACGTACCACACCACACCTATGTCCAACAAAGGTCGGCAAGACGCCGTCGCCGTGGTCGGGGCTGCCCGGCGCCATGACCTCGGCTCCTCCAACGCGTTACCAATGAGACTCCCATGCTCCTTCCGCTCCTGACCTCTGATCTACACCGGCACGGCGGCACATCCGCCACTATGAGCTGCATCTGCTCTGTTCTCTTGTTGCATTTTGTCGAACAGGTTCCGTGCGTGTGTGTCCACCATGTTCCTTGCGAGCGAACAACAATTGAGATCGGTACTTGGAACGGCGTTGTCCGGAGAAAGCTGTATGTGAACTCCAGCTTTTAGTGGCAGGGTTTGCTCGCCCGTGGGAAGCCATCAGCAGGTCACGCTCGTCGGGCCTCCCAAGAGGCGGGCGCCGTGGTGCACGAGCTCGTGCCGTACGGGAGCTTGTAGCCTTGGAGGACTGCCTCGCCAGAGCTGCTGCCGTGTCACGCCCGGCGCGGTGTCGCGTGCCTGACGTGCGCGCTTCTTGCGTTCCTCCACTGGACGTTGCATGGCATGGCATGGAATGGGAGGACCAAAGAACCAGAAGAACTCGACGTTGCAAGGCATGGAATGGTCTAAAACCAGGTCCACGTCAACAAACCGGCCTGCAAAAAAGCTTAGAAGGGGGTCAGGGGGTCAATTGCCTGGTTTTTGATAGTTAGGGGGGTTATGTGTGCTAATTTAAACATAAGGGGGTGCTGCGTCCAAACTTGGATACTTGTGGGGGTTATATGAACTTCTTTCGCGCCAAAACTAAGTGAGACAAAACCACGTACACGACGACACACCATAAAACCCAAGCGAGAGAATCAAATCGCTAATATCGGAGGACGGCGCAGCAGAGCGCGCCTGGACCATCTAGTATATATGCATGACTGATGCTTATCGAGAATAGAAGGCTGGACAGACACGACCGTCACGTTTACAACTCGTTCTCTACTCCCCCTAACCGATGGTGAAGGGTTATATACATACGACATATACATACGACATCAATATATACCCGTTCATATACATATCCCCTGGCATCTGCTGAAACTCACATCCAACCCATGTATACCCGTTCATATACATACGACATCAATACGTCGCTTTAGAAAAAAAAGGTCACGTGAACAGGTAACCATGCCAGATGCCTAACTACCGCCCTACGTCGTGCATGGTAGGTTTTGAAACCTGCAGGTTGCATACGCATCCCCTGGGATCCGACGACAACGCTGTCAGACGACGGAATCGCTACGCTGGCAGGGATCCTGGTAATTAAGGGTGCTACGTGTGCTGGTCATCTCCGCCCTCGCCGGTGATATCGTTGGCCGCTCCAGATCCTCCATTCCATTGACGGAGGGTACCCTTTTTTCCCGGCGAGGCTAGGGTTAGGGTCCCCGCTCGATCCTATCAAGGTGTTGGGACGATCAGGTTCTGATGCTCGTGTGTGTGGGCTTCTTCCTCCGACGAATCGATCAGCATGGTGGGGTAGGCTTCGTACACCATACGGGTTGTAGTAGTACATCATACGTACAAAATAAATCATACAAGACAACGCAGGTTCTATGGGTCGCTAGAGGGATGTACGTACATGTCAAAATTTTAAATTATACAATCATGCCCTCGCTTAGGAAGGGTATGAAAAGATCTCACCGTTCTTGTTTTTAGTGTGGACAGAATTTTGCCAAGGAGGGAGCACCGGAGCAGAAGGCAATTAGGGAGACATTTCAATTTCACTTGTTTGTAACATTTTTAACATCGTAGTACTTTAGCAGCAGGTGTGCTCATTCTCCGTAAGTGTGCGTTCAGTTGCATTAGAACTACTCCAGTAGAAATCTTTAGATAAATACAAATGAGTAGAAAGATTCTCGATTGTCTAAGTACGTTGGCTCTTGAGAGTTAAGGAAGGAGGGAGACCACAGACAAGTCTTCTCTTGATCACCATACAGACAAGTCTTCTCTTGATCACCATACAGACTTACAGTTCTCCATAGACTAGTTGCCATTAGATTGAATAGATAAGGGAGAAGAAGCAGCTGTCAAAAAGATTTGGAAAAGAAACAACCAATCGAGGACACGGTAGATACTCAAAAGCGAAAAGGAATGCACATGCCTCCCCCTCTTCCACCCAAAAAAAAAGGGAGGAGGAAACGTGAACGCTTTCTGAAGTCAGTTGATTACATCAGTCCTATACTTCAACTGAACTATTGGGAGATGACGAATGTATTCACTAAAGAAATTAATAGACTGACTAGGTGATAATCTTGCTAAATCTCCAGGTCAACCTGAGAGTATTATATTTCAGTCATGATACTTATGCCACTTTACTGACTAACGGGGATTGCTAACTTATGCAAGGGACATGACGGCTCAGTTTGAAAGAACACTTAATTATCAGCACATACCGATCATGAGCTTGTTGTGACCACAAATTTGGCCCTGCCTGGTCTCAATAAGTATAGTTAAACAGCAGGTATATGTCTAGACATTTTATTGTTTTGATAAACGGATAGAACTGATAGAGATCGATCGTGATGATTTCTCCCGATATGCCTACACATCCATATCAAGATTCCAGGAGTCTGACTGCCACCTTTGTGATGAACTGGACACTTTTAGAAGATGGATATTTGTGTAATTATATGAAGAAATGAGGGGTTAGCAGAATCTTTTAGTGGGATGGCTTTGAATACATAGGATAAACCAATGCGGAAATGGGCACTAGTAGAAAATAGGGCTTTCATCCAAAGCCCCTCGGAGCTTTAGTCCTGGTTTTAAAATGAATCGGGACCAGTGGAGGGGGGGCATTGATCCCGGTTCGACCGGCGCGGGGCGACGCCACCCTCTAGTCTCGGTTCGTTTGGGGTCTTTGGTCCCGGTTTGTCTTACAAACCGGGACTAAAGGGGTTGCAGCAGAGCGCCTTAGTCCTTGTCAGGCCCCAAGCCCCTTTAGTCTCGGTTGGTATTACCAACTGGGACCAAAGGTCTATCCTTTAGTCCCAGTTTGCTCCGCCAAACGGGACTAAAGGCTAATCTCTATATATATATCCCTGTCCTGCCCAAGTGTGAGCCGCACTTAGCATTTTCCACTTCTTAGCACAAGAGAGGTGTATGTTGTTTTGCTCTCTTTTTATGCACAAGAGGTGCTCGATGAAATGCCTAAGAGCTTTTGCCACTTGAGTTCAAACAAAACAAGCAATACTTAAAACTTGCTCCTGTCTTTTTCCTTCTCCGTCGAGGTTAACAACTTTATCCTTTCATCCGTCATTGATAAAATGCATGTGTATATATATACATCGCTTCACTAATCATGGTGTTCTGTAATGGTTTTTGATCAGCTTAATTATATCATGCAGATGAATCGACAATGGATGTACATTGACCGACGCCTTCACGAGTTCACTTCGGGCCTAAAATTTTTAATTGATGTGGTTGAGGAAAACAAACATGGTGGTTTTATATATTGTCCATGTGTTAACTGTCAAAATATCATAAATTACTCTTCCTCGAGGACCATTCACACCCACCTGCTGCGGTCCGCCTTCATGCCTCACTACAATTGTTGGACCAAGCACGGAAAAAGAGGGGTCATGATGGAAGACAATGAAGAAGAAGAGGATGATGAAAACTATCTCATGTTCGCTGAATACGGTGATACTGCAAGGGGACTGTTTTCCATCAGAAGACAATGAAGTAGAAGATCAAGAGGCATCAGAAGAGCCTGCTGATGATCTTGGTCTAGCCATTGTTGATGCAAGGAGAGATAGTGAAACTGAAAGGAAAGGTTGAACTTCGACTAGATGTTAGAGGATCACAACAAATTGTTGTATCCAACTTCCAAAGATGGCTAGAAAAAACTAGGTAGCACACTGGAATTATTGCAATGGAAGGCAGAGAATGGTGTGACAGACTCAGGGTTTGAAAAGTTGCTAGAAATAATTAAGAAGCAGCTTCCAAGGTGTAACGAATTGTCCGTCAGTACGTACGAAGCGAAGAAGATTGTCTAGCCTCTAGGATTAGACGTGCAGAAGATACATGCATGCATTAATACCTACATCCTCTACCGCGGTGAGTACGAGAATTTAGATGCATGCCCGATGTGTACTGCATTGCGGTATAAGATGAGACGATATGACCCGGGTGATGTTGAGAGTGATCGCCTCAGAAAAATGGTTCCTGCCAAGGTTATGTGGTATGCTCCTATAATACCACGGCTGAAACATTTGTTTAGAAATAAAGAGGATGTCAGTTTATTGTGATGTCACAAAGAAAACCATAAGAAAGACGCGATGTTGAGACATCCTGCTGATGGATCGCAGTGGAGAAAAATAGATAGAAAGTTCCCATACTTTGTAGAGGGCGCACGGAACTTAAGGTTTGGTCTAAGTACAGATGGTATGAATTGTTTTGGAGAGCAGAGCTGCAGTCATAGCACCTGGCATGTGACTCTATGTATCTATAACCTTCCTCCTTGGTTGTGCATGAATCGGAAGTTCGTTATAATGCCAGTGCTCATCCAATGCCCGAAGCAAACAGGCAACAATATTGATGTGTACCTGAAGCCATTAGTTGAATAACTTCTACGGTTGTGGGCCATAACATGTGTACGTGTGTGGGACGAGCACAAACATGAGAAATTTGAGCTACGAGCGCTGCTTTTCGTAACCATCAATGATTGGCCTGCTCTTGGTAAAATTTCAGGACAGTCAAACAAGGGATACAATGCATGCACGCACTATTTAGATGAGGCTGACAATGTATATTTGGATAAACCTAAGAAGGCCATGTACCTGGGGCATCGTCAATTTCTTACGCGTACCCATCCCGTAAGAAAGAAAGGCAAGCATTTCAAAGGTGAGTGATGACCCACAAGTATAGGGGGTGTATCGTAGTATCTTCGATAAGTAAGAATGTCGATCCCAACGAGGAGCAGAAGGGCAGCAGTTTCGATGAAGGATTCTCTGTAAATGCTCACAAACAAGTATTCAAGGAGTTTTGATGTAACAGATGAATAAAGTACGAGTAAGTAAAATGCGAGAGAAATAATTGCAGCGAGTGGCCCAATCCTTTTTAGCACAAAGGACAAGCCGGTTTGTTTACTTATAATGACCAAGCGTTCTTGAGGACACACGGGGATTTTAGTCTAGTACTTTCGCTTCATGTGGCTAAATAATCTTCATTGTTTTGATAAGTGTTGTGTGGTTGAACCTATGCTAATGCACCGCCCTTCCTAGGACTAATACATACTTGTGATTATACCCCTTGCAAGCATCCGCAACTACAAGAAAGTAATTAAGATAAATCTAACCACAGCCTTAAACTCTGAGATCCTGCGATCCCTCCTGCATCGATATACTAACGGGGCTCAGGTTTCTGTCACTCCGGCAACCCCGCAATTAGCAACCGAATACAAGATGCACTCCCCTAGGCCCATAAATGGTGAAGTGTCGTGTAGTCGACGTTCACACGACACCACTAGAAGAATGACACCACAACTTAAATATCATAACATTGAATATTACTCAACCATAGTTCACTACTAGCATTTTGACTTCACCCATGTCCTCAAGAACTAAACGAACTACTCACGAGACATCATATGGAATACAATCAGAGGTGATATGATGATGAATAACAATCTGAACATAAACCTTGGTTCAATGGTTTCACTCTATAGCATCTACAACAAGTATAGAATAACACCGGGAGAGTTTCCCCTATCAAACAATCAAGATTTAACCCGAATTGTTACAGCGGTGACGAGGTGCAGCGGTGGTGATGGCGGTGTAGATGGTGGAGATGATGATGATGCTGATGGAGATGATGTCCCGCTCGATGACGATGGCGATGGCGTCGATTTCCCCCTCCGGGAGGGAATTTCCCCTGCGGATTCCTGCCCGCCGGAGAGCTGTTTTCTCTCTGGTGCTCTCCGCCCCGCAGAGGCGGCTGTAACCCTTCGTGAGGTCCTCTCTGTGGCTTAGGTTTTCGGGACGAAGGAGTACGCGAATAAAAGGAGGCGAAAGGGGCTGTGGGGCCCCCAGAGCACAGGGTGGCGCGGCCAGGCCATGGGCCGCGCCGCCCTATGGTCTGGGCCCACAGTGGCTCCTCTCTTCTTCCCCTTCTGGCTCCCTCCGTCATCTGGAAAAATAGGAATTTACGTGAAATTCCCTTCCACAGTTGATCTTCCGAAATATTGCGTTCGACGGTGCTTTTTCCAGAAGAATCCTGGCTCCGGTGCTTGATCCTCCAATAATGATGAAACATGCAAAATAGATGAAATAACATAAGTATTGTGTCCCAATATGAAATATATCAATGAATAACAGCAAATTATGATACAAAATAGTGATGCAAATTGGACGTATCAACTCCCCCAAGCTTAGACCTCGCTTGTCCCCAAGCGAAACTGAGCTCGATAAACAAGACCACATGTTTATGGAGTGAAGAGTCGATAAATAAAATACGGACAAGAAGCATCATATTCATTCACACAAGACATTCTAGTAAACAACTTCCTCATATAACTCATCTTGAAATAGGTAAAGAGAAATCACAAGTAAAGGTGCATAAGGAATCATAATTGGTGATGGCAAACTTTGTTCTTGGTCAGAGAACTGCTAACGGATTGTACTTCTAAGCAAAGCTTTCATATTAGATTTTATAGCTGAGCTTTCATATTCAAGCATAACAATATCTTCATAATCATTGATAACTTCAAAGTCATATTCACTCAGATAAAATTGGTACTAAACAAGAAAGTATAAAAGACATGATTAACTGAATCATAGCATAAATGATTGGTTCACATCAACTCAATTGCTTGCTTGAGGTAGAGGGAAATAGGTTTACTGACTCAACATAAAAGTAAAAGATAGGCCCTTCGCAGAGGGAAGCAGGGATTAAATCATGTGCTAGAGCTTTTCAAGTTTTGAAATCATATAAAGAGCATAAAAGTAAGATTTTGAGCGGTGTTTGTTGTTGTCAACGAATGGTAGCGGGCACTCTAACCCCCTTGCCAAACGAACCTTCAAAGAGCGGCTCCCATGAGGGACGGCATTTCTACCAGCAAGGTAGATCATCCCCCTTCTCTTTTGTTTACACATGTATTTTAGTTTTATTAAGGATGACACTCCCCCAACCTTGGCTTTCTCAATCCATGGCTAACCGAATCCTCGGGTGCCTTCCAACATTCACATACCATGGAGGAGTGTCTATTGCAAAATTAAGTTGCTTACTGATAAGTCAGAGCAAAACATGTGAAGAGAATTATTAATGAAAGTTATTAATTGGGGCTGGGAACCCCGTTGCCAGCTCTTATTGCAAAATTTGGATAAGCGGATGTGCCGCTAGTCCATTGGTGAAAGTCCGCCCAACAAGATTGAAAGATAAAACACCACATACTTCCTCATGAGCTATAAAACATTGACACAAATAAGGAGTAGTAGTTTGAATAATTTAAAGGTAGCACATGAAGTATTTACTTGGAATGGCAGAAAATACCATGTAGTAGGTAGGTATGGTGGACACAAATGGCATAGGTTTGGTCTAATGGTTATGGATGTATGAGAAGCATCTCCTCTCGATACAGGTCTTTGGCTAGCAAGGTTTGATAGCAAGCATAAAGGTTGAGGGAAACAAACAAATATACATATGATAGAACAATCATGCATCTTTCTCATAAGCACAAGCAATTTTAACTCTAGAATACTAAGCATAGAGATAATAGAGTAATATATCTAAGTGTATTTCTCTCTTCTATTAAACATCAAGATGTTGTTGCTATTGACCAATGCTAAGTTTGCCAAAACCAAATAGATTTACTTGATGCTCCCAAAGTGATATCAATACTCATGTCAAGAGTAATCATATAATGGAGATTGCAAACTAAAATAAGGTGTGCAAAAAGTAAATGATAAAACTTCTCATTAATATTCCATAATGATAACTCACACCAACGGATACATAGATAACTAACTAAGAGAGATACTTCCACATTGCATACTATTCCATATGATAACTTCCCTACTCATGATATGACACTACTTGATAGTAAAAGATAAAGGTAATGATGTGATACCGCGGCACTCCCCCAAGCTTGGAACAAACCAAGGGGATGCCAATACCGATGATGAATTACTCCTTCGGTGATGATGGCGATGGATCCTTCTCGACAAGCTTCCTGACAAGCTCCTGTAAACCTTCAATCTCATAGGTGAGGTTGCGAATCATCTCCGAGTTGTGCTCAACGCGGCTCATAATCATGTCCGGTGGTGAATCCCAACTCTTAGAATTGTTTCCCCATCCTTCAGCTTCAGATTTCATCTCTCCTGCATTGTCAGAACGATTTATATCCCAATTACTTGGCAACACTACCTTGGGGGTCCTTTCAGTTTGACGATCGTAGATTAGATTGCGGTAAGGGTTGTAATTGCTCGGAGAAGATGTCCTTGGAGCCAAGTAATGACGTGGAACCGCTCCTCCGGTAGCGATTCGTGCACTCCTCTTGATGTTGGATGGATTTGATATCACGCCAATACTTGCGACGGTGGCTTGTTGGTGTTCCTGCGGAGCTTCCTCCACTTCTTCCTCATCCTCTCTTGCATCTTCTTTCTTCAGCTCCGGGTCTTGAATATTTTCCTTCAAAGGTTCCTTGTCCTTGTTGTTGGAGACCATGGTGCTTCTAGATCAAAACAAATCTGGCAGAAAACAGCTCGAAACAAAACACGACGAGAAAACGATATTACGGACCTCCAGGGGTCCGGGGATTATATAGCAAATATTTTTACGACAAAAGGAAGGTTCCAGGCCGAAAACGAGTGGAAACGGGACGCCGAGGGGCTGTCACCATAGGTCGGCGCGGCCAGGGTGGGGCCCGCGCCGGCCTGTGGTGACGGGCCCTCGCGCGTCTTTTCCACTCCGTTTCGATTCCGTAATTTTTCATATTTTCTAAAAACAGCAGAAATAATGTTCGGAAAGGTAAACGCGGACTTTTTATTACCTGTACTGTTACCTATTCAAAGTCCAGTTCTGGCGGACTGTCAATTTGTCCTTTGATGAAAGCCTCCGGTGTTTCCACTTGAATAATATCAATATCAACATTATAAGAATCACCCGAGATATAATGCTTGAGTCTTTGTCCATTCACCACTTGTGTGGCATTGCCTTGGAGAGAGCTAATTTTAATTGCTCCTGAACGATACACCTCCTCAACAACATATGGTCCTTCCCACTTCGAGAGTAATTTCCCTGCAAAGAATCTGAGACGAGACCGATACAATAGAACTTGATCTCCAACATTAAATTCTCTTTTAATGATCCTTCTATCATGCCACTTCTTAACTTTTTCTTTAAAGAGTTTAGCATTTTCATAAGCTTCACTTCTCCATTCATCTAGAGAACTTAATTGCAGCAACCTTTTATTACCGGCTAATTTAGGATCTTTATTTAGTTCTCTAACAGCCCAATAAGCTTTGTGCTCTAGTTCTAAAGGTAAATGACAAGCTTTTCCATAAACCATTTTATAAGGTGACATTCCCATAGGATTTTTATAAGCAGTTCTATAAGCCCATAGTGCTTCTTTCAATTTGCTAGCCCAATTCTTTCTAGATTTATTAACAGTCTTACCCAAGATAGCTTTAATCTCTCTATTTGATAATTCTACTTGACCACTAGTTTGAGGGTGATAAGCAGAAGCAATTCTATGATTAATACCATACTTAGCAAGAGTTTTTCTAAAACCTCCATGAATAAAATGAGAACATCCATCAGTCATAATATATCTAGGTACTCCAAATCTAGGAAATATAACATCTACAAGCATTTTTATAGAGGTCTCACCATCAGCACTTTTTGTAGGTATAGCTTCTACCCATTTAGTAACATAATCAACAGCGACAAGTATATGAGTGTTACCTCTGAAGAAGGGAAAGGACCCATGAAGTCGAATCCCCAACAATCGAATGGTTCAATAACAAGAGTATAATTCATAGGCATTTCATTGCGTCTGGAGATATTACCAACTCTTTGACATTCATCACAAGATAAAATAAATTTCCTTGCATCTTTGAAGAGTGTTGGCCAATAAAAACCTGATTGTAGAACCTTTTGCGCGGTTCTATCTCCAGCGTGATGTCCTCCATAAACACTACCATGACATTTACTCAATATCTCCTGTTGTTCATATTCAGGAACACATCTTCGCATAATACCATCTACTCCTTCTTTATATAAGTGTGGGTCATCCCAAAAATAATGCCTCAAGTCATAAAAGAATTTCCTCCGTTGCTGAGCTGAAAAGGTTGGAGGCAAATACTTCAAAACAATAAAGTTAGCATAATATGCATACCAAGGGCTCTCTCGCGAGCTCACCTTTATTACAGCCAATTGTTCATTTGGAAAACTATCATTAACAGGAACAGGATCATAAGCAATATTTTCCAATCTAGACAAATTATCAGCAACAGGATTATCAGCACCTTTCCTATCTATAATATGTAAATCAAATTCTTGCAACAGAAGTACCCATCTAATAAGCCTTGGCTTAGCATCTTTCTTTGTCATAAGGTATCTAATTGCAGCATGATCAGTATGAATTGTGACTTTCGAATCAACAATATAGGGTCTAAACTTATCACAAGCAAAGACTACAGCTAACAATTCCTTTTCAGTTGTAGCATAATTTCTTTGAGCAGCATCAAGAGTCTTACTAGCATAATGTATAACATTTAATTTTTTATCTACCCGCTGTCCAAGAACAGCGCCTACAGCAAAATCACTAGCATCACACATAATTTCAAAAGGCAAATTCCAATCAGGAGGTTCGACTACAGGAGCAGTTGTTAAGGCTTTCTTTAGAGTTTCAAAAGCTTCCTTACAATCATCATCAAAAACAAAAGGTACATCTTTTTGAAGAAGATTAGTAAGAGGCTTTGAAATTTTAGAGAAATCTTTAATAAATCTCCTATAAAACCCAGCATGACCAAGAACACTACGAATACCTTTAACATCCCTCGGATAGGGCATCTTCTCAATTGCTTCAACTTTAGCTCTATCAACTTCAATACCTCTCTCGGAAATTTTATGTCCCAATACAATTCCTTCATTAACCATAAAGTGGCATTTCTCCCAATTAAGAACAAGGTTAGTTTCTTCACATCTCTGCAAAACTTTATCGAGGTTTCGCAAGCAATTATCAAAAGAATTCCCATAGACAGAAAAATCATCCATGAACACCTCTACAATACTTTCGCAAAAACCATGAAAAATAGCAGACATGCATCTTTGAAAAGTAGCAGGAGCATTACATAAACCAAAAGGCATACGCCTATAAGCATAAGTTCCATAAGGACAAGTAAACGTGGTTTTCTCTTGATCTTTAGCTTTAACAGCAATTTGTGAAAACCCAGAATAACCATCAAGAAAGCAAAAATGAGTATTTTTAGATAACCTTTCTAGCATTTGATCAATAAAGGGTAAAGGGTAATGATCTTTCTTAGTAACTTTATTAACTTTTCGAAAATCAATGCACATTCTATAACCTACAACTATTCTTTGAGGAATAAGCTCATCATTATCATTAGGCACAACAGTCATTCCTCCTTTCTTAGGAACACAATGCACAGGACTAACCCATCTACTATCAGCAATAGGATATATAATACCGGCTTCAAGGAGTTTTAATACCTCGTTCCTTACCACCTCTTTCATCTTCGGAATTAGACGACGTTGATGTTTGATACGTCTCCAACGTATCGATAATTTCTTATGTTCCATGCTACTTTATTGATGATACCTACATGTTTTATGCACATTATATGTCATATTTATGCATTTTGGAACTAACCTATTAACAAGATGCCGAAGAGCCAGTTGCTGTTTTTGGTTTCAGAAATCCTAGTAAGGAAATATTCTCGGAATTGGACGAAACTTTCGCCCAGGGTCCTATTTTTGCACGAAGCTTCCAAGACCGAAGAGATAACGAAGTGGGGCCACGAGGCAGCCAGGGGCAGGGCGGCGCGGCCAGGCCCGCCGCGCGGCCCTACCCCCTGGGCACCTCGTGTGGCCCCCGCGTTGCCCTTCCGCCTACTTAAAGTCTCCGTCGCGAAACCCCGACGAGAGCCACGATACGGAAAACCTTCCAGAGACGCCGCCGCGAATCCCATCTCGGGGATTCAGAGATCGCCTCCCGCACCTGCCGGAGGGATTCATCTCCGGAGGACTCTTCATCGCCATGATCGCCTCCGGAGTGATGAGTGAGTAGTTCACCCCTGGACCATGGGTCCATAGCAGTAGCTAGATGGTCGTCTTCTCCTCGTTGTGCTTCATTGTTGGATCTTGTGAGCTGCCTAACATGATCAAGATCATCTATCTGTAATACTATATGTTGTGTTTGTCGGGATCCGATGGATAGAGAATACTATGTTATGGTGATTATCAATCTATTGTTTATGTGTTGTTTATGATCTTGCATGCTCTCCGTTATTAGTAGAGGCTCTCCAAGTTTTTGCTCTTAACTCCAAGAGGGAGTATTTATGCTCGATAGTGGGTTCATGCCTTCATTGACACCTGGGATCGTGACAGTAGGTTCTAAGGTTGTGTTGTGCGGTTGCCACTAGGGATAAAACATTGATGCTATGTCTAAGGATGTAGTTGTTGATTACATTACGCACCATACTTAATGCAATTGTCTGTTGCTTAGCAACTTAATACTGAATGGGGTTCGGATGATAACCTGAAGGTGGACTTTTTAGGCATAGATGCAGTTGGATGGCGGTCTATGTACTTTGTCGTAATTCCCAATTAAATCTCACTATATTTATCATATCATGTATATGCATTGTTATGCCCTTCTCTATTTGTCAATTGCCCGACTGTAATTTGTTCACCCAACATGCTTTTATCTTATGGGAGAGACACCTCTAGTGAACTGTGGACCCCGGTCCTATTCTTTACATAGCATACAATCTACTGCAATTGTGTTTTACTGTTTTCTTTGCAAACATCTTCCACTCGATACGTTTAATCCTTTGTTACAGCAAGCCGGTGAGATTGACAACCTCACTGTTTTCGTTGGGGCAAAGTACTTTGGTTTTGTTGTGCAGATTCCACGTTGGCCGGGAATCGGTTTGCGCCGCATCACATTTCGCGACCATCAACCTTCAACGTGCTTCTTGGCTCCTCCTGGTTCGATTAAACCTTGGTTTCTTTCTGAGGGAAAACTTGCCACTGTGCGCATCATACCTTCCTCTTGGGGTTCCCAACGGACGTGTACATTTACGCGCATCAAGCCTGTTTTCTGTTGTCGGGGAGATCAAGACACGCTGCAAGGGGAGTCTTCACTTCTCAATCTCTTTACTTTGTTTTTGTCTTGCTTTATTTTATTTACTACTTTGTTTGCTGCACTAAATCAAAACACAAAAAAATTAGTTGCTAGTTTTACTTTATTTACTGTCTTGCTCTCTATATCAAAAACACACAAAAAATTAGTTACTTGCATTTACTTTATTTCGTTTGTTTTATTTACCGTTGCTAAAATGAATACCCCTGAAAATACTAAGTTGTGTGACTTCACAAATGCAAATAATAATGATTTCCTATGCACACCTATTGCTCCACCTGCTACTACAGCAGAATTCTTTGAAATTAAACCTGCTTTACTAAATCTTGTCATGAGAGATCAATTTTCTGGTGTTAGTTCTGATGATGCTGCTGCCCATCTCAATAATTTTGTTGAACTTTGTGAAATGCAAAAGTATAAAGATGTAGATGGTGATATTATTAAATTGAAAGTGTTTCCTTTCTCATTAAGAGGAAGAGCTAAAGATTGGTTGCTATCTTTGCCTAAGAATAGTATTGATTCATGGACTAAATGCAAGGATGCTTTTATTGGTAGATATTATCCTCCCGCTAAAATTATATCTTTGAGAAGTAGCATAATGAATTTTAAACAATTAGATACTGAACATGTTGCTCAAGCATGGGAGAGAATGAAAACCTTGGTAAAGAATTGCCCAACCCATGGACTGACTACTTGGATGATCATCCAAACCTTCTATGCAGGACTAAATTTTTCTTCGCGGAATTTATTGGATTCAGCTGCTGGAGGTACCTTTATGTCCATCACATTGGGGGCGGCTACAAAACTTCTTGATGATATGATGATAAATTACTCTGAATGGCACACGGAAAGAGCTCCACAAGGTAAGAAGGTAAATTCTGTTGAAGAAACCTCTTCCTTGAGTGATAAGATTGATGTGATTATGTCTATGCTTGTGAATGGTAGATCTAATGTTGATCCAAATAATGTTCCTTTAGCTTCATTGGTTGCTCAAGAAGAAAATGTTGATGTGAATTTCATTAAAAATAATAATTTCAACAACAATGCTTATAGGAACAACTCTGGTAATAACTATAGGCCATATCCTTCTGCTAATGGTAATGGTTATGGTAATTCTTATGGGAATTCTTACAACAATAATAGGAATGTACCCTCTGGTCTTGAAGCTATTCTTAAAGAATTTATTAGTACACAAACTGCTTTTAACAAATCTGTTGAGGAAAAGCTTGATAAAATTGATACTATTGCTTCTAGAGTTGATAGACTTGCCTCTGATGTTAATCTTTTAAAATTGAAAGTTATGCCCAATAATGATATTGATAATAAGATTACTACTACAGCAAATGCCATCCAAGTTAGAATTAATGAGAATATAAGATTAATGGCTGAACTGCGTGCTAGGTGGGATAGAGAAGAAAATGAAAAACTAGCTAAAGAGAATAATGTAGCTAAAGTTTGGACTATTACCACCACTAGTAATGCTAATTCTTCACATGTTGCTGCACCTCCTACTATCAATGGTAAAATAATTGGTGTTGGCAATGTTTCTACTCCTAGTGCAAAGCGAACAAAACTGCCTGAAATTGCTAAAACTGCTGAAACTGCTTGTGATAAAACTGCTGAAATTTTTTCCAACCTTGGGGACAATGATCCCATTGCTGTAGCTCATAATGATTTAGATTTTGATGATTGCCACATCTCTGAAGTTATAAAGTTCTTACAAAAACTTGCTAAAAGTCCTAATGCTAGTGCTATAAATTTAGCCTTTACAAAACATATTACAAATGCTCTCATAAAAGCTAGAGAAGAGAAACTAAAACTTGAAACTTCTATTCCTAGAAAGTTAGAAGATGGTTGGGAGCCCATCATTAAAATGAAATTCAATGACTTTGAATGTAATGCTTTATGTGATCTTGGTGCAAGTATTTCTGTTATGCCTAAAAAGATTTATGATATGCTTGACTTGCCACCATTGAAGAATTGTTATTTGGATGTTAATCTTGCCGATAATGTTAAAAAGAAACCTTTGGGGAGGATTGATAATGTGCATATTACGGTTAACAATAACCTTGTCCCCGTTGATTTTGTTGTCTTGGATATCGAATGCAATGCATCTTGTCCTATTGTGTTGGGAAGACCTTTTCTTCGAACCGTTGGTGCTGTTATTGATATGAGGGAAGGTAATATTAAATATCAATTTCCTCTCAAAAAAGGTATGGAACACTTCCCTAGAAAGAGAATGAAGTTGCCTTTTGATTCTATTATTAGAACAAGTTATGATGTTGATGCTTCATCTCTCGATGTTACTTGATTTGCACTTTCTGCGCCTAGCTGAAAGGCGTTAAAGAAAAGCGCTTATGGGAGACAACCCATGTTTTTACCTACAGCAATTTTTTGTTTTGTTGAGTCTTGGAAGTTGTTTACTACTGTAGCAACCTCTCCTTATCATGTTTTTGTGCCAAGTAAAGTTTCTATGCCAAAGTTGATGTTATATTTGGGATCGCTGCGCAGAAACAGCATTGCTGTCTGTCACGAATCTGGGCACAGTTCTCTGTAGAAAATTCGAAAAAATCTGCCAATTTACGAGCGTGATCCTCAGATATGTACGCAACTTTCATTAGTTTTGAGTTTTTCCATTTGAGCAAGTCTGGTGCCAGCTTTAAATTCGTCTTTACGGACTGTTCTGTTTTTGACAGATTCTGCCTTTTATTTCGCATTGCCTCTTTTGCTATGTTGGATTTATTTCTTTGATCCATTAATGTCCAGTAGCATTATGCAATGTCCAGAAGTGAAAATAATGATTGTGTCACCTCTGAATGAGTGAATTATTAATTGCGCACTAACCCTCTAATGAGTTTGCTTGAAGTTTGGTGTGAAGGAAGTTTTCAAGGGTCAAGAGAGGAGTATGATATACTATGATCAAGAGGAGTGAAAGCTCTAAGCTTGGGGATGCCCCCGTGGTTCACCCCTGCATATTTTAAGAAGACTCAAGCGTCTAAGCTTGGGGATGCCCAAGGCATCCCCTTCTTCATCGACAACATCATCAGGTTCCTCCCCTGAAACTATATTTTTATTCAATCACATCTTGTGTTCTTTACTTGGAGCGTCGGTTTGTTTTTGTTTTTGTTTTTGTTTGAATAAGATGGATCCTAGCATTCACTTTGTGGGAGAGAGACACGCTCCGCTGTTGCATATGGACACATGTGTCCTTAGGCTTTACTCATAATGTTCAAGGCGAAGTTTCTTCTTCGTTAAATTGTTATATGGTTGGAATTGGAAAATGCTACATGTAGTAATTCTAAAATGTCTTGGATAATGTGATACTTGGCAATTGTTGTGCTCATGTTTAAGCTCTTGCATCATATGCTTTGCACCCATTAATGAAGAAATACATAGAGCTTGCTAAAATTTGATTTGCATATTTGGTCTCTCTAAGGTCTAGATAATATCTAGTATTGAGTTTTGAACAACAAGGAAGACGGTGTAGAGTCTTATAATGTTTACAATATGTATTTTATGTGAGTTTTGCTGCACCTGTTCATCCTTGAGTTTGCTTCAAATAACCTTGCTAGCCTAAACCTTGTATCGAGAGGGAATACTTCTCATGCATCCAAAATCCTTGAGCCAACTACTATGCCATTTGTGTCCACCATACCTACCTACTACATGGTATTTCTCCGCCATTCCAAAGTAAATTGCTTGAGTGCTACCTTTAAAATTCCATCATTCACCTTTGCAATATATATCTCATGGGACAAAATAGCCTTAAAAACTATCGTAGTATTGAATATGTACTTATGCACTTTATCTTTTATTAAGTTGCTTGTTGTGCGATAACCATGCTTCTGGGGAACGCCATCAACTATTGTTGAATATCATGTGAGTTGCTATGCATGTCCGTCTTGTCTGAAGGATCTATCATTTTAGTGGTTGGAGCATGCAAAATTGTTAGAGAAGAACATTGGGCCGCTAACTAAAGCCATGAATCATGGTGGAAGTTTCAGTTTTGGACATATATCCTCAATCTCATATGAGAATAATAATCATTGCTACATGCTTATGCATTTAAGAGGAGTCCATTATCTGTTGTCCATGTTGTCCCGGTATGGATGTCTAAGTTGAGAATAATCAAAAGCGAGAAATCCAAAATGCGAGCTTTCTCCTTAGACCTTTGTACAGGCGGCATGGAGGTACCCCTTTGTGACACTTGGTTGAAACATGGCATGCGAAGATCCGGTAGTCCAAGCTAAGTAGGACGAGGTGCGGGCACTATTAGTATACTATGCATGAGGCTTGCAACTTGTAAGATATAATTTACATAACTCATATGCTTTATTACTACCGTTGACAAAATTGTTTCATGTTTTCAAAATAAAAGCTCTAGCACAAATACAGCAATCGATGCTTTCCTCTTGAAGGACCATTCTTTTACTTTTATTGTTGAGTCAGTTTACCTATCTCCTTCCACTTCAAGAAGCAAACACTTGTGTGAACTGTGCATTGATTCCTACATACTTGCATATTGCACTTATTATACTACTTTATGTTGACAATATCCATGAGATATACATGTTATAAGTTGAAAGCAACTGCTGAAACTTAATCTTCCTTTGTGTTGCTTCAACACCTTTACTTTGATTTATTGCTTTATGAGTTAACTCTTATGCAAGACTTATTGATGCTTGTCTTGAAGTACTATTCATGAAAAGTCTTTGCTTTATGATTCAGTTGTTTACTCATGTCATTACCTTTGTTTTGATCGCTGCATTCATTACATATGTTTACAAATAGTATGATCAAGATTATGATGGCATGTCACTTCAGAAATTATCTTTGTTATCGTTTTACCTGCTCGGGACGAGCAGAACTAAGCTTGGGGATGCTGATATGTCTACAACGTATCGATAATTTCTTATGTTCCATGCTACTTTATTGATGATACCTACATGTTTTATGCACATTATATGTCATATTTATGCATTTTCTGGAACTAACCTATTAACAAGATGCCGAAGAGCCAGTTGCTGTTTTTTTTTGGTTTCAGAAATCCTAGTAAGAAATATTCTCGAATTGGACGAAACTTTCGCCCAGGGTCCTATTTTTGCACGAAGCTTCCAGAAGACCAAAGAGATAACGAAGTGGCACGAGGCAGCCAGGCTAGGGCAGCGGCCCAGGCCCCGGCCGCGCGGCCTACCCCCGGGCACCTCGTGTGGCCCCGTTGCCCTTCCGTCTACTTAAAGTCTCCGTCGCGAAACCCCCGATCGAGAGCCACGATACGGAAAACCTTCCAGAGACGCCGCCGCGAATCCCATCTCGGGGGATTCAGGAGATCGCCTCCGGCACCCTGCCGGAGAGGATTCATCTCCGGAGGACTCTTCATCGCCATGATCGCCTCCGGAGTGATGAGTGAGTAGTTCACCCCTGGACCATGGGTCCATAGCAGTAGCTAGATGGTCGTCTTCTCCTCGTTGTGCTTCATTGTTGGATCTTGTGAGCTGCCTAACATGATCAAGATCATCTATCTGTAATACTATATGTTGTGTTTGTCGGGATCCGATGGATAGAGAATACTATGTTATGGTGATTATCAATCTATTGTTTATGTGTTGTTTATGATCTTGCATGCTCTCCGTTATTAGTAGAGGCTCTGGCCAAGTTTTTGCTCTTAACTCCAAGAGGGAGTATTTATGCTCGATAGTGGGTTCATGCCTTCATTGACACTGGGATCGTGACAGTAGGTTCTAAGGTTGTGTTGTGTTGTTGCCACTAGGGATAAAACATTGATGCTATGTCTAAGGATGTAGTTGTTGATTACATTACGCACCATACTTAATGCAATTGTCTGTTGCTTAGCAACTTAATACTGAATGGGGTTCGGATGATAACCTGAAGGTGGACTTTTTAGGCATAGATGCAGTTGGATGGCGGTCTATGTACTTTGTCGTAATGCCCAATTAAATCTCACTATATTTATCATATCATGTATATGCATTGTTATGCCCTTCTCTATTTGTCAATTGCCCGACTGTAATTTGTTCACCCAACATGCTTTTATCTTATGGGAGAGACACCTCTAGTGAACTGTGGACCCCGGTCCTATTCTTTACATAGCATACAATCTACTGCAATTGTGTTTTACTGTTTTCTTTGCAAACATCTTCCACTCGATACGTTTAATCCTTTGTTACAGCAAGCCGGTGAGATTGACAACCTCACTGTTTCGTTGGGGCAAAGTACTTTGTTTTGCAGATTCCACGTTGGCGCAGGAATCCCTGGTGTTGCGCCGCATCACATTTCGCGACCATCAACCTTCAACGTGCTTCTTGGCTCCTCCTGGTTCGATTAAACCTTGGTTTCTTTCTGAGGGAAAACTTGCCACCGTGCGCATCATACCTTCCTCTTGGGGTTCCCATCTTCGGAATTAGACGACGTTGATGTTCAACAACAGGCTTTGCATCTTCTTCCATATTAATAGCATGTTGGCAAATAGAAGGAGAAATCCCTTTCAAATCATCAAGAGTATAGCCAATAGCTCCTCGGTGTTTCTTCAATATTTCCAATAACCTTTCTTCCTCAATCTCTGAAAGCTTAGAACTAATAATAACAGGATATATTTTCTTATCATCAATATGAGCATATTTAAGATTATCAGGTAAAGGCTTTAAATCAAAAACAGGATCTTCCTTTGGTGGCGGTGTTGTACCCAAATCTTCCACCGGTAAATCATGCTTGAGAATAGGTTGGCGAAGAAAAATTTCCTCAAGCTCATCTCTTTCTTTCCTAAAAGCTTCACTTTCACTATTCTCCAAATGTTGCTGCAAAGGATTATTAGGAACAAGAACAATAGATGCACACTGCTCCATTTTAAAATCATTACTAGGCAAGTCAGCTTTATAAGGAGTTTTGGTAAATTTAGAAAAGTTAAATTCATAAGGTTCACCAGCAAATCTAGTCAAAATTTTCTCTTTCTTACAATCTATAATAGCTCCACAAGTATTTAGAAAAGGTCTACCAAAAATGATAGGACAATGATCACTAGCAGCAGAACCAAGTACCAAAAAGTCAGCAGGATATTTAATCTTACCACATAGAACTTCCACATCTCGAACAATACCAATTGGAGAAATAGTTTCTCTATTAGCTAGATGAATAACCACATCAATATCTTCAAGTTCACAAGAACCAATTTCGTGCATAATCTCCGTGTAAAGCTCATAAGGTATAGCACTAACACTTGCACCAATATCACATAAACCATAATAGCAATGATCACCAATTCTAATAGATAGCATAGGAACACTAACTTGTTTGGATTTATTAGGATGTGAAACAATATTAGAAGCATCTTCACAGAAAATAATATGACCATCCTCCACATTTTCAGTCACAAGATCTTTAACTATTGCAACAGCAGGTTCAATTTTAATTTGTTCTTCAGGTTCTTTAGGTTTCTTTTCACTTTTATTAACCGCACTAGATATGACAGAGTACTCCTTCATTTTAGCAGGGAAAGGAGTTTTTTCAATATAAGCTTCAGGAATAACATTATCAACAGTTTCAACCACTACACATTTGTTTACAGATGAATCAATTTTATCTTTATATGGTTCATGATACTTATCAAAATTCTTCTTAGGCAGTTCATAATGAGAGGCAAAAGCTTTATAAAGATTTGCAACAACTTGGGAATCAAGACCATATGTAGCACTCATATTACGAAATTTATCAGTATCCATAAAAGCTTCAATGCATTTATAATCATAAATTATACCTGATTCTCTATCTTTGTCGTTCTCCCATCCTTCAGTATTTTCTTGGATCCGATCAAGAAGGTCTCTTTTAAACTCTTCATTCTTGCGTGTAAATGATCCAGAACAAGAAGTATCCAGCAAGGTCTTGTCTTGAAAAGAAAGTCTTGCATAGAAATTATCAATAATAACATTACCAGGAAGCTCATGAATGGGGCATTTGAGCATTAAAGACTTCAATCTCCCCCAAGCTTGGGCAATACTCTCTCCATCATGAGGCTAGAAATTATATATGCGGTTCCGATCTTTGTGAATTTCACTTGGAGGATAAAATTTGGAATAAAATAAAGGCACAATGTCCTCCCAATCAATAGAATCACCATTCTTCAGCAATTTATACCAGTGCGCCGCTTTACCAGACAGCGATATAGTGAATAGTTTCTTCCTAACTTCATTCATAGAAATACCTGCACATTTGAATAACCCGCATAATTCATGCAAAAACAGTAAATGATCACCAGGATGGACAGTTCCATCCCCTTCATAGCGGTTATCCATAACACGTTCAATAATTTTCATAGGTATTTTATATGGTACTACTTCCTCACCTGGCGCTTCATCCACTACCGTTGCAGTAGTAGTAGATTTCCCAAATAGAAATTGAAGAGAAGATCTCTCCATAATGATTTATAGCAGCAGGCAGAAATAAAATCAGCACAAACAGTAAAGGTTTTCCTTACCAATTCCGCTTACCAATAGCGCTTCACTCCCCGGCAACGGCGCCAGAAAATAGTCTTGATGACCCACAAGTATAGGGGTGTATCGTAGTATCTTCGATAAGTAAGAATGTCGATCCCAACGAGGAGCAGAAGGTGTTGGCAGCAGTTTCGATGAAGGATTCTCTGTAAATGCTCACAAACAAGTATTCAAGGAGTTTTGATGTAACAGATGAATAAAGTACGAGTAAGTAAAATGCGAGAGAAATAATTGCAGCGAGTGGCCCAATCCTTTTTAGCACAAAGGACAAGCCGGTTTGTTTACTTATAATGACCAAGCGTTCTTGAGGACACACGGGGATTTTAGTCTAGTACTTTCGCTTCATGTGGCTAAATAATCTTCATTGTTTTGATAAGTGTTGTGTGGGTGAACCTATGCTAATGCACCGCCCTTCCTAGGACTAATACATACTTGTGATTATACCCCTTGCAAGCATCCGCAACTACAAGAAAGTAATTAAGATAAATCTAACCACAGCCTTAAACTCTGAGATCCTGCGATCCCTCCTGCATCGATATACTAACGGGGGCTCAGGTTTCTGTCACTCCGGCAACCCCGCAATTAGCAACCGAATACAAGATGCACTCCCCTAGGCCCATAAATGGTGAAGTGTCGTGTAGTCGACGTTCACACGACACCACTAGAAGAATGACACCACAACTTAAATATCATAACATTGAATATTACTCAACCATAGTTCACTACTAGCATTTAGACTTCACCCATGTCCTCAAGAACTAAACGAACTACTCACGAGACATCATATGGAATACAATCAGAGGTGATATGATGATGAATAACAATCTGAACATAAACCTTGGTTCAATGGTTTCACTCAATAGCATCTACAACAAGTATAGAATAACACCGGGAGAGTTTCCCCTATCAAACAATCAAGATTTAACCCGAATTGTTACAGCGGTGACGAGGTGCAGCGGTGGTGATGGCGGTGTAGATGGTGGAGATGATGATGATGATGATGGAGATGATGTCCCGCTCGATGACGATGGCGATGGCGTCGATTTCCCCCTCCGGGAGGGAATTTCCCCGGCGGATTCCTGCCCGCCGGAGAGCTCTTTTCTCTCTGGTGCTCTCCGCCCCGCAGAGGCGGCTGTAACCCTTCGTGAGGTCCTCTCTGTGGCTTAGGTTTTCGGGACGAAGGAGTACGCGAAGAAAAGGAGGCGAAAGGGGCTGTGGGGCCCCCAGAGCACAGGGTGGCGCGGCCAGGCCATGGGCCGCGCCGCCCTATGGTCTGGGCCCACAGTGGCTCCTCTCTTCTTCCCCTTCTGGCTCCCTCCGTCATCTGGAAAAATAGGAATTTACGTGAAATTCCCTTCCACAGTTGATCTTCCGAAATATTGCGTTCTGACGGTGCTTTTTCCAGCAGAATCCTGGCTCCGGTGCTTGATCCTCCAATAATGATGAAACATGCAAAATAGATGAAATAACATAAGTATTGTGTCCCAATATGAAATATATCAATGAATAACAGCAAATTATGATACAAAATAGTGATGCAAATTGGACGTATCAGTGAGGCAGATCACCGGAAGAAGCATGCCTACCGTCATGGTCCTAATATATTTTGTATGGTCAAGGATCTAGAAGAATCTTGGAAATGGGTCCCGCATGTCAAATGACTCTATGACTATAAAACTTTCTTTTCTTGAATTATTTTTGGCTCCTGATATTTTTTCACTTGCCTTTTTCTTCCGATCTCGATGCCACGTTTGAAACGTTGAGGAACATGCAGCTCATGGGACCCGCATGTCATCCTCTATGTACTATAAAAGTTCATTTTCTTGGTTTTTTTCTTCCTCTGATTTTTGGCAATTTCTTTTTCTTTTGATCCCCTGCCGCCTCTCAAACGCTGATACCGCTGCTGCTAAATGGGACCCGCATGTCATCCTCCATGTACTATAAAACTTCCTTTTCTTGAATTATTTTTGGCTCCTCATATTTGGTCACTTGCCTTTTTCTTTCGATCTCATGCCAAGTTTGAAACGTTGAGGAACCTGCTGGCTCATGGGACCCGCATGTCATCCTCTATGTACTATAAAAGTTTATTTTCTTTATTTTTTGGCTATTTCCTTTTTCTTTTGATCCCCTGCCGCCTTGGAAACGTTGGGTAAGCTGCTGACTCATGGGACCCGCATGTCATCCTCTATGTACAATCAACTTTCTTTTTCTTTTGATCTCAAGCCGCATTTGAAACGTTGAGACCGCTGCTGCTAAATGGGACCCGCATGTCATCCTCTATGTACAATAAAGTTTTTTCTTGGATTATCTTTGGCTCCTGATATTTTGGCACTTGCCTTTTTCTTTCGATCTCATGCCGCCTTTGAAACGTTGACTAAGCTGCTGGCTCATGGGTCCCGCATGTCATCCTCTACGACAATAAAAGTTTTCTTTCTTGGAGTTATTTTGACCCCTAATTTCTGGCTATTTGCCTTTTTCTTTTGATCTCCTGCCCCCTCTGAAACGATGAGGACGCTGTTGGGAGGTCGGTCCCACATGTCATCCTCTATGAACAATAAAAGTTTCCTTTGATTGATTTATTTTGAACCCCTAATCAATTTCTGGATATTTCCTTTTTTTCTTTTGATCCCCTGCCGCCTTGAAATCGCTGAGGATGCTGCTGCCTCATGGGTCCCGCATGTCATCCTCTCAGAACGGTAAATGTTTCTTTTCTTGGATTTTGTTTACCAAACGATTTTTGGCTTATTTTTTCTTTCGATCTCCTGCAGCCTTTAAAACGTTGAGGACGCTGCTGGCTCACGGGTCCCACATGTCAGCCTCTATGAACAATAAACGCTGAGGATGCTGCTGCCTCATGGGTCCCGCATGTCATCCTCTTAGAACGAAAATGTTTCTTTTCTTGGATTTTTTACCAACAGATTTTTGGTTTATTTTTTCTTTCCATCCCCTGCCGCCTTTAAAACGTTGACGACGCTGCTGGCTCATGGGTCCCCGATGTCAGCCTCCCCGTAGAACAAACATGTGATATCTTGATTATTTTGCAGACAATAAACAGTGTATTGCGCTCTGAGCTATTTCAAACGGATAAATTAAATCTTTATTTTTACATAAACAAACTTATATGTTGAATCTCCTTGTTTTTTTGTTTTTGCGAAGCATAGGACTTTCCTGTTTTGTTTAGAAAATTCCGAACTTTCCTGTTTTGGAGTGGGCTGAAATTGTACGAGTCAAAAGGCCAAGCAGGATAGTTCGAAGGCCCAGATGTCCAGATGCAGCCCAATTGAAATCTTTCTTCTTGGATTTTTTTTCACCCCCTGATTTCTGGCTACTTCATTTTTCTTTTGGTCCTGTGCCGCCTTGGAAACATTGAGACCGCTGCTGCAAAACGGGACCCGCATATCATCCTCTATGTACTATAAAACTTTCTTTTCTTGAATTATTTTTGGCTCCTGATATTTGGTCAATTGCCTTTCTCTTTCGATCCCGTGCAGCCTCTCAAACGGTGATACCGCTGCTGCTAAATGGGACCCGCATGTCATCCTCTATGTACAATCAAGTTTCTTTTCTTGAATTATTTTTGGCTCCTGATATTTGGTCACTTACCTTTTTTTTCGATCTCATGCCACGTTTGAAACGTTGAGGAACCTGCTGACTCATGGGACCCGCATGTCATCCTCTATGTGCTATAAAAGTTTATTTTCTTGGATTTTTTTTCACCCTCTGATTTTTGGCTATTTCCTTTTTCTTTTGATCCCCTGCCGCCTTGGAAACGTTGGGTAAGCTGCTGACTCATGGGACCCGCATGTCATCCTCTATGTACAATCAAGTTTCTTTTCTTGAATTATTTTTGGCTCCTGATATTTGGTCACTTGCCTTTTTGTTTCGATCTCATGCCACGTTTGAAACGTTGAGGAACCTGCTGGCTCATGGGACCCGCATGTCATCCTCTATGTGCTATAAAAGTTTATTTTCTTGGATTTTTTTTCACCCTCTGATTTTGGCTATTTCCTTTTTCTTTTGATCCCCTGCCGCCTTGGAAACGTTGAGTAAGCTGCTGACTCAATGGACCCGCATGTCATCCTCTATGTACAATCAAGTTTCTTTTCTTGAATTATTTTTGGCTCCTGATATTTGGTCACTTGCCTTTTTGTTTCGATCTCATGCCACGTTTGAAACGTTGAGGAACCTGCTGGCTCATGGGACCCGCATGTCATCCTCTATGTGCTATAAAAGTTTATTTTCTTTGTTTTTTTTCACCCTCTGATTTTTGGCTATTTCCTTTTTCTTTTGATCCCCTGCCGCCTTGGAAACGTTGGGTAAGCTGCTGACTCATGGGATCCGCATGTCATCCTCTATGTACAATCAACTTTCTTTTTCTTTTGATCTCAAGACGCATTTGAAACGTTAAGACCGCTGCTAAATGGGACCCGCATGTCATCCTCTATGTACAATAAAGTTTCTTTTCTTGGATTATCTTTGGATCCTGATATTTGGTCACTTGCCTATTTCTTTCGATCTCATGCCACGTTTGAAACGTTGAGGAACCTGCTGGCTCATGGGACCCGCATGTCATCCTCTATGTACTACAAAAGTTCATTTTCTTGGGTTTTTTTCACCCTCTGATTTTTGGCTATTTCCTATTTCTTTTGATCCCCTGCGGCCTTTGAAAGTTGAGGACTCTGCTGCCTCATAGGTCCCACATGTCAGCCTGTATGAACGATAAAGCTTTCCTTTCTTGGAGTTTTTTTACCCCCTAATTTCTGGCTACTTTCTTTTTCTTTTGATCTCAAGCCGCATTTGAAACGTTGGGACAGCTGCTGCAAAATGGGACCCGCATGTCATCCTCTATGTACAATAAAATTTTCTTTTCTTGGATTATGTTTCACCCTCTGATTTTTGGTCACTTGCCTTTTTCTTTCGATCTCATGCCGCCTTTGAAAACGTTGAGGAACCTGCTGGCTCATGGGACCCGCATGTCATCCTCTATGTACTATAAAATTTCTTTTCTTGGATTTTTTTCACCCTCTGATTTTTGGCTATTTCTTTTTTCTTTTGCCGCCTTGGAAACGTTGACTAATCTGCTGCTCATGGGACCCGCATGTCATCCTCTATGTCCATCAACTTTCTTTTCTTGGAGTTTTTTTACCCCCTAATTTCTGGCTACTTTCTTTTTCTTTTGATCTCAAGCCGCATTTGAAACGTTGGGACCGCTGCTGCAAAATGGGACCCGCATGCAATTCTCCATGTACAATAAAAGTTTCTTTTCTTGGATTATTTTTCACCCTCATTTTTGGTCACTTGCCTTTTTCTTTTGATCCCCTACCGCCTTGGAAACGTTGAGTAAGCTGCTGACTCGTGGGACCCGCATGTCATCCTCTATGTACAATCAACTTTTTTTTCTTTTGATCTCAAGCCGCATTTGAAACGTTGAGACCGCTGCTGCTAAATGGGACCCGCATGTCATCCTCTATGCACAATAAAGTTTCTTTTCTTGGATTATCTTTGGCTCCTGATATTTTGTCACTTGCCTTTTGCTTTCGATCTCATGCCGCCTTTGAAACGTTGAGTAAGCTGCTGGCTCATGGGTCCCGCATGTCATCATCTACGAACAATAAAAGTTTCCTATCTTCGAATTATTTTTACCCCTAATTTTTGGCTACTTCCTTTTTTCTTTTGATCACCTGCAGCCTTTGAAACTTAGAGGATTCTGCTGGCTCATGGGTCCCACATGTCAGCCTCTATGAACAATAAACCTTTCCTTTCTTGGAGTTATTTTGACCTCTAATTTCTGGCTATTTCGCCTTTTTTAAAATCCTGTGTCGCCTTGGAAACGTTGAGAATGCTGCTGCCTCATGGGTCCCGCATGTCATCCTCTCAAAACGATAAATGTTTCTTTTTTTTTGGATTTTTTTACCAACTGATTTTTTTCCGATCCTCTGCCGTCTTTAAAAACGTTGACGACGCTGCTAATACAAGCTCTTTCGCTCCAAGATCTTGCAAGTTAATAGAATAAATCATGGAATTATTAGGATATGTTTTAAATTTCAAATCCACTTTATGAATTTTTAAAAATACCGTGATCCGTGTGGGTATGGAGCGATCAAGGATTTTCATATTGGCCATGAGCAGTTTCAAAAATTGCAACCGGATAATTCTAAATAAATAAAAACAACTTTTATGCAGAATCTCCGTGTTTTTGTTTTTTGCCATCATAGGATCTATGGTTCATTAGAAAAGGGCCGAAATTGCATGAGCAGAAAAGCCCATTTCTAGTTATTGGGCTTCAACAGCCTGAGCAAGTAGGCCTATAGCAAATACCATGTAGATGGCCGTTGAAACCCAAAAGTATTTGTTGCCTAGACTTGACATGAACCTTGCTATGCACACGACAATTTCAGTCCGATCCGTGTACGCAACACAAGATCAAACCCAACGTGTGAGGAAGCAGGTGGCAGCACACCTCCAGATGCTCAATCGTACACATATCATATAGGAGTTGTCGTATGTACATTAGTTCCGTATTGACATGTTTGTTTCTTTGGTTAACATGTGGGGTCCGCACAGTCACCTAGGTCGCACATCAACTTCTTTGCTCATAGTTGATGCATGTTTAGTGGCCTGCAGCAAGAATCGCTGCCCCCAGGGATGTACTTTACCCTTTAGCGGCGAAAAAATAGGAATGGTCCTCTCATGACTATGATCAACAAGAGGTGGCTATATTATAAAGGACGTACACACATTGTAATTATAGTGCTGAAATAAAGTCAATCCTAAAACAGCCATGCATGGGTTATAATATGAAGGCAACACGAAATACAAAAGCAGGGCAGTGTTCAAATAAACTGATTCAAACTAGTACATACTAAAAACAGTGTACTACTTCTCAACACTTCAAGCATAATAAAAAAGTGTGTCAGTGTTTTTTTAAAGGTAACACCGAACGGGCAATGTTTAAAGCAGGCTTAAACCACATAGCCGCTTGTCGGACACTACCCCAACTAACTCTGGGAAGGCTGATAACTCCCACAGTCTCACCTTCATCTGGCTGGAGGTTGCAGCGCAAAATTTTAGGGTATTGATTATGAAGATACTTCCGGTATGCTGTGTAGACGCAGTTTTTCCTCATGAATGGAACCAATGTGCCATCAGGAGCTTTGGATTCACGCTTCTTCAGGTTGGCAATGATCGGGTAATTGAGTACGTCTCCAACGTATCAATAATTTCTTATGTTCCATGCTACTTTATTGATGATACCTACATGTTTTATGCACATTATATGTCATATTTATGCATTTTCTGAAACTAACCTATTAACAAGATGCCGAAGAGCTTGCTGTTTTTGGTTTCAGAAATCCTAGTAAGGAAATATTCTCGGAATTGGACGAAATGTTCGCCCAGGGTCCTATTTTTGCACGGAGAAGACCGAAGAGATAACGAAGTGGGGCGACGAGGCGCCGCCACCATAGGGCCGGAGGGGGCCCGCGCCGCCCTATGGTGTGGGCCCCTCGTCAGCCCCCGACCTACCCTTCCGCCTACTTAAAGCCTCCGTCGCGAAACCCCCAGTGCCGAGAGCCACGATACGGAAAACCTTCCGAGACGCCGCCGCCGCGAATCCCATCTCGGGGATTCAGAGATCGCCTCCGGCACCCTGCCGGAGAGGGGATTCATCTCCCGGAGGACTCTACACCGCCATGGTCGCCTCCGGAGTGATGAGTGAGTAGTTCACCCGTGACCATGGGTCCATAGCAGTAGCTAGATGGTCGTCTTCTCCTTGTTGTGCTTCATTGTTGGATCTTGTGAGCTGCCTAACATGATCAAGATCATCTATCTGTAATACTATATGTTGTGTTTGTCGGGATCCGATGGATAGAGAATACTATGTTATGGTGATTATCAATCTATTGTTTATGTGTTGTTTATGATCTTGCATGCTCTCCGTTATTAGTAGAGGCTCTGGCCAAGTTTGTACTCTTAACTCCAAGAGGGAGTATTTATGCTCGATAGTGGGTTCATGCCTTCATTGACACCTGGGACAGTGACAGAAAGTTCTAAGGTTGTGATGTGCTGTTGCCACTAGGGATAAAACATTGATTCTATGTCTAAGGATGTAGTTGTCGATTACATTACGCACCATACTTAATGCAATTGTCTGTTGCTTAGCAACTTAATACTGAATGGGGTTCGGATGATAACCTGAAGGTGGACTTTTTAGGCATAGATGCAGTTGGATGGCGGTCTATGTACTTTGTCGTAATGCCCGGATTAAATCTCACTATATTTATCATATCATGTATATGCATTGTTATGCCCTCTCTATTTGTCAATTGCCCGACTGTAATTTGTTTACCCAACATGCTTTTATCTTATGGGAGAGACACCTGTAGTGAACTGTGGACCCCGGTCCTATTCTTTACATAGCATACAATCTACTGCAATTGTGTTTTACTATTTTCTTGCAAACAATCATCTTCCACTCGATACGCTTAATCCTTTGTTACAGCAAGTGAGATTGACAACCTCTCTTTCGTTGGGGCAAAGTACTTTGGTTTTGTTGTGCAGATTCCACGTTGGCGTCCCTGTTGTTGCGCCGCATCACATTTCGCCACCATCAACCTTCAATGTGCTTCTTGGCTCCTCCTGGTTCGATTAAACCTTGGTTTCTTTCTGAGGGAAAACTTGCTACTGTGCGCATCATACCTTCCTCTTGGGGTTCCCAACGAACGTGTGAGTTACACGCCATCAAGCTCTTTTTCTGGCGCCGTTGCCGGGAGATCAAGACACGCTGCAAGGGGAGTCTCCACTTCTCAATCTCTTTACTTTGTTTTTGTCTTGCTTTATTTTATTTACTACTTTGTTTGCTGCACCTAAACAAAACACAAAAAAATTAGTTGCTAGTTTTACTTTATTTACTGTCTTGCTCTCCATATCAAAAACACAAAAAATAGTTACTTGTCTTTACTTTGTTTGCCTAGTTTACTTTTTGCTTATTGCATCATGTTTCCTTTTAATTTTACCACAAAAGACATACCGGTAGGACGTGGGTCCATAGTTGGGAGAAATAATATAGAAGAATTTTTCAATCATGTTAGTATTACTGAAGATTTTGAAGATAGACACTTGGTAGAACTTGCACCTACCTATGAAATTGCTGCTGCTGCTTTAGTTCGCATGTTGGAAACTAAATTTGTTAATCTCAATCCTATAATCCAACACATGTTTCTTACACTTGGTGATATGGAAGAAGGGGAAAAGAAAGATTTTGTTCTAGAAACTCTTCTTAGAGAATTTGGTGGTCTAGCAAGAGAGGCTAGAAAGGTTTTTGCTAAATTTAATATGCTAGGTTCTCATACTAATTTTGTTGGTCTCCTTGAAAAAATGGACATGGATAGAATAAGGTACACTAATAATATTAATGATGGTGGGGAGATCAAAGCACCAATACCATGTAAACTCCTAGCTATGAATGATGCACTAGAAAATAACTATGCTTGGCTTGTTCCTGAAAATTTGTTCGATGAGAGTAGCAAGCCCAAGACTAATGAAAAGGGAGACGCTAAAACTTATGTATCCAATATACTATGCTTAGTTGAGAAAACTCCCAACACCCCTGGTTATGATGTTGATGCTTCTACTCTCGATGTTACTTGATTTGCACTTTCTGCGCCTAGCTGAAAGGCGTTAAAGAAAAGCGCTTATGGGAGACAACCCATGTTTTTACTACAGTACTTTGTTTTATATTTGAGTCTTGGAAGTTGTTTACTACTGTAGCAACCTCTCCTTATCATGTTTTTGTGCCAAATAAAGTTTCTATGTCAAAGTTGATGTTATATTTGGGATCGCTGCGCAGAAACAGCATTGCTGTCTGTCACGAATCTGGGCACAGGCCTCTGTAGAAAATTCTAAAAAAATTGCCAATTTACGAGCGTGATCCTCAGATATGTACGCAACTTTCATTAGTTTTGAGTTTTTCCATTTGAGCAAGTCTGGTGCCAGCTTTAAATTCGTCTTTACGGACTGTTCTGTTTTTGACAGATTCTGCCTTTTATTTCGCATTGCCTCTTTTGCTATGTTGGATTCATTTCTTTGATCCATTAATGTCCAGTAGCTTTATGCAATGTCCAGAAGTGTAAAGAATGATTGTGCCACCTCTGAACATGTGAATTATTAATTGTGCACTAACCCTCTAATGAGTTTGCTTGAAGTTTGGTGTGAAGGAAGTTTTCAAGGGTCAAGAGAGGAGTATGATATACTATGATCAAGAGGAGTGAAAGCTCTAAGCTTGGGGATGCCCCGTGGTTCACCCCTGCATATTTTAAGAAGACTCAAGCGTCTAAGCTTGGGGATGCCCAAGGCATCCCCTTCTTCATCGATAACATCATCAGGTTCCTCCCCTGAAACTATATTTTTATTCAGTCACATCTTGTGTTCTTTACTTGGAGAGTCGGTTTGTTTTTGTTTTTGTTTTGTTTGAATAAAATGGATCCTAGCATTCACTTTGTGGGAGAGAGACACGCTCCGCTGTTGCATATGGACAAATATGTCCTTAGGTTTTACTCATAATGTTCATGGCGAAGTTTCTTCTTCGTTAAATTGTTATATGGTTGGAATCGGGAAACGCTACATGTAGAAATTCTAAAACGTTTTGGATAATGTGATACTTGGCAATTGTTGTGCTCATGTTTAAGCTCTTGCATCATATGCTTTGCACCCATTAGTGAAGAAATACATAGAGCTTGCTAAAATTTGATTTGCATATTTGGTCTCTCTAAGGTCTAGATAATATCTAGTATTGAGTTTTGAACAACAAGGAAGACGGTGTAGAGTCTTATAATATTTACAATATGTCTTTTATGTGAGTTTTGCTGCACCGGTTCATCCTTGAGTTTGCTTCAAATAACCTTGCTAGCCTAAACCTTGTATCGAGAGGGAATACTTCTCATGCATCCAAAATCCTTGAGCCAACCACTATGCCATTTGTGTCCACCATACCTACCTACTACATGGTATTTCTCCGCCATTCCAAAGTAAATTGCTTGAGTGCTACCTTTAAAATTCCATCATTCACCTTTGCAATATATAGCTCATGGGACAAAATAGCCTTAAAACTATCGTAGTATTGAATATGTACTTATGCACTTTATCTTTTATTAAGTTGCTTGTTGTGCGATAACCATGCTTCTGGGGAACGCCATCAACTATTGTTGAATATCATGTGAGTTGCTATGCATGTCCGTCTTGTCTGAAGGATCTATCATTTTAGTGGTTGGAGCATGCAAAATTGTTAGAGAAGAACATTGGGCCGCTAACTAAAGCCATGAATCATGGTTGAAGTTTCAGTTTTGGACATATATCCTCAATCTCATATGAGAATAATAATCATTGCTACATGCTTATGCATTTAAGAGGAGTCCATTATCTGTTGTCCATGTTGTCCCGGTATGGATGTCTAAGTTGAGAATAATCAAAAGCGAGAAATCCAAAATGCGAGCATTCTCCTTAGACCTTTGTACAGGCGGCATGGAGGTACCCCTTTGTGACACTTGGTTGAAACATGGCATGCAAAGATCCGGTAGTCCAAGCTAAGTAGGACGAGGTGCGGACACTATTAGTATACTATGCATGAGGCTTGCAACTTGTAAGATATAATTTACATAACTCATATGCTTTATTACTACCGTTGACAAAATTGTTTCATGTTTTCAAAATAAAAGCTCTAGCACAAATACAGCAATCGATGCTTTCCTCTTTGAAGGACCATTCTTTTACTTTTATTGTTGAGTCAGTTTACCTATCTTCCTCCACCTTAAGAAGCAAACACTTGTGTGAATTGTGCATTGATTCCTACATACTTGCATATTGCACTTGTTATATTACTTTATGTTGACAATATCCATGAGATATACATGTTATAAGTTGAAAGCAACCGCTGAAACTTTATCTTCCTTTGTGTTGCTTCAACACCTTTACTTTGATTTATTGCTTTATGAGTTAACTCTTATGCAAGACTTATTGATGCTTGTCTTGAAGTACTATTCATGAAAAGTCTTTGCTATATGATTCATTTGTTTACTCATGTCATTACTTTTGTTTTGATCGCTGCATTCATTACATATGTTTACAAATAGTATGATCAAGATTATGATGGCATGTCACTTCAGAAATTATCTTTGTTATCGTTTTACCTGCGGACGAGCAGAACTAAGCTTGGGGATGCTGATACGTCTCCAACGTATCGATAATTTCTTATGTTCCATGCTACTTTATTGATGATACCTACATGTTTTATGCACATTATATGTCATATTTATGCATTTTCTGGAACTAACCTATTAACAAGATGCCGAAGAGCCAGTTGATGTTTTCTGCTGTTTTTGGTTTCAGAAATCCTAGTAAGGAAATATTCTCGGAATTGGACGAAATCTTCGCCCAGGGTCCTATTTTTGCACGGAGCTTCCAGAAGACCGAAGAGATAACGAAGTGGGGCGACGAGGCGCCGCCACCATAGGGCCGCGCGGCCGAGGGGGCCCGCGCCGCCCTATGGTGTGGGCCCCTCGTCAGCCCCCTGACCTACCCTTCCGCCTACTTAATGCCTCCGTCGCGAAACCCCCAGTACCGAGAGCCACGATACGGAAAACCTTCCAGAGACGCCGCCGCGAATCCCATCTCGGGGGATTCAGGAGATCGCCTCCGGCACCCTGCCGGAGAGGGGATTCATCTCGGAGGACTCTACACCGCCATGGTCGCCTCCGGAGTGATGAGTGAGTAGTTCACCCTGGACCATGGGTCCATAGCAGTAAGCTAGATGGTCGTCTTCTCCTTGTTGTGCTTCATTGTTGGATCTTGTGAGCTGCCTAACATGATCAAGATCATCTATCTGTAATACTATATGTTGTGTTTGTCGGGATCCGATGGATAGAGAATACTATGTTATGGTGATTATCAATCTATTGTTTATGTGTTGTTTATGATCTTGCATGCTCTCCGTTATTAGTAGAGGCTCTGGCCAAGTTTGTACTCTTAACTCCAAGAGGGAGTATTTATGCTCGATAGTGGGTTCATGCCTTCATTGACACCTGGGACAGTGACAGAAAGTTCTAAGGTTGTGATGTGCTGTTGCCACTAGGGATAAAACATTGATTCTATGTCTAAGGATGTAGTTGTCGATTACATTACGCACCATACTTAATGCAATTGTCTGTTGCTTAGCAACTTAATACTGAATGGGGTTCGGATGATAACCTGAAGGTGGACTTTTTAGGCATAGATGCAGTTGGATGGCGGTCTATGTACTTTGTCGTAATGCCCGGATTAAATCTCACTATATTTATCATATCATGTATATGCATTGTTATGCCCTCTCTATTTGTCAATTGCCCGACTGTAATTTGTTTACCCAACATGCTTTTATCTTATGGGAGAGACACCTCTAGTGAACTGTGGACCCCGGTCCTATTCTTTACATAGCATACAATCTATGCAATTGTGTTTTACTATTTTCTTGCAAACAATCATCTTCCACTCGATACGCTTAATCCTTTGTTACAGCAAGCCGGTGAGATTGACAACCTCACTGTTTCGTTGGGGCAAAGTACTTTGGTTTTGTTGTGCAGATTCCACGTTGGCGCCGGAATCCCTGTTGTTGCGCCGCATCACATTTCGCCACCATCAACCTTCAACGTGCTTCTTGGCTCCTCCTGGTTCGATTAAACCTTGGTTTCTTTCTGAGGGAAAACTTGCCGGATTCACGCTTCTTCAGGTTGGCAATGATCGGGTAATTGAGTCCGAGGAACAGAGAGTGGTCGCCGAGGCTGTTAACCTGCCTCCAATGAAAGTCCCCTGCACGTGCTGCAACGAACAGAGATATGGGATCCTGCTCAAAGACGTAGGTGGCAACAGGAGGATACTGCCGTAGCTGAAGCCCATTAGCAGCATAGGGAATGTCATGAGGTACTTCAGCATTGGCAATCCCAATGTTGTTTACTGTAAGGATGATCATCAATCGCTTGCCATCAGCAGATGGAGCGAGGAACCACGCGTACTGCTGATCATCCACCACCGGTGGCGGGATTACGAACATGGACATCGGGTTTTCTGCAATATTAGAAATGGAGACGAATAGGGTGTTACTGGCAACCATATTCAAACAGCAGCATTGTTCATCGTTCATGCTCACAGTATAAATACGACTATGTAAGCTAAGGACATTGGTCATTCATGTGTTCAAATCGAGTGTCCAATATATCAGTTATACTGCATGCATCCCACGAAACAAGTCTTAACTTCGCCAAAACTAGACACTAGTTAGTGTATACACAGTTATATACTACCTCTGTCCCACCGAAAGTGTCTGAGATTTGTCCAAATTCAGATGTATCTAGACAGTGAAAGCATATAGATACATTCAAATTTTGACAAATATATCATCTTAAGTTTAAGTCCTGTGTTGTAGTTAATTCCCTTTGTCTTAAGTGATCCAACGGTGTATATGATTAGATATTTGTATACAATATAGGAGTACAGACAATCTACCAGTTGGTCCAGTTTTAAACTGAGTATAGAGCTTCAATCATGACCCTTGGAGTGCTAAATCTAACGGTGCACAACAGCAGGATTCTCTGTGAAGAGTGCACATAGCTAACTCTACAATATTTTAGAACCATCACGTGAGCCTTGGGTCTACCCCAAAAAATGACCAAATATCTGAAACCCCTGAAGCATATGAATAACCCCATCAAAGAAATCGCTATTCAGCACTGCTACATGGATCAATGGAAGGTTCTTACGGTCTCAACTCTCAAGGAAACATCAAAGGAAAAGGTAGATAAGAAATGAGTGAGTGTTAGATGTACACATATTTTTAATTTTTTATTTGTTCCCTTCGTTTGCCGACTGATGGGAAGAAACATCATTTTTTGTAGGACCACTCTTGTTTTCGTATTTTATATATGCATTGTTGGCAATATTTTCTTTCGAAAACCATGAATATAGCTCGAGCTACATGTAGCATGGTTTTTGAAAATTTTGAGAGCTGCATTTTGAAGTTCCAAAGAAAACGGAGATTAAATACGGGTGTCAACAATGTTGTGTTCTACCAACATTCAAATGTCCAAATCAAAATATCTTATATTTAAGGTTTTGCAACAACAACAAAATCTGACATATATTTTCCAACATTTTGTAACTTCAAAATCTATCAGATTCTGTCATTTTTGTGCGGCCCGAATATAGGGTATCTCAATTTCAGATTTTACACTCTGGTAGAATAATACATTCTCTACATCTATTTTTTTAGATTTTTTATATATTCTTTCAAAACTTGCGAAAGGCATGCTATAAATATTCTTTTGATTATCAAACAGAATCTTTAATGGTTTGACGTGCATACATACTAGTAATATAAAAATATAAAAGTTCTCGCCTTGTACACATTTTGTTGATTTTTTGGAATGAATACAACATTCAATTTGGTAGATAGAGTACTAAACATTTCATGGGAAACTTAAAGCAGCTTGCCAAACAAAGGCTAATAGAAGAAAAAAATAGAGGTATGACAGGCATAACATCCACGATGGGGTTGAAATATGCATAAGCTTCGGGCAATTTGGCAAAGAAAAATCTAGCCGGATAAAGAACATAATTAAAAAAGGTACAGGTTAAACTAAGTAAATTAGGCATAACAAGTATTTCATTCTTGTTTAGTAAATAATTGGATTTTGATTGAGTTACTTTTCTAAGGGAAAAAAGGAGAAGGCAGATATTCAAGACACTTTTGGTGGGACGGAGGGAGTAAATCAAAAGTAAGAAAAAGTTATAACATGTTTCATGAGATGGAGTACTAAATAACGGCCATATGCATCTCTTCGATGCAGAGGCCGGGGTACCTCGCCCTCTATTTCGAGCAAAAATCAACTAGTTATATGAAACAATGGGTGTAAAAGTTAATCAAGAAGGGTGCCTTCATTGTGCTACGTTAACATTTGAGATACTTGTTAATTACATCCATATTCTGCAGTGGATAGAGTTACTAATTCAGGATTGCATTCACATACGGAGTATACTATGTTTGCTGATGACTGATTAGTACTAATTCGTTGCAAGCAACGGTTCATTCATATTCAGATAAAGGATGTGATCGTTAAGTCATATACTTATGAAAGTCCTTATGCATCTCTCTAATGCAGATGGCGGGGGTCTCTCGTCCTCCTTTTGGAGCAAAAATCAATTAGTTATATATGAAACAATGGGTGTAAAAGGTTATCAAAAAGGGTGCCTTCATAGTGCTACCTTATCTTTTGAGATACTGGTTAATTACATCCATATTCTGCAGTGGCGTAGAATTACTAATTCAGGAATGCAATCACATACTGAGCATACTATGTTTGTTGGTGACTAATTAGTACTAATTCATTGCAAGCAACGGTTCATTCATATTCAGCAAAAGGCGGTGTGATCATTAAGTCATTTATGAAAGGTAAAATATAAACAAGGTAGTTCATGACCCCCCGGTATGCCAAAGGCATGCCAAACCGGATGGTCTTATCCATCAAGATACCGGTTTAATATTTATACCGGAACTCAAAGATAGGAATTTGGCTAAGTAAGCTAAGCCGGTATCCCCAAGAGGGGTATACCGGAACCGGGAAGGAAAGATACCGGAGCACCGGAAGGAAGAGCATGTCGGCTGGCTGGTCAAAGATTCCGTCAGGAGCTAAAAGACAAGGATGAGCTAAGCAAAGTAGCTTTAAACGAAGGCCTGAAGACAAAGAAGAGGATGACGGCCAAAGAAGCCGGAGGACGTCAGCCTCCCTGTTTAAAGAAGACCCCGGCGTCATCTATGATTAAAGTAGCTTTATAAAGTATCTTTGTAAAGTAGTTTGTCTAGTCAAAGATCCCATTAGGGTTTCTTGTCCTGTAAGCCACCCTCTCCCCTATATAAGGAGAGGGGGCAGCCTCTTTCATACGCGCGGAGCAATAGAGAAGATAGAGAGAGAACCTTGTAAGCTTGAACCTGTAACCTGTGGAGATCAATGAAGATAGTGATCTAGCGTGAGTTCTTCCTTGTGTCTTTCTTCTTCAACCTCTGGCCTTGGCCAAGTTCTTGAGGAAACCATCCGGAAGTTCGTCCCATCTAGTCACAAACCCTCCCCCGAATCCTCTAGCGTCCATTCGGCCCCAAGATAAGCCATCCTATGGCAGGTAAAATATAAACAAGGTAGTTCATGAATAACTTCATTGATTAAGGCAGTGTATCATGCAATGCAACATAAGGACTGAAAAAATACCATTTGGGGTGTCCCAGCAGTACGTCCAGCCCCTAATTTCGTCCACCGCAAAAACTTGGCCACCGAGTTCAATGGCATCACAGAACGCCGGCACAATTTGTTCAGGTGTAGGGTTCTTCAGCATTCTCCAGTCGCCACCCCCTTCAAGGTAGAAAATCCTTTTGTCGAACAAGGCGATGAGCTTGTAATCTGCGTACCTCCCACCTTTTGTGGGCACTTGGCAGATTACAATCTTCAACAAATTAATTGCTCGACTCCAGCAAAGATAGTATAACCAATCTTTAGTAGCAGGTTGATATGTAACACCATGACCAATCTTCGGATCAGGTGGGGATGGAAGGGGGATATGTCGCTCGGTGTAGACGTTCACAAGGCACCACTGGCACCCACGATGATCGGCGGCGGCGATCCAGTCGCCGTTCGCGCCAAGCCATTTTCTGTCGTGCATGAACGGCAGGGTGACAGAACGGCGAGGATGGTCAAGGGGCACCAGGTCGTACACGGTAACATGCAGACGAGATGCTGTCGCCACGAACCAGGGTTCATCGAACCAATAAGCAGGCGGAGGCATCAGCAGGCAGGGTTCATCCCAATGGTGCATCTTACCTTCATCATTGCTGATCTGGTCGTAGAGCTCCCTGGAACATGCGGCAAGTCGGACGGTGTAGGTAACGTCCAGATGCGCAGCGATGAGGTCGATGTTGTCGCCGGTGAGAGCCTCCAAGTGGCCGTCCCCGCCGCACCGGCAAAGCCTTGAATATTCCATCAGGTGAAGATGGATTTAGATGGATGGCGGATGCAACTTCGCTTGGGGTTTTCGGAGGAGAGGGCGAGCGCTATGGAAGAAACGATGCGCGCCGCGGCCGGGTGGGGTGAGGAGAGAAAGGTATAGTACTAGTGATGCGGCGTGGTGGGGATCGAGATCCTGCGCGTGCGCGTGATTCTGCGAGGGTGAAGAAAAAGATGATAGACATGCAAGGGGCAAAACCTAGGCAGTACTCTAGGCTGCTGCTGCTGCGACTGGGCGCCGATTTGACAGTTGGTAGATGGTAGACTAGCACGCCACCCATCTATAAATTTGCGACGACGTTTGGTGCAGTGATGTCTCGTCACATCAGCTTGAGCAGAGAGGGCTTTTTTTACAGTTTCCATTACGATATATTTTTCGCCGATAATCGTAGTACTCTATGCCAGAGACACGTACCTTAACACGTGGGCAGCATGCAACCGCGCGAGCACCAAAATGAAATGAGAGATGTTTTAGAGCAGAACTTCATTTTCAATGCCTTTCCTAGCTTGGTTTGGAGGAGCTTCAGTGACTTGATGCTTCCAAGTCTCATTGTGACTAGGTGCCACCATCTACCATCTTTCGAGATCCAACGTTCCAAACTATCTGTTATTTCGAAGCTAAAAAAGAAAAACTATTCAGAAAATTTTGAAAAAAATCCAGTAATATGTAGATGCCTTGTTTTAAAATCTATGAATATTTCATCCCATTCGGATGACTAGCTTGTGATTAAATAGCTTCTTACGTATTCGAGCACTAGTTTAAACTAAATATTATTTGCTCACAAACCAATTATTCAAATCGAATGAAACTCCACCAAAATATAAATCGAAATATGCATGATTTACTGCAATGTGAGCGGATAATTCAATCCCACGAAAAGACAATATGCTCCAAGACCAGTAATCTCTTCCCTAGCTTATCTGAACATAACTGACAGTGTCCTTAGAGAACATCTTGCAGCCTCAGTAAAGCCTCAGGTATGAACAAGAAGCATACTGCCATCTACAGATCACGCTAAGAACCACAACCCAGGATCATCCTCATAGCCTATATCATCAAGGTTTCCCTCCAAAATGCTTATGTTTTTGGAAAGTTTTCTTGACGATAGGGAAGATTCTGAAGGGCTTAGATTCGCTACAATAGCAACAAATGGAAAATTTTCGCCGCTAAAAAGAGTATCCCGCCATTTTAATATACACTTACTAGTAGTTGATCAATTGTGCATTGCAAAACACAAAGTTCAGATCAAATGTGCAACATACCAACAGAAAGTTAACTAGCAGTTTTACGAGCACATGGCGATATTAAGGTGATGAAGCAGTTAACTAGCAGAACAAGATCTCCTACTCAGGGACGCTCTTGGTGGACGCCGAGATATAGGTCGCTAGCTGTGCACGGAGATCCTCCTTCTCCTTGATAATCGCCTTAAGGACGGCGGTTTGTCCGCGCATTAGCACCCTCGAGATCTGCCTCTTGAGCTTTAATTTCAACTTCTGTTCCATGAGATACTTGATGAGGTTGCTTCCAGTATCCATCCATGTGACGCTCTTGTTGTTCAGTTCCACCCAGTAGGCGTTCTGCTGCTTAAGCATGTCGACGCATTGCGCAAGATGAAAGGAGATCTCCTTCTCAGACGCCAAAACTCTGTGAAGACGATCACACTCCAGGGTGAGGGAGTGTTCATTCTCCAGCTGGCTGCCTATGTGGGCCTTGTTCTCCTCCTTTTGCTACAACAATCATTGTATGAAAAAAAAAGAAATCAACCCATTCATATATGAGTATTAATTACCCGCAAACAATAGGACTACTAATTTCTAGCATGGATATTGATAAAGGAATGGACAACACTCGGACGCTCCACAAATACCACAGGGTTCATCAACACATAATTAATCGGAAAGCAGTGATTACATAAACTATAAAAAAACAAGTGGACAGAGGCATACAGCCTACCTGGCTTGGCCGGGAAACGGGGCCGAACTTAGCTTCGGACGGCCGGACTTGGGGCGCCACCGTCGTTGTGGTTACCGGGGAGACATTTGAACCGCCGGCCCTTTGAGATGTAAATAAATGTAAAAACGGTTAGAAAATAAGAATCAACTGAAGGACACCCCGCTAGAAACTTACCCGGACGAACCCTCGCCCTTGATGGTGGTGTTTGCATCATCATCATTCATCAATGTGACGCTCTGGTTATGCAGTTCCACACAAACGCGGTTCTGCTCATTAAGCCTGTCGAGCTCGGCAGTAAAGGTATTGATGCCTTGCTGAAGATTATGGCAGATCTTGTTCTCGGACGCCAAATCTACGTGAACAGGCTCAAACTCTGGGGTGAGGGAGAGTTCATTCCCCAGCTGGCTGCCTATGTGGGCCATGTTCACCTCCATTTGCTGGCACGATCATTGTATGGAACAAAAAAGAATCCAACCAATTCATATATGAGTAATTACACGCAAAAAAATAGGAGTACTACTAATTTCTAGCACAGATCTTGATACAGGAATGGACATCACATGGACGCTCCACAAATATCACAGTGTTCATCAACACATAATTAAAAGGAAAGCCGTGATTACATAAACTACTCCATCCTATCCCTTTTAGTAGTAGTAGTAGTAAACACGGATTTAGTAAAGTTGTATTCTCCCTATGATCCCTTTTAGTTGACTCGGATTTAGTACAAAGTTGTACTAAATTTGAGTCAAATAAAATGGATCGGAGGGAGTACTAAATCAGAGTCTATTAAAATGGATTGGAGGGAGTATTAAAAAAAAGTGGATAGAGGCATACAGCCTACCTGGCTTGGCCGTGAAACGGGGCCGAACTCAGCTTCCGACGACCGGACTTGGGGCGCCACCGTCGTGGGGGTTACCGGGTAGACGTTTGAACCGCCGGCCCTGTGAGATGTAAATAAATGGAAAAAACAGTTAGAAAATAAGAATGAACTGGAGGACACGCCACTAGAAACCTACCCGGACGAACCCTCGCCCACTGGCTCGCTCTCCATCGAATAGAGGATAGACTGCTCTGCGAGAATGCTCAGGCGATCATAAGTGGCCATACAACGACGCGCTAGCTGGCTAGATGAGTTTTTCTCGGCGGTCCTAGTCCTCATCGTCTTCCCTAGGATATCCTGCCGCCGGGCCGCCCGGCTCAATGGAGCCATGGCTTGCGAGGTACGTAGTACTTTACTACTCAGTAGTTAGGGTGGAGGGCTGGTGAAGGCTAGTTACTAGCTACCAGCAGAACAGAAAGAGAAGAAGGGCGGAGGGCTGGTCAAGGATAAATCTTACATACACCCAGAAAAGACCATCGTGCCCTCGCGGGGCTTCTGAGCAATTATAGGGACGTGTGTTCTCAAATGGGCAAGATAGGGTACCTTCCCGAGGAAGCATCTAGCACCCAAGCCAATGGACTGCGCGTTGAACAATGGTTACAGTATGTGTAAAAAGAAAAGATAACAAGGGAAATGCCTGGCAGGGTCCAGAGGTGCATTTAATCGGACATGGGATTCCATAGTACAGTATTTTACACCATAGAGTATGTGAACATAAACACAGAATACAATCAAGCGCTTAGTGTTGGACCCTCTCCGCCAAATAAGATCATATATCGTCGTTAGGGCCGCCCTGGTGAATCCTCTGAATGAAAAAAGCCCATAGTTGGCAACCTAAACCCGCCGCTCCGAATAGGAACTTCCGTCCGACGATAACTTTCTGACAACAAAAATTAATTAATTCAGTACTGCATAAACCGCAATTTCAATTAGATAACCACGAAGATTAAGATAGGCGCATGTATCACCTGTCGATGCGAACCCAGATAGTCAGCTCCGTGCACGGTTGATACCATTGCAACGACCGCTCTAGTTCCGACCATTTGGCGGCGCCCGGCGTGGTCGTGCTGTTCGCCAGAATAGTGGCCGTATAGTTGGGGAGCATTAAACCAATCTCAGAGCGATTAAGTAATGGCTTGCCGTGCGACGACATACTCACCTTGTACTCCGGCCACACGCACGCCGCCGACCTAACGCACTCAACGGATAGGCAGGCCAGCACGCATCCATTTTTCGGCTGGACTTGCGTATATGTGTGCCAGACGAACACGGTACCATCGTTCCCGTAGAAGATGACCGGACGTCTTGGCTCTGGCGGTGCCAGCACCGGGATGATGAACGCCATCGCGGTGCCGTACGGGATCATGTCCACACAAATCGAATGGATTTCTCTGAGGTGGGCGATGAGCGCTGCTGGCGAGGCGGAGAAGTCGCAGCCGGCCTCTGTGCAGTCGCACGGGCCGTGCGGGCACGCGAGCTCGTGGTCGTGGAGCTCGTTGTAGGCGACCACGCTCCCGCACCCGTCGTGGGGGCACTCCATCCTCTTTAATCTGCTTTGAAGAAGATATTGATGGGGAGGGGAGGGGAGGGGCGAGTGGAGAAGAAGGATGGTGGTGGCTTTATTAATTCGGGCCTCACCGTCCCACCAGTTTGGCTAATTAAGGTGACGCTGAAAGTTTCACTGTCTATGTTTTCACACGCAGTACACCTTATATGATGGCCAAAAATGGGATATGAAGATTTTCTCGAAATATCAAAAAAAAAGATTGATGTTTGACATATGTGTGATGTTACTCAAAATTGAACTACATGTTACGAATGGACGGTCGGCAATTTTTAGGGAAGAAAATGAATTTTAAAATATTGAAATACTTTGAGTGTCTCTGTGTGAAGCCTTGCACTAAGATCATAGAAATTTCCATTACCCTTGTACGGATGGTGGGTCCTAAAAGTTGAAGTAATTTGAGTGCAACAAAAAGAACTTCAATGAAATTAAGGGCTCCTTTGATTTAAAGGATAGGAAAAGCATAGGAATAGGAAATGTATAGGATTGGAATGGCATGTCTACTTGAATCCTATAGGAAGATGAAGTGTGTTTGATTGTAGCAAAGGAATTTTTTCATGAGCTATGAGCTAATGCTTATTTCCTATAGGAATTACACTACAAGATTCCTATAGGAATTTTTCCTATAGGATATGTTCCTATGAATCAAACAACATGTATAGGAAATTTTCCCATAGGAACCAAATCCTTCACACTTCCTATGCAAATCCTTTGAATCAAAGGAGCCCTAAAAATGTGGACTAGCTTGTGTCGTCATATGAGATATAGATGGTATAAAAATAACAAACTACAATCCTAAGAGTGATTTATATAAATCAAGTTTGATTTCTTGCTTTCATGTATGAGTTAATTTATTAACATGGCTTTCTACCCCCCCCCCCACACACACACACAAACTCTCTCTCTCTCAAATGGGGGTGAGAGGAGAAGAAGGATGTTCGTAACTCATGCCTCACCATCCTACCAGACTTTGGTCGATGCCCAAGACATTCATGACCTAAAAAGGTGACGTTGACTATTTCATAGTCTACATTTTCACAAGCATTATACAATGTATATTGGCCAAAATGTGATGTGTAGATTTTCTCGAATTGTACCTTATTTGGATTCATGTTTGACGTATGAGCGGTTTTACTCAAAATTCAACTACATGTTCAAATGCCAGGTCGGAAAATTTGAATGAAGAAAATATAGTTTAAATATTGAAATAAGTGAGCATATGTGTGCGTGTGTGCGTGTGTGTGTGTGTGTCTTTTGTGCACTACGATACGTAAAATTGGCACTACCATTTTACGAATGTGGTGGGTCCTAGAATATTGAAGCAAATTCAAAAAAAATGTGCTAGCTTGAGTCATCGTATGAGATAAAATCGCTATACAAATAACAAACTTACAACCTTAAGGTAATTTAAGAAAGATTTATTTTCTTGCTTACACATGTGTGGTCATGTTGATTGCATTGTATATTAGTATGAACTTACTAATAATTATCCCAAATATTGGCAGCAATGTGCATCTTACCGTTCACATATATTTTATTCAACTTCATTTCACACAAAAATACATTCTACTTTATTAGTGTAAAATAAGAGCTTTATGTGAGCTTTATTGTGAAGTGGCTGCCTGAGAGAAGGGCCAAATTTTCAAGGTAACAATTTCGAAACATGGCATACTTCATAAGATGACCATTTAGGTGATATATATGTTGATTATTTCTCGAGTTTGTAATATATGTGGACTTATGTTGAGTTTTAACCAATTTTAGTCAATTTAAAATTGCATGTTCTTTAAAGTTCGGCACGAGTTTTGGTAGAAAATATGCAGATTTTACCATGGTAAGGTGTTTGCTTCAGTATGAAACCAAGGTTTAATGAACCAGTAGGAGCCAAGAAGCACGTTGAAGGTTGATGGTCCGAAATGTGATGCGGCGCAACACCAGGGATTCCGGCGCCAACGGGAACCTGCACAACACAACCAAAGTACTTTGCCCCAACGAAACAGTGAGGTTGTCAATCTCACCGACTTGCTGTAACAAAGGATTAAACGTATCGAGTGGAAGATGTTTGCAAAGAAAACAGTAAAACAAGTAGATTGTATGCTATGGAAAGAATAGGACCGGGGTCCACAGTTCACTAGAGGTGTCTCTCCCATAAGATAAAAGCATGTTGGGTGAACAAATTACAGTCGGGCAATTGACAAATAGAGAAAGGCATAACAATGCATATACATGACATGATAAATATAGTGAGATTTAATCCGGGCATTACGACAAAGAACATAGACCGCCATCCAACTGCATCTATGCCTAAAAAGTCCACCTTCAGGTTATCGTCCGAACCCCCTCCAGTATTAAGTTGCAAAGCAACAGACAATTGCATTAAGTATTGTGCGTAATGTAATCAATAACTACATCCTTAGACATAGCATCAATGTTTTATCCCTAGTGGCAACAGCACATCACAACCTTAGAACTTTCTGTCACTGTCCCAGGTATCAATGAAGGCATGAACCCACTATCGAGCATAATTACTCCCTCTTGGAGTTAAGAGTAAAAACTTGGCCAGAGCCTCTACTAATAACGGAGAGCATGCAAGATCATAAACAACACATGAACAATAGATTGATAATCACCATAATCATAGTACTCTCTATCCATCGGATCCCGACAAACACAACATATAGAATTACATATAGATGATCTTGATCATGTTAGGCAGCTCACAAGATCTAACAATGAAGCACAACAAGGAGAAGACGACCATCTAGCTACTGCTATGGACCCATGGTCCAGGGGTGAACTACTCACTCATCACTCCGGAGGCGATCATGGCGATGAAGAGTCCTCCGGAGATCCTCTCCGGCAGCCGGAGGCGATCTCCAATCCCCGAGATGGGATTCGCGGCGGCGCGTCTCCGTGGGTTTTCCGTATCGTGGCTCTCGTGGGGGTTTCGCGACGGAGGCTTTAAGGAAGGTCAACGCGGGGGCCACACGAGGGGCCCAGGGGGCAGGGCCGCGCGGCCAAGACCTAGGCCGCGCCGGCCACTGGCTGCCTCGTGGCCCCACTTTAGGTCTTCGGTCTTCGGAAGCTTCGTGCAAAAATAGGACCCTGGGCGAAAGTTTCGTCCAATTCCGAGAATATTTCTTTACTAGGATTTCTGAAACCAAAAACAGCAGAAAACAGCAACTGGCTCTTCGGCATCTTGTTAATAGGTTAGTTCCAAAAAATGCATAAATATGACATATAATGTGCATAAAACATGTAGGTATCATCAATAAAGTAGCATGGAACATAAGAAATTATCGATACGTTGGAGACGTATCACATCCCCTTAGTTCTGCTCGTCCCGAGCAGGTAAAACGATAACAAAGATAATTTCTGAAGTGACATGCCATCATAATCTTGATCATACTATTTGTAAACATATGTAATGAATGCAGCGATCAAAGCAAAGGTAATGACATGAGTAAACAACTGAATCATATAGCAAAGACTTTTCATGAATAGTACTTCAAGACAAGCATCAATAAGTCTTGCATAAGAGTTAACTCGTAAAGCAATAAATCAAAGTAAAGGTGTTGAAGCAACACATAAGAAGATTAAGTTTCAGCGGTTGCTTTCAACTTGTAACATGTATATCTCATGGATATTGTCAACATAAAGTAATATAACAAGTGCAATATGCAAGTATGTAGGAATCAATGCACAGTTCACACAAGTGTTTGCTTCTTAAGGTGGAAGGAGATAGGTAAACTGACTCAACATAAAAAGTAAAAGAATGGTCCTTCAAAGAGGAAAGCATCGATTGCTGTATTTGTGCTAGAGCTTTTATTTTGAAAACATGAAACAATTTTGTCAACGGTAGTAATAAAGCATATGAGTTATGAAAATTATATCTTACAAGTTGCAAGCCTCACGCATAGTATACTAATAGTGCCCGCACCTCGTCCTACTTAACTTGGACTACCGGATCTTTGCATGCCATGTTTCAACCAAGTGTCACAAAGGGGTACCTCCATGCCGCCTGTACAAAGGTCCAAGGAGAATGCTCGCATTTCGGATTTCTCGCTTTTGATTATTCTCAACTTAGACATCCATACCGGGACAACATGGACAACAGATAATGGACTCCTCTTTAATGCATAAGCATGTAGCAAAGTTATTATTCTCATATGAGATTGAGGATATATGTCCAAAACTGAAACTTCCACCATGATTCATGGCTTTAGTTAGCGGCCCAATGTTCTTCTCTAACAATTTTGCATGCTCCAACCACTAAAATGATAGACCTTCAGACAAGACGGACATGCATAGCAACTCACATGATATTCAACAATAGTTGATGGCGTTCCCCAGGAACATGGTTATCGCACAACAAGCAACTTAATAAAATATAAAGTGCATAAGTACATATTCAATACTACGATAGTTTTTAAGGCTATTTTGTCCCATGAGCTATATATTGCAAAGGTGAATGATGGAATTTTAAAGGTAGCACTCAAGCAATTTACTTTGGAATGGCGGGTAAATACCATGTAGTAGGTAGGTATGGTGGACACAAATGGCATAGTGGTTGGCTCAAGGATTTTGGATGCATGAGAAGTATTCCCTCTCGATACAAGGTTTAGGCTAGCAAGGTTATTTGAAGCAAACTCAAGGATGAACAAGTGCAGCAAGACTCACATAAAAGACATATTGTAAACATTATAAGACTCTACACTGTCTTCCTTGTTGTTCAAAACTCAATACTAGATATTATCTAGACCTTAGAGAAACCAAATATGCAAATCAAATTTTAGCAAGCTCTATGTATTTCTTCATTAATGGGTGCAAAGCATATGATGCAAGAGCTTAAACATGAGCACAACAATTGCCAAGTATCACATTATCCAAGACATTTTAGAATTACTACATGTAGCATTTTCCAATTCCAACCATATAACAAATTAACGAAGAAGAAACTTCGCCTTGAACATTATGAGTAAAGCCTAAGGACACATGTGTCCATATGCAACAGCGGAGCGTGTCTCTCTCCCACAAAGTGAATGCTAGGATCCATCTTATTCAAACAAAAACAAAAACGAAAACAAACCGACGCTCCAAGTAAAGAACACAAGATGTGACTGAATAAAAATATAGTTTCAGGGGAGGAACCTGATGATGTTGTCGATGAAGAAGGGGATGCCTTGGGCATCCCCAAGCTTAGACGCTTGAGTCTTCTTAAAATATGCAGGGATGAACCACGGGGGCATCCCCAAGCTTAGAGCTTTCACTCCTCTTGATCTTAGTATATCATTCTCCTCTCTTGACCCTTGAAAACTTCCTTCACACCAAACTTCAAGCAAACTCATTAGAGGGTTAGTGCATCATTAATAATTCACACATTCAGAGGTGACACAATCATTCTTTTCACTTCTGGACATTGCATAATGCTACTGGACATTAATGGATCAAAGAAATAAATCCAACATAGCAAAAGAGGCAATGCGAAATAAAAGGCAGAATCTGTCAAAAACAGAACAGTCCGTAAAGACGAATTTATAAATGGCACCAGACTTGCTCAAATGGAAAAACTCAAAACTAATGAAAGTTGCGTACATATCTGAGGATCACGCTCGTAAATTGGCAGATTTTTTCGAATTTTCTACAGAGAATTATGCCCAGATTCGTGACAGACAGCAATGCTGTTTCTGCGCAGCAATCCCAAATATAACATCAACTTTGACATAGAAACTTTACTTGGCACAAAAACTTGATAAGGAGAGGTTGCTACAGTAGTAAACAACTTCCAAGACTCAATAAAACAAAAAATTGCTGTAGGTAAAAACATGGGTTGTCTCCCATAAGCGCTTTTCTTTAACGCCTTTCAGCTAGGCGCAGAAAGTGCAAATCAAGTAACATCGAGAGTAGAAGCATCAACATCATAGCTTGTTCTAATAATAGAATCAAAAGGCAACTTCATTCTCTTTCTAGGGAAGTGTTCCATACCTTTCTTGAGAGGAAATTGATATTTAATATTACCTTCCCTCATATCAATAACAGCACCAACAGTTCGAAGAAAAGGTCTTCCCAACACAATTGGACAAGATGCATTGCATTCGATATCCAAGACAACAAAATCAACGGGGACAAGGTTATTGTTAACCGTAATATGCACATTATCAATCCTCCCCAAAGGTTTCTTTTTAACATTATCGGCAAGATTAACATCCAAATAACAATTCTTTAATGGTGGCAAGTCAAGCATATCATAAATCTTTTTAGGCATAACAGAAATACTTGCACCAAGATCACATAAGGCATTACATTCAAAGTCATTGAATTTCATTTTAATGATGGGCTCCCAACCATCTTCTAACTTTCTAGGAATAGAAGTTTCAAGTTTTAGTTTCTCTTCTCTAGCTTTTATGAGAGCATTTGTAATATGTTTTGTAAAGGCTAAATTTATAGCACTAGCATTAGGACTTTTAGCAAGTTTTTGTAAGAACTTTATAACTTCAGAGATGTGGCAATCATCAAAATCTAAATCATTATGAGCTACAGCAATGGGATCATTATTCCCAAGGTTGGAAAAAATTTCAGCAGTTTTATCACAAGCAGTTTCAGCAGTTTTAGCAATTTCAGGCAGCTTTGTACGCTTTGCACTAGGAGTAGAAACATTGCCAACACCAATTATTTTACCATTGATAGTAGGAGGTGCAGCAACATGTGAAGAATTAGCATTACTAGTGGTGGTAATAGTCCAAACTTTAGCTACATTATTCTCTTTAGCTAGTTTTTCATTTTCTTCTCTATCCCACCTAGCACGCAACTCAGCCATTAATCTTATATTCTCATTAATTCTAACTTGGATGGCATTTGCTGTAGTAGTAATCTTATTATCAAGATCATTATTAGGCATAACTTTCAACTTTAAAAGATTAACATCAGAGGCAAGCCTATCAACTCTAGAAGCGATAGTATCAATTTTATCAAGCTTTTCCTCAACAGATTTGTTAAAGGCAGTTTGTGTACTAATAAATTCTTTAAGCATGGCTTCAAGACCAGAGGGTACACTTCTATTATTGTTGTAAGAATTCCCATAAGAATTACCATAACCATTACCATTAGCAGAAGGATATGGCCTATAGTTATTACCAGAGTTGTTCCTATAAGCATTGTTGTTGAAATTATTATTTTTAATGAAATTCACATCAACATTTTCTTCTTGAGCAACCAATGAAGCTAAAGGAACATTATTTGGATCTACATTAGATCTACCATTCACAAGCATAGACATAATCACATCAATCTTATCACTCAAGGAAGAGGTTTCTTCAACAGAATTTACCTTCTTACCTTGTGGAGCTCTTTCCGTGTGCCATTCAGAGTAATTTATCATCATATCATCAAGAAGTTTTGTAGCTGCCCCCAAAGTGATGGACATAAAGGTACCTCCAGCAGCTGAATCCAATAAATTCCGCGAAGAAAAATTTAGTCCTGCATAGAAGGTTTGGATGATCATCCAAGTAGTCAGTCCATGGGTTGGGCAATTCTTTACCAAAGTTTTCATTCTCTCCCAAGCTTGAGCAACATGTTCAGTATCTAATTGTTTAAAATTCATTATGCTACTTCTCAAAGAAATAATTTTAGCGGGAGGATAATATCTACCAATAAAAGCATCCTTGCATTTAGTCCATGAATCAATACTATTCTTAGGCAAAGATAGCAACCAATCTTTAGCTCTTCCTCTTAATGAGAAAGGAAACACTTTCAGTTTAATAATATCACCATCTACATCTTTATACTTTTGCATTTCACAAAGTTCAACAAAATTATTGAGATGGGCAGCAGCATCATCAGAACTAGCACCAGAAAATTGTTCTCTCATGACTAGATTTAGTAAAGCAGGTTTAATTTCAAAGAATTCTGCTGTAGTAGCAGGTGGAGCAATAGGTGTGCATAGGAAATCATTATTATTTGCATTTGTGAAGTCACACAATTTAGTATTTTCATGGTTGGCCATTTTAGCAACAGTAAATAAAACAAACTAGATAAAGTAAATGCGAGTAACTAATTTTTTTGTGTTTTTGATATAGCAAACAAGATAGCAAATAAAGTAAAACTAGCAACTATTTTTTTGTGTTTTGATTTAGTGCAGCAAACAAAGTAGTAAATAAAATAAAGCAAGACAAAAACAAAGTAAAGAGATTGAGAAGTGGAGACTCCCCTTGCAGCGTGTCTTGATCTCCCCGGCAACGGCGCCAGAAAAAGTGCTTGATGCGCGTAGATGTACACGTCCGTTGGGAACCCCAAGAGGAAGGTATGATGCGCACAGTGGCAAGTTTTCCTCAGTATGAAACCAAGGTTTAATCGAACCAGTAGGAGCCAAGAAGCACGTTGAAGGTTGATGGTCGCGAAATGTGATGCGGCGCAACACCAGGGATTCCGGCGCCAACTAGGAACCTGCACAACACAACCAAAGTACTTTGCCCCAACGAAACAGTGAGGTTGTCAATCTCACCGGCTTGCTGTAACAAAGGATTAAACGTATCGAGTGGAAGATGTTTGCAAAGAAAACAGTAAAACAAGTAGATTGTATGCTATGGAAAGAATAGGACCGGGGTCCACAGTTCACTAGAGGTGTCTCTCCCATAAGATAAAAGCATGTTGGGTGAACAAATTACAGTCGGGCAATTGACAAATAGAGAAAGGCATAACAATGCATATACATGACATGATAAATATAGTGAGATTTAATCCGGGCATTACGACAAAGAACATAGACCGCCATCCAACTGCATCTATGCCTAAAAAGTCCACCTTCAGGTTATCGTCCGAACCCCCTCCAGTATTAAGTTGCAAAGCAACAGACAATTGCATTAAGTATTGTGCGTAATGTAATCAATAACTACATCCTTAGACATAGCATCAATGTTTTATCCCTAGTGGCAACAGCACATCACAACCTTAGAACTTTCTGTCACTGTCCCAGGTATCAATGAAGGCATGAACCCACTATCGAGCATAATTACTCCCTCTTGGAGTTAAGAGTAAAAACTTGGCCAGAGCCTCTACTAATAACGGAGAGCATGCAAGATCATAAACAACACATGAACAATAGATTGATAATCACCATAATCATAGTACTCTCTATCCATCGGATCCCGACAAACACAACATATAGAATTACATATAGATGATCTTGATCATGTTAGGCAGCTCACAAGATCTAACAATGAAGCACAACAAGGAGAAGACGACCATCTAGCTACTGCTATGGACCCATGGTCCAGGGGTGAACTACTCACTCATCACTCCGGAGGCGATCATGGCGATGAAGAGTCCTCCGGGAGATGAATCCCCTCTCCGGCAGGTGCCGGAGGCGATCTCCAGAATCCCCCGAGATGGGATTCGCGGCGGCATCTCTGTAAGGTTTTCCGTATCGTGGCTCTCGGTACTGGGGGTTTCGCGACGGAGGCTTTAAGTAGGCGGAAGGTCAACGCGGGGGCCACACGAGGGGCCCAGGGGGCAGGGCCGCGCGGCCAAGACCTAGGCCGCGCCGCCCCCCCTGGCTCCGGGGCCCCACTTCGTTAGGTCTTCGGTCTTCTGGAAGCTTCGTGCAAAAATAGGACCCTGGGCGAAAGTTTCGTCCAATTCCGAGAATATTTCTTTACTAGGATTTCTGAAACCAAAAACAGCAGAAAACAGCAACTGGCTCTTCGGCATCTTGTTAATAGGTTAGTTCCAGAAAATGCATAAATATGACATATAATGTGCATAAAACATGTAGGTATCATCAATAAAGTAGCATGGAACATAAGAAATTATCGATACGTTGGAGACGTATCAATGTTCTTTAAAGTTCGGCACGAGTTTTGGTAGAAAATATGCAGATTTTACCATGGTAAGGTGTTATGCTTCATGCATGAAAAAACTACAAAGAAAAGATGAACAATTTGTACGAATGGTGAAGCCGGTGAATTTGAAGCAAATTGAATGCAACCAAAGGAAATTCATTAAAACTAAAAAAAAGATGAAGAGTTCACGAGGAAATGGTATGGCGATTTGAAAAGAAAATGAATCACTACATATGTGAATCTGGTCATAGTAAACGAAAATGCCAAGTAGAGTTTCCAATTTTGTTCATAAAAATAGATCAAATTTGAACTAGATTTGTGATGTAGATTGGTCATAGAAACCGCTATAAGCCATCGCAATGTACGGAAGTGAATAATTCTAGGCATCCATATTTTAATTACTTCATGTAATGTAATTGAACAAGCTAGATTGGGTATTGCCCCATGAAATTGTACCACACATGCCAACAATAGTAAACCTGGTTGCTTACAAGTACGCCAACATTATGTGGCTTGATTAAATGTGCATTAAACTTAAAATGCCTATTTATTTATTTTGTTTTAGTAGTCGTATGACAGTGAAGGATCCAGAGTTGCATTAATCGGCGAATTGGGTTACATATTACATAGACTAATTCATGGTAAACATAAAATACATCCAATCCGTCAACATTTTTAGATAAAGGTCTAAGTAGTCCTTCCCCACCGAAGTAGATGACCACCTCCAACACTACGGCCGTCCTGACAAGAACCATCAGCAAAACGTCTCTTTTAGTCCTTGTACTGAGTACTTTGAAGCAGGAAGCCCCAGACACACCCTTCCTTTTACGGTGATGAAGCAATATTAAACATCAAAAGAAGAGGCAGAACAAGATCTCCTACTCAGGGACACTTGGTGGACGCCGAGATATAGGTCGCTAGCTGTGCACCGAGATCCTCTTCTCCTTGCTAATCGCCCTGTCACAAGAAAAACAAATTAATTCAGCATTACTTAAATCCGCATTAGCATCGTCCCAATAAGATTGAGGGTAGTGTTATGTTCACTCACTCCTTATCGATGCGCAAATAGATAGTCAGCTGCTTCGATGATTCATTGCCGCACAGGTACCGCGGCGGCACCGAGAGGAAGGAAGTGACATCTCCCAAAGAAACTGTGCCCGGAGTCGGGCTGCTCGTCGGCTCTAATACCGCCTTCACCACGTCAAACAAGTGTTCCCCGGTAAGCTTACGCGGCCCCGGCATCGGCGGGCCGTTCGCCCACATTGTCACCCTATACCGGGGCAAGTTGCACGCCGCCGGCCTGACGCACACGAAGGATACCGCGGTGTCCATGCCGCAAGGGTGGATGTGCAAGGCGAACACTGCGCCATCCGTCCCGTAGCCGATGAGCTGTAGTTTTGGCGAGCCCGGTGCCGGCACCTTCAGATGAACAAATCCGAAGTCCTCGTCGTACGGGAACCTATCCACAGCGGTCAAGTGGGCTTCTCTGAGGTGTAGGATGAACGGTACCTTCGAATCGGCGAATTCGCAGCCGGGGTGCGTGCAGAAGCAAGAGCCGTGCGGGCACGCCATCATGTGCTTGTCTTCCTCGTTGTAAGGGATCTCCCTCCCGCACCAGTCGTTGATACACTGGATCGTCGGCTTCAGAGGCTGCTTCTTCGGCACAGGCAACTCCATAGTCTAAGGTCTGATGAGGGATCGGAAAGGGGCGCGGGGGGTTGTGGCGGCGGCGGCGCGAGCGAGGGGGGAGCAGTGAGAAGCTGAGAACTGAGAAGGGAGATTGATGTTTATGGAGATTGATGTTTCTTTATAATAATATAGAGGGCTCTTCTTTTAACGGGAGCCTCTAGACTGGTGGACACATGACCTGTGCTCACTGAAGTGTGGGACCTCACGCATGGGAACCACACGTAAGTGACAGACCAGTTGGTGTACTCGGGTGATTATTATAATGTATTAGTACTCCATAGTTTCCTATAGATCCAAGGGTAGGAAAGCCAAGTTATCTCATTTACAAGACATTATTTTTTCCATGAAGCCAAGTTTATCCCCCTCCCCCAGTGATTTGACCTAGATTTGAAATCAAGGCACACGTGATTCAAAAAAGGCAATCTAAAAACATGGAGTATTCATCATTTTGTAGTACATATATCTAGGGAAAATACCAAACATGCCATACCAGTGTTTTAGAGAAGAACCCTCAAGTAGATTGGCACCATGTTGGAGTTCGTCTAGCTAAATTTCCTCCCACATGCATGTGAGCTTGGTACCACTACACAAGAACCATGCCAAACTTTTGAATCATGGCCCAATTTTATGTATATATTTGCAACTTTTCATCATGCAAGCATGAATACTTTGCAAAATATGTGCATTTTGGGTTGTCGCCCATAAATGTGTTTTTGCTTGTCTGCCACCAATCAAGTTTTCATTCGCGGGGAAACATGCATGACAGGATGACCATTTCCAAGGTTTCATGAATTATCTCAATGTGCATCCATATATATACAATTTCTTGGGCTAAATCCGATAAAATGCAAATTTGACACAGTGTGTAGATGAAGTACAGATCAAACAAATAATTTAAAAAATACATGGGTGTGTGGCCTGAATGTGTGGATCGAGCCAAGTACATTTTATATAATAATGGCCAAACACATGCACCGCACCCTCCTACTAGAACAAATTAAAACAAGCAGGGTGAGAGCATCGTGAGATTGCTCGACCTAGCTAAATTTTAAAACAAGCCGAATTAATAAGTTATTGTGTGGGGATTGATAGAAAAGATCGAAACAAAGCATGCATAGTCATATCATTTGTGGTTTACATAATACCTCTATGAACAGTACCAAATAAACATGGCATATATACACTTCTATGTTTAGACAAGAACCCTGCATATTTTTTTGCACCATGTGTTTGAGGCCTCGCTTCCCCAGAAGTGTGTGTGAGAGCATTTTGCATGCTACGAGAAAACAATGCCAAACATTTGAATCGCATGACTCATTTTTTGGTAGTGATATATAGGTTTATGGTTTATATATATACAAGGTTTAGTGTTAGGGTCTAGGGGTTTAATATAATTAGGGTTTAGGGTTTATAGAGATTCACATCATCTGTTTCATTTCACATTTGTGATGTACAATACTACATACCTAAGTAAAATCGATCCTTCTTAGTCACTCCAAAATGGAGCTCGTGGCCGGGAGGTTTTTGGAATTTCCATGTTTGAAACCCAATACCACTTCTCTTTGGTTCAAAAACCTCCCAAAAGCCCCTTTTCAAATATTTCAAACTTATTCAAATTTGGTTCAAATTTGAAAGACATACAAGTTATAGCACACATAGTGCATACATTTTCACACAAACTGCACTAGATGCTAACCCTATAATTTGAGGCCATTTGGATGAGGTCGAAAAAATTCTTGGATTAGAATCGTGTTGTTCGAACCCCGTAGTTGGATTTTTTTGAACCCTTGATCTGTAGAACTGGGCAAAACCCGAGTTTAACCTATTTAATTATAGATTCGTATATCGATTTTTCTACTACCTTTTTATTATTACTATGCAGCACATGGGTGTTTGCCCGTCGAGTGAAACTCGGAGGAAGAGGGATCACTCGGAAGGAGAGAAGAAGGGAGAGCATTATGGTGTCTCCCCTTTTTCGGGTGATGATGTTGACTTTTGTGCAGGGTTTGTCAGTGAGCAGGAGGTGCGAGCGAGCGAGCGAGTCGAGCGAGGCCGAGAATGAGAGAGATTTGTTTTTTTGTGAGAGGGACAACCGAAGGATCCAGAAGGACCCACAGACTTCCAATACGCATCTGATGCGTCTTCTCTTGACAAAGAAGATGGCTGGGAGTTTGCGTACCTATTGCACGTGACTTGTGCTCACTGAAGTGTGGGACCTCAAGCGTGGGCACCACACGTAAGTGACAGACCTGTTGGTGTAAAAACTCGGTTGATTATTATAGTGCATTAGAACAAAGTTTCCTATGGATTCAAGGGTAGGAAATCCAAGTTAACTCATTTACGTGTTAAACTTGTCTAAATCTTGGTCAAACCTAGGATTTGACCAAGATTCAAATGGGCAGAAAAATAAAAAAACAGAAAAATGAAAAACCAAATCACATAGTCTTCTTATGTCATATAGTAAGCATTAAAGTTGATAAACAAGGTCCATACATATTCAAACCACACAAATCATGTATCTATACCCCCTAACCCCTAAATTAATTAACTATGTCTTATGAAGTCAAGCATGTGAAGAGAAGTGGTTTTGGGTTTCAAACATGGAAATTTCAAAAACCTCCCAAAAGCTTCATTTTAGAGTGACTAAGAAGGATCCATGCTTACATTTGCATTTTCATATTTTAAACTTGTTTAAATCATTATCAAACCTAGGATTTGACCAAGATACAAATGGGTGGGCACAAAATTCAAAAAAATCAGAAAAATGAAAAACAAAAGCACATAGTCTTCTTATATATGTCATATCGTAAGCATTCGAGTTGATAAACGAGGTCTAGGTATATATATCCAAACCAGAATAATCATGTATCTACCCCCCATCGATCTTATGAAGTCTAGCATGAAGAGAAGTCGTTTTGGGTTTCAAACATGGAAATTTCAAGAACATCCCAAAAGCTTCATTTTAGAGTGACTAGAAAAATGAAAAACCAAAGCACATAGTCTTCTTATGTCTATAGTTAGCATTAAAGATGATAAACAGGTCTAGACATATTCAAACTAGATTATCATGTATATATCTACACCCCTAACCCTAAACTCTGTCTTATGAAGTCAAGCATGCATGAAGAGAAGTGGTTTTTTTTGTTTCAAACATGGAAATTTCAAAAACCCTCCTAAGAGCTACATTTTGGGGTGACTAAGAAGGATAGATGCTTATTTTTTCATATTCATGATTTAAACTTGTTTAAACCATGGTCAAACCTAGGATTTGACAAAGATTCAAATGGGCATCAAAATTGAAAAAAAATCAGCAAAAAGAAAAACCAAAGCAAATAGTTTTCTTATGTTATATAGTAAGCATTAAAGTTGATAAACAAGGTCTAGACATATTCAAACCAGACAAATCATGTAGCTATACCCCTAACCCCTAAACTCTGTCTTATGAAGTCAAGCATGAAGAGAAGTGGTTTTGGGTTTCAAACATGGAAATTTCAAAAACCTCCCAAAAGCTTCATTTTGGAGTGACTAAGAAGGATCCATGCTTCCCTTTTCATTTTCATGTTTTAAACTTGTTTAAATTATCTTGGTCAAACCTAGGATTTGACAAGATTCAAATGGGCATCAAAATTGAAAAAAAAATCAGAAAAAAGAAAAACCAAAGCAAATAGTTTTCTTATGTCATATAGTAAGCATTGAAGTTGATAAACAAGGTCCATACATATTCAAACCACACAAATCATGTATCTATACCCCCTAACCCCTAAATTGATTAACTATGTCTTATGAAGTCAAGCATGTGAAGAGGAGTGGTTTTGGGTTTCAAACATGGAAATTTCAAAAACCTCCCAAAATTAAGCTTCATTTTAGAGTGACTAAGAAGGATCCATGCTTACATTTGCATTTTCATATTTTAAACTTGTTTAAATCATTATCAAACCTAGGATTTGACCAAGATACAAATGGGTGGGCACAAAATTCAAAAAAATCAGAAAAATGAAAAACAAAAGCACATAGTCTTCTTATATATGTCATATCGTAAGCATTCGAGTTGATAAACGAGGTCTAGGTATATCCAAACCAGACAAATCATGTATCTACCCCGTCGATCTTATGAAGTCTAGCATGAAGAGAAGTCGTTTTGGGTTTCAAACATGGAAATTTCAAGAACATCCCAAAAGCTTCATTTTAGAGTGACTAAGAAGGATACATGCTTACCTTTTAATTTTCATGTTTTAAACTTGTTTAAATCTTGGTTGAACCTAGGATTTGACCAAGATTCAAATATATGGGCATAAAATTCAAAAAAAAAACAGAAAAATGAAAAACCAAAGCACATAGTCTTCTTATGTCTATAGTTAGCATTAAAGATGATAAACAGGTCTAGACATATTCAAACTAGATTATCATGTATATATCTACACCCCTAACCCTAAACTCTGTCTTATGAAGTCAAGCATGCATGAAGAGAAGTGTTTTTTTTGTTTCAAACATGGAAATTTCAAAAACCCTCCTAAGAGCTACATTTTGGGGTGACTAAGAAGGATAGATGCTTATTTTTTCATATTCATGATTTAAACTTGTTTAAACCATGGTCAAACCTAGGATTTGACCAAGATTCAAATGGGCATCAAAATTGAAAAAAAAATCAGCAAAAAGAAAAACCAAAGCAAATAGTTTTCTTATGTTATATAGTAAGCATTAAAGTTGATAAACAAGGTCTAGACATATTCAAACCAGACAAATCATGTATATATACCCCCTAACCCTAAACTTCATCTTATGAAGTCAAGCATGAAGAGAAGTGGTTTTGTGTTTCAAACATGGAAATTTCAAAAACCTGCCAAAAGCCCCTTTTCAAATATTTCAAACTTATTCAAATTTGGTTCAAATTTGAAAGACATACAAGTTATAGCACACATAGTGCATACATTTTCACACAAACTGCACTAGATGCTAACCCTATAGCTTGAGGCCATTTGGATGAGGTCGAAAAAATTCTTGGATTAGAATCGTGTTGTTCGAACCCCGTAGTTGGATTTTTTGAACCCTTGATCTGTAGAACTGGGCAAAACCCGAGTTTAGAGTGACTAAGAAGGATACATGCTTACCTTTTAATTTTCATGTTTTAAACTTGTTTAAATCTTGGTTGAACCTAGGATTTGACCAAGATTCAAATATATGGGCATAAAATTAAAAAAAACAGAAAAATGAAAAACCAAAGCACATAGTCTTCTTATGTCTATAGTTAGCATTAAAGTTGATAAACAGGTCTAGACATATTCAAACTAGAAAAGCATGTATATATCTACACCCCTAACCCTAAACTCTGTCTTATGAAGTCAAGCATGCATGAAGAGAAGTGGTTTTTTTTGTTTCAAACATGGAAATTTCAAAAACCCTCCCAAGAGCTACATTTTGGGGTGACTAAGAAGGATAGATGCTTATTTTTTCATATTCATGATTTAAACTTGTTTAAACCATGGTCAAACCTAGGATTTGACCAAGATTCAAATGGGCATCAAAATTGAAAAAAAATCAGCAAAAAGAAAAACCAAAGCAAATAGTTTTCTTATGTTATATAGTAAGCATTAAAGTTGATAAACAAGGTCTAGACATATTCAAACCAGACAAATCATGTATCTATACCCCTAACCACTAAACTCCGTCTTATGAAGTCAAGCATGAAGAGAAGTGGTTTTGGGTTTCAAACATGGAAATTTCAAAAACCTCCCAAAAGCCCCTTTTCAAATATTTCAAACTTATTCAAATTTGGTTCAAATTTGAAAGACATACAAGTTATAGCACACATAGTGCATACATTTTCACACAAACTGCACTAGATGCTAACCCTATAATTTGAGGCCATTTGGATGAGGTCGAAAAAATTCTTGGATTAGAATCGTGTTGTTCGAACCCCGTAGTTGGATTTTTTTTAACCCTTGATCTGTAGAACTGGGCAAAACCCGAGTTTAACCTATTTAATTATAGATTCGTATATCGATTTTTCTACTACCTTTTTATTATTACTATGCAGCACATGGGTGTTTGCCCGTCGAGTGAAACACGGAGGAAGAGGGATCACTCGGAAGGAGAGAAGAAGGGAGAGCATTATGGTGTCTCCCCTTTTTCGGGTGATGATGTTGACTTTTGTGCAGGGTTTGTCAGTGAGCAGGAGGTGCGAGCGAGCGAGCGAGTCGAGCGAGGCCGAGAATGAGAGAGATTTGTTTATTTTGTGAGAGGGACAACCGAAGGATCCAGAAGGACCCACAGACTTCCAATACGCATCCTGATGCGTCTTCTCTTGACAAAGAAGATGGCTGGGAGTTTGCGTACCTACTGCACGTGACTTGTGCTCACTGAAGTGTGGGACCTCAAGGGTGGGCACCACACGTAAGTGACAGACCTGTTGGTGTAAAAACTCGGTTGATTATAATAGTGCATTAGAACAAAGTTTCCTATGGATTCAAGGGTAGGAAATCCAAGTTAACTCATTTACGTGTTAAACTTGTCTAAATCTTGGTCAAACCTAGGATTTGACCAAGATTCAAATGGGCAGAAAAATAAAAAAAAACAGAAAAATGAAAAACAAAATCACATAGTCTTCTTATGTCATATAGTAAGCATTAAAGTTGATAAACAAGGTCTAGACATATCAAACCATACAAATCATGTATCTACCCCTAACCCCTAAACTCCGTCTTATGAAGTCAAGCATGAAGAGAAGTGGTTTTGGGTTTCAAACATGGAAATTTCAAAATCCTCCCAAAAGCCCCTTTTCAAATATTTCAAACTTATTCAAATTTGGTTCAAATTTGAAAGACATACAAGTTATAGCACACATAGTGCATACATTTTCACAAAAACTGCACTAGATGCTAACCCTATAGCTTGAGGCCATTTGGATGAGGTCGAAAAAATTCTTGGATTAGAATCGTGTTGTTCGAACCCCGTAGTTGGATTTTTTTGAACCCTTGATCTGTAGAACTGGGCAAAACCCGAGTTTAGAGTGACTAAGAAGGATACATGCTTCCCTTTTCATTTTCATGTTTTAAACTTGTTTAAATTATCTTGGTCAAACCTAGGATTAGACAAGATTCAAATGGGCATCAAAATTGAAAAAAAATTCAGCAAAAAGGAAAACCAAAGCAAATAGTTTTCTTATGTAATATAGTAAGCATTAAAGTTGACAAACAAGGTCTAGACATATTCAAACCAGACAAATCATGTAGCTATACCCCCTTAACCCCTAAACTCTGTCTTATGAAGTCAAGCATGTGAAGAGAAGTGGTTTTGGGTTTCAAACATGGAAATTTCAAAAACCTCCCAAAAGCTTCATTTTAGAGTGACTAAGAAGTATCCATGATTCCCTTTTCATTTTAATGTTTTAAACTTGTTTAAATTTCGTCAAACCTAGGATTTGACAAGATCCAAATGGGCATCAAAATTGAAAAAAAAATCAGAAAAAAGAAAAACCAAAGCAAATAGTTTTCTTATGTCATATAGTAAGCATTGAAGTTGATAAACAAGGTCCATACATATTCAAACCACACAAATCATGTATCTATACCCCTAACCCCTAAATTGATTAACTATGTCTTATGAAGTCAAGCATGTGAAGAGAAGTGGTTTTGGGTTTCAAACATGGAAATTTCAAAAACCTCCCAAAAGCTTCATTTTAGAGTGACTAAGAAGGATCCATGCTTACATTTGCATTTTCATATTTTAAACTTGTTTAAATCATTATCAAACCTAGGATTTGACCAAGATACAAATGGGTGGGCACAAAATTCAAAAAAATCAGAAAAATGAAAAACAAAAGCACATAGTCTTCTTATATATGTCATATCGTAAGCATTCGAGTTGATAAACGAGGTCTAGGTATATCCAAACCAGACAAATCATGTATCTACCCCCCGTCGATCTTATGAAGTCTAGCATGAAGAGAAGTCGTTTTGGGTTTCAAACATGGAAATTTCAAGAACATCCCAAAAGCTTCATTTTAGAGTGACTAAGAAGGATACATGCTTACCTTTTAATTTTCATGTTTTAAACTTGTTTAAATCTTGGTTGAACCTAGGATTTGACCAAGATTCAAATATATGGGCATAAAATTCAAAAAAAATAGAAAAATGAAAAACCAAAGCACATAGTCTTCTTATGTCTATAGTTAGCATTAAAGTTGATAAACATGTCTAGACATATTCAAACTAGAAAATCATGTATATATCTACACCCCTAACCCTAAACTCTGTCTTATGAAGTCAAGCATGCATGAAGAGAAGTGGTTTTTTTGTTTCAAACATGGAAATTTCAAAAACCCTCCCAAGAGCTACATTTTGGGGTGACTAAGAAGGATAGATGCTTATTTTTTCATATTCATGATTTAAACTTGTTTAAACCATGGTCAAACCTAGGATTTGACCAAGATTCAAATGGGCATCAAAATTGAAAAAAAATCAGCAAAAAGAAAAACCAAAGCAAATAGTTTTCTTATGTTATATAGTAAGCATTAAAGTTGATAAACAAGGTCTAGACATATTCAAACCAGACAAATCATGTATCTATACCCCTAACCCCTAAACTCCGTCTTATGAAGTCAAGCATGAAGAGAAGTGGTTTTGGGTTTCAAACATGGAAATTTCAAAAACCTCCCAAAAGCCCGTTTTCAAATATTTCAAACTTATTCAAATTTGGTTCAAATTTGAAAGACATACAAGTTATAGCACACATATTGCATACATTTTCACACAAACTGCACTAGATGCTAACCCTATAATTTGAGGCCATTTGGATGAGGTCGAAAAAATTCTTGGATTAGAATCGTGTTGTTCGAACCCCGTAGTTGGATTTTTTTGAACCCTTGATCTGTAGAACTGGGCAAAACCCGAGTTTAACCTATTTAATTATAGATTCGTATATCGATTTTTCTACTACCTTTTTATTATTACTATGCAGCACATGGGTGTTTGCCCGTCGAGTGAAACTCGGAGGAAGAGGGATCACTCGGAAGGAGAGAAGAAGGGAGAGCATTATGGTGTCTCCCTTTTTCGGGTGATGATGTTGACTTTTGTGCAGGGTTTGTCAGTGAGCAGGAGGTGCGAGCGAGCGAGCGAGCGAGTCGAGCGAGGCCGAGAATGAGAGAGATTTGTTTTTTTGTGAGAGGGACAACCGAAGGATCCAGAAGGACCCACAGACTTCCAATACGCATCTGATGCGTCTTCTCTTGACAAAGAAGATGGCTGGGAGTTTGCGTACCTATTGCACGTGACTTGTGCTCACTGAAGTGTGGGACCTCACGCGTGGGCACCACACGTAAGTGACAGACCTGTTGGTGTAAAAACTCGGTTGATTATTATAGTGCATTAGAACAAAGTTTCCTATGGATTCAAGGGTAGGAAATCCAAGTTAACTCATTTACGTGTTAAACTTGTCTAAATCTTGGTCAAACCTAGGATTTGACAAAGATTCAAATGGGCAGAAAAATAAAAAACAGAAAAATGAAAAACAAAATCACATAGTCTTCTTATGTCATATAGTAAGCATTAAAGTTGATAAACAAGGTCTAGACATATCAAACCATACAAATCATGTATCTACCCCTAACCCCTAAACTCCGTCTTATGAAGTCAAGCATGAAGAGAAGTGGTTTTGGGTTTCAAACATGGAAATTTCAAAATCCTCCCAAAAGCCCCTTTTCAAATATTTCAAACTTATTCAAATTTGGTTCAAATTTGAAAGACATACAAGTTATAGCACACATAGTGCATACATTTTCACACAAACTGCACTAGATGCTAACCCTATAGCTTGAGGCCATTTGGATGAGGTCGAAAAAATTCTTGGATTAGAATTGTGTTGTTCGAACCCCGTAGTTGGATTTTTTTGAACCCTTGATCTGTAGAACTGGGCAAAACCCGAGTTTAGAGTGACTAAGAAGGATACATGCTTCCCTTTTCATTTTCATGTTTTAAACTTGTTTAAATTATCTTGGTCAAACCTAGGATTAGACAAGATTCAAATGGGCATCAAAATTGAAAAAAAAATCAGCAAAAAGAAAAACCAAAGCAAATAGTTTTCTTATGTCATATAGTAAGCATTAAAGTTGATAAACAAGGTCTAGACATATTCAAACCAGACAAATCATGTATCTATACCCCCTAACCCCTAAACTCTGTCTTATGAAGTCAAGCATGTGAAGAGAAGTGGTTTTGGGTTTCAAACATGGAAATTTCAAAAACCTCCCAAAAGCTTCATTTTAGAGTGACTAAGAAGGATCCATGCTTCCCTTTTCATTTTCATGTTTTAAACTTGTTTAAATTATCTTGGTCGTCAAACCTAGGATTTGACAAGATTCAAATGGGCATCAAATTTGAAAAAAAAAGAAAAAAGAAAAACCAAAGCAAATAGTTTTCTTATGTCATATAGTAAGCATTGAATTTGATAAACAAGGTCCATACATATTCAAACCACACAAATCATGTATCTATACCCCCTAAGCCCTAAATTAATTAACTATGTCTTATGAAGTCAAGCATGTGAAGAGAAGTGGTTTTGGGTTTCAAACATGGAAATTTCAAAAACCTCCCAAAAGCTTCATTTTAGAGTGACTAAGAAGGATCCATGCTTACATTTGCATTTTCATATTTTAAACTTGTTTAAATCATTATCAAACCTAGGATTTGACCAAGATACAAATGGGTGGGCACAAAATTCAAAAAAATCAGAAAAATGAAAAACAAAAGCACATAGTATTCTTATATATGTCATATCGTAAGCATTCGAGTTGATAAACGAGGTCTAGGTATATCCAAACCAGAAAAATCATGTATCTACCCCGTCGATCTTATGAAGTCTAGCATGAAGAGAAGTCGTTTTGGGTTTCAAACATGGAAATTTCAAGAATATCCCAAAAGCTTCATTTTAGAGTGACTAAGAAGGATACATGCTTAACTTTTAATTTTCATGTTTTAAACTTGTTTAAATCTTGGTTGAACCTAGGATTTGACCAAGATTCAAATATATGGGAATAAAATTCAGAAAAAACAGAAAAATGAAAAACCAAAGCACATAGTCTTCTTATGTCTATAGTTAGCATTAAAGTTGATAAACAGGTCTAGACATATTCAAACTAGAAAATCATGTATATATCTACACCCCTAACCCTAAACTCTGTCTTATGAAGTCAAGCATGCATGAAGAGAAGTGGTTTTTTTGTTTCAAACATGGAAATTTCAAAAACCCTCCCAAGAGCTACATTTTGGGGTGACTAAGAAGGATAGATGCTTATTTTTTCATATTCATGATTTAAACTTGTTTAAACCATGGTCAAACCTAGGATTTGACCAAGATTCAAATGGGCATCAAAATTGAAAAAAAATCAGCAAAAAGAAAAACCAAAGCAAATAGTTTTCTTATGTTATATAGTAAGCATTAAAGTTGATAAACAAGGTCTAGACATATTCAAACCAGACAAATCATGTATCTATACCCCTAACCCCTAAACTCTGTCTTATGAAGTCAAGCATGAAGAGAAGTGGTTTTGGGTTTCAAACATGGAAATTTCAAAAACCTCCCAAAAGCCCCTTTTCAAATATTTCAAACTTATTCAAATTTGGTTCAAATTTGAAAGACATACAAGTTATAGCACACATATTGCATACATTTTCACACAAACTGCACTAGATGCTAACCCTATAATTTGAGGCCATTTGGATGAGGTCGAAAAAATTCTTGGATTAGAATCGTGTTGTTCGAACCCCGTAGTTGGATTTTTTTGAACCCTTGATCTGTAGAACTGGGCAAAACCCGAGTTTAACCTATTTAATTATAGATTCGTATATCGATTTTTCTACTACCTTTTTATTATTACTATGCAGCACATGGGTGTTTGCCCGTCGAGTGAAACACGGAGGAAGAGGGATCACTCGGAAGGAGAGAAGAAGGGAGAGCATTATGGTGTCTCCCCTTTTTCGGGTGATGATGTTGACTTTTGTGCAGGGTTTGTCAGTGAGCAGGAGGTGCGAGCGAGCGAGCGAGTCGAGCGAGGCCGAGAATGAGAGAGATTTGTTTTTTTGTGAGAGGGACAACCGAAGGATCCAGAAGGACCCACAGACTTCCAATACGCATCCTGATGCGTCTTCTCTTGACAAAGAAGATGGTTGGGAGTTTGCGTACCTATTGCACGTGACTTGTGCTCACTGAAGTGTGGGACCTCACGCGTGGGCACCACACGTAAGTGACAGACCTGTTGGTGTAAAAACTCGGTTGATTATTATAGTGCATTAGAACAAAGTTTCCTATGGATTCAAGGGTAGGAAATCCAAGTTAACTCATTTACGTGTTAAACTTGTCTAAATCTTGGTCAAACCTAGGATTTGACCAAGATTCAAATGGGCAGAAAAATAAAAAAACAGAAAAATGAAAAACAAAATCACATAGTCTTCTTATGTCATATAGTAAGCATTAAAATTGATAAACAAGGTCTAGACATATCAAACCATACAAATCATGTATCTACCCCCTAACCCCTAATCTCCGTCTTATGAAGTCAAGCATGAAGAGAAGTGGTTTTGGGTTTCAAACATGGAAATTTCAAAAACCTCCCAAAAACTTCATTTTAGAGTGACTAAGAAGGATACATGCTTCCCTTTTCATTTTCTTGTTTTAAACTTGTTTAAATTATCTTGGTCAAACCTAGGATTTGACAAGATTCAAAGATACATGCTTCCCTTTTCATTTGACATGAATCCTTGTGGCACGACCATGTTGGGGTCACTCCTGGCTGTCTACCCAGCCGAGCATGCGGGCTCTATTACCTTGTACGAATCCTCGTTTTAAACAAAGAAGTGAACAAACTCCCCCCCGCCACACACACACACACACTTTCTCTCTCTCTCTCTCTCTAACCGGCTTTAGATATCGCATCATTTGTCTGTCAGACTCCATTGATTTGCCCCAAGTTCAACAAGGTCGCCCCCTTTTCCTCTGAGAGTCCATTGATTTTTATTTGCTGGTGTCACTTGTGCTAAACTGTCATTCCTTGTACTCCCTCCGATTCATATTATTTGATGGTAATATAGATGCATCTATACACATTATAGTTGTAGATACATCCATTTTACCATCAATTAATATTGATCGGAGTTGCAGCGTGGTATGAGGCCTGCCGCCTGCCACCGTCGGCGAGGTTCCAAGTAAACGGCGCCAGAAGAAGAGTAGCGCGGCTCCGGATTCAACCAACTGGCGGCGATGGACGGCACTATGGAAATAAACGCTACGAATTTGGAGGCCATCGCGTACAACATCGCTGGAACGGCGCAGGTCATGTGCTCCCACGACGGCTGCGGGGTCATCGTCAGCTACCACGAGTCCCTAAGCCACCAGATCGCGTGCCCGCACGGCCGGTGCAACTGCACGGAGCAGGGCTGCGACTTCGCCGCCCCACCGTCAGCGCTCCTCGTTCACCTCGCAGAGGCCCACTCGATTCAGGTGCACAGGTTAGAGTATGGCAAGTCCATAGAGTTCCGGGTGACCATGACGCACCCGTGCTCGCCGTGCAGGCTGCTCGTCGTCGAAGGGGATGACGGCTCCGTGTTCGTCCTGTACATCGACGCGCTCGGCCCGGCCATTGTCTTGTCTTTGGTATGCGTCAGTTCGGCCACATCCGTGTGGCCGCTCTACAGGGTGAAGATCTGGGCGCACGGCCCGCCGCCGTCCTCGAAATCGGACTGCAGGCGGGATGTCGTGAAGATGTCTGCCGATGCTTCTGGCAGCGCGTCGCCGGGCGCTGTCGTGTTTGAGGAGCTCACGTCGTTCCTCGTTGTGCCGGGGCCATACCTCGTTGGTGCTGGATCGTCCAAGGAGCTGCGTTTCTACATTCGCATATGCAAGCAGATGTAGCTACTGCTACTTTGCGTAGTTGAAAAAACTGTCAATTTGTCATGAGGAATGATAAATTTCGATGAAAAGTACTTGATTGTTCGTACGGCTGCTATTTTTTTATGGATTCTTCGTTTCATATTTGTGCTGAACTGTTTGTAGTAGTACTTATACTTAATAATAATGCAGCGTGGAAGTGAATACTCCTTTTTTTTGTGAATCGGAAGTGAATACTCCAACTATATGTAATTGTAACCCCTCCATCTGATTTATATAAAACTATGTGCACTTCCAGATCATTTCTCCTGTTTTTTAGATGTCCTTTCACTTACTATAAAAAACAAAGAAGCACTGCTGCTTTGATTCAAAGGAATGTGGAGAGTGTAGAAATAGGAAAGGTGTAGGATTGAAATTTTCCCATAGGAATCAAATCCAACATAATTCCTATGTCAATCCTATGAATCAAAGAAGCCCTAAGTGGTTACCGGTGCTTAATGCACAGTTCCAAAAAGTTCATCCCGCAGTCCAAATAACTAATAATCAGATGATGTCAATTTTTGTGTATGTAGTTGTGCCTATTACCATCACAAATATAGTCTCAAATAGTATGATGGTGGAGATACACATTTTTTAACTACCATGATTTTCGGTAAATGCTTAGTCAATTTTGACATAATTTGACTTTCTAAAAATAATATAAGCTAAGCTTTGAGATGGAGGTACTATATTGGGTTTTCCTCGTCTTAAGCAAAATCCCTTCCCATCCCCTTAAATAGAGTACTCCAGCCTCGAGGCTAGGAGATAAGAGAGGCCATCGATAGGCCACATACTCCTCGCGCGCTCGCAATGCTGGAAACTGTCACCGTTACCCTGAAGATGGACTCCACCGTGCTTCACTGCATTTTCTGCTCCCAGCCCCTCAAGCCCCCCGTCTTCAAGGTCGATCCCTTTCCCTCCCACACTCCATTGATGTTTCTTTTGTGGGTTCACTACTGCAAAAATGGCAATCCACGAACTTTGATTTGTGCAGTGCAAGGGTAATCATTTGGCCTGCGGCCGCTGCCTCAGCGAGCTTCCCGGGAACCGGTGCCATAGGTGCGTGGAACCCCGCGGCGGATTCGAGCACGACCCGGCAATGGACGCCGTCGTATCAGCGGCGACGGTTGAGTGCCCCCACAGCAGCTGCGGGAGCTTGGTGGCCTACCACCAGGTCCACGACCACAAGATTGCATGCCCGCACGCCCCTTGCGCTTGCACGGAGCCCGGCTGCGACTTCGCCGCCCCGCCAACAGCGCTCGTCGCCCACTTTGCAGCGGCCCACTCGATCCAAGTGCACAAGCTCCCGCCGTACAACACGACCAAAGTGTTCGAGGTGCTGGTGCCGGTGCCGGGTTCGCCGTGCCTGCGGATCATCGCCGAAGGGGAGGACGGCGCCGTGTTCGTCCTGATCATCGGCGTGCTCGGTTCGACTTCGACCACCATCGTGTCTACCGTGTGCGTTAGGGCGGCCGCGTGCGTGTGGCCTCTGTACACGGCAAAGATGTGGGCGAATGGGCCGGCGTCGTGCTCGTTGGCGCACTCGAGGAGCAGGGCGGACACCGTGAATGTGTCATTGGAGGCGTCGAGCTGCGCCTTGCCGGGCGACGTCGCGTTTGATGAACTCACGTCGTTCCTCTCGGTACCGCCGCTGTACCAGGTGCTTGGTGGACCTTCCAAGCTGCTGCGTTTCTACATTCGCATCGAGAAGGAGAACAATTAATCCTCAAAATAAGTACTCCTTATATAGAAAGGGAGTAACTGTTTTTCGTCCTGCTAATGCAACCTTGAGGTGACCGGGACAACTTTGTACAAAGCATCGTGCTCATATAAATATACGTACTCTACAAAATCATCAGCAGTGGAGTACCTCGATAGGTGCCATGTCCATGGATCGACAAGACAAGACACATACATAGACTGGGTCACTGGGAGATGGATATTACTACTGGATAGCTGTCCTGACGTGATAGGATGCCTACATACACCCTACTCGGCAGGTGACGATACCTTCCCAACAAAGGTATCCAGTCCCATCCATTGATTATATTTTATTATGGACGGAGAGCATTCTACTAGAAGAGATGTCATGTCTTGGGGCAGAGGTTCGGCTTAATCATGGTTTAGATGACTCTAATGTAGATGTATCTAGACATATTGTAACTATAGATACTTCCATTTTAGCATCAAGTAATGTGGATCGGAGGGAGTAATACTATAGTACAATATACTCAGTATAAGGTTAACTTTGGCACACGCTGGGACGCACATATTTGTTAGAAGTACACACATGCAAGACAGAGCACAGAGTAAAATAATTACTATTTACTTATGGGCAACCAAAAGCTTGTACGTGTCCACTCTATATATGGGCATGGACTACACTTATTGCTTGTGGACGAGGATAGCTGTTGTGGACAACACAGTGGATGCTGTTAGAGTGAAACGGCACACTTATTATGGATCGTAGGGAGTATGCAAGATAAAAAAAGATCTACCATACATATTAGTATTATTATCATCAGTTATGTACTCATGACACTGGGAGCATACACACACGATCGTACATACTACAGTAGTACTGTACTACTTTTAAAACTACTTGCAAGATAAAATATACTGTACTACTTATCACTGGGTGCATACACACACGATCGTATACATACTAGTACTGTACTACTTTTAACACTAGGCTATCCTTTTCAGTGGTCTTCCTCTTCAGCTTCCACAGCCTGTACCATGTTGCTCTTCTTCTTCTTCTTCTTCTTCTTCTTCTTCTTCTTCTTCTTCTTCTTACTCCCGCTGTCCTGGAATTCCGCCAATTTTTGTTGACCCTTCTCAAAGTTCACTATTCGCCTGTATACCTCATATGTCGCGTATGCGTCGATGCTTGCATACAGGATATGCTTCATGGACAAGGGCACCTGCTTCCACAGCTTGTGTTCCTCTTTCGTAAGTTTTTTCATGATAGATTTGTACTGGCTGTCTATAATGGCCGCAGCATAGTCAGCCAACGAATCCTTATTGTTACTAGTGGAATCGGCAGGCTTCCACCTTTTCTGGATGTCCACGAAGTTCGCCACTGAGAGGTTGCAACGCCCAAGCCTGGTAATGTCGTTGCCGATGTCAACACCTGCAAATGTTATGTCAGGCCTGCCAAGAAAGTCAGCGAGTTTGGGGCAGGGCTGGTCGGCCGAGGAAATCTGGTACAGGAGGCAGTCTGTGCCCATGCACAACTGTATGAGGGCAGCCTTCTGTTCAGGCCCATAGGTGTACTCTACGTCTAGGCCAACAATTTTGTACGAGTCTTCTTTCTCCAGTATCAACTCGATTTTGTTGATGTGTTCCTCCACCTTAGACGCCATATTGGTATAGTTCGCCGTAATGGTGGTTGTTCCATGAGCGAGGAAAGTGTGTCCTTGGTAGAACGCTTCCATGGAGGGTAGCGAGAGAGGGGCACAGGCGAGAGTGTCAGGGAGAAGACGAAATGAGGAAGACGAATGTTAACCGCCACGCCAGGGCCTGGAAACCGCCCGTCGCTAGATGCATGCATTTGGACGGTTTTGAAGATGACGGGCCATAGGGCACGAATGCAGTTTCCCTGTTAAAATAATAATAACCGCCCACGTACTTAATTAATTGTATGCTTATTTGTTTCTCGAGAGGAGCCTAGTTTTTTTCTACGAAACTCTGAAGATCTATTAAAAATCATCAACATTAGTACAAAGAGATTCAAAATTAATATTACCTTCGTCTAAAAGGAGGTGTCTTAGTTTTGTCTAATACGGATGTATATAGACATATCTAAGTTGTAGAAATTACAAATATGTCTTCTTTGCACCACTTAGCTACCACTACAAAGTACAAACACTAACGCAAGGTAGATCAGCATCATGCAATGTAGACATTACAGTATTTTTGTACTACTGTACTTGTCTTCCCTGGTCTATGATTCAATATCTAGTATACTGTACTGCTTATACACCAGGGAGATTCAAAATACGAGTTGAGCGCCAAAACTCCCGCCTCCATACACATATTTCGAATTCCCTTTCGACCCTATTAGCAATGACGCAAAGGCAGACAAGTGAAGCCGGCGTTGGTTGGGGTCTCGTTCGTAATTTACACACCCCCTCTGATATATATAGTCTACCGCCTTCCATTCGTCTTCCCCATTTCCGCAAAAAATCTGTCGCAATACTCCAGGCCCATCATCTCTCACCTGCCGGACCACCGCACCGGAATATCCCAGCCGTACTTAGCCGGCATACCACCTCACCTACCTGAGGCCACCGACTCCCTCGTCCGCAGCACCAGATCCGCTTCACCAACGCCGCCGTGTACTGCATCGGATCTGCTTCACCGACTGCTTCATCCGCAGCACCAGATCCGCTTCACCAACGCCGCCGTGCACTGCACTATCTGAGTTCACCGACTCCCTCGTCTGCCGTACCTGATCCGCTTCACCAACGACGCCGTGCACTGCACCGGATCTGCTTCACCGACTCCCTCGTTTCAGATCTGCTTCCCCGAACCCATCATCGACCGCCCCAGATCTGCTTCCTCGACGCCGACGCCCACCGCAACCGCAGCACCCCCGCCGTCGTCGACGTGACCCGCAAGGATGCCGAGTATGACTACACGAAGCCGCCGTCGAGGTAACCAGACCCCCTCCCCCCTACACGTTTTGGTCTGTTACCATAGAAGGTTCAAGCATGTCTTGGTCAACTAGAATGTGTCTATATACTGATTCGTCCGTCTAAAAAAGCATCGACAGAGAAGTCCCATAGATCCAGCTCCGCCCCGCTCTCAATGCGCGTGGCAGATGGCAGGATCCTGCGCATTTGCCCATGCCACTCCTCGAGCTCTCTGTCTTGATGTGCTTCACACACAGGGCTTATAATACTAGGAAGCTTGTGCCTCACATACACTTACACACAGGGCTACTACTACTAGGAAGCTTTATTGGATATCTCAGTGGTACAAAGCTTACTTACATGGGACGGGTGATACTCTATTTAAATTTTTGTACATGACCCTTTAGATTGTTGCCATGTGCCAGAATCCAAACCCTATACCATACTTCTAGAATACTCTACAAACTCTAGATATTTCATACTACTCGTAAATATCTTACTCTAGAACATTCCCCATTCTACAGTTCTCTCTACATACCTTGGATACTTCATGACTAAGCTAGCTCCTTTACTAGCCAACCACATTGATAAGATTACTACTAACAATCCCCCCATAATCTTGTCATATAAACTATCTTTACTATTAAATTTAAAATAGGCCGCGGTGGTTGGTGATGGTACGTCAAACGTGTATACAACTCACCCCGAACATAAAAAGTAAGGTCAGCGTGACCGGCTCCATGAGGAGTTCTTATCAGGATTAGTTAGGTCACGACCAAAATCCAATCCGTAGCACTAGGTAGCAAAATCAGCATCCCTTTCCTAATTCTAATCGGTAAGACAAGCATAGATCGGTCCAGCCACACATCTTTTTCGTTCGCTCCCCTTTTTATTCTCTAAGGAACCCTCTCCTTAACGAGCGTAGATTGATGGAGATGGTTTTTGTACCGGTCAATCTTTATATCCTTTCTGGCATAGTTCTGTAAAAGATCGGCAGGTGATCCGTCCTTTCTCCTCTGCCGTAGTTCATCAACGCGTGTCCGGCAATCCCGGTTAGATCGACACAATCGGCAAAAAAGAAAAAGGCCAAAAGAGACCCATTGATTAGGCTCCTCTTGCCGTGCTACTTTAAATTTTCTAACTTTTCTTTCATTCGCAAACATACAGTGACAATCTATATGACTCTAGGTTTCTTTTCCTAATTTTTGCACGTGCATGCATTTTCCCTTTAAAATTCGTAGGACATACAAATCTCAACACTTATGCAACTAAAAATCCTTAAAAAAACAAAGCTTTCATACCCTGCAGCTTTTAAGAGGTTAGTCACAAGAATCAACCACATGTTTTGGAGCGCAGTGACATTCTCCCTAAAAAAACCATGTTTCATGCGTGGGTGTTTCATTAATAAAGAGAAATATCTGTTCAGTTGGGGCCACGTTTCGACGTGTGTTCTCGACAAATCAGTTTCTCAGACAAAGTATCTTGAAGGTGTTCATAGAGATTGCATGTGCATTTGTGCGTTCGTAGGAGCGAGTATGCATTTAGTGAGCATTTATATTGTACCGTGTTTTGTTAAAAAAGATGGTGTAAAACGGGCACCTTTTACGATATACTCTCTCCGTCCCAAAATGTAAGGCGTCTAAGGATTGGTCAAAACTCAAAAGTCAAACCTTACAAACTTTGACCAAATATTTTAAAAAATATTTACATCTACAATATCAAATTGACATATTAAGAAATTATACTTTAGGGTGACTCTATTGATAATGATTTAGTATTGTAAATATTTATATTTTTGTGTGTAAACTTGGTCAAACTTTAAAAACATTGACTTTTAACTAATCCTTAGACGCCTTATTTTTGGCACGGAGGGAGTATCATTCAATAAATACTATGAATTATTCGATCGTTTGTTCAAACATGTTAATTAGATCGGTCGATTGATCAACTCGGATCGGTCGATCGAGCATCAGAGTTGTCTCAGTGATGACAAAAAATAATGCACATTGTATGATACTGACGTACCACAGATTCTAAAGAAAAATGAGGACCATGTGGCCACACATCCTGGACATAGACATTGCGATTATATTCCATTTATTCTATATTTGGAGGGAGCCATCTTTCGTTATTAACCCGTTGCAACACACGGGTATTATGCTAGTATCCCCTAATCCAGATCACATGGACCATGCACTTCATCTTGTGATGGCATCACACCGACTCACGTCAAGCAACGACGCCGCACCTTGCTTGTTAGCCTGACACCGACTTCATTTTAGATATCATGTAGTACATGTCAAGTACCAAATCACTGAGAACCAACCTGTGGTTGGATGGTTAGGAGGGCAGTGGCACCCCCAGATTTAACGCTTTGGTGTCTCAAAAATGGAGGAATATTCTTCTGTGGGACGCGGCGTTCCCGATGACATTGTGGTGCTAGTGGTGACTTCGTCAATCTCAATACCCGTCGGAACAGTTTCTTGGATGCAGTTTCCTGAAGGTGCTCGAAGGGGTAGTGTGTGTGCTTGAGTGATGAGTGTATGTATGTACGTGTGAGCGTCTATGATTGTACTGTGTGTTGCAAAAAATAGTATTAATTTTGTCTTGTTCATACTAAGACTAGCAAAGCGTTCCCTGCTCTATAAACTCTCAAGAAACACCCCTATAATATCTATCTAGTTCGTCCTAATGTTAGAACAGTAATTGCATGCTATGTAATTCATCTATTTTTGTTAGGAAACCTACATGTTTGTTTGCTTTTCTTATTCTCAGGTGACAGGTTGTGTGCTGGGACCATAGCCGCCGTCTGTTTTGTTCGTTGCAAAATGTTGTTTTATATTCCGCCATTCTGTGCTCTTCTGTGTTCACAAGGTTTTACATTATAATTTCCATCTGTTTTGTTGTAAACAATGACGGTAAATGCCAATTACTATTTCCTTTCTGCTATCCTTTTGCCATCCTGTAGTACATGTGTGAACTCATTGCTCTGGTACATTTAAATTCTTCATTGTTTTTTTTCTTCAAGAGCTGCAACCCTAACTCTTTGCTGTAATTTCATGTTGCACTATCACATGGAACACAGCAAATCGTGGAGTGAATCACCCCTATAATCCAGTAAGTACCTTTCATTTTTGTATTGATATGCTTATCGTGCTGGAACCAGTTTGTGTTTAACACATTTACTCTCCATATAGATAGGATAACTGGTTTGAAATAAATCATGCTATTTGTATGACTGCACGTCTTCGTTCATTTTCCTGCTAGCTTCTCAAACTTGTTCTATTGCCTGTCTAATCTTTTTTTGTTTGATCGTGATTAAACCAATTTAATTGTTCTGCTTAACTTAAATGATCTGGCATTTTATTCCAGCCACATAATGTTTGATTGCTCATGCACTTCCTCATACCGTTATGTCTTCTGGATTTCTTCCATAATGATAAGAATGTTTTGCTTGGTGAATATGAGTCAGATGATGATTCAATTGGTTATTAGTCCTTGATTCATTGAGTTGACTGATGATTAAAACATATAAACCTTGCGACTATCTGGCATGCTTGTTGTGGGATATAATGAGCATATTTGTTTTTTGTAAGACTTTTTTCGGATTTCACTGTTGATTAATCCAATGCCACCTTCTGTAGTAGGAAATCCACCTTCAGTAGGTATCATAAATAAGATTTGTTGTTACTTTTTGGCTGACCCATCTTTTATTTTTAGGCACAAAATGGTTCATTTGTTTGTTTCTCCTTCCCTTATATTGCGCTCATGGGTTAAACATTGAAATAATATGTCAGTTTATATGAATCCCAGAATGGTTGCTGTCTAATCTGTCTTAATTGGTCCTGCTCGTTTATATTTGGCACCAAATGGATATATTTCTCTTTTATCTGAGGCATTCCCATGGCTGGCTGATGATTAAAATAATGAAATTTAGGGGGTTGGAGATTCTCCAACTGCACAATGTCTGGCTACCACTTTTGTGGAACTTAAGGGATCTGAAGCACCCCTTCCAAGTGTCAATTTTAATAGACAGCTGTTATGCAGTTTCCTGGCTTATTTTATTAGGCACAGACTGTCTAGTTACTTGATTTATTTTGTTCATATTTGCCATCCGGTTGCTCTGCCTGTTGCATTGGGGTTGATAGCTTGCTTTGTTATATTATGCCTTGTGCTTTGTGAAAATCTGCCATCTGTTTTGATGCTTTGCAAAAATCTGTGACAACTAATAATATGGTTGTTTTCTCAAATTGTATGGTTCTGTAACTTGCACTGTCTTGTTTTCAGCCCCTGAATAGAGCAAGGAAGGCAGATGGCAGGGCATGTACATCAAGTGTCCAGGTCTTTCCACAGCACAGCCGTGACAATGCCAATTCATCTGATTGTCAGATGATAGCTACTGTCCCAGCCATTCCAGCGCAAACAATCGCTGCCTTTGCACACGAATCAATTGATATAATTCAGCAGCAAAGAGATGAAAGAGATTCAAATATCATCATAACAGTCAATGAGATACATGAATTGAAAAATAGGCAAGCTTGGATTGAGCAGATCCTTAATAATCTACTCTGCAGATCTAATGGAAAGCCAGCTGTTACTTGCACTCCGATGAATTCTACCTAACAGAAATGCAGTTTTGCCGATGATGCCATTTGTATGGCTTGTATCATTTGAGTTATTTCGACTTGTTGTTGTATTTGAGAATTTTTGCTGTTATTGTAATCCTTGAGCATTTTTTCCTGTTATTGCTATAGTTTGCAATCATTGTAACAAATTTTCAATGTAATGATTATTTTATCTTGCACTCGGCCTTAAACAGAACTACTAGTATGGTCTCACAATTTTTTATCATTATACTATGCAAGATTTAGCGGTTGCCCCAAATTCAGAGCATCTCCACCGGCGGCCCGGCCTGATAGCGATTTGGGGGCCGGCGTCGTTTTATGGCTCGCACCGGTGCGCTCCAAACGGCGCCGGCCATTTTTCGAGCCCAGTAGAATCTCCGGCATCCCCGAGCCGGCCCCTTCGCCAGGGGCGCGAATCAGGCGCTCCGGGTGCCTCGCGGAACGACGGTTTTCGCTGGTGGAGGCGCCTTGTCAGCGAGAGGACGCGACGGTTCGCATCGACTGGCCACGACGCGGGAAGGTTGGTCGTCGGCGTTTAAATGGCCTCCCGCGCGGAAACCGAGGCAGCGACTGGCCACGAGGGCAGCGACTGGCCACGCGGCGTCCAGTCGCCGTAAATGTGGGTAGTTGCCACCGCTAGATATATAGGACGTACGCCGTCCACCACCGCCGCTCCATTCTCTACTCTCCACATCAAGATGCCGCGCCGTCTGAAGACCACCTACTCGATGCTTGGCCTCAACGGCCGCGCGCTGCCTCCACCACCACGGCAGCCGCAGCCGGAGCCGGAGCCGGAGCTGCAGGCCGACGACGAGCACAGCTCCGACGAGGACGAGGACCCACGGTTCGAGTCCTGGCACGATGTCTACGTAGCAGAAGCGGAAGCAGAGGCGGCGGATCGAGGAGTCAGCGCAGTCGGGCGAGCCGCCGCAGGCCCCCACCGACCCGGAGCAGGCGGCGATCCTCGCGTCGCTGAACGCACAACGATACCAGCGGTTGAGGGAGGAGGAGCGCGAGTTCGTCAACGACGCGAACCTCGAGCACGTCCTCGAGATATCGCGCCAGCGAGCGGTCACGGAGGAGGCGGGACGCCGCCTCAAGGAGGCGGAGCGACAGAAGCTCGCAGAGCTCAACGCTCATCGCCACCAGGACGCGTTCGCTCGCCAGCAGGCGAGGCGCGCCGAGATCGAAGCTTCTCGGGAAAGGCTGGAAGCGCGGGGACAGCGCCGCCGGCAAGCCCCTGCGACGCCGGCCGCCATGCTCCACCGCCAGATGCGCGAAGCAACGAAGGAGAAGCGGGCACGAAAGCAGGCGGCAATGGCTAAGAACAACGACGAGGCAGTGCCGTCGAGCGCCCCAACCGACGGCCCGTAGACCAGGATTAAGTTTAAGTTTAGTTATGTTTAAAGTCGAGCTACTTTGGTATAAATTTCGTATGATTTTGGGTTTTTAAATGTCAATTTTAATTTTAAAATGGCTGCCGTTTGGGGCCGCTGGTGTGGTGTGGGAGCAGCATCCCCAAATAGAGGATCATGGTAACAGAAATTGTCAACGTGATGATGATTTGATGTTGCACTCGACCTTGAACATAAGTACTAGTACGGTCTCACAATTTTTTTAATCATTATACTTTGCAACATTTAGCGCGGATGCGCCAAATTCAGAGATAGATCATGATCATGGTAACAAATTTTCAACGTGATGATGATTTGATGTTGCACTCGGGCTTGAACAGAAGTACTAGTACGGTCACTAATTTTTTTAGCATTATACTTTGCAACGAATGCACCAATTTCAGGTGCATGTCACCAGATCTGTGTCCGATGATGATCATGGTAGTAACCGATGTTCAACTTGATGATGATTTGATTTTACAGTCGGCCTTGAACAGAGGTACTAGTACGGTCTCACAATTTTTTATCATTATACTTGGACCTTAGCGAAATTCAAAATCTCATAGCGGCAAAACTTCCCGCCCACAAAATACAAAAATTTCACACGCTTCCAAATTCCGATTCTACCCCTGTGGAGATGACAGCAAAGTCGGTTGGTGGGGGGGTCTGGCCGTCATTTTTTGGATCACCACCTCCCTAGCCCCGGATACCCTCCCAAAAAAATTCATTTCCCTCAGTCTCTCATCTGAGACCACCCACCGGAACTTCTCAAGTCCCTCTCTCTACCACCTCCACGACCACCGCACCGGAACATCCCCGCCGGACTTCCCTGGCCTACCCGAGCCCTCGCGATCCTCGTCATCCGGCTGCCTGCCGGAGCCGCTTCATCGACGCCGTCATCAACCGGACCGGATCATCCCCGCCGAACCTCGAAACCATATGCTCATCCAGCAGTCTACCGCAGTCGCTTCAGCTGCGGCATCGTCCACCCCACCGGAGCCGCTTCGCCGGATCCGTCGTCCACCGCATCGGATCTTGCTCACCGACACCGCTGTGCATGAACCGGATCTGCTTCACCGGCGCCGTGCATGATCTAAACTCTTCTACTGTCGCTTTTCTATTGCTTGCCTGCAAGTTCTTGTTTAATCTTGGGGGAACCTGTTTGTGCTAACGACGCGCCGTTACGTTTTTGCAGATGAGATGAGTAACCATGAAGTGTAATGGCCGTCTCTCCAACCCCAAGTAGCACATGTAGCGTACTTCATCACCGGATCTATCAACCCCAGGAAGATCTGCTGTGACTCCCACAGAGTGCTTCTCCTAATGTAAGTCCCTTGTTTTAGCGCCATGTTCTGGGTTCAGATGCTTGTTTGTCTGAAGCTCTTTTAGTTCATTCCTAGCTATGACCGTAACACCTTGCTATTTTCTACTTCATTGCTAACTTTAAGCGATTGAACATTTTGGTTTGCATTCCCTGCTCTGTAGATGTAGCCATCATAACTTCTATCTTGCTCAGTCGTTGTTACAAAAATTATAGGTATTATAGTAACATCCTGCTATTATTTAGTTCATGGCCAATTTTAAGTAATTGCACATGTTGGTTCGCATTCCCTGCTCTATAGCTTTTGGCATCGTAACTTCTATATTTGGTTTACATTCCCTGCTCTGTAGATCTAGCCATCATAACTTTATCTTGCTCAGTCGTTGTTACAAAAATTATGGCCTGCTACTATGTTGTTTGTGCCAATTTTTTACTCCATGAACATGTTGGCTTGCATTCCCTGTACTACAGGTGATGCCATTGTTTTGTATCTAGTTCATTGTAAGCTAACAAAGTAAGGACTTAGTTTGGCATGCTATCACTCTGCTATCTAGCCTGTAGTACAAATAAACTTGTCATACTACTAGATAATAATTTTGCGTGCCATCTTGTTCTTCAAAAGCTGCATTATTGACTTGTTTCTCTGACTTGGCATGACGCTCACATATGGAAAGCTGAACATATTGGTTTGCATTCCCTCTTATACAAGTTCACAGGTGATCCCACTATATTCTGTATCTGGTCCATCCTAAGCTCCAGCATTAACTATCCTCTATGTGTTGCTCATTACAAGTTTATATCCCGAAACATCTTGATTTGCATCCCCTTCACTATAAGTTCAGGAGTATTATTTAGTTCACGGCCAAAATGAAGTAATTGCACTTGGCACATGTTGGTTCACATTCCCTCCTCTTTAGCTTTTGCCATCGTAACTTCTATTTTTGGTTTACATTCCCTGCTCTGTAGATGTAGCCATCATAACTTCATCTTGCTCAGTCGTTGTTACAAAATTTATAGCCTGCTACTATGTTGTTCATGCCAATTTTGTACTCCCTGAACATGTTGGTTTGCATGGGACTCGACAGTAGTAAGTCTGCTGTTTCATTCTAACATGCTCTGTTATATTGGCTGTTGGTATGCGGCATGCACTCTTTGTTTGCTTATTGTGCGCATTACAATGATCTTGTTATAACGACGAAATGATGAGTTCCAAATTCTTTGCCAAACAATATTGTAGTGTCTTTGCCTTTCCATTGTTGCTGTCTTAACTTGTAATGTCTTTGTTTCAGATATAGGTGCTGCATGGACAACTTAAAAGATTGCCGGATCGCTTCATTGTATTGCTAGGTTTAATTACCATTCAATTTCTCTGGGTTCTGTAATATTTTTTCAATGCCTTGCAGCTGATGTAATATTTAGTTAGTTTTTATAGTTCTTTCGCGCATTTTTTCTTTGGTGCTTGTGGTAAGTGAGGCTATCCGACAGAAATCAATGCTGCGTAAATATTCTCAGTATCTAAATCACGAATTCCCATCCCTTAAACGGCCCAATTAAGCGAAATCACATATGTGCCTGCCCGCAAAATCCTAAAGCGCATATCATGCCGGCATATAAACAGCAACTAAACGGGCTGGCCCACTTACTTATTGGGCCAGCCCATTTGATTTACGGTGGACCCCACACTCTAATTGGGCTGGCCCACTTGCTTTAAGGAGGACCCCACCCACTACTGGGCCGGCCCACTAATTAGTTGGGCCAGCCATTTGCTTTTGTGGTGGACCCCACATACTAAATGGGCCGGCCCTTTAAAAGGAAAGTGGGACCCACATGTGTTTTTGGACCGGCCCACTATCTTGTTGGGCCCCACTTGCTATATGGTGGACCCCACATACTAATTGGGCCGGCCCTATAACAGGAAAGTGGGGCCCACCTTTGCTTTTGGCACGGCCCACTATCTTGTCGGGCCAGCCCACTTGCTATATGGTGGACCCACATATCAAATGGGCCGGCCCATTAACAGGAATGTGGGACCCACCTGTGTTTTTGGCCCGGCCCACTATCTTGGTGGGCCAGCCCACTTGCTATATGATGGACCCCACATACTAAATGGGCCGGCCCTTTAAAGTGGGACCCACCAATTTGACCCGGCCCACTATCTTGTTGGGCCGGCCCACATGCTATATGGTGGACCCCACATACTAAATGGGCCGACCCTTTAACTGGAAAGTGGACCCACTGTGTTTTTGGCCCGGCCCACTAGCTTGTTGGGCCGGCCCACTTGCTATATGGTGGACCCACACACTAAATGGGCCGGCCCTTTAACGGGAAAGGGCCCACCTATGTTTGCGGCCCACTTGCGTCTTGGCCGGCCCAGTTGCTGGTGGACCCCACATGTTAAATGGGCCGCCCATTTAAGTTTTGACCAGTCAACCTTAGAGGTTAGGCCCGGCCCACGTAACTAATGGACCAGCCCAGCTATATAGTTGACCGGTCAAACTATGTCATCTGGCCCGGCCCGCTTAAGACGTGGCAGGCCTCGTGTGGGCCTACCATCTACCACGGGGTTTCAGCCGGTTAACGCCGTTAACTGGCAGTTAACGGCGTCTGCCACGTGTCAGTTTGCATGACGTCAGCAGTCAACGGGCTCCCGAAAACACTTGCGCAACGGTCCGATTTTCCGTGGCGGAAGGGCGCCCAAACGCGACGGACCGAAAAAACGTCGTAGGACTTTGCCTGACGCAGTTTCGACAACAGAACCCATATCGTCGGGTTAGGCCCATAGGCGACGAAAAATACCCCTTAGTGGACGATTTTGGGACGTTGTCTATCAGAACTTTTCTTGTAGTGATGGTAGGCTTGTTTTTACTAGTTAAATAGAGGTTGTGACGTACCATAGAAAGATTCCCCAACACTGTTAGAGGAGATGGAGGCTTTCACGGGCTCGCGGGCAAATTTTCTCGAGGCGGAACTTCCAAAGATGTCCTAGGGCATGTGCACCAACGACATCTTCGAGAAGCTCACAGGAGATTTCCCAACCGTTTCCCCAACACTGTTAGAGGAGATGAAGGCTTTCACGGGATTGCAGGAAAAAATATCCGTGGTGGAACTTCGGAAGATGTTCTAGGGCGTGTGCACCAACGACATCTTCGAGAAGCTCCACCACGGAGATTTCCCAACCCTTCCCCAACACTGTTAGAAGAGATGGAGGCTTTCACGAGCTTGTGGGAAAAAATTCCGAGGTAGAACTTCTAAAGATGTCCTAGGGTGTGTGCACCAACGACATCTTCGAGAAGCTCCCAACCCTTTCCTCCAGCCATGGGGACGAAGCTCCCTACCCTCTAGGTTGGCTTGTTGAGTTGCTCGCCATGGAGATTATTGACACACCTTTTATAGGCACGGCGCCGCTTCTCCTTCATCTTGTTCCTCGCTACATGCCTTAGGTCATCTCCAACGAGGCGATGCAAACGGACGCTGAGCGACCGTTTGCGTCCGCGGGCCGAAAATGCATCGGGTCCCTGCTCCAGTGGGGCGACGCAAAGTGACCAGGATGTCCGTGGCGACGCAAACCTGGCCTAAATATGCGCCAGCTTTGCGTCTCCGTGGACGCTGCGTCGCGAAAGTGTCCGCGTTGGTTGCATCCGGGCCCGCTCGACGGTGACTAGGTAACCATAATATTTCTTCATTACTATTGATTGGCCAAAAGGACCATCTTTACAGAGATGGTTAGTCGAGTTAACCTAAAACTACAATGGCCGTACCTACTCGCCTTCGCGTGTGATACGTCTCCAACGTATCGATAATTTCTTATGTTCCATGCTACTTTATTGATGATACCTACATGTTTTATGCACATTATATGTCATATTTATGCATTTTCTGGAACTAACCTATTAACAAGATGCCGAAGAGCCAGTTGTTGTTTTCTGCTGTTTTTGGTTTCAGAAATCCTAGTAAAGAAATATTCTCGGAATTGGACGAAACTTTCGCCCAGGGTCCTATTTTTGCACGAAGCTTCCAGAAGACTGAAGACCTAACGAAGTGGGGCCATGAGGCGGCCAGGAGGGAGGCCGGCGCATAGCTGAAAGGCGTTAAAGAAAAGCGCTTATGGGAGACAACCCATGTTTTTACCTACAGCAATTTTTTTGTTTTGTTGAGTCTTGGAAGTTGTTTACTACTGTAGCAACCTCTCCTTATCATGTTTTTGTGCCAAGTAAAGTTTCTATGTCAAAGTTGATGTTATATTTGGGATTGCTGCGCAGAAACAGCATTGCTGTCTGTCACGAATCTGGGCACAATTCTCTGTAGAAAATTCGAAAAAATCTGCCAATTTACGAGCGTGATCCTCAGATATGTACGCAACTTTCATTAGTTTTGAGTTTTTCCATTTGAGCAAGTCTGGTGCCATTTCTAAATTCGTCTTTACGGACTGTTCTGTTTTTGACAGATTCTGCCTTTTATTTCGCATTGCCTCTTTTGCTATGTTGGATTTATTTCTTTGATCCACTAATGTCCAGTAGCATTATGCAATGTCCAGAAGTGAAAATAATGATTGTGTCACCTCTGAATGTGTGAATTATTAATTGTGCACTAACCCTCTAATGAGTTTGCTTGAAGTTTGGTGTGAAGGAAGTTTTCAAGGGTCAAGAGAGGAGAATGATATACTATGATCAAGAGGAGTGAAAGCTCTAAGCTTGGGGATGCCCCCGTGGTTCACCCCTGCATATTCTAAGAAGACTCAAGCGTCTAAGCTTGGGGATGCCCAAGGCATCCCCTTCTTCATCGACAACATCATCAGGTTCCTCCCCTGAAACTATATTTTTATTCAATCACATCTTGTGTTCTTTACTTGGAGCGTCGGTTTGTTTTCGTTTTTGTTTTTGTTTGAATAAGATGGATCCTAGCATTCACTTTGTGGGAGAGAGACACGCTCCGCTGTTGCATATGGACACATGTGTCCTTAGGCTTTACTCATAATGTTCAAGGCGAAGTTTCTTCTTCGTTAAATTGTTATATGGTTGGAATTGGAAAATGCTACATGTAGTAATTCTAAAATGTCTTGGATAATGTGATACTTGGCAATTGTTGTGCTCATGTTTAAGCTCTTGCATCATATGCTTTGCACCCATTAATGAAGAAATACATAGAGCTTGCTAAAATTTGATTTGCATATTTGGTCTCTCTAAGGTCTAGATAATATCTAGTATTGAGTTTTGAACAACAAGGAAGACGGTGTAGAGTCTTATAATGTTTACAATGTGTCTTTTATGTGAGTTTTGCTGCACTTGTTCATCCTTGAGTTTGCTTCAAATAACCTTGCTAGCCTAAACCTTGTATCGAGAGGGAATACTTCTCATGCATCCAAAATCCTTGAGCCAACTACTATGCCATTTGTGTCCACCATACCTACCTACTACATGGTATTTCTCCGCCATTCCAAAGTAAATTGCTTGAGTGCTACCTTTAAAATTCCATCATTCACCTTTGCAATATATAGCTCATGGGACAAAATAGCCTTAAAAACTAGGGATTTCTATTTTCGTGCCCTCGGGTCGTTAGTTGTACTCAGTTTTCCCCAGCCCCTTAGTTTTTCCTCAGTTTTCCCCTCCCTCTAGTTTGAAACCCGCAGAACGAGCTCAGACGGAAGGAATCCGTTTATTTGGACGTTCTGTGCTGGCGTGTTGCGCCGCGTCGTCTGTGGGGCCGCGACGTGTGGGGCCGCGTCGCGTGGGGCTGGTAGAAAGGGACCGCGTGGGACAGGACGAGAAGCGTTTGGTTGCACGTGAGCAGGAGCTGGGTTTTGTCTCTCTCGGCCCAAATTGGCATTTTTAAGAGCACCTTTTCCCCTCTTTCTCTCTCTGTCTTTTTCACCAAATTAGTATCAAATCTAGAGAAGCTTCTATTTCTGTCTTTCTTCAATATGGCAGCAAATCTAGTAGCAAATCTCTGGGGTTATTTATGCCTTTTGGCCCTCGTTTTTTGCCCAATATGGCAGCAAATCTAGTACCAAATGTAGAAGCTAGTATATGATAAATTGACAACTGCATAATCAGAAAGCTAAGTATAATACATAGGGAAACTGCATACAGCAGCCAAAAGCAGCCAATAACGTTGTAATATACAAGACGCACGCAATGTATGGACAACAAGAAGATTAGGATGAATGAATTTGTTCTTCAGTCCTCCTCATATATTTCGTCGTTGCGCCAGCCGTGCATTACCCCAAGGAAATATTGATTGAACTCCCTCCGTCTGCAGTGTGCGGCCAATACATCCTCCAAACGGTATGGCTTGTGTTCATTTCTCATACCGTAGTTTCCTATTCTATCCACACGTTCTGGCCACTCCTCCCAGGCCTTTGTATCATGAGAGTACTCTCTGATATAACCCAAATCCGTGTAGTAGATGCAGCCAGGTCGAAGTGTCGGGTACACTCTGGTGTCGACGGAGATACACCGGATATAATTCACGAAGAAGGCATTAATGCCAATGTTACTGACCGGATGGAGAGAGCGGCTCTGAGTGTCCACACGGTACACCAATGGTCTGCCCGCCAAAGCCACGCTGACCAACAACACAAGCAGCAGATCACCATCCGACTTCACGAGGTAGAACTTCTGATGTCCAAGTTCTGGAAATGAAATTAGTGTCTCCATCTTGACAGTGCTCGTGCGCTGCTGCAACTGTACATTGGTGCACACTATTCTTCCGTGCTCTAAATTGTCCACAGCTAGTGCATACAGTTCACCATTGAACGGTGTAATGCAACGCAGACAATGGTTCTTCATCGAAAATCTGTTTTCCCAATCTTTATCTATATCCTTAGTTGGAGTGCTCTCATCGACCCAACCAATTTCCGACGGGTAATGTGCGGTAACGAAGACCATAGTCGGGGATTTGATCACAGCGACTGATTTCAGGAAAATAGATGGCATCTGCGCCTCAAACATAGTGTATTTCTTTGTGAGTGGGTTCAGAAGCCGTATCTTGTGCGGCGGGTTCTTCTGGGCAAGCACGATGACGCCACGGCAAAATCCGACGAAGTAGTATCTGGGCAAGCACGATAACATTCAGCACTAAGATGTTTAAGATTGAAAATAAAGAGGTAGATATGGAGGAAGTTGAACCTTGTATGAACTTCCGATAGATCTATGGTGACGTAGCGTGATGTGCCGAGTTGGAGGAAGGTGAACTCAGCGACGTGTGGAAGGGCGTGGTCTAGCATGATCCATTCGTCCAGGTGCACGTCGGGCTCAGGCAAACCTGAGCGCCAATTTCTACAGACTTGCCTCATGGCAGAGTACGTGTCGGCGTACTCCTCGTTCGCCAGCAAGCATTCGCCGATCTGGTGAAGTGGTCCATCAGCCGAGAGAGAGGCCCAGTTCACGGAGGAGCCGCGCTTGGATGCGCCGCCCTCGGAGGCGACGCGCTCGGCGGCGACTGGCTCGGCGGCGACGGGCTCGGCGGCGACTGGCTCGGCGGCGACGGGCTCGGCGGCGACTGGCTCGGCGGCGACGGGCGCGGAGGCGACGGGCTCGGAGGCGACGGGCTCGGAGGCGACGGCCGCCGGCGCATTCTTCTTCTCCATCGCCGGCAGGGTAGCGTGCGTACGGCGGTTGGGGTTTTTTCGATTTGGAGAAGTTGATGGGACGTGAGAGGGGTGGTTTCGTGCGTGAGCGAGAATGAGACGACTGTGTGCAGAGGGAGGGAGGGAGGGGCTTACGCGTCCTAAATGCGACCCGCGTCCTACGCGTCCACTATTTGCACGTCTGCACCGCGACACGCGTCAACAATGGCACGTCTTCCACTTCTGCACCGCAACACGCGTCCTCGAGTCTAACCCTGGAAATTTAGATATACTCAGGTATACCCTCGAGTCATATACTAGCATTTTTTGTGTGCTCAGTTTTCTCCTCGAGTGCTAATACTGGCTAGTGCAATATACTCAGTTTTACCCTCAAGTGGCTGGTCAACAGAGAGTCAACAAATGGGATTAACTAGTTAAATGAGTTATTTAATGTGCAAAAAAATCCGAAAAAGAGTGGCACTTACTCATGGAGTCTTTACCACAAATTGCCACTTCTCAAATCATAGATAAATCATAGATAAATCAAGTTTCACCACAAATTGCCACTTCTCAAATCACCTAGTAGCTATGAAGGTGCATGGTTTTCCATAATAAGCCCTACCCAAAACAGCTTTCCCCAAAACATACTTTGTCTAAATGAGGCCACAATTCTCACACTGATGTATATTGGTATTGCAAATAGTTTGAGGTAGGCCAAGATGGGTTTCATTGTACAAAACACGCATTTTCCATTTTTTAAATCTCATATTTGAATCCCTTAGTCTGTTTACTACTCACTTGCCCTTGGTTTCTTGATACTACTCAGTTTTGCCCTCTCCCTTCACAAACTCTCACAGACGCCCAACATTGCCCTGATTGGTCTAGCCCATGTCACGCGGATCATGCCCGCCGACCGTTGATCGTATGATCTAACGGGCAGGATAACCCCTATCTCTCTCTCTGGTCGGGGCCACCACCCTCTCTCTCTCTCTCGTCGGTTAGCTTCCACACTCTATGTATGCGAAAGGGCGGTTACCTAGTACGCTAAAGTTTGGTTTTCTGCATTATTTTTCACGAGCTAAATTATAAACTCTTTTTAGGCATTACTTTTCACGCAAAAAATGATAAACCATCACCGATTTGTTGTAGCCATTACTTTTCACGCAAACAATGATACACCATCACCCATTTCTTGTAGCCATGCATTACTTTTCACGCAAAAAATGATAACCATCACCGATTTTGTTGTAGCCATTACTTTTCACGCAAAAAATGATACACCATCACCCATTTCTTGTAGCCATTACTTTCAACGCAAAAAACGATAAACCATCACCGATTTTGTTGTAGCCATTACTTATCACGCAAAAATATGATACACCATCACCCATTTCTTGGACCCATTACTTATGACGCAAAAAATGATACACCATCACCCATTTCTTGGACCCATTACTTATGACGCAAAAAATGATACACCATCACCCATTTCTTGTACCCATTACTTTTCACGCAAAAAACGATAAACCATCACCGATTTCTTGTAGCCATTACTTTTCACGCAAAAAACGATAAACCATCACCGATTTCTCGTAGCCATTACTTTTCTTTTAGACTAGTCATAGTGGAGAGTAACATAGAGTAGTAACATGCACATGTTACTACTCTATGTTACTACCTTCATAGTGGGAAGTAACATATGTGTAGTGTCATGCAAAGCCATATTAATTAGGTTGTAGACTCATCTAATCTTGGAAAATGTGATGTTATGGTAACATAGCTCTATGTTACTACCCAAGTTACTCCCACTATGAGTAGTCTTAGGCATTACTTTTCACCGTAAAATGATAAACTAGTCAACATAGTCCGCATTACTTTTTTTGTTGAGATATATACCCCCACAACGGTCGTCTCCTCCTTAATTAATTTATTGTGTATAAACCCCCACAACGGTCATCTCCTCCTTATTTTATTGTGTAAACCCCTACAACGGTCATCTCTCCCTTATAAACACCCACACGGCCATCCCTTGTGTCAATAGGTTCTGCCTCTCTCTTCTTCGTTCACATACACTTTATCCATTGCCATGGCTTCCACGTCTCGGACGCGGACCGGAAGGGGAAGGGGAAGGGGAAGGGGAAGGGGAAGGGGAATGGGAAGTGGATCATCATCATTGCCACCACCACCGTCAACACTGCCATTGATCATAGAGGAGTTCTTCATCGTCGTCTATGAAGACCCTTTGGTCAAGAAGGTACGTACGCGTTCCCACATATATGATGCATGTGATTAATTATGGGCATGTTCTAAAAAACCTTTAATTTCAAGGGTTCCCTAATTTCAAACGATCGGCGCTCGATCTCTTTGCAGGAACTCCCAAAAAAATTTGCGGACTATCTTGACGGCAAGGAGCCAGCTAAGGTGTATCTGCGAGCAGCTGACTGCGGTCCTCGTCTCTGGACCGTGGAGGTCCTATTTGACGGACAAGGCCGGATGTACCTCGACAAGGGCTGGGAGAAATTCGCCATCGCGCACGGTGTGGATTTCGGCTGGTTCGTACACTTCAAATATGAAGGCGATGATGTGCTCACAGTGAAGGTGTTTGACGGAACAATGTGCAGGAGGTACTACTACTCAGACGACGAAGATACTGATGATGAAAGCGACGACGACGTGAAGCCATGCATCCATCCCCTTTAGATAATTAAGGGGATCATGACCAAGAATATATATGTAGCTTCATATGCATCGATTTAGAGATCTAGCTATTTTCTATATATTATGCATGTAAAAAATAATATCGCATTTCCACTATTATTCGAGCACCACATCCTCGCCGCCACTGCTAGGTCAACGCCGGGATGCACAATGTTTAGCATAAAAGTCACTTTAGATTAAGCTGCGAAAATAGTCACCTGCCATGGGCTGAGGCGGCCCCTACAGAGCGGCTCTATATTATATTCTCTAAATAAAATAGACGACCACAGCGGTCATTGACTGCGGAGGCCCCACAGAGCGGCAATATATAATTTACTATAAATAAATAGACGACCCACTGGTCATTGGCTGCGGCAGCCCCATAGAGCGGCCCCATTTGTCATTGGCAGCACCGCGTATACAATCAGTAAATAAAACGGCCCACGCGTCAGCGGTAGATGGATCCACCCGTCAGCACGAGACGGTCAGCGAGGAACTGACCTCACGGTAACGGTAAGGCCTCTGACCTGACGGCAACCCGCGTCTTCGATGGGTTTCAAACTAGAGGGAGGGGAAAACTGAGGAAAAACTAACGAGCTGGGGAAAACTGAGTACAACTAACGAAGCAGGGGCACGAAAATAGAAATCCTTAAAAACTATCGTAGTATTGAATATGTACTTATGCACTTTATATTTTATTAAGTTGCTTGTTGTGCGATAACCATGCTTCTGGGGAACGCCATCAACTATTGTTGAATATCATGTGAGTTGCTATGCATGTCCGTCTTGTCTGAAGGTCTATCATTTTAGTGGTTGGAGCATGCAAAATTGTTAGAGAAGAACATTGGGCCGCTAACTAAAGCCATGAACCATGGTTGAAGTTTCAGTTTTGGACATATATCCTCAATCTCATATGAGAATAATAACTTTGCTACATGCTTATGCATTTAAGAGGAGTCCATTATCTGTTGTCCATGTTGTCCCGGTATGGATGTCTAAGTTGAGAATAATCAAAAGCGAGAAATCCGAAATGCGAGCATTCTCCTTAGACCTTTGTACAGGCGGCATGGAGGTACCCCTTTGTGACACTTGGTTGAAACATGGCATGCAAAGATCCGGTAGTCCAAGTTAAGTAGGACGAGGTGCGGGCACTATTAGTATACTATGCATGAGGCTTGCAACTTGTAAGATATAATTTTCATAACTCATATGCTTTATTACTACCGTTGACAAAATTGTTTCATGTTTTCAAAATAAAAGCTCTAGCACAAATACAGCAATCGATGCTTTCCTCTTTGAAGGACCTTTCTTTTACTTTTATTGTTGAGTCAGTTTACCTATCTCCCTCCACCTTAAGAAGCAAACACTTGTGTGAACTGTGCATTGATTCCTACATACTTGCATATTGCACTTGTTATATTACTTTATGTTGACAATATCCATGAGATATACATGTTACAAGTTGAAAGCAACCGCTGAAACTTAATCTTCTTATGTGTTGCTTCAACACCTTTACTTTGATTTATTGCTTTATGAGTTAACTCTTATGCAAGACTTATTGATGCTTGTCTTGAAGTACTATTCATGAAAAGTCTTTGCTTTATGATTCAGTTGTTTACTCATGTCATTACCTTTGTTTTGATCGCTGCATTCATTACATATGTTTACAAATAGTATGATCAAGATTATGATGGCATGTCACTTCAGAAATTATCTTTGTTATCGTTTTACCTGCTCGGGACGAGCAGAACTAAGCTTGGGGATGCTGATACGTCTCCAACGTATCGATAATTTCTTATGTTCCATGCTACTTTATTGATGATACCTACATGTTTTATGCACATTATATGTCATATTTATGCATTTTCTGGAACTAACCTATTAACAAGATGCCGAAGAGCCGTTTGCTGTTTTCTGCTGTTTTTGGTTTCAGAAATCCTAGTAAAGAAATATTCTCGGAATTGGACGAAACTTTCGCCCAGGGTCCTATTTTTGCACGAAGCTTCCGAAGACCGAAGACCTAACGAGTGGGGCCACGAGGCGGCCAGGGAGGCCGGCGCGGCCCAGGCCCTGGCCGCGCCGACCTGCCCCCGGGCCCCTCGTGTGGCCCCCGCGTTGACCCTCCGCCTACTTAAAGCTTCCGTCGCGAAACCCCGAGAGCCACGATACGGAAAACCTTACGAGACGCGCCGCCGCGAATCCCATCTCGGGGGATTCGGAGATCGCCTCCGGCACCCTGCCGGAGAGGGGATTCATCTCCCGGAGGACTCTACACCGCCATGGTCGCCTCCGGAGTGATGAGTGAGTAGTTCACCCCTGGACCATGGGTCCATAGCAGTAGCTAGATGGTCGTCTTCTCCTTGTTGTGCTTCATTGTTGGATCTTGTGAGCTGCCTAACATGATCAAGATCATCTATATGTAATACTATATGTTGTGTTTGTCGGGATCCGATGGATAGAGAGTACTATGATTATGGTGATTATCAATCTATTGTTTATGTGTTGTTTATGATCTTGCATGCTCTCCGTTATTAGTAGAGGCTCTGGCCAAGTTTTTGCTCTTAACTCCAAGAGGGGGTATTTATGCTCGATAGTGGGTTCATGCCTTCATTGAATCTGGGATCGTGACAGTAGGTTCTAAGGTTGTGATGTGCTGTTGCCACTAGGGATAAAACATTGATGCTATGTCTAAGGATGTAGTTGTTGATTACATTACGCACCATACTTAATGCAATTGTCTGTTGCTTTGCAACTTAATACTGGAGGGGGTTCGGATGATAACCTGAAGGTGGACTTTTTAGGCATAGATGCAGTTGGATGGCGGTCTATGTACTTTGTCGTAATGCCCGGATTAAATCTCACTATATTTACCATGTCATGTATATGCATTGTTATGCCTTTCTCTATTTGTCAATTGCCCGACTGTAATTTGTTCACCCAACATGCTTTATCTTATGGGAGAGACACCTCTAGTGAACTGTGGACCCCGGTCCTATTCTTTACATAGCATACAATCTACTGCAATTGTGTTTACTGTTTTCTTTGCAAACATCTTCCACTCGATACGTTTAATCCTTTGTTACAGCAAGCCGGTGAGATTGACAACCTCACTGTTTCGTTGGGGCAAAGTACTTTGGTTGTGTTGTGCAGGTTCCGCGTTGGCGCCGGAATCCCTGGTGTTGCGCCGCATCACATTTCACGACCATCAACCTTCAACGTGCTTCTTGGCTCCTCCTGGTTCGATTAAACCTTGGTTTCTTTCTGAGGGAAAACTTGCTACTGTGCGCATCATACCTTCCTCTTGGGGTTCCCAACGAACGTGTGAGTTACACGCCATCAAGCTCTTTTTCTGGCGCCGTTGCCGGGAGATCAAGACACGCTGCAAGGGGAGTCTCCACTTCTCAATCTCTTTACTTTGTTTTTGTCTTGCTTTATTTTATTTACTACTTTGTTTGCTGCACTAAATCAAAATACAAAAAAATTAGTTGCTAGTTTTACTTTATTTACTGTCTTGCTCTCTATATCAAAAACACAAAAAAATTTAGTTACTTGCATTTACTTTATCTAGTTTGTTTTATTTACTGTTGCTAAAATGAATACCCCTGAAAATACTAAGTTGTGTGACTTCACAAATGCAAATAATAATGATTTCCTATGCACACCTATTGCTCCACCTGCTACTACAGCAGAATTCTTTGAAATTAAACCTGCTTTACTAAATCTGGTCATGAGAGAACAATTTTCTGGTGCTAGTTCTGATGATGCTGCTGCCCATCTCAATAATTTTGTTGAACTTTGTGAAATGCAAAAGTATAAAGATGTAGATGGTGATATTATTAAATTGAAAGTGTTTCCTTTCTCATTAAGAGGAAGAGCTAAAGATTGGTTGCTATCTTTGCCTAAGAATAGTATTGATTCATGGACTAAATGCAAGGATGCTTTTATTGGTAGATATTATCCTCCCGCTAAAATTATATCTTTGAGAAGTAGCATAATGAATTTTAAGCAATTAGATACTGAACATGTTGCTCAAGCTTGGGAGAGAATGAAAACTTTGGTAAAGAATTGCCCAACCCATGGACTGACTACTTGGATGATCATCCAAACCTTCTATGCAGGACTAAATTTTTCTTCGCGGAATTTATTGGATTCAGCTGCTGGAGGTACCTTTATGTCCATCACATTGGGGGCGGCTACAAAACTTCTTGATGATATGATGATAAATTACTCTGAATGGCACACGGAAAGAGCTCCACAAGGTAAGAAGGTAAATTCTGTTGAGGAAACCTCTTCCTTGAGTGATAAGATTGATGTGATTATGTCTATGCTTGTGAATGGTAGATCTAATGTAGATCCAAATAATGTTCCTTTAGCTTCATTGGTTGCTCAAGAAAATGTTGATGTGAATTTCATTAAAAATAATAATTTCAACAACAATGCTTATAGGAACAACTCTGGTAATAACTATAGGCCATATCCTTCTGCTAATGGTAATGGTTATGGTAATTCTTATGGGAATTCTTACAATAATAATAGGAATGTACCCTCTGGTCTTGAAGCCATGCTTAAAGAATTTATTAGTACACAAACTGCTTTTAACAAATCTGTTGAGGAAAAGCTTGATAAAATTGATACTATTGCTTCTAGAGTTGATAGGCTTGCCTCTGATGTTAATCTTTTAAAATTGAAAGTTATGCCTAATAATGATATTGATAATAAGATTACTACTACAGCAAATGCCATCCAAGTTAGAATTAATGAGAATATAAGATTAATGGCTGAACTACGTGCTAGGTGGGATAGAGAAGAAAATGAAAAACTAGCTAAAGAGAATAATGTAGCTAAAGTTTGGACTATCACCACCACTAGTAATGCTAATTCTCCACATGTTGCTGCACCTCCTACTATCAATGGTAAAATAATTGGTGTTGGCAATGTTTCTACTCCTAGTGCAAAGCGAACAAAACTGCCTGAAATTGCTAAAACTGCTGAAACTGCTTGTGATAAAACTGCTGAAATTTTTTCCAACCTTGGGAATAATGATCCCATTGCTGTAGCTCATAATGATTTAGATTTTGATGATTGCCACATCTCTGAAGTTATAAAGTTCTTACAAAAACTTGCTAAAAGTCCTAATGCTAGTGCTATAAATTTAGCCTTTACAAAACATATTACAAATGCTCTCATAAAAGCTAGAGAAGAGAAACTAAAACTTGAAACCTCTATTCCTAGAAAGTTAGAAGATGGTTGGGAGCCCATCATTAAAATGAAATTCAATGACTTTGAATGTAATGCTTTATGTGATCTTGGTGCAAGTATTTCTGTTATGCCTAAAAAGATTTATGATATGCTTGACTTGCCACCATTGAAGAATTGTTATTTGGATGTTAATCTTGCCGATAATGTTAAAAAGAAACCTTTGGGGAGGATTGATAATGTGCATATTACGGTTAACAATAACCTTGTCCCCGTTGATTTTGTTGTCTTGGATATCGAATGCAATGCATCTTGTCCAATTGTGTTGGGAAGACCTTTTCTTCGAACTGTTGGTGCTGTTATTGATATGAGGGAAGGTAATATTAAATATCAATTTCCTCTCAAGAAAGGTATGGAACACTTCCCTAGAAAGAGAATGAAGTTGCCTTTTGATTCTATTATTAGAACAAGCTATGATGTTGATGCTTCTACTCTCGATGTTACTTGATTTGTACTTTCTGCGCCTAGCTGAAAGGCGTTAAAGAAAAGCGCTTATGGGAGACAACCCATGTTTTTACCTACAGCAATTTTTTTGTTTTGTTGAGTCTTGGAAGTTGTTTACTACTGTAGCAACCTCTCCTTATCATGTTTTTGTGCCAAGTAAAGTTTCTATGTCAAAGTTGATGTTATATTTGGGATTGCTGCGCAGAAACAGCATTGCTGTCTGTCACGAATCTGGGCACAATTCTCTGTAGAAAATTCGAAAAAATCTGCCAATTTACGAGCGTGATCCTCAGATATGTACGCAACTTTCATTAGTTTTGAGTTTTTCCATTTGAGCAAGTCTGGTGCCATTTCTAAATTCGTCTTTACGGACTGTTCTGTTTTTGACAGATTCTGCCTTTTATTTCGCATTGCCTCTTTTGCTATGTTGGATTTATTTCTTTGATCCACTAATGTCCAGTAGCATTATGCAATGTCCAGAAGTGAAAATAATGATTGTGTCACCTCTGAATGTGTGAATTATTAATTGTGCACTAACCCTCTAATGAGTTTGCTTGAAGTTTGGTGTGAAGGAAGTTTTCAAGGGTCAAGAGAGGAGAATGATATACTATGATCAAGAGGAGTGAAAGCTCTAAGCTTGGGGATGCCCCCGTGGTTCACCCCTGCATATTCTAAGAAGACTCAAGCGTCTAAGCTTGGGGATGCCCAAGGCATCCCCTTCTTCATCGACAACATCATCAGGTTCCTCCCCTGAAACTATATTTTTATTCAATCACATCTTGTGTTCTTTACTTGGAGCGTCGGTTTGTTTTCGTTTTTGTTTTTGTTTGAATAAGATGGATCCTAGCATTCACTTTGTGGGAGAGAGACACGCTCCGCTGTTGCATATGGACACATGTGTCCTTAGGCTTTACTCATAATGTTCAAGGCGAAGTTTCTTCTTCGTTAAATTGTTATATGGTTGGAATTGGAAAATGCTACATGTAGTAATTCTAAAATGTCTTGGATAATGTGATACTTGGCAATTGTTGTGCTCATGTTTAAGCTCTTGCATCATATGCTTTGCACCCATTAATGAAGAAATACATAGAGCTTGCTAAAATTTGATTTGCATATTTGGTCTCTCTAAGGTCTAGATAATATCTAGTATTGAGTTTTGAACAACAAGGAAGACAGTGTAGAGTCTTATAATGTTTACAATGTGTCTTTTATGTGAGTTTTGCTGCACTTGTTCATCCTTGAGTTTGCTTCAAATAACCTTGCTAGCCTAAACCTTGTATCGAGAGGGAATACTTCTCATGCATCCAAAATCCTTGAGCCAACTACTATGCCATTTGTGTCCACCATACCTACCTACTACATGGTATTTCTCCGCCATTCCAAAGTAAATTGCTTGAGTGCTACCTTTAAAATTCCATCATTCACCTTTGCAATATATAGCTCATGGGACAAAATAGCCTTAAAAACTATCGTAGTATTGAATATGTACTTATGCACTTTATATTTTATTAAGTTGCTTGTTGTGCGATAACCATGCTTCTGGGGAACGCCATCAACTATTGTTGAATATCATGTGAGTTGCTATGCATGTCCGTCTTGTCTGAAGGTCTATCATTTTAGTGGTTGGAGCATGCAAAATTGTTAGAGAAGAACATTGGGCCGCTAACTAAAGCCATGAACCATGGTTGAAGTTTCAGTTTTGGACATATATCCTCAATCTCATATGAGAATAATAACTTTGCTACATGCTTATGCATTTAAGAGGAGTCCATTATCTGTTGTCCATGTTGTCCCGGTATGGATGTCTAAGTTGAGAATAATCAAAAGCGAGAAATCCAAAATGCGAGCATTCTCCTTAGACCTTTGTACAGGCGGCATGGAGGTACCCCTTTGTGACACTTGGTTGAAACATGGCATGCAAAGATCCGGTAGTCCAAGTTAAGTAGGACGAGGTGCGGGCACTATTAGTATACTATGCATGAGGCTTGCAACTTGTAAGATATAATTTTCATAACTCATATGCTTTATTACTACCGTTGACAAAATTGTTTCATGTTTTCAAAATAAAAGCTCTAGCACAAATACAGCAATCGATGCTTTCCTCTTTGAAGGACCTTTCTTTTACTTTTATTGTTGAGTCAGTTTACCTATCTCCCTCCACCTTAAGAAGCAAACACTTGTGTGAACTGTGCATTGATTCCTACATACTTGCATATTGCACTTGTTATATTACTTTATGTTGACAATATCCATGAGATATACATGTTACAAGTTGAAAGCAACCGCTGAAACTTAATCTTCTTATGTGTTGCTTCAACACCTTTACTTTGATTTATTGCTTTATGAGTTAACTCTTATGCAAGACTTATTGATGCTTGTCTTGAAGTACTATTCATGAAAAGTCTTTGCTTTATGATTCAGTTGTTTACTCATGTCATTACCTTTGTTTTGATCGCTGCATTCATTACATATGTTTACAAATAGTATGATCAAGATTATGATGGCATGTCACTTCAGAAATTATCTTTGTTATCGTTTTACCTGCTCGGGACGAGCAGAACTAAGCTTGGGGATGCTGATACGTCTCCAACGTATCGATAATTTCTTATGTTCCATGCTACTTTATTGATGATACCTACATGTTTTATGCACATTATATGTCATATTTATGCATTTTCTGGAACTAACCTATTAACAAGATGCCGAAGAGCCGTTGCTGTTTTCTGCTGTTTTTGGTTTCAGAAATCCTAGTAAAGAAATATTCTCGGAATTGGACGAAACTTTCGCCCAGGGTCCTATTTTTGCACGAAGCTTCCAGAAGACCGAAGACCTAACGAAGTGGGGCCACGAGGCGGCCAGGAGGGAGGCCGGCGCGGCCCAGGCCCTGGCCGCGCCGACCTGCCCCCTGGGCCCTCGTGTGGCCCCCGCGTTGACCCTCCGCCTACTTAAAGCTTCCGTCGCGAAACCCCCAGTACCGAGAGCCACGATACGGAAAACCTTACGAGACGCCGCCGCCGCGAATCCCATCTCGGGGGATTGGAGATCGCCTCGGCACCCTGCCGGAGAGGGGATTCATCTCCCGGAGGACTCTACACCGCCATGGTCGCCTCCGGAGTGATGAGTGAGTAGTCCACCCCTGGACCATGGGTCCATAGCAGTAGCTAGATGGTCGTCTTCTCCTTGTTGTGCTTCATTGTTGGATCTTGTGAGCTGCCTAACATGATCAAGATCATCTATCTGTAATACTATATGTTGTGTTTGTCGGGATCCGATGGATAGAGAGTACTATGATTATGGTGATTATCAATCTATTGTTTATGTGTTGTTTATGATCTTGCATGCTCTCCGTTATTAGTAGAGGCTCTGGCCAAGTTTTTGCTCTTAACTCCAAGAGGGGGTATTTATGCTCGATAGTGGGTTCATGCCTTCATTGAATCTGGGATCGTGACAGTAGGTTCTAAGGTTGTGATGTGCTGTTGCCACTAGGGATAAAACATTGATGCTATGTCTAAGGATGTAGTTGTTGATTACATTACGCACCATACTTAATGCAATTGTCTGTTGCTTTGCAACTTAATACTGGAGGGGGTTCGGATGATAACCTGAAGGTGGACTTTTTAGGCATAGATGCAGTTGGATGGCGGTCTATGTACTTTGTCGTAATGCCCGGATTAAATCTCACTATATTTACCATGTCATGTATATGCATTGTTATGCCTTTCTCTATTTGTCAATTGCCCGACTGTAATTTGTTCACCCAACATGCTTTATCTTATGGGAGAGACACCTCTAGTGAACTGTGGACCCCGGTCCTATTCTTTACATAGCATACAATCTACTGCAATTGTGTTTACTGTTTTCTTTGCAAACATCTTCCACTCGATACGTTTAATCCTTTGTTACAGCAAGCCGGTGAGATTGACAACCTCACTGTTTCGTTGGGGCAAAGTACTTTGGTTGTGTTGTGCAGGTTCCGCGTTGGCGCCGGAATCCCTGGTGTTGCGCCGCATCACATTTCGCGACCATCAACCTTCAACGTGCTTCTTGGCTCCTCCTGGTTCGATTAAACCTTGGTTTCTTTCTGAGGGAAAACTTGCTACTGTGCGCATCATACCTTCCTCTTGGGGTTCCCAACGAACGTGTGAGTTACACGCCATCAGCGTGGAATACCACGGCATGGGTTACTCGTAGTCGCGCGGCCTACTACTGGTTGCCGGAGGGGCTAGTGTCGTCATCGAAGCGGGAGCGCTTCACGCCCTCCGCACGCCACGCACGATGCACATGGGACACCTTGTCCAGCCACCTGCGGTGTTCGAGAGCCTTAGCCAGAGAGGATTCTCACAGGACTCTCCTAGCCATAGAGTTGGCCGCCTCCGCCGCTGGCCAGCGCCGCCTGGGCCGCCGCCTCCTTCGCCTGGGCCGCCTCCGCGTCCGCCGCCATCTGGGCGTGGAAGCGGGCCCTGACCCTAGCCGCTGATACGTCCAATTTGCATCACTATTTTATATCATAATTTACTGTTATTCATTGATATATTTCATATTTAGGGGTAATACTTATGTCATTCCATCTATTTTTGCATGTTTTATAATTATTGGAGAATTAACCATCGGAGCCAAGAATCTGCTGGAAAAAGGACCGCCAAGGCACCATATTTCTGAAACCCAATGATGACCCACAAGTATAGGGGGTGTATCGTAGTACTTTCGATAAATAAGAGTGTCGAACCCAACAAGGAGCAGAAGGTGTTGACAAGCAGTTTCGATGAAGGATTCACTGTAAATGCTCACAGACAAGTTTTCAGGGGGTTTTGATATAGCAGATAAATAAAGTACAAGTAAGTAAAATGCGAGAGTAATAATTGCAGCGAGTGGCCCAATCCTTTTTAGCACAAAGGACAAGCCGGTTTGTTTACTTATAATGACCAAACGTTCTTGAGGACACACGGGAATTTAGTCTAGTGCTTTCGCTTCATATAGTTGATTAATCTTCATTGTTTTGATAAGTGTTGTGTGGGTGAACCTATGCTAATGCACCGCCCTTCCTAGGACTAATACATACTTGTGATTATACCCCTTGCAAGCATCCGCAAATACAAGAAAGTAATTAAGATAAATCTAACCACAGCCTTAAACTCTGAGATCCTGCTATCCCTCCTGCATCGATATACCAACGGGGGTTCAGGTTTCTGTCACTCCGGCAACCCCACAATTAGCAAACGAATACAAGATGTACTCCCCTAGGCCCATAAAGGTGAAGTATCATGTAGTCGACGTTCACATGACACCACTAGAAGAATAACACCACAACTTAAATATCAAACCATTAAATATTACTCAACATAGTTCACTACTAACATTTAGACTTCACCCATGTCCTCAAGAACTAAACGAACTACTCACGAGACATCATATGGAACATGATCAGAGGTGATATAATGATGAATAACAATCTGAACATAAACCTTGATCCAATGGTTTCACTCAATAGCATCAATAACAAGGAGTAATCAACACCGGGAGAGTTTCCCCTATGAAATAATCAAGATTCAACCCAAGATGTTACAGCGGAGACGAGGTGCAGCGGTGGAGATGGCGGTGTCGATGGTGGAGATGATGATGATGATGATCCCAATGAAGTCCAGCTCGATGACGGTGACGATGGCGACGATTTCCCCCTCCGGGAGGGAATTTCCCCGGCGGATTCCTGCCCGCCGGAGAGCTCTTTTCTCTCTGGTGTTTTTCCGCCCCGCAGAGGCGGCTGTGTCTCTTCTCGATTATCCCCCGTACCTTAGGTTTTCGGGTAGATGAAGTACGCGAAAGAGAGACGGCCGAGGGGGTCATGGGCCCCCTCCCCACATGGCGGCGCGGCCAGGGCAGGGCCCGCGCCGGCCTATGGGCCATGGCGGCCCTCCTCGGCCTCCCCTTTTGGTTGGCTCCGTCATCTGGGAAAATAAGAACTTCGGTGTATTTTCCGTCAATTGTTGATCTTCAGAAATATGGTATCCTGACGGTGCTTTTTCCAGCAGAATTCTGACTCCGGTGAATAATTCTCCAATAATCATGAAACATGCAAAATAAGTGAAATAACATAAGTATCATCTCTAAATATGAAATATATCAATGAATAATAGTAAATTATGATATAAAATAGTGATGCAAAATGGACGTATCAACTCCCCCAAGCTTAGACCTCGCTTGTCCCCAAGCGAAACTGAACTCAGTAAACAAGACCACATGTTTATGGAGTGAAGAGTCGATAAATAAAATACGGACAAGAAGCATCACATTTATTAATTCACACAAGACATTCTAGTAAACAACTTCCTCATATAACTCAACTTGAAATAAGTAAAGAGAAATCACAAATAAAGGTGCATAGGAAATCACAAATGGTTATGGCAAACTTTGTTCTTGGTCAAAGAACTATTAACAGATTGTACTTATCTTCCAAGCAAAGCCTTTATATTAGAACTTATATGGCAGAGCTTACATCCTTAATCATAACAATCTCCTCATAATCATTGATAGCCTTCAAAGTTATATTCATTCAGATAAAATTTGTACTAAACAAGGAAGAATAAAAGACATGATTAAATAGATCACAATATAAATGGTTGGATCACAACAACTCAATTGCTTGCTTGAGATAGAGGGAAATAGGTTTACTGACTCAACATAAAAGTAAAAGATAGGCCCTTCGCAGAGGGAAGCAGGGATTAAATCATGTGCTAGAGCTTTTTAAGTTTTGAAATCATATAAAGAGCATAAAAGTAAAGTTTTGAGAGGTGTTTGTTGTTGTCAACGAATGGTAGTGGGCACTCTAACCCCCTTGCCAAACAGACCTTCCAAGAGCGGCTCCCATGAAGGACGTTATCTCTACCAGCAAGGTAGATCATCCCTCTTCTCTTTTGTTTACACATGTATTTTAGTTTTATTTATGGATGACACTCCCCCCAACCTTTGCTTTCACAAGCCATGGCTAACCGAATCCTCGGGTGCCTTCCAACATTTCACATACCATGGAGGAGTGTCTATTGCAAAATTAAGTTGCTTACTGATAAATCAGGGCAAAACATGTGAAGAGAATTATTAATGAAAGTTATTAATTGGGGCTGGGAACCCCGTTGCCAGCTCTTTTTGCAAAATTATTGGATAAGCGGATGTGCCACTAGTCCATTGGTGAAAGTTGCCCAACAAGATTGAAAGATAAAACACCACATACTTCCTCATGAGCTATAAAACATTGACACAATTAAGGAGTAATATAGTTTGAATTGTTTAAAGGTAGCACATGAAGTATTTACTTGGAGTGGCGCAAAATACCACATAGTAGGTAGTTATGGTGGACACAAATGGCATGGGTTTGGTTTAAGGTTTTGGATGCACGAGAAGCATTCCCTCTCAGTACAGGTCTTTGGCTAGCAAGGTTGGGTAGCAAGCATAAGAGTTGAGGGAAACAAACAAATATACATGTGATAGAAACAATCATGCATCTTCCTTGTAAGTACAAACAATTTTAACTTCAGAATACTAAGCTCATTAGCTAACAAGAAAGAAAGATAATGAAATAATATATCTACATGTATTTCCTCTTTTCTATTTAAACTCAAAGTGTTGTTGCTATTGACCAATGCTAAGTTTGCCAAAACCAAATAGATTTACTTGATGCTCCCAAAGTGATATCAATACTAATGACAAGAGTAATCATATAACAGAAATTGCAAACTAAAATAAGGTGTGCAAAAAGTAAATGATAAGACTTCTCATTAATATTCCATAACGATAACTCACACCAAGGGATACATAGATAACCAACTAAGAGAGAGATACTTCCACACTGCAAACCATCTTATATGATAACTTCCCTACTCATGATATGACACTACTTGATAATAAAAAGTAAAAGATAGTGATGATGTGATACCGCGGCACTCCCCCAAGCTTGGAACAAACCAAGGGGATGCCAATACCGATGATGAATTACTCCTTCGGTGGTGATGGTGGAACGACCCTGATGGGAGTGAGGAACCGCTCTAGCATTCTGCGAAGTCGATTGTTCTCATCCTGAAGAATCTCCACTTCCCTTCTCAGAACACGGTATTGATCACAAAACTCATCGGTCACCCGTAGAGCTTCCTCCGCAGCAGGGAAAGAGTTGAGGTCAGGTGCAGTGGTAGAGGTCCCTGCAAGTTATGAGAAAAAGAACGTCCAGTGTTAACCGATCCCACCAAGATTGGCTTACTCCCCACAGCTTCCCGCTCTTTTGCTGATGACATCTTCTTCACTTCCTCATTCACACCTTCATCCATCTCTTTCCGTCTTGTCACGACCCTTTGCTCTTCCGCCCATCCAACGAAAGTTCCTTGATCTAGATCCTGGAGGAGCTCACGTTTGCGACGCGTTGCATAGTCTCCTGAGGATGATCCTGCGACGACATCTGAACAAACAGCTCGAAACAAAACAAGACGAGAAAACGATATACGGATCTCGGAGGGTCCGGGGGATTATATAGCAAATATTTTCACGACAAAAGGAAAGTACCAGGTCGAAAACGAGTGGAAACGGGACTCCGAGGGGCCGTCCCCATAGGGCGGCACGACCAGGCTGGGGCCCGCGCCCCCGCGTGGGGACGTGCCCTCGCGCGTTGATGACCCACAAGTATAGGGGATCGCAACAGTCTTCGAGGGAAGTATTACCCAATTTATTGATTCGACACAAGGGGAGACAAAGAATACTTGTAAGCTTTAACAGCGGAGTTGTCAATTCAGCTGCACTTGGAAACAGACTTGCTCGCAAGAGTTTATCAGTAGTAACAGTTTTATGGCAGTGGAAATAGTGAAATAACAGCAGCGGTGAAATAAAGACAGCAGTAGTGATTGTAGTAAACAGCAGGATTAAAATACTGTAGGCACAGGGACGGATTTAACGGGCGTTGCATGGATGAGAGAAACTCATGTAACAATCAAAGCATGGGCATTTGCAGATAATAATAAAACGGTATCCAAGTACTAATCAATCAATAGGCATGTGTTCCATATTTAGTCGTACGTGCTCGCAATGAGAAACTTGCACAACATCTTTTGTCCTACCAGCCGGTGGCAGCCGGGCCTCTAGGGAAACTACTGGATATTAAGGTACTCCTTTTAATAGAGTACCGGAGCAAAGCATTAACACTCCGTGAACACATGTGATCCTCACATCACTACCATCCCCTCCGGTTGTCCCGATTTCTGTCACTTCGGGGCCATTGGTTCCGGACAGCGACATGTGTATACAACTTGCAGGTAAGATCATAAACAACGAATATCTTCATGAATCAATAACATGTTCAGATCTGAGATCATGGCACTCGGGCCCTAGTGACAAGCATTAAGCATAACAAGTTGCAACAATATCATAAAAGTGACATCTACGGATACTAGGCACTATGCCCTAACAATCTTATGACTATTACATGACCAATCTCATCCAATCCCTACCATCCCCTTCAGCCTACAGCGGGGGAATTACTCACACATGGATGGGGGAAACATTGCTGGTCGATGGAGAGGCGTTGGCGGTGATGGCGGTGAAGATCTCCTCCAATTCCCCGTCCCGGCGGAGTGCCAGAACGGAGACTTCTGGCTCCCGCGACGGAGTTTCGCGATGTGGCGGCTCTCTGGAGGGTTTCTGGCGACTTCGACTTCTCTCCGTGCGTTTTCAGGTCGAAACCAATAAGTAGTCCGAAGGGGGGCGTCGGAGGCCGGCCGAGGGGGCCACACCACATGGCCGCGCGGGCCCCCCTGGGCCGCGCCGCCATGTGGTGTGGGGCCCTCGGGCCTCCACCTCCTTGCCCTTCTGGCTCCGTCAATATTCTGGTAAAATAGGCCCTTCCGCATAAATTCCGAGGATTTTCCCGAAAGTTGGATTTCTGCACAAAAACGAGACACCAGAGCAGTTCTGCTGAAAACAGCGTTAGTTCGTGTTAGTTGTATCCAAAATACACAAATTAGAGGCAAAACAATAGCAAAAGTGTTTGGGAAAGTAGATACGTTTTGGACGTATCAACTCCCCCAAGCTTAGCTTATTGCTTGTCCTCAAGCAATTCAGTTAACAACTGAGCGATAAAAGAACTTTCACGAACACATTTGCTCATATGATGTATATATTCTCATGCTATGGCTAATACTTAAGCAGTTCATAATGAGACATATGCAAATAAGATCATCCAACAGCTATGTCAATCATGGAGAGGTACCAACAATTAATAATAAGCATCATGAATCATGTATGTAAGCAGGATTGCAATGTTCATAAGAGAATATGATAAAGTGGTATCTCGCTTGCCTGTATTTGATCGGCAAAACATAAATGCCGAGGCACCTCTTGAGTTCATAGAAAGACTAGAAGTAGTGATTGTCAAAGATAAAAGCATCAAAGTTATACCACAATCAATCATATTTTGAGACAAGCATATTATACTAAGAATGACAGTTGTGCTCTCAAGATAGTGCTCAAAGAAAGAATGAAGACACAACATAAAAGTAAAAGATTGACCCTTCGCAGAGGGAAGCAGGGATTAACATGCGCTAGAGCTTTTCATTTGTAAAGCAGGAGTAAAATTATTTTGAGAGGTGTTTGTTGTTGTCAACGAATGGTAGTGGGTACACTAACTACCTCATCAACCGGACTCACAAGAGCGGCTCCCATTTTATTTTTGGTTGGCACTCCTTCCAACCTTTCTTTCACAAACCATGGCTAACCGAATCCTCGGGTGCCTGCCAACAATCACATACCATGAAGGAGTGCCTTTTTATTTAAGTTTTATTATGATGATGACACTCCCCCCAACCTTTGCTCACACAAGCCATGGCTAACCGAATCCTTCGGGTGCCGTCCAACAATCACAAACCATGGAGGAGTGTCTATTTAAGTTAATTAATTTGGGACTGGGAATCCCATTGCCAGCTCTTTTTGCAAAATTATTGGATAAGCGGGTGTGCCACTAGTCCATATGAGAGTCCGTCAAAAGTAAATGACAAGGTTGAAAGCTAAACACCACATACTTCCTCATGAGCTATGAAACATTAACACAAATTGAGAAGCATTTTGAAAGTTTTAAAGGTAGCGCATGAGAATTTACTTGGAATGGTTTGAAATGCCATGCATAGGTATTTATGGTGGACACTTTTGGAACAACTTGGTTTTCAGGTGTTTGGAAGCACGAGCGTTCCCGCTCAGTACAAGTGAAGGCTAGCAAAAGACTAGGGAGCGACAAATCAAGAGAGCAATAACTGTCATAATCATGCTTGCGGCAAAATAAATTAACGGAGGCATAAAAGTGATACAAGAACTCTGAAGCAATATAAATCATCGAGGCTTAATTGACTTTTTGTTCAGTCATATGCATGCGTGAGCATGTGCCAAGTCGATATAAATGAATTATTCAGAGGAGGATACCACAATGTCATACTTACTTATGAATAAAACAATGCAAGCGAACATCCATGACATGCTACTCATATTAATAAATTGGAGCTAAACATGAGAGATCATGAACTACTAGACTTTCTCAAATAACATATACCTCACATGAACCAACTAAGCATGCTCATATGGATGAGTATATGTACAAAAATGAAAGCAAATAGAGTTCATACCAGCCTCTCACCACAATCAGATTGTCGTAGATCGTCATTATTGCCTTTTCACTTGTGTAGCTTGGATAATATGAAATGAAAACCACGCTCCAGCCACCGAAGACCATTGAACTCATGATGAACTTTACAAACCAAAGAAGAACAGCAAATATTTTTGGTATTTTCGAATTAGAAACAAGAGCGAAAGAAAACAAGCAAACAAAGCAAAATCTTTTTGGGTTTTCTCATAGCAAACCAACGATAGCAAATAAAGTAAACTAAGAGCAAGGAACCAAATAAACAAATGGTGAAGAGAAACAACAGAAATATTTTTGGTCTTTTTGTGTTTTAGGAAAGAAACAAAGCGAAAACAAAAGAATGCAAACTAACAGAAACACAGAAAAGCAGGATGACAGAAATCTGCCAAATCCTGACAGCAGTACAGAAATCGAAATTAACAAAAATCTTCCATTGCTCAGACCAAAAAGTGTTCAACTAATGAAAGTTAGATAACAACCTGGGGAACATGCTCAAAAATTGGCAACTCAAAATAACGTTCTGGCTGTGCGTACGAATTTTTTTGGTAACAGCACAGAATCTGTTTTTGGACAGCACTTCCCCAAATATCATCTCCCTCTCATTAGAAAACCACTCTAAGAGACTAAACAAGTATGTACAAGTATCCAGCAACCATAATATGCAAAGAATGAGTGATGCCGGTATACCTCCCCCAAGCTTAGGCTTTTGGCCTAAGTGGAGTTCATTCCCAACGAGGGTCGGAGTTCCACGCCGGTGGATCATACATGGAGTGGTAATAGGGCCCCTGTGCAGAAGAATATCGTGGAGGCTCCACATGACCGTGATGTTGATATGAGGAGCTCGCTGCATCGGATGAAGAGTCGGGATGCTCCTCGGCCTCCTCCACATCTTCCCTTGCACGACGGCTTTCCCTTTCTATGTATGCGTTTAGCTCATTTTCTGTGATCGACCACCCGTCCCTGGCATCAAGGTTAAACAAAGCAGGTGCAGGCAAGCGTACTAGTTTTTCAATTTTCTTAGTTATACTCCAATTTTTCTTATACAAAGTTATCCTATAATGCAGGTTGTTCAAATTAGATGCATCTGAAATAAATTCATGTTTAATCATGGAAACAACATCAAGTTTCTCTATAGAAAGCGGAATATCTAAATGGTGAGGTCCTACACCATGCATAGCTAATAAGCGAGAGGCGATAAGACCTCCACAAATTCCTCCTTTCTCACGGTTAGTAGCAAGTCTACAAGCTATTAAAGCACCCAAATTATAAGTCCTATCCTGTTGCAAAGCAGCAGCTAAGAAAGCCAAATCTTGGACAGATAATTTACCTCCAGTCCTTCTCGCAAGAACGCACTTTGTAATGAAATAGGCAAAGTAGCGGATGGCTGGCTGTTGAATGCTACTAATCTTACCACTATCATTGGAGAAGCTCCTCCCATTACAAATCCTTGTATAAAGATTTGAGAGCTCCCGCGGTGTTCCCCTGATCTTCTCGCAGGATCCCCACCGCGGCACTCTAATCGCTGTACAAAAATCACTGAAAGGCAAGTCGATAGTTTTGTTATAAATCTTATACCGGACCATGGGGTCAGTTTGAGACCGGTGAAATTCGAAATCCTGCACAACCGACACCGTTAGTTTAGCATATTGGTGAGGTTCACCAACAGCAAAATCTCCCAATCCTGCATTGGAAATTAGTGTTTGAACGTCTTGCAGGATTCCTGCATTCCGCATAAAGTCCGTGCATGGGTAATAAGAGGGGTATACTCCCTCTTCACGATGAACTCTCATGACTTGCTGTACCTCCAACTCTTCTTGGTTAAGTTGGTGCATACTTCCTTCCATTTTCTGAAATTTTTCAACAATCATTATAAAATTTGATTTCAAGGTATGTAATTGAAGGGAACTACTATAGGAACTTGCTAGAGTACTAAACATGCATCAAAACTAATTTCTTCCACTTAGAACAAGCATGCAAGCTCACTAAACATGTTATCTACAGCAGCAAAATATTCAAGATATACTCAACCAAATGAAATTCTAATTGGACAATCAAAGGAGTCACATACCAAGGAGTAAATGTGCCAAATTTCAGACAGAAATCTGGGCTGAGCAAGGAGATCGAAAAATCGCGAGTTCTTGAGCAGAAACACGAGTGAGAGAAACTTGGTACGAGCTTTTTCGGGAGAGAGAAGGTGCTGGGAGGAAGAGATGATGTAGTGGGGCAAGGGGTGGCCCACACCACAAGGTGGCGCGGCCCCCTTGCTGGCCGCGCCGGCCTATGGTGTGGCACCCCCTGGTGCCCCACAGGTCATCCTCTGGTGCTCCCAGATGCCTCGTCGAAAAATAGGACCAACGGTGTAATTTTTGTAATTTTTAGAGAACTTCGAAAAATGCACATTTCTGGGTATTAAATTAATGATTACTGCGCAGGAAAATGATTTCTAAAATCTTAAATAGCTAAAGCATATTGCAAAACAAAAGTGCTACAGCAAGTAAAATAGGTGGAGGGAGAAAGAAAGAAAGAAATGTTGTTTAGCTCTCTTATGCATTAAAATATACTTGTTAACAAGGTTGATCAAGTCTTGCTACCAAATAAATTTTATATGACATAAGAAGAAATAAACCTCAAATCAATCATGTTACCTTATATTGAATTGATATGGATCCAATCACAAGAGTTTGATATTCTTCTTTAGGCTCATATATAGGACAATCAATGGATCCCACTTTGATAGTTTTCACATTAAAAATTGTATTGACTCCACATACTTTATCAATCCTCTTGGGAAAATAGACAGTGTGTTCCTTATCATCAACATTGAAAGTAACCATGCCTTTATTGCAATCAATAACAGCCCCTGCAGTATTAAGAAAGGGTCTTCCAAGAATAATGGACATATTATCATCTTCAGGCATTTCCAACACAACAAAATCAGTTAATATCAAGCAATGCTGAGTAACTTGCACAGGAACATTTTCACATAAACCAACAGGAATAGCAGTAGATTTATCAGCCATTTGCAAAGATATATCAGTTGGTATCAATTTATCTAAATCAAGTCTCTTATAAAGAGAAAAAGGCATTACACTAACACCTGCTCCCAAATCACATAGAGCAGTTCTAACATAATTATTCTTGATGGAACAAGGAATAGTCGGTATACCTGGGTCGCCCAACTTCTTTGGAATCTTACCATTGAAGGAGTAATTAGCAAGCATAGTGGAAATTTCCTCATTGGGGATTTTCCTTTTGTTAGTAACAATATCTTTCATATACTTTGAATAAGGAGGCAATTTAATAGCATCAGTCAAAGGGATTTGCAAAAATAAAGGTTTCATCCAATCACAAAATTTATTATAATGTTCCTCCTCCTTTGATTTTAGTTTCTTAGCAGGAAAAGGCATTTGCTTTTGAACCCAAGGTTCTCTTTCATTACCATGTTTCTCAGTAATAAAATCTTCTTTAGTGTACTTTTTATTTTTAGCATGCTTTTCAGGTTCTTTTTCAATTTCTTCTTTATCAGGAGTATCATTCTTATCGTTATCTTCCTCATGTTCATTACCACTTTCAGTTTCAGCATCAGAAATAGAAATACTATTAGGATCATTAACAGGTTCAGAGGATTCTACAACATTCTTATGTTTCTTTTTCTTTTTCTTAGATGGAGCACTAGTTTTAATTAGTTGAGAATCTTGTTCAACTCTTTTGGGATGCCCTTCAGGATATAGAGGATCCTGGGTAGAAGCACCACCTCTAGTTGTTACTTCATAAGCATGTTTTTCTTTAGAATTATTTCCCAACAAGTCATTTTGCACTTTAGTAAGTTGATCAATTTGAGTTTGAACCATTTGAAAATGTTTAACAAGTATCTTAACATCATTGGAGGTTCTCTCCACAATATCATGCAATTCACTAATAGCTCGAATTTTCCATTAAATGATTCTCTACTCTCATATTAAAGTTTTCTTGCTTAACAATATAATTATCAAACTCATCTAAGCATTGAGCAGGAGATTTTGAATACGGAATATCTTCCCTAGTAAAGTGTTGAAGAGAGTGTACCTCAATCATGGATGAAGGGGGAATCGTCTCACATATATCTTCTATAGGAGGTAAATTCTTCACATCTTCAGGTTTAATACCCTTCTCTTTAAGAGACTTCTTGGCTTCCCTCATATCTTCATCATTCAATTTAATCATACCCCTCTTCTTCACTATCGGTGTCGGGGTTGGTTCAGGTGTAGACCAATCATCATGATTCCGGCCTATTTTAGCCAATAATTCTTCAGCGTCGTCTGGAGTTCTTTTCCTGAAAACACAACCAGCACAACTATCCAGGTATGCCCTAGACTCAATAGTTAGTCCACTATAAAATATATCAAGTAAATCATGCTTTTCTAAATCATGGTCAGGCTGAGCTCTAATAAGAGAGCAAAATCTCGCCCAAGCCTCAGGCAATTTCTCTCCATCTTCCTGGTCAAAATTATAAATTCTCTGCAAAGCAGCATGTTGAGCACTAGCAGGAAAGTATTTTCGAAAGAAAACATCACGCAAGTCAATTGGACTTTTAATAGAACCAGGAGGCAAATTATTATACCAAGTTTTAGCATCATCCTTTAATGAGAAAGGAAAAATTTTAGCGACAAAATAAGTACGCATCTTGACATCATCAGAAAACACGCCACTAAGAGTAGATAACTCAGTCAAGTGTTCAACAGCACTTTCTTTTTCAGTACCACAAAAGGGTGTTTTCTCAACAATAGCTATATGAGATAGATCAAGAGAAAAATCATAATCTTTATCCCTAATGTTTATAGGAGATGTGGCAAATTTAGGATCAGGAGATGGTTTATATCTAACAGCATGTTCTGCAAGCAACTTTTTAATTTTTCTTGCATCAGTAGTAGCATTGCATTTTTCAATAAAATCATCATCAAGCTCTACATAATCCTCATCAAGATCATCACTAGAATATTCAACAGACTCAGGTGAATTAACAGGTGTAGCAGCATTTTCATTAGGAGTTTCAGTATTTTCAATTTGTCTAGACTTAGCAATTGTAGCATCTAGAAAAGATCCTAACGAACCATCATTATCAAGCACAGCAGAAGCATCATCATAATTATGAGAAGAAATTTCAGATTCAGCAGAAGTACCAGCATTTGAAGTTTGTGGTGGTGAAACAAGTTTACTTATCACAGATGGTGAATCAAGAGCAGCAGAGGTACTAAGAGTTGTACCTTTTCTTGTAGTGGATGGTAATATGGCGATCTTAGTATCGCGAGGTTTACCCATGATGGAGAATTTGCAGCGAACAATATCAATCCAAGTGAACTTCCAAATAAAGCTATGCTCCCCGGCAACGGCGCCAGAAAATAGTCTTGATGACCCACAAGTATAGGGGATCGCAACAGTCTTCGAGGGAAGTATTACCCAATTTATTGATTCGACACAAGGGGAGACAAAGAATACTTGTAAGCCTTAACAGCGGAGTTGTCAATTCAGCTGCACCTGGAAACAGACTTGCTCGCAAGAGTTTATCAGTAGTAACAGTTTTATGGCAGTGGAAATAGTGAAATAACAGCAGCGGTGAAATAAAGACAGCAGTAGTGATTGTAGTAAACAGCAGGATTAAAATACTGTAGGCACAGGGACGGATTTAACGGGCGTTGCATGGATGAGAGAAACTCATGTAACAATCAAAGCATGGGCATTTGCAGATAATAATAAAACGGTATCCAAGTACTAATCAATCAATAGGCATGTGTTCCATATTTAGTTGTACGTGCTCGCAATGAGAAACTTGCACAACATCTTTTGTCCTACCAGCCGGTGGCAGCCGGGCCTCTAGGGAAACTACTGGATATTAAGGTACTCCTTTTAATAGAGTACCGGAGCAAAGCATTAACACTCCGTGAACACATGTGATCCTCACATCACTACCATCCCCTCCGGTTGTCCCGATTTCTGTCACTTCGGGGCCATTGGTTCCGGACAGCGACATGTGTATACAACTTGCAGGTAAGATCATAAACAACGAATATCTTCATGAATCAATAACATGTTCAGATCTGAGATCATGGCACTCGGGCCCTAGTGACAAGCATTAAGCATAACAAGTTGCAACAATATCATAAAAGTGACATCTACGGATACTAGGCACTATGCCCTAACAATCTTATGACTATTACATGACCAATCTCATCCAATCCCTACCATCCCCTTCAGCCTACAGCGGGGGAATTACTCACACATGGATGGGGGAAACATTGCTGGTCGATGGAGAGGCGTTGGCGGTGATGGCGGTGAAGATCTCCTCCAATTCCCCGTCCCGGCGGAGTGCCAGAACGGAGACTTCTGGCTCCCGCGACGGAGTTTCGCGATGTGGCGGCTCTCTGGAGGGTTTCTGGCGACTTCGACTTCTCTCCGTGCGTTTTCAGGTCGAAACCAATAAGTAGTCCGAAGGGGGGCGTCGGAGGCCGGCCGAGGGGGCCACACCACATGGCCGCGCGGGCCCCCCCTGGGCCGCGCCGCCATGTGGTGTGGGGCCCTCGGGCCTCCACCTCTCTTGCCCTTCTGGCTCCGTCAATATTCTGGTAAAATAGGCCCTTCCGCATAAATTCCGAGGATTTTCCCGAAAGTTGGATTTCTGCACAAAAACGAGACACCAGAGCAGTTCTGCTGAAAACAGCGTTAGTCCGTGTTAGTTGTATCCAAAATACACAAATTAGAGGCAAAACAATAGCAAAAGTGTTCGGGAAAGTAGATACGTTTTGGACGTATCAACGTCCCTCCACTCCGTTTCGATCTCGTAATTTTTCATATTTTCCAAAAATAGCAGAAATATTGTTCGGAAAGTTAAACGCGGACTTTTTATTACTAAAACTGTTACCTATTCAAAGTCGAACTCTGCAGAACTGTCAATTTGGTCTTTGATGAAAGCTTCCGGAGTCACCACTTGAATAACATCAATATCTTCATTATAAGAATCTCCAGAAATATAATGCTTGAGTCTTTGTCCATTCACCACTTGTGTAGCATCATCTTTCAGCGAGGCAATTTTTATTGCTCCTGAACGATACACCTCCTCAATGACATATGGTCCTTCCCATTTTGAGAGTAATTTCCCTGCAAAAAATCTGAGACGAGACCGATACAATAGGACTTTATCTCCAACATTAAATTCTCTTTTAATAATTCTTCTATCATGCCATTTCTTAACTTTCTCCTTAAAAAGTTTAGCATTTTCATAAGCTTCACTTCTCCATTCATCTAAAGAACTCAATTGTAGCAACCTTTTCTTACCGGCAAGTTTAAAATCTTTATTAAGTTCTCTTACAGCCCAATAAGCTTTGTGCTCTAATTCTAAAGGTAAATGACAAGCTTTTCCATAAACCATTTTATAAGGAGACATTCCCATAGGATTTTTATAAGCAGTTCTATAAGCCCACAATGCTTCCTTTAACTTACTAGCCCAATTTTTTCTAGATTTATTAACAGTCTTTCCCAAGATAGATTTAATTTCTCTATTTGATAATTCTACTTGCCCACTAGTTTGAGGATGATAAGCTGAAGCAATTCTATGATTAATACCATATCTAGCAAGAGTTTTTCTAAAACCACCATGAATAAAGTGAGAACCTCCATCAGTCATAATATATCTAGGTACTCCAAATCTAGGAAAAATAACATCTAAAAGCATTTTTAAAGAGGTCTCACCATCAGCACTTTTTGTAGGTATGGCTTCCACCCATTTAGTAACATAATCAACAGCGACAAGTATATGAGTGTTACCTTCTGAAGAAGGGAAAGGACCCATGAAGTCAAATCCCCAACAATCAAATGGTTCAATAACAAGAGTATAATTCATAGGCATTTCATTGCGTCTAGAGATATTACCAACTCTTTGACATTCATCACAAGATAAGATAAACTTCCTTGCATCTTTAAAGAGTGTTGGCCAATAAAAACCTGATTGTAGAACCTTTTGTGCGGTTCTATCTCCAGCGTGATGTCCTCCATAAACACTACCATGACACTTACTCAATATCTCTTGTTGTTCATATTCTGGGACACATCTTCGCATAATACCATCCACTCCTTCTTTATATAAGTGTGGGTCATCCCAAAAATAATGTCTCAAGTCATAAAAGAATTTCCTCCTTTGCTGAGCTGAAAAGGTTGGAGGCAAATACTTCGAAACAATAAAGTTAGCATAATCAGCATACCAAGGACTATCTCGTGAGCTCACCTTTATTACAGCCAATTGTTCATTTGGAAAACTATCATTAACAGGAACAGGATCATAAGCAATATTTTCCAATCTAGATAAATTATCAGCAACAGGATTATCAGCACCTTTCCTATCTACAATATGCAAATCAAATTCTTGCAAAAGAAGCACCCATCTAATAAGCCTTGGCTTAGCGTCTTTCTTTTCCATAAGGTACCTAATTGCAGCATGATCAGTATGAATGTGACTTTTGAATCAACAATATAAGGTCTAAACTTGTCACATGCAAAAACTACGGCTAATAACTCTTTTTCAGTTGTAGCATAATTTCTTTGAGCAGCATCTAGAGTCTTACTAGCATAATGAATAACATTCAATTTTTTATCTACTCGCTGTCCAAGGACAGCACCTACAGCAAAATCACTAGCATCACACATAATTTCAAAAGGCAAATTCCAATCAGGAGGTTCAACTACAGGAGCAGTTGTTAAGGCTTTCTTTAGAGTTTCAAAAGCTTCCTTACAATCATCATCAAAAACAAAAGGTACATCTTTTTGAAGAAGATTAGTAAGAGGCTTTGAAATTTTAGAGAAATCTTTAATAAATCTCCTATAAAACCCAGCATGACCAAGAACACTACGAATACCTTTAACATCCCTCGGATATGGCATCTTCTCAATTGCTTCAACTTTAGCTCTATCAACTTCAATACCTCTCTCAGAAATTTTATGTCCCAATACAATTCCTTCATTAACCATAAAGTGGCATTTCTCCCAATTAAGAACAAGGTTAGTTTCTTCACATCTCTGCAAAACTTTATCAAGGTTTCGCAAGCAATTATCAAAAGAATTCCCATAGACAGAAAAATCATCCATGAATACCTCTACAATCTTTTCACAAAAGCCATGAAAAATAGCAGACATGCATCTTTGAAAAGTAGCAGGAGCATTACATAAACCAAAAGGCATACGCCTATAAGCATAAGTTCCATAGGGACAAGTGAAAGTGGTTTTCTCTTGATCTTTAGTTTTAACAACAATTTGTGAAAACCCAGAATAACCATCAAGAAAGCAAAAATGAGTATTTTTAGATAACCTTTCTAGCATTTGATCAATAAATGGTAAAGGGTAATGATCTTTCTTAGTAACTTTATTAACTTTTCGATAATCAATGCACATTCTATACCCTACAACTACTCTTTGAGGGATGAGCTCATCATTATCATTAGGTACAACAGTTATTCCTCCTTTCTTAGGAACACAATGTACAGGACTAACCCATCTACTATCAGCAATAGGATATATAATACCAGCTTCAAGAAGTTTCAATACCTCATTCCTTACCACATCCTTCATCTTAGGAATTAGACGACGCTGATGTTCAACAACAGGTTTTGCATCATCTTCCATGTTGATGGCATGTTGGCAAATAGAGGGAGAAATCCCCTTCAAGTCATCAAGAGTGTAGCCAATAGCTCCTCGATGTTTCTTCAATATTTCCAATAATCTTTCTTCCTCAAAATCTGAAAGCTTAGCACTAATAATAACAGGATATGTTTTCTTATCATCAATATAAGCATACTTAAGATTATCAGGTAATGGTTTCAAATCAAAAACAGGATCTTCCTTTGGTGGTGGTGTTGTACCTAGATCTTCAACCGGCAAGTCATGTTTAAGAATAGGTTGACGAAGGAAAATTTCATCAAGCTCATTCCTTTCTTCCCTAAAGACTTCACTCTCACTATCCTCCAAATGTTGCTGCAAAGGATTATTAGGAGCAAGAGCAATAGATGCACACTGTTCAACTCTAAAATCATTATTAGGCAAATCAGCTTTATAAGGAGTTTTGGCAAATTTAGAGAAGTTAAACTCATAAGATTCACCAGCAAATTTAGTAACAATTTTCTCCTTCTTGCAATCTATAACAGCTCCACAAGTATTTAGAAAAGGTCTACCAAAAATAATAGGACAAGACTTACTAGCAGCAGAACCAAGTACCAAAAAGTCAGCAGGATATTTAATCTTACCACATAGAACTTCCACATCTCGAACAATACCAATAGGAGAGATAGTTTCTCTATTAGCTAGCCGAATAACCACATCAATATCTTCAAGTTCACAAGAACCAATTTCATGCATGATTTCCGTGTAAAGCTCATAAGGAATGGCACTAATACTTGCACCAATGTCGCATAAACCATAATAACAATGATCACCAATTCTAACAGAGAGCACAGGAACACTGGCTTTCCTAGACTTATTAGGATGCGAAACAATATTAGAAGCATCTTCACAGAAAATGATATGACCATCTTCTACATTTTCAGTCACAAGATCTTTAACTATTGCAATAGCAGGTTCAACCTTTATTTGCTCCTCAGGTTCTATAGGTTTCTTTGCACTTTTATTAACCACACTAGTTATAACAGAATACTCCTTCATTTTAGCAGGGAAAGGAGTTTTTTCAATATAAGCTTCAGGAAGAATATGATCAACAGTTTTAACTTCAATACATTTACCTATAGGTGAATCAGTTTTATCTTTATAAGGTTCATGATACTTATCAAAATTCTTCCTAGGCAATTCAAAATGAGAGGCAAAAGCTTTATAAAAATTTGCAACAACTTGAGAGTCAAGACCATATGTAGCACTCATATTACGAAATTTATCAGTATCCATAAAAGTTTCAATGCATTCATAATCATAATTTATACCTGACACTCTACCTTTGTCATTCTCCCATCCTTCAGTATTTTCTTGGATCCGATCAAGAAGGTCCCATTTAAACTCTTCTTTATTGCGTGTGAATGATCCAGAACAAGTAGTATCCAGCAAGGTTTTATCCTGAAAAGAAAGTCTTGCATAGAAATTATCAACGATGATATTACCAGGAAGCTCATGAATGGGGCATTTGAGCATTAAAGACTTCAATCTCCCCCATGCTTGGGCAATACTCTCTCCATCATGAGGCCAGAAATTATATATGCGGTTTCGGTCTTTGTGAATTTCACTTGGAGGATAGAATTTAGAATAAAATAGAGGCACAATATCCTTCCAATCAAGAGAATGCCCATCCTTCAGCAGTTTATACCAATGCGCCGCTTTACCAGACAGCGACATAACAAATAATTTCTTCCTAACTTCATCCATTGAAATACCTGCACACTTGAATAACCCGCATAATTCATGTAAAAACAGTAAATGATCTCCAGGATGAACAGTTCCATCCCCTTCATAGCGGTTATCCACAACACGTTCAATAATCTTCATAGGTATTTTATACGGAATTACTTCCTCACCTGGCGCCTCATCCACTACCTTTGCAGTAGTAGTAGATTTCCCAAATAGAAATTCAAGAGAGGATCTCTCCATAATGAATTATAGCAGCAGGCAGAAACAAAATCAGCACGTACAGTAAAAGTTTTCCTTACCAATTCCACTTACCAATAGCGCTTCACTCCCCGGCAACGGCGCCAGAAAATAGTCTTGATGACCCACAAGTATAGGGGGTGTATCGTAGTACTTTCGATAAATAAGAGTGTCGAACCCAACGAGGAGCAAAGGTGTTGACAAGCAGTTTCGATGAAGGATTCACTGTAAATGCTCACAGACAAGTTTTCAGGGGGTTTTGATATAGCAGATAAATAAAGTACAAGTAAGTAAAATGCGAGAGTAATAATTGCAGCGAGTGGCCCAATCCTTTTTAGCACAAAGGACAAGCCGGTTTGTTTACTTATAATGACCAAACGTTCTTGAGGACACACGGGAATTTAGTCTAGTGCTTTCGCTTCATATAGTTGATTAATCTTCATTGTTTTGATAAGTGTTGTGTGGGTGAACCTATGCTAATGCACCGCCCTTCCTAGGACTAATACATACTTGTGATTATACCCCTTGCAAGCATCCGCAAATACAAGAAAGTAATTAAGATAAATCTAACCACAGCCTTAAACTCTGAGATCCTGCTATCCCTCCTGCATCGATATACCAACGGGGGTTCAGGTTGCTGTCACTCCGGCAACCCCACAATTAGCAAACGAATACAAGATGTACTCCCCTAGGCCCATAAAGGTGAAGTATCATGTAGTCGACGTTCACATGACACCACTAGAAGAATAACACCACAACTTAAATATCAAACCATTAAATATTACTCAACATAGTTCACTACTAACATTTAGACTTCACCCATGTCCTCAAGAACTAAACGAACTACTCACAAGACATCATATGGAACATGATCAGAGGTGATATAATGATGAATAACAATCTGAACATAAACCTTGATCCAATGGTTTCACTCAATAGCATCAATAACAAGGAGTAATCAACACCGGGAGAGTTTCCCCTATGAAATAACCAAGATTCAACCCAAGATGTTACAGCGGAGACGAGGTGCAGCGGTGGAGATGGCGGTGTCGATGGTGTAGATGATGATGATGATGATCCCAATGAAGTCCAGCTCGATGACGGTGACGATGGCGATGATTTCCCCCTCCGGGAGGGAATTTCCCCGGCGGATTCCTGCCCGCCGGAGAGCTCTTTTCTCTCTGGTGTTTTTCCGCCCCGCAGAGGCGGCTGTGTCTATTCTCGATTATCTCCCGTACCTTAGGTTTTCGGGTAGATGAAGTACGTGAAAGAGAGACGGCCGAGGGTCGTGGGCCCCTCCCCACATGGCGGCGCGGCTAGGGCGGGCCGCGCCGGCCTATGGGGGGGCCATGGCGGCCCTCCTCGGCCTCCCCTTTTGGTTGGCTCCGTCATCTGGGAAAATAAGAACTTCGGTGTATTTTCCGTCAATTGTTGATCTTCAGAAATATGGTATCCTGACGGTGCTTTTTCCAGCAGAATTCTGACTCCGGTGAATAATTCTCCAATAATCATGAAACATGCAAAATAAGTGAAATAACATAAGTATCATCTCTAAATATGAAATATATCAATGAATAACAGTAAATTATGATATAAAATAGTGATGCAAAATGGACGTATCAGCCAACAATTCCTAACAAAGATAGATACAATCATATTTTTCCAGATGATGGAGGATGCCAGAAGTGGAGGCCGAGATGGACCAGGGGCTCCAAACAACCCCTAGGCACGGGCCCACCCCAGGTCATGCCTAGGCATGTTCTGGGCGCCCTGGCCCACTTATGACGATGCCCCTCGCATATATTAACCCCTCGGGAAACCTAAGGTCGGGGTACGACGAGAGAAATATTCCGCCGCCGCTACGGGGAGAACCGAAGAAGGAGAAAAGCTCTCTAGCAGGCAGAATTCTATCGGGGAAATTCCTTCCCGGAAAGGGGAGATCGTCGCCATCGTCACCACCATCGAGCTGGACTTCATCGGGATCACCATCACCATCATCTTCACCACCAGCACCATCATCACCGCCGCCTCCTCTCCGTCCCGCTGTAACATCTTGGGTTTGATACTTGTCTAGTTCATAGGGGAAACTTTCCCGGTGTTGATTACTCTTTGTAGTTGATGGTATTGAGTGAAACCATTGAATTAAGTTTATGTACAGATTGTTATTCACCATCATATCACCTCTGATCATGATCGATATGATGTCTCGTGAGTAGTTCGTTTAGTTCTTGAGGACATGAGAGAAGTCATGTTGTAAGTAGTGGAACTGTGTTGAGTAATACACTACAAGAAAAGTTGCCATGGCCGACGAAGTTGAAGTCGCGCCGTGGTTGCTGGTGTACCATGGCCGACGATTTTGGTCCCTCCGTGGTGCATGTCAAAACTTTTTTTTCTCGTTTTTGAGGCCACCTAGCCCGACGAAAGCGGCCAAAACGTGGCGTATGGTGGCCCGGGACGTGGTGCATCTCGAAATCTCGGGTTCGCCGGCCGAGTCAACGCAAATCCGCACCGCCGAGGGATGTAGGGCCCAGATGGCAGCCTCTCTGGCATTGTTTTTTTCTAGATCGCGCCATCTCGTTCAACGTTCTCCGATCGAGCCGTTTACGATGCAGGATCATGGGTCCCGCATGTCATCCTCTATGAACCAAAATTCTTTCTATTCTTGGATTTTTTGACCCCCTGATTTCTGGCTACTTCCTTTTTCTTTTGATCCCTTGCCGCCTTGGAAACGTTGAGACCGCTGCTGCTAAATGGGACCCGCATGTCATCCTCTATGTGCAATCAACTTTCTTTTCTTGGAGTTTTTTTGGCACCTCAAATTTGGTCACTTGCCTTTTCTTTCGATCCCTGCCGCCTCTCAAACGGTGATACCGCTGCTGCTAAATGGGACCCGCATGTCATCCTCTATGTGCAATCAACTTTCTTTTCTTGGAGTTTTTTTGGCACCTCAAATTTGGTCACTTGCCTTTTTCTTTCGATCCCTGCCGCCTCTCAAACGGTGATACCGCTGCTGCTAAATGGGACCCGCATGTCATCCTCTATGTACTATAAAACTTTCTTTTCCTGGATTATTTTTGGCACCTCAAATTTGGTCACTTGCCTTTTTCTTTCGATCCCCTGCCGCCTCTCAAACGGTGATACCGCTGCTGCTGGGACCCGCATGTCATCCTCTATGTACTATAAAACTTTCTTTTCTTGAATTATTTTTGGCACCTCATATTTGGTCACTTACCTTTTTCTTTCGATCCCCTGCCGCCTCTCAAACGGTGATACCGCTGCTGCTAAATGGGACCCGCATGTCATCCTCTATGTACTATAAAACTTTCTTTTCTTGAATTATTTTTGGCTCCTCATATTTTTTCACTTGCCTTTTCTTTCGATCCCTGCCGCCTCTCAAACGGTGATACCGCTGCTGCTAACTGGGACCCGCATGTCATCCTCTATGTACTATAAAACTTTCTTTTCCTGGATTATTTTTGGCTCCTCATATTTGGTCACTTGCCTTTTTCTTTCGATCCCCTGCCGCCTCTCAAACGGTGATACCGCTGCTGCTAAATGGGACCCGCATGTCATCCTCTATGTACTATAAAACTTTCTTTTCTTGGATTTTTTTGGCACCTCATATTTGGTCACTTGACTTTTCTTTCGATCCCCTGCCGCCTCTCAAACAGTGATACCGCTGCTGCTAAATGGGACCCGCATGTCATCCTCTATGTACTATAAAACTTTCTTTTCTTGAATTATTTTTGGCTCCTCATATTTTTTCACTTGCCTTTTCGATCCCTGCCGCCTCTCAAACGGTGATACCGCTGCTGCTAAATGGGACCCGCATGTCATCCTCTATGTACTATAAAACTTTCTTTTCTTGAATTATTTTTGGCTCCTCATATTTGGTCACTTGACTTTTTCTTTCGATCCCCTGCGCCTCTCAAACGGTGATACCGCTGCTGCTAAATGGGACCCGCATGTCATCCTCTATGTACTATAAAACTTTCTTTTCTTGGATTTTTTGGCACCTCATATTTGGTCACTTGACTTTTTCTTTCGATCCCCTGCCTCTCAAACGGTGATACCGCTGCTAAATGGGACCCGCATGTCATCCTCTATGTACTATAAAACTTTCTTTTCTTGAATTATTTTTGGCTCCTCATATTTTTCACTTGCCTTTTTCTTTCGATCCCTGCCGCCTCTCAAACGGTGATACCGCTGCTTGCTAAATGGGACCCGCATGTCATCCTCTATGTACTATAAAACTTTCTTTTCTTGGAGTTTTTTTTGGCACCTCATATTTGGTAACTTGACTTTTTCTTTCGATCTCATGCCACGTTTGAAACGTTGAGGTACCTGCTGGCTCATGGGACCCATGTCATCCTCTATGTGCTATAAAAGTTTCCTTTGTTGGATTTTTTTCACCCTCTGATTTTTGGCTTGCCTTTTTCTTTTGATCCCCTGCCCCCTTTGAAACGTTGAGTAAGCTGTTGGTTCAAGGGACCCGCATGTCATCCTCTATGTCCATCAACTTTCTTTTCTTGGATTTTTTTTCACCCCCTAATTACTAGCTACTTTCTTTTTCTTTTGATCTCAAGCCGCATTACAAACATTGAGACCGCTGCTGCAAAATGGGACCCACATGTCATCCTCTATGTACAATAAATCTTGGATTATTTTTGGCTCCTGATATTTGGTCACTTGCCTTTTTCTTTCGATCTCATGCCGCCTTTGAAACGTTGAGTAAGCTGCTGGCTCATGGGTCCCGCATGTCATCCTCTACGAACAATAAAAGTTTCCTTTCTTGGAGTTATTTTTTACCCCTAATTTCTGGCTATTTGCCTTTTCTTTTGATCCCCTGCCCCCGTTGAAACGATGAGGACGCTGTTGGCAGGTCGGTCCCACATGTCATCCTCTATGAACAATAAAAGTTTCCTTTGGTGGATTTATTTTTGACCCCTAATTAATTTCTGGCTATTTCCTTTATTTTTCTTTTGATCCCCTGCCGCCTTGGAATTGTTGAGAATGCTGCTGCCTCATTTTTCTTTTGGTCCTGTGCCGCCTTGGAAACGTTGAGACCGCTGCTACAAAATGGGACCCGCATGTCATCCTCTATGTACAATAAAGTTTCTTTTCTTGGATTATTTTTGGCTCCTGATATTTGTCACTTGCTTTTTCTTTCGATCTCATGCCGACTTTGAAACGTTGAGGATGCTGCTGCCTCATGGGTCCCGCATGTCATCCTCTCAGAACGATAAATGTTTTCTTTTCTTGTATTTTTTTACCAACTGATTTTTGGCTTTTTTTATTTTCGATCCCCTGCCGCCTTTGAAACGTTGACTCCGCTGCTGGCTCATGGGTCCCCGATGTCAGCCTCCCCATACAAGAAACATGTGATATTTTATTTTGCAGACAATAAACGTTGTATTTCGCTCTGAGCTATTGCAAACGGATAAATTAAATCTTTATATCTACATAAACAAACTTATATGTTGAATCTCCTTGTTTTTTGTTTTTGCGAAGCATAGGACTTTCCTGTTTTTTTTTTGAGAAAAATCCGACCTTTCCTGTTTTGGAGTGGGCTGAAATTGTACGAGTCAAAAGGCCCAGCAGTATAGTTCGAAGGCCCAGATGTCCAGATACAGCCCAATTAAAATCTTTCTTTTCTTGGATTTTTTTCACACCCTGATTTCTGGCTACTTCATTTTTCTTTCGGTCCTGTGCCGCCTTGGAAGCGTTGAGACCGCTGCTACAAAATGGGACCCGCATGTCATCCTCTATGTACAATAAAGTTTCTTTTCTTGGATTATTTTTGGCTCCTGATATTATGTCACTTGACTTTTTCTTTCAATCTCATGCCGACTTTGAAACGTTGAGGAAGCTGCTGGCTCATGGGTCCCGCATGTCATCCTCTATGAACAATAAAAGTTTTCTTTGTTGGATTTATTTTTCCCTAATTTCTGGCTATTTGTCTTTTTCTTTTGATCCCCTGCCCCCTTTGAAACGATGACGCGCAGTGGCAAGTCGGTCCCACATGTCATCCTCTATGAACAATAAAAGTTTCCTTTGATGGATTTATTTTTTACCCTAATTAATTTCTGGCTATTTCCTTTTTTATTTTGATCCCCTGCCGCCTTGAAATAGTTGAGGATGCTGCTGCCTCATGGGTCCCGCATGTCATCCTCTCGAAAGGTAAATGTTTCTTTTCTTGAATTTGTTTACCAACTGATTTTTGGCTTATTTTTTCTTTCGATCTCCTGCCACCTTTAAAACGTTGACGACGCTGCTGGCTCATGGGTCCCCAATGTCAGCCTCCCCATACTGCAAATCCTCTTTCTGCAAAGGTTGTATTTCTAGATAGATAAGGTGGATTCGAATCTGCCATGGTTCAGGCAGCTCAGGTAAGCCTTCTTGCACTAATTAATGGAAGTAGTGTATCGCAAGGTCAAGACATGTGGCTCGGTGTAATGAATCTATATGAATCATGTTGTGGGTTCAATCTGATAGTTCTCTAACAGGTCAGCCAAAATAGAAATTAAGTTTTTTTCTAAAAGGGAAATGCAAATTAAGATGAACACAAACATTAGTTATCATAATAGCTGATCATACATACATACTTGCTAAGAGCAAAAGCTTGCCAGAGTTTTACCACCCATACAATTAATTAGCAGTTCAGATAAGATAACCTTATATAAGTATAACTACAAATGCATTTGCTAAGGGCTCATGGGACAACAGAACTAGACAACCGCGAACTTTATGACCAGCATGTCACAGCGGCATCGAAAGATCTTGACCTTCAACTTTGATCCAATGCGAAGTTTGGCACCGTCAATGAACTTTTTCCACCTGGAAGTAACAGCCAAGCGGCCATCTGTGGGACTGACAGAGTACCGTCCCTCCACGGTGAGACCTTCACTCTCCATGACGAGGGATATCTTGCCCCTTCGGCCAGCATTGAGATCCTTGGAGATACTTTTAGGCAATTTCTGATTCAAAGCAAGAGATACCACCAAAAATTAGTCAATGGCACCAATGCACTGAACCATGTGAGACTTTGAGCAGAGAAGACATCAAGATAAGAGCAGTTATGCTGTCATATACTCACGAACATAGCCTTCAGATGCGTCCTGGTCACCACACGGGTGGCCACAGCAATGAGCTGAGACCTCGGTGATCTGGCTGGGGCAGGTGCATGAGCCTGGGCTGGTACACGAGCTGGTGCTGATGCAGGAGACTGCTGGGCAGGTGCAGTAAACGGTGCCTCTAGAGGAACCGGTGCTGATGCAGGAGACTGTTGGGCAGGTGCAGTAAACGGTGCAGCTAGAGGAACCAGTGCTGATGCAGGAGCCTGCTGGGCATGTGTAGTATATGGGGCCTCTACAGGAACCAATGCTGATGTAGGGGACTGCTGGGTAGATGCAGTAAACGGAGCTGGTACAGGAACCGGTGCTGATGCAGGAGAGTGGGAAGCCGGTGCCGGTGCTGGTGTGGTTGCCCTTTGTGACATCCGCTCCTGTTCCGTCAGGGGATCTGCAGCTTTGATCATGTTAAACCCAGCAAGCTAGAACAGAGGGAATGGTTTAGAACAACTGCTCAGAATGCAGTTATCAAAAGATATGAGTAGAAAAAAGTTACATATTATATATTTGGAAGTGTCTCCAACTCTGTAAGCAGTTACGTATATCTGCCCGTTTGAGTTTCTGATCCTCAGCTCGTCGCCCTTCTTCAGACCGTAGTCAAAAGCAAACTTTCTCCAATCATGTCCATACAAATATGTGATGGCCTGCGTCTTGTAGACATACACCTCATAGACCGTGTAGGTGTTCATCAATTTGCCATTGCCATGCATAGTGAAAGATCCTTCATGCGGACACATCTGGTTAATCATTGGACGAAGTTCACAAGGTACAGTCTGCATGTGAAAATTGATACAAATGTAAGAAGCAGGAAGACTAAAAACAAGACTTTACTATATGCCAATTCATGCTAAACCACTGAGAATACATACCTGTAACTCTGTGAAGGAGCTACTAGAAAGGTAGATAGAGCCATAGGAGGTGTTATATGCGGGGTATGTACATGGGCCCGCCATATTCCCGCAAGCTCGGCATCGGGATGGTGAAGGAAACATGGGAGGTACTACTGGTGCGTAGCGCTGAACGTAAGTGGAAGAATTAGGTTGTGTAAAGTGCATAGTTCAGAGCAATGCAAATGTTGACAAGCAAGTGCATAACACTATGTTACAAACTGAACAGTGAAAAATTAGTGTATGATGAATATAAGCATGCTAATTTGGTGTTTCCGAATTCCAAAAAGCATTAGACAGAGCCGGTGATAATATCAGACATAAATCATGGCATGTATATGTGGCTTAAGAAAATATACCCGAACCCTTGGATGGTTACGGCCCGGCTGATCCTTGGACTTGAGCTTATATAAGCATCCAGAAGGTGGGGCTGACAGTAACTTGGTGGCAGCCTCTGCAGATGCCTCATCAGCAGCAGTTGCAATCCTTTTGACCAATGAAGGCTTAGCAGTTTCAGTCTGCATATAAAAATTGAAGAGCAACAGACATCAGCAGTGATATATAAAATGAATCTATGAGACACTGATGCATATAGTGCTGGATGTAAGTGGAAGAATAGGTGTGTGTGTTTCTGAACTATTGGTAAGCATTAGACAAAGCCGGCAATAAACAGACAAAAATCAAATCATGTATGAGGATTAAGAAAATATACCTGCTTACTGAAAAGGGTACCACCCAGCTGGCCCGTGGCCTTGTGCTTGAGGAGGTTTTCAGAAGATGGTGGCAGCACCATCGTCTTCACAGCAGCCTCATCAGGATCATTTTTTATCCATTTGAGTAGAGGAACAGAAGTTTCATCCTGCATATGAATAGCAACAGAACTCATCATTGATATTTAATAAATCTATGAGATAGACTGATGCAAATAGTGCGGGTGTAAGTGGAAGAATAGGGTTGTGCATAGAGAACAGTTGACAACAATGCAAATGATTACAAAAGAAGCCAATGGAAATCAACAGTTTATATACTGGATGAGACAGACTGAAAAGTGAAAAATTAGTGTATGATGATTGTAAGCAAACACAGTGTTTCTGAACTTTTGGTAAGCATTAGACAAAGCCAACAGTAATTAAACAGATAATAATGAAATCATGTATGTGGATTAAGAAAATATACCAGATTCATTAAAAGGTCACCACCCAGCTGGCCCATGGCCTCGTGCTTGTAGAGGTTTTCGGAAGATGGTGCCGGCACCATCGTCCTCACAGCAGCCTCATTAGCCCCATTTTGCATCCACTTGAGTAAAGGCGCAGCAGTTTCAGCCTGCATAAGAATGGGAACAGATCTCAGCAGTGATATTGAATGACTCTGAGACAGACTGATGCATATAGTGCTAGATGTAAGTGGAAGGGTATGGCCGTGTATGGACAACAGTTCACAACAATGCAAGGGTGTGTTCGGTTCTGAAACAGCGTGGAATGGAATGGAATGGTTCCATTTCAGAGGAATGGAATGGTTACATTTTTGTTCGGTTGGGAAAAATGGAGAGCAGAAGAGATCGAGGTTAAACTAACCAATTGTCTCAAAATTGTAATTAACAATTGCAAATGACATTTTAATCTCAAAGTCGTAATTAACAGCGCCTAATGGTGCTCTTTTAATCTAAAAATCGAAATTAACATCATTTTATGTTGGGTTAGGGGAACTGGAGTAGATGAACATTACTGTATGATGATTGTAAGCAAACGAATTTGGTGTTTCTAAACTTTTGGCTTCGAGATCTTATGGGTTTCAACTCTAGCCTACCCCAACTTGTTTGGGACTGAAAGGCTTGGTTGTTGTTGTTGTTGTTGTAAACTTTTGGCAAGCATAGAAAAAACCGACAATAAACAGAGAAAAATCAAGGCATGTTTTGTGGATTAAGAAAATATACCATATTCATTAAAAGATCACCACCCAGCTGGTGCGTGGCCTTGTGCTTGTAGAGGCATTTAGAAGATGGGGCGGCATCAACATACTGGCAGCCTGATCAGCCGCAGTTTTGATCTTCCTTTTGAGTAAAGGCCCTAAAGTTTCAGTCTGCATATGAATAGCAAAACAAAAGGCAGACCTCAGCAGTGATATTGAATTACTGTATGAGATAGACTGATGCATATAGTGGATGCTCTTAGCCTTTTGCAGCGTGAACACTAGCTATGGACAGACAAAAAACTAGTTAACTCAGCTTTGTCTAGATATGAATGTACTACCACCATCCAAAAGCTTAAGCCTTATTTATTTTTGAGAAATCAAAACAAGCAAAGTTTGACCAAAATTTTAGAACATTCTATCAACAAATATAATACTGTGTAGATACCGTAGGAAAATATATTTTATTATCTATTTAATGATATTAATTTTGTATTTTGCATGTTACTGATTTTTGGTAAAAGCTTAGTCAAACATGGTATAGTTTGACTTTCTAAAAATAATATAAGCCCAAAGCTTTGGGATGGAGGCAGTAGTATCTAGAGCTAAAACACATCTAGATACATCCGTATCTACAGATAGTTGAGTCAATTAATTTGGATCTGAGGGAGTATCAGATTCAGACTACATCATGGTAAGTTGGTTAAAAAAATTACCCCTGGGCGGTCCCTGCCCAGCTCGGCAGTGGCATTTCGCTTCTTGTGCTGCAGATCGGGCCATGCTCCTGCAGCAGGTGGGGCGCTATTCTCGTTCCCCATAGCCTCAGCACGGAACCTGGAGGTACCAACCTGATACAGAGAATATAGAGCATGGTGTCACAGAGGCTTTACGCACAAACAGCTGAAGACATGTGCTACTTTAAGCATATTCCAGAACAGGAACAGATTGAGGATGCAGAGACCAGAGAGACACTTAAAAGGTAAAGAGTGGATAAGCAAACGGAGTACCTGCTTCGCGGGGCTGGGGACGCAGCTCAGGCTCAGCCAACTGCCCACATGCGTGGTGGCCTTACGCTCCATTGCCCCCACCGCCGAGGTCTTGCCTTTCCTGTACAAGCTGACAAAAGATACAGTGAGGATCAGCAGAAACTACAAAGGTTGCAAATGTCGACAAATAAAGGAAGAACACCCCAATCCAAGCAAAGGTAGCCCCCGCCCCCACCCCCATCAATCACTCCCAGCTCGAGGGTGACCAGAAAGACACCCCTTTGCCCAGAATAGGAAAGAGATGCGCAAGATATCGAGGAGAGGAAAAAAGAACCGATCTCGAGAAAGGAGAGAACATTACTAGTCCTACCTAATCCGCTTGGGCTAGATGCAGCTTGCCCCTCCAAGCTGGATGCCTGGACGGTGGAGGCGAAAGGAGGGGATCGAGCTAGCGGCTTGCATCCGTCGGCAATCGGCACTCGATCGGGAGAGAAGGGGTGCTACATAAAGGGGAGGGGTAACATATTTTATTACACAGTGAACTTACTGATGTGACTAGTCATTACATGTCTCACTGAAACTAGGGCCCATAGTGTGGCACCCCAAATTTACTTGAAGCTGCCCGGCGGGACGCATTGGCGCGTCAAGAAACCCCCGAATTGTAGCGGGGAAATGAAACATTTCACAAAAATTCGAAATTCAAGCACACCGCCACGCGCCAAGCACGCGGCTGTTCCTTCCTCTTCCTCGGTTCCTCCTCCCCTATCCGAAAAAACCCCAAATCCCAAGCTCAAACCAAAAAAAAAACAAAAAACAAATCCCCTGGCCGCCATGCATGTCCTCGTTAACCCGCTGGAGATCGTTCCCGGACGATGCGGACCACCCGCCCTGAGATCCAGAATTCCGTCCACCTCGAGGCACTGCGTGCTGTCTCGCAGCAGCGGCTTGAGGGCGCTGAAGAGGAAGTTCCGCCGGAAAGTGCTCATGGCAACCGTGCAAGCTCACCGGCGTGCTGTATCCCGAGAGGAACTGGTCAAAGCTTTGCTATTCGCCACACACAAAAAATTGCGGGCCAAGATCTGGTCAAAGCTTCGTCGATGGCTTGCCGCGAGAGGCTTGGAGTCCAGAGTCAATAAACTAGCTGCTCGAGGACTTGGGCGGTTTACACGGATTCATATTAACTGACTCAAGTTTGTTAGTCTAGTTAACAAATGCATCTAGATACATCCATATCTAGACAGAATTGAGTCAATTAATATGAATCAGAGGGGAGTACCTGAAAGTGTTTCATGCTACCAACTAATGCGCTGGCAGGAATCGCTGTAGAAGTAATTGTGCTACTACTTGTACGATGAACTGATTGTGTGGGTGTCGAATTTTGCAACGCGATCATCCACTGAATGCTTAATCTAGCGCCAAAGGCGTACAAATCATAACATACTACAGCACCAGAACATAAGAGTACGAATCATAAAGTAGCTCAACATTTTGCATCAGGGCTGGGTGGTCCTGAGACTACCGGGACGCCCCTGATGATCTCCGGGTGTGCATCCTCTTCAACGCAAAGCTGTGTACTCGGTCCACGGCCTCCTTCTGTAGGCTGGATAATCTCAGGTGCAGGACCTTCGTCTATGAGAGGCTCGTCATCAGTACCATCCACAGGTGCATCAGGGCTGGGTGGTCTTGAGACTACCCGGACGCCCGTGATGATCTCCGGGCGTGCATCCACTTCAACGCAAAGCTGTGTACTCGGTCCACGGCCTCCTTCTGTAGGCTGGATAATCTCAGGTGCAGGACCTTCGTCTATGAAAGGCTCGTCATCAGTACCATCCACAGGTGCATCAAACTGAGATTCATCTTCAAATCTCCCATCAAACTGAGAGACCTCTTTAACTCTATGCTTCTGCAATTAGTACATCAACCGATTAGACAAACATCTAAGGGATGCAACCTGAACAAATGCCGTTTTACATATTTACCTTCTCATCTGGCACAGCACATGTCCCAGAGCTGAAACCCGTTTCCTGAAGCAAGCGCTTTTTCTCTCCTTCCCGTCCATCCATCTGCAACAAGTTAAATTTGAGTACAGAACCTTGCACAGCAATGCAAACTATTGATTGAAACAGCGGCAGCATCAATATAAATAATTAACTACATATGCCAGCACACATACAGTGTGAGCAAGATCTGCTTCTCCTGCTAAAGGATCATTATATGGTTCACCATGCTAAACCCGCCTAACATATGTGCGGTCCATCCCAAAAATGTGTAAATGATCTGCCACTACAGGGTGAGGCCTCTTCTCACCATTCATACATGTGCAGCGCGGGCAATACACGTCCAGGTTGTGACCATCATGAGCTCTAATAAACCCCATAAAGGGTTGAACACCATTTATATATGAAGGGGAACATAAGTGTCCATGCAGTTTCCAAGTTCTGTCCATCTGTTTAATTATGAGATACAGTGGTTGGTGATTAATTTAAGGCGAAGTAGGAAATGTATATCCATCGAGTACAAAACTATACTACATGATTATGCATTTCAGCAATCATGTCGAGTACAAAACAAAAAATGCCCATCGACATTTTAGCAAACAGATCGTGTACAAAACTCTGCCATGGCATTTCAGCAAATTAACGGATCGAGTGCAGAACTGACTCTATATGCCCACGCAAATGAACAAATTGATCGATGACAAATCGAGCGGAAAACTATAAAGTGCCAATTAGTTCGAGCATACTGACGAATTTTTTTAGCAGCATCAAGAAAATATAAATCGTTAGGCTGTCTTGCCCGATACATGATTGAGCTAGAGATAGCAGCCCTACCGTGGATCAACTTGACCGCCGGTGCGTCTCGAGAAGAACGACGGGGAGGAGAAGCTTCTTCTTCGCACGGACGGGACGGGGAGGGGAAGCTCTTCGCACGGACGGGGATAAGTTGTGTACGGGTGGGTGGGGGGTCATGCGGCCGGGCCGCCGGGGTGATAATTAAGGTTGGTAGGTGGCGTTTAATGGAGTTGCGTGTGTAATTTGCCGTGCACAAGGTTGAGGAATAGGCGGTTCCCTTTGCCGCGCGCACAATTCAAACTATCCCGCCCATGTAGTTTAAATTCGCCATATTTTCGTTAAATCGACATAAAGTCATGTGAGTGGGGGAAAATTAGCAAAGTTGCTTGAAAAATAGTAAAACTCTGGAATTATCCTTTAAATATGCTCTACTTCGTGTGAAAATCGGGGTGTGGAAGCATGTTGAGCTGTTTTATTTGTACTTTCTTCATTAAAACTCCCATTTTATGCACTTTGGATGGAAAGAAATCATTTGTACATAAATTTTGACAACGCCATTTGCAAACACTAATTGTTTACATGCCAAGATGCACCCATCCACCAAATATATATGTGGCAAAAGTTTATCACAATCTAGCAGATATGCATAATTAGTGAGGGACCCCTTTTGATTTTGTGCAATTTCCACTAATTAGGTAGAGATCGAGAAGGGTTAATTAATTAGGCCATGTTAGGGGTTATGTGTTTTAATAGGTTGTGTGGATTCAAATACAACTTCTTTATTTGTGTGCTATGATTAATCAAAACTAGATCGATCGACTGCGCACACATTATTAGAGGCGCATGCCTTTGCGCACAAAGTGCATGTGTGTGTTGTTGGCCAGAGAGAGAGAGAGAGAGAGAGAGAGAGAGAGAGAGAGAGAGAGAGAGAGAGATAGAGGTAGAGAGAGCTACATACGAGAGAGCGATTGAAATCCCCAAATTAAACACATATATATGCATGGCACATTTAATTTAATTAGAGGACCGCGAGGCACCCCTGGCCTGCTTGATGCATAATTAAGTGTCATTGGCCTATATATATAGGGTTTAATTAGGGTTTAGGGTTTAGGGTTAGGAGGTTAGGGTTTAGGGTTTAATGTTTATGGTGTTTAGGGTTTAGGGATTAGGGATTAGGGTTTATTTAGGGTTTAAGGTTTAGGGATCATCGATCGAGTGCGCACACACACATTATTAGAGGCACACGCGCCTTTGCGCATAAAGTGCATGCGTATATGTGTGTGTTTTTTGGCCACCAACGACATATAGATGATCGAGAGAGAGATTGAAATCCCCCAAGAATATGTTCAAATATATATTAAAATATATGCACGAATTAATGCATGCATGGTAGGCCATGCATGCACACTAATTATATATATATTATGAGGAAACTTAATCAAATGTGTTTTCATTCGAGAGAACTTGTCAAAATTCAAGTTAATTAATTTATCATCGATAATTATATAATTAATTAATGAATCTCAGGGAGATGTTATACAACATATGATCGATATATAGGCCATGTATATATTAATTGGTTTTAATCTACCGTTTTTGCTAGCTAGCTGCATGCTATATATAGAGCATGTTTTTATTAGATCGGGTTATAGCTAGTATAGTTTAGGGTTATGTGTTTTAATTAACTAGGGTTTGATTAGCTAGGGGTTAGTTATATATATATGGTTTAGGGTTAATGCATGTCACATTTAATTTAACTAGAGGACCGCGAGGCACCCCTGGCCTGCTTGATGCACAATTAAGTGTCGTTGGCCTATATATATAGGGTTTAATTAGGGTTTAGGGTTAGCTAGCTGGGTTTAGGGTTTAGTGTTTTGGGTGTTTAGCTAGGGTCTAGGGTTTAGGGTTTAGTGTTTACTGTGTTTAGAGGGTCTATAGGGTTTAGTGTTTAGGGTGTTTAGGGTCTAGGGTTTAGGGTCTAGTGTTTAGGGTCTATGGTTTAGGGTTTAATTAGTGTTTAGGGTGTTTAGGGTTTAGGGTTTAGTGTTTACGGTGTTTAGGGTCTAGGGTTTAGGGTTTAGTGTTTAGGGTCTAGGGATTAGGGTTTAATTAGTGTTTAGGGTGTTTATAGGGTTTAGGGTTTAGGGTTTAGGGTTTTAGGGTTTAGGGTTTAGGGTTTAGGGTTTAGGGTTTAGGGTTTATGGTTTAGGGTTTACGGTGTTTAGGGTCTAGGGTTTAGGGTTTAGTGTTTAGGGTGTTTAGGGTCTAGGGTTTAGTGTGTTTAGGGTGTTTAGGGTTTAGGGGATTAGGGATTAGGGTTTTAGGGTTGTTTAAGGTTTAGGGATCATCGATCGAGTGCGCACACACACATTATTAGAGGCACACGCGCCTTTGCGCATAAAGTGCATGCGTATATGTGTGTGTTTTTTGGCCACCAACGACATATAGATGATCGAGAGAGAGAGATTGAAATCCCCCAAGAATATGTTCAAATATATATTAAAATATATGCACGAATTAATGCATGCATGGTAGGCCATGCATGCACACTAATTATATATATATTATGAGGAAACTTAATCAAATGTGTTTTCATTCGAGAGAACTTGTCAAAATTCAAGTTAATTAATTTATCATCGATAATTATATAATTAATTAATGAATCTCAGGGAGATGTTATACAACATATGATCGATATATAGGCCATGTATATATTAATTGGTTTTAATCTACCGTTTTTGCTAGCTAGCTGCTATATATAGAGCATGTTTTTATTAGATCGGGTTATAGCTAGTATAGTTTAGGGTTATGTGTTTTAATTAACTAGGGTTTGATTAGCTAGGGGTTAGTTATATATATATGGTTTAGGGTTAATGCATGTCACATTTAATTTAACTAGAGGACCGCGAGGCACCCCTGGCCTGCTTGATGCACAATTAAGTGTCGTTGGCCTATATATATAGGGTTTAATTAGGGTTTAGGGTTAGCTAGCTGGGTTTAGGGTTTAGTGTTTTGGGTGTTTAGCTAGGGTCTAGGGTTTAGGGTTTAGTGTTTACTGTGTTTAGAGGGTCTAGGGTTTAGTGTTTAGGGTGTTTAGGGTCTAGGGTTTAGGGTCTAGTGTTTAGGGTCTATGGTTTAGGGTTTAATTAGTGTTTAGGGTGTTTAGGGTTTAGGGTTTAGTGTTTACGGTGTTTAGGGTCTAGGGTTTAGGGTTTAGTGTTTAGGGTCTAGGGTTTAGGTTTTAATTAGTGTTTAGGGTGTTTATAGGGTTTAGGGTTTAGTGTTTAGGGTTTAGGGTTTTAGGGTTTAGGGTTTAGGGTTTAGGGTTTAGGGTTTAGGGTTTATGGTTTAGGGTTTAGGGTTTACGGTGTTTAGGGTCTAGGGTTTAGGGTTTAGTGTTTAGGGTGTTTAGGGTCTAGGGTTTAGTGTGTTTAGGGTGTTTAGGGTTTAGGGGATTAGGGATTAGGGTTTTAGGGTTGTTTAAGGTTTAGGGATCATCGATCGAGTGCGCACACACATTATTAGAGGCACCCGCGCCTTTACGCATCAAGTGCATGCGTATATATGTGTGTTTTTTGGGCCACCAACGATATATAGATGATCGAGAGAGAGAGAGATTGAAATCCCCAAAAATATGTTCAAATATACATTAAAATATATGCACGAATGCATTGTAGGCCATGCATGCACACTAATTATATATATATTATGAGGCAACTTAATCAAATGTGTTTTCATTCGAGAGAACTTGTCAAAGTTCAAGTTAATTAATTTATCACGATAATTATATAATTAATTAATGATTCTCAGGGATATGTTATACAACATGATCGATATAGGCCATGTATATTTTAATTGGTGTTAATCTACGGTTTGCTAGCTAGCTGCTATATATAGAGCATGTTTTTATTAGATCGGGTTATAGCTAGCTAGTATAGTTTAGGGTTATGTGTGTTAATTAAGTAGGGTTGATTAGCTAGGGTTAGTTACATATATATGGTTTAGGGTTAATGCATGGCACATTTAATTTTATTAGAGGATCACGAGGCACCCATGACCCACTCGATCGATGCACAATTAAGTGTCGTTGGCCTATACATAGGGTTTAATTGGGGTTTAGGATTAGCTAGGGTTTAGGGTTAGGGTTAGGGTACGTTTAGGGTCTAGGGTTTAGGGTTTAGTGTTTAGGGTGTTTAGGGTTTAGGGATTAGGGATTTAAGGTTTTAGGGTTGTTTAAGGTTTAGGGATCATCGATCGAGTGCGCACACACATTATTAGAGGCACCCGCGCCTTTACGCATAAATTGCATGCATATATATGTGTGTTTTTTGGGCCACCAACGATATATAGATGATCGAGAGAGAGAGATTGAAATCCCCAAGAATATGTTCAAATATACATTAAAATATATGCACGAATGCATTGTAGGCCATGCATGCACACTAATTATATATATATTATGAGGCAACTTAATCAAATGTGTTTTCATTCGAGAGAACTTGTCAAAGTTCAAGTTAATTAATTTATCACGATAATTATATAATTAATTAATAAATCTCAGGGATATGTTATGCAACATGATCGATATAGGCCATGTATATTTTAATTGGTGTTAATCTACGGTTTGCTAGCTAGCTGCTATATATAGAGCATGTTTTTATTAGATCGGGTTATAGCAGCTAGCTAGTATAGTTTAGGGTTATGTGTTTTAATTAAGTAGGGTTGATTAGCTAGGGTTAGTTACATATATATGGTTTAGGGTTAATGCACGGCACATTTAATTTTATTAGAGGATCACGAGGCACCCATGACCCGCTCGATCGATGCACAATTAAGTGTCGTTGGCCTATACAGAGGGTTTAATTGGGGTTTAGGATTAGCTAGGGTTTAGGGTTAGGGTTAGGGTTAGGGTTAGGGTATGTTTAGGGTCTAGGGTTTAGGGTTTAGTGTTTAGGGTGTTTAGGGTTTAGGGATTAGGGATTTAAGGTTTTAGGGTTGTTTAAGGTTTAGGGATCATCGATCGAGTGCGCACACACATTATATTATTAGAGGCACCCGCGCCTTTACGCATAAATTGCATGCATATATATGTGTGTTTTTTGGGCCACCAACGATATATAGATGATCGAGAGAGAGAGAGATTGAAATCCCCAAGAATATGTTCAAATATACATTAAAATATATGCACGAATGCATTGTAGGCCATGCATGCACACTAATTATATATATATATATATGAGGCAACTTAATCAAATGTGTTTTCATTCGAGAGAACTTGTCAAAGTTCAAGTTAATTAATTTATCACGATAATTATATAATTAATTAATGAATCTCAGGGATATGTTATACAACATGATCGATATAGGCCATGTATATTTTAATTGGTGTTAATCTACGGTTTGCTAGCTAGCTGCTATATATAGAGCATGTTTTTATTAGATCGGGTTATATCTAGTATAGTTTAGGGTTATGTGTTTTAATTAAGTAGGGTTGATTAGCTAGGGTTAGTTACATATATATGGTTTATGGTTAATGCATGGCACATTTAATTTTATTAGAGGATCGCGAGGCACCCATGACCCGCTCGATCGATGCACAATTAAGTGTCGTTGGCCTATACATAGGGTTTAATTGGGGTTTAGGATTAGCTAGGGTTTAGGGTTAGGGTTAGGGTTAGGGTTAGGGTACGTTTAGGGTCTAGGGTTTAGGGTTTAGTGTTTAGGGTGTTTAGGGTTTAGGGATTAGGGATTTAGGGGTTTTAGGGTTGTTTAAGGTTTAGGGATCATCGATCGAGTGCGCACACACATTATTAGAGGCACCCGCGCCTTTACGCATAAATTGCATGCATATATATATGTGTGTTTTTTGGCCACCAACGATATATAGATGATCGAGAGAGAGATTGAAATCCCCAAGAATATGTTCAAATATACATTAAAATATATGCACGAATGCATGGTAGGCCATGCATGCACACTAATTATATATATATATATTATGAGGCAACTTAATCAAATGTGTTTTCATTCGAGAGAACTTGTCAAAATTAAAGTTAATTAATTTATCACGATAATTATATAATTAATTAATGAATCTCAGGGATATGTTATACAACATGATCGATATAGGCCATGTATATATTAATTGGTGTTAATCTACGGTTTGCTAGCTAGCTGCTATATATAGAGCATGTTTTTATTAGATCGGGTTATAGCTAGTATAGTTTAGGGTTATGTGTTTTCATTAAGTAGGGTTGATTAGCTATGGTTAGTTACATATATATGGTTTAGGGTTAATGCATGGCACATTTAATTTAATTAGAGGACCGCGAGGCACCCCTGGCCTGCTTGATGCACAATTAAGTGTCGTTGGCCTATATATAGGGTTTAATTAGGGTTTAGGGTTAGGGTTAGGGTTTAGGGTCTAGGGTTTAGTGTTTAGGGTGTTTAGGGTTTAGGGATTAGGGATTAGGGTTTCAGGGTTGTATAAGGTTTAGGGATCATCGATCGAGTGCACACACATTATTAGAGGCACCCGCGCCTTTGCGCATAAAGTGCATGCGTATAGTTTAGGATTATCTATTATATAATTAAAGTACAAGACAAGGAACGGTGAGGATAAGAGATCCCAAAATTAATGGATTAGATTAGCCAGACGTAACGCTTCAGTTTGAAAAAAAAAATCAGGAACAGATGAAGACTACATATTTACGGCAGTCCACGACCAAACGCTTTAAACAAAAGTCCGTACTAGAATCCACCTAGGACACGTAACACATATGCATCTCCCCTGCTAGAAAAGAACGGCTAAGATTTTAAACCAAGGTGGGTACGTTGAGGAAAGAAGAATTTAAATGGATCCAAGTCTATCAAAGTGGGTGCGTGAGTCCTGGATATTCGTAATCCATCAGAATAGGAACAACTAATCCAGCCATATCTCTACGTTAAATAACGATGTGCATCAACGGGGCATGAACAACAATCATAACGGCCGCGGATCTGGACACGGCAGCTATCATCCGGGCCAGCATAAAAGCCTCGCATGGATGAGATCTAATCAACAACGTTGATCTCGCCTCGCGAAGCTAGCTCGAGGGTACGGCGCGATCTCGCCCGCCAACCAAGCTTACGAACACGCAAGGAACCCTAAGTCTATCTCAAGTTCTTCGATGAGTCCGTCTGGCGAATTAGCCATATCACTCTGCGGTGAAGCAAAGATCGTTTGACGGCAACGAGGTAGGTTTGGATCAAGGGCGAAAAATTATTCAAACTGGCCACCTAATGCATGAAGTAGATTGCGATTAAACTGTTTTGGTGCAGGGGTTTGCCTGCCTGCATGAAATTTCAGTCGACATGTTCACCTATGCAAGCAGAAAATTTCGAGCTCGACGCTGGCGAGCGGAGCTGAGCCATGAAGCGTGCTACTACATCGATTGAATTCATGGGTATGAGGGAATCAGATAATTTAAGGGCATGCTCTTCTTCAGCAGCAACTCCGTCGTATCCAGTGATCAACCACCGGTAGAACTACACCAGGACTGCTTTGACGAGTTTGATGTCGTCAGACGTTGCAGTACCATGCTTCACCTCCAAGAGAATATATAGCCACTGAAACATGGAGGGACATCAGCTGTATTTGATCAAGGCAAAAGAAGAAGAAAAAAACAGAGATCACCAAGCATAATTCAGGTATCCACTTGGCCGGTGGACCATGCAATCGTTTCACACAGCTCCGAGGAACGAACATCAAGCGCCGAGATAAGAACCTGAAAGATCTGCGCAATTATCTCAAAGGTGAAGAGTAAACGCATCAACGCAGTTTGGGCCTGAACGGGGGATTGATTGTCAGGGCATGTGGCATGCAGAGGCGCGCGAGACTGGCCGCTTGGAAGAGTACAGAGGCTGGCCGGATTTTTCAAGCAAGCAAGAGTTTAATACCATCGGTAAACATACACGCATGTACGTATCGCACAGAGTGCATTCACGAATTCTCATTAGTAAAGTGATGTCGTTTGTGAATCTATCAGTCCAGAAGTAGAATTTCCTCCTGTGTTATGGATAGATCACATGTGTACGAACTTCAAGTTTGCAATTAAGTGGCAACAATGGAAATATAATCTGCCAACCTTATCCTGAAGAAATTGCAATATATCTTCCTATCTTGGCTTGAAAAAGTACCCCCGTTCTATATATATTGGAGTAGTAAAAATGTCCGCTAGAAATATAGTACAAACTTCCAAGTTTTCTCTGTTGCGATTCAGTGCAAACTTAATCATACAGCTATATTCTTGCAAATCAAAACTTTTAAGGATATATGCAGGTACATTAATCATCTGATAGGAGAGGAAACAATTACTTTTGCTCTTTGGGGAGTATTGGAGACGAACTAGAGACACTCTACCACAGAGATATGACAATAAGTAAATGAATTGCACTCTACCACAAAGATCTCAATGTGCGAGCAAATATTTGATACAAACAAAGTGAAATGGTGTTGTAGTAATAAAAATACGGAGCAGAAAAAATTGTAAGCCGCGAATCATGTAAATATTTGATAATTCACTTCAGTTGTACTTCGAAATGCAAGTTTATGCACCACATCTATATAAATTAAAAAATATCAAAGATTTAATGAGGTTTACATGAGAATTAGTACATACAAATTGAGTTATCAATTGAAACATGAATTAATAATTAAAATAAACACAATAGTAATTCATTTGTATTAGATACACAACAAGTCAAAAGACGAGTTGTGTCGTGCATGAAGTCAGGATCATTAGTTAAGCTCATGAAGGCTAGAAGTTCATCTAGACGTGGTTAATTGGAAATTATTCTTTTATTATTTGCCAAGACATGCAACATATTCGGAGTTTGCATGAACAAGTGGACACTGCTCAATTTTCTGACAACTGGATGTAATAGAGAGGAGTTCGTAAGTCGAGATTTGATAGGAAATCTACTGTTAGGATTATAGTAAAACATTCTTCAAAGGACTTAGAGTGTCATGAAATTGCACAAATAAAAAGTTATATTACTCAATATAATGATGCATCCGCAGGAAGAGTATGCAAGATTTAAGATCTCATACAGAAATTTTCATTTGTTTGAGTGTTGTTATAATAAAATGTTATCGACGAAAAGGTACACACATCAACAAAAAGGTGTATACTCAAAGATAATGAGTTTAAGAGAAAAACAACATATCAGTACCAAATATTATTAACTAATAATTTACAAGCTCAATGGGTATTTATTAATTTCCAAATTAAATGAAACATAAATTCACGATGGAACAAATAACCAAAGGACATAACAAGACAAACTGTATGGTCACATGATACAATTTGGCTACATGTTATTAATTAAAAATATCTATGTAACACACTTATCTCAAGGCTAATATATTATTAAAATCTAATAAGAGTAATACTGATATAACAATACATAACAACTCTAGCCGCGCAAATGCGCGGGTCACCCCGCTAGTTTGTTTTAATTAAGTAGGGTTTGATCAGCTAGGGTTAGTTACATATATATGGTTTAGGGTTAATGCATGGCACATTACATATAGTTTAAATCTCAAGAATGTTTATACATGATAGGCCATATGTGCAAAGGAATTTTTTTCCTCGTGAACTTGTCAAAATTCAAGTTTATCAGTGCCAATGGAAACTAGTCCAAAAAATTACATAGAGGACCAAAAGTACTAGACAATAACTAATAGAACCTGCAACTTTACAAAAAGGACCCCAAAACATATAGAAGAAAATCAATCGAGTCCTTCTCGACCGCACATCAGATCTCTGCTCCGCATCCTTTCCAGCAACTCCGTCGCCGGGGACGCACCACTTGGGACGGTGTCGCCGGTAGTCGCCAGGACGAAGGAGAAGAAGGGCCTCAGCAACGGCATATTGGCTCTGAGAAGGGTCGCTGAAAGTCCAAGATGTGCACGGGCAAGACGGATGACGCCGTCGTATGCCCCGAGCTTGTGAACTTTAGCAGCTTGACTTCCCCATTGGCCAGATCTGAAGCACTGACCAAAGCAAGCCTCACCGTTAGCGCCATCACATTGATGGCACCAGATCGGGGTTTGGCCGGCAAGATCCGCCAGATTCACCATAGGCCAGATCTGAAGCCGATGACGAGATCCCCGACTCCATTGCGCCATTCTGCTCATGGGAAACACTGGATCTAAGCTTACAACAACACTAACTCCCTCGGATCCAAATTAGCTGACTCAACTTTGCTTATCTAAATATGGATGTATCCACACATGTTTTTACTCTAGATACATACACGTCTAAGGAAAGTTGAATCAATTAATTTAGTTCGGAGGGTGTACAATATACAGAGAGAAGTCGGCCTCGTCTCCGGCCGGCGAGGCCGCCGGAGAGAAGGGGGAGAGGAGCCGGGGGAGTGGGAGAGACTCGAGAGAGAAAGAGAAGAGGAAGAAATGAGAGCTCCCTGGGGAAGAACATTATTTTTGTCGTTCTGCTCGTAGTAGCTTGAAACTGAAAATTTCGGCCACGCGCCAAATCATCCCGCCGCATCCATTCGAAAATCCCGTGACCAGTTTTACCCTTTTAACCCTGGTCCGGAAGCTACAACCCACCGACCATGGAGGGCTCATTCGGTAACAATGAAATATCTTGCCTAGATCCCGAACCCTCCCCACAGGCCCACACCCACCCACCAACCATTCGCCCCATTAGCTCAAAAATACTCTCACACGCCAAAGCTCTGACTCTCTACAGTACTAGATCTGCTTCGCCGCCGGCATACTCCTCCACAGCGTAGCCTTGATCGTGTTGGTTGTCCACCCACCTGATCCGCTCCCCCGCCGCCCTCGTCACCGACGGATCTGCTTCACCGCCGACCTCGCCACCGACGGATCTGCTTCACCGCCGACCTCGCCACCGACGGATCTGCTTCACCGCCGACCTCGCCACCGACTACCTCGCCGCAGCGGCTGTATCAACTTCACCGAATACCTTGCCAGCCCCAGATCTGCTTCACTAACGCCCGCTTCTACTGAAACATGGTCGATTCATCGTCTCCCGCGTTCGCCGCCGCTGGAATGCAAGTTGCCGCCCCCGTCCGCCGCCGCTTGGTTAGTACGCTGGCCCGTTAGATCGCGGTGTTTCTTTAGCCATGTTTTGTGTAGTTATTTGCAGATCTCATATGCCGTTAACTTTCTTGATGTGTTGCTTCGCATGAAGTTTGTTTAAATGTTGTACAGTACAAAAGCATTATCCGGTCGCTACCATCCTGTTCATTCTACTGACACCTGTGTGCATCCACATATTTATAGCCTTGTACCCATTCATTTGCTGCCAACTGTTTTTGTACTGCATGCTATTGTCGCACTGCTTTTATAGTCGTGCTATGGGCATTTCCAATCTGCTTGTTCTTATACCACGTCATTAGCTCACCGCTAGCTGTTTTCTCGTGTCTGCTATTCTCACACTGCTTTTATAATCATGCTATGTGCATTTCCAATCTGCTTGCTCTTATACCTCGTCTTTAGCTTATATAGTTATTGCTGCGTGCATGTCTGGTCTTTGTATTATCGTAGACTGACTTGTCAATGTTATTTTTCCTTGGGATTGATCATGCGAACCACTTATTAGAACATCCAACATTAACAGCGGGGACGCTAGGTAAGGTTGGAATCTGAGTTCGTGGTTGGTAATTTTGGCAGTTTACTTCCGTTATTATCTATAACCTATATGCATTGTTCCTTATGCAAGAGATTAACACTTGGAACCCTGCCATAGCAATGCCATTCATGCTTTACTATGTTTCTGCCTATTTGATATGCTTGTCTTGGAGAAACTTCGAGGGTGATTTGAACCTGACATTTGGTCATTCTTAATGCCAGTTTACTTTATGTGTAAAACCTTGGCATTACCCTACTCTAAATCTGAATGTCTGAAATTCGTATCTCATGCAAAGCAACATCTAGTTGGTTTTAATCTGATATCTGGTAACTATTGGCTTATTCATTTGGCAGCTCAAGTTTTTTGTTATTTGAAACCAGCTGACTTGGTCTTAAATGTGATATCTAAACACATATTAAGGACAATGGAGCAGGAGGATTAGCATTTCACTTGATGGCTGAACCTAAAATGATAGGCATGTTGACCACGACTAGTGCACACAAGAGAAGGACCTGCAGTGAGCCAGTATGTGCTTAGTACATGCATCTTATCTTATCTTGTGCTTATTTCTGCTACATGCTGTTATCTGATCTCTACATTGCGTAATACATGTTTGAATAGTTAATTGTTGTAACTATGTTTACAATGTTACCAGAATGCTGTTTTAATGAAGCAGTCATCATTAGAAGATAGTCGCCAAAAAAGGATCTGTAGCGACCCTGTGCAACATTATGATGTAAGTTTGTGCTTAGTACAAGTTCCATACATGTCTTATTTATGCAACTTGTTATTATCTTATATCTACATTGCATAATAAATGTTTGCATAGTTCATCGTTTAACTCTTTTTGCATTATTATCAGAATGCAGTTGTGATGAAGCAATCTTCATTACCAGTGAGGCCCACAAAAAGTTCTGATCTTTCTTCTGATGCATCTTCTCATAGCCGTCAACCTAGACCATTTCTTTCATCAGACAGTAAATATCTCAAGGCTGTACTTTATAAAAGACATGGTATTGCTGCTTTAAGATCTGTAGCTGATATGTTGACAAAGAGTACACAAGATTCAATCAAGGCGATTGCCAAATGTCAACGTGTTATTGATGATGCTAATAGAAGTCCTCAATGATTCTATGTAATTTTTTTATTTGGGCACATTAATTGCCTTGTAATTTTCCTATTTGTTTTATTTGTGTATGTAATTGTGTGTATCATTGAAATCAGATTTTAGGCTCATGAAGTTTAATGCAAGTTGACTAGTCAAACAAGTAGGGCCCTACAACAGATTGGGCCGGCCCACTTACAGTAGTGTGGGACCCACTTTCATTTTGGGCCGGCCCACTTCTTTAGTAGGCCGGCCCGGTTACACGATAATGGGCTCCACATGCTTATTGGGCCGACCCACTTGCTCTATGGTGGTCCCACATGGTAAATGGGCCGGCCTTTAATAGGAAGGTGGGACCCACCTGTGTTTTGGCCCGGCCCACTATCTTGTTGGGCCGGCCCACTTTCTAGATGGTGGACCCCACATACCAAATGGGCCGGCCCACTTTCTATATGGTGGACCCCACACACCAAATGGGCCGGCCCTTTAATAGGATGGTGGGACCCACCTGTTTTGGCCGGCCCACTATCTTGTTGGGCCGGCCCTTTCTACATGGTGGACCCCACATACCAAATGGGCGGCCCATTAACGGAATGGGGACCCACATGTGTTTTTGGCCCGGCCCACTATCTTGGTGGGCCAGCCCACTTGCTATATTGTGGACCCCACATACTAAATGGGCCGGCCCTTTAACAGGAAGGTGGGTCCCACCTGTGTTTTTGGCCCGGCCCACTATCTTGTTGGGCCGGCCCACTTGATATATGGTGGACCCCACACACTAAATGGGCCGCCCTTTAACAGGAAGTGGGACCTGTGTTTTGGCCGGCCACTAGCTTGTTGGGCCGGCCCACTTGCTATACTTGGACCCCACACACTAAATGGGCCGGCCTTTTAACGGGAAAGTGGGACCCACTGTGTTTTTGGCCCGACCCACTTGCTTCTTGGGCGGCCCTTCTTTGTAAGGTGGACCCCACATGTTAAATGGGCCCATTTAACTTTTGACCAGTCAACATTAGAGGTTAGGCCCGCCCACGTAACTAATGGACCAGCCCAGCTATATAGTTGACCGGTCAAACTATGTCATCTGGCCCGGCCCGCTTAAGACGTGGCAGGCCTCGTGTGGGCCTACCATCTACCACGGGGTTTCAGCCGGTTAACGCCGTTAGCTGGCAGTTAACGGCGTCTGCCACGTGTCGGTTTGACGTCGGCAGTCAACGGGCTCCCGAAAACACTTCCGCAACGGTCCGATTTTCCGTGGCGGAAGGGCGCCCAAGCGCGACGGACCGAAAAATCGTCGTTGGACTTTGCCTGACGCAGTTTCGACAACGGAACCCATATCGTCGGGTTAGGCCCATAGGCGACGAAAAATGCCCCTTAGTTGACGATTTTGGGACGTTGTCTATCAGAACTTTTCTTGTAGTGATATGCAATGATTTGATATTTAAGTTGTGGTGCTATTCTTCTAGTGGTATCATGTGAACGTCGACTACATGATATTTCACCTTTATGGGCCTAGGGGAATGCATTGTGTATTTGGTACTAATTGTGGGGTTGCGGGAGGGCAGAAACCCAAACCCCCGTTAGGAAACCGATGCACAAGAGAGTGTAGGATCTCAAAGTTTAAGGCTATGGTTTGATTTATCTTAATTAATTTCTTGTAGTTGCGGATGCTTGCAAGAGGTATAATCACAAGTATGCATTAGTCCAAGTACAGGTAGTGCATTAGCATAGGTTCACCCACACAACACTTACCAAACCATTGAATGTTATTCAACCATGTGAAGCGAAAGCACTTGATGTAATTCCCGTGTGTCCTTAGGAACGTTTGTTCATTATAAGTAAAAAAACCGGCTTGTCCTTTCCTCTAAAAAGGATTGGGCCACTCTCTGCAATTATTACTACTGCATTTTATTTACTCGTACTTTATTTATCTGCAATATCAAATACCCCTGCAATCCTGTTCGCTAGTGTTTACAGTGAATCCTCGATCAAAACTGCTCGTCAACACCTTCTGCTCCTCGTTGGGTTCGACACTCTTATTTATCAAAAGTACTACGATACACCCCCTATACTTGTGGGTGATCAAGACTATTTTCTGGCGCCGTTGCCGGGGAGTGAAGCGCTATTGAAGAGTGGAATTGGTAAAGGTAACTTTTACTGTAAGTGTTGTCTTTATTTCTTTCTGCTACTGCTTTATTTCATTATGGAGGCGTCTCCATTAGATTCCCTATTTTGGATAACTACTACCAATTTTTACGGTAGTAGATGAACCACCGCAAGCTCAATTGGATCCTTTTAAAATACATATGAAAATTGTTGAACGTGTTATGAATAACTGCTATTATGGAGATGGAATTGTCCATCCGGGTGATCATTTACTCTTTATACATGAATTATGCGAGTTGTTCAAGTGTGCAGGTATCTCAATGGACCAAGTTAAGAGGAAATTATTCTCTTTATCACTTAAGGGAAGAGCTGCGGAATGGTATAAGATGCTGAAGAATGGCCGATCTATTGGATGGGAGGAAATTGTACCTCTCTTTTATTCTAAATTCTATCCTCCAAGTGAGATTCATAAAGATTGGAAACAAATATATAATTTCTGGCCTCAAGATGGAGAGAGTATTGCCCAAGCGTGGGGGAGATTGAAGTCACTAATGCTCAAATATCCCATTCATGAGCTCCCCAGTAATATTGTTATTAATAACTTCTATGCAAGGCTTTCTCTTCATGATAAGGATTTATTGGATGCTTCTTGTTCTGGATCATTTACACGTATGAAGGAAGAAGCTAAATGGGATCTTCTCGACCGCATTCAGGAAAACACTGAACGATGGGAAAATGATAAAGGAAGAAAGTCAGGTATTAATTATGATTATGAATGCATTGAATCTTTTATGCAAACTGATGACTTTCGTAATACTAGTGATGTTTATGGTCCTGATTCTCAAATTCTTGCAAATTTTTAAGGCTTTTGCCTCTTATCTTGATGTTCCCAAAAAGGAGTGGAACAAGTACCATGCACCTTATAAAGATATTGTTAATTGTGTTCCTGCTAGAAATATTGAAGTTTGTACTGCTGATCGTGTTTTGCCTGAACCTTATATTGAGAAAGTACCTTTCCCTGCCAAGGTAAAGGAACATTCTATTATAACTAGTGCGGTTAATAAAAGTAAAAAAAGAAAGCTATAGAACCTGATGAACAAATAACTATTGAACCTGCGGTAGCAATAGTAAAGGACTTGGTTACTGAAAATGTAGAAGATGGACATATTATATTTTGTGAAGATGCTTCTAATATTGTTATCCTAGTAAATCCAAGAAAACTAGTGTTCCTATGCTTTCTGTCAGAATTGGCGATCATTGCTATTATGGTTTATGTGATATTGGTGCAAGTTCCAGTGCTATTCCTTATGAGCTTTACAGGGAAATTATGCATGAAATTGGTTCTTGTGAACTTGAAGAAATTGATGTGGTTATTCAGCTTGCTAATAGAGAGACCATCTCTCCAATTGGTATTGTTAGAGATGTGGAAGTTTTATGTGGTAAGATTAAATATCCTGCTGATTTTCTAGTACTTGGTTCAGCTGCTAGTAAGACTTGTCCTATAATTTTTGGTAGACCTTTCTTGAATACTTGTGGTGCTATTATAGATTGCAAGAAGGAGAAAATTCTTACTAAATTTGATGGAGAGTCTTATGAATTTATTTTTCTAAGTTTGCTAAAGCTCCTTATAAAACTGAATTGCCTAATGAAGATTTTAGAGTTGAACAAATTGCTTCTATTGCTATTGCTCCTAACAATGCTCTGCAGCAATATATGGAGGATCACGGAAGTGAAGTATTTATGGAGGAAAGAAAGTAAACTGATGAGATTTTTCTTCGCCAACCGGAGATGCTTAAGCACGATTTACCTGTGGAAGACTTGGTGCCACGCTACCACCTAAGGGGGATCCTGTTTTCGATTTAAAACCTTTACCTGATGATCTTAAATATTCTTATAATGATGATAAGAAAATATATTTTGTTATTATTAGTTCTAAACTTTCTGTACATGAAGAGGAAAGATTATTGGGAATATTAAAGAAGCACCGAGGAGCTATGGGATATACTCTTGATGATTTGAAGGGGATTTCTCCTACTATATGTCAGCATGCTATTAATATGGAACCAGATGCAAAGCCAGTTGTTGAACATCAACGCCGTTTTATTCCAAAGATGAAGGATGTGGTAAGAAATGAGGTATTGAAACTTCTTGATGCTGGTATTATTTATCCTATTGCTGATAGTAGATGGGTTAGTCGTGTGCACTGTGTCCCTAAGAAAGGAGGAATTAATGTTGTGCCTAATGAGAATAATGAACTTATTCCTCAAAGAGTACTAGTTGGTTATAGGATGTGCATTGATTATAGAAAAGTTAATAAAGTTACTTAGAAAGATCATTATCCTTTACCTTTTATTGATCAAATGTTAGAAAGGTTGTCTAAGAAAACACATTTTTGTTTCCTTGATGGTTATTCTGGGTTTTCTCAAATTGTTGTTAAAAAGCAAGATCAAGAGAAAACCACTTTTACTTGTCCTTATGGAACTTATGCTTATAGTCGTATGCCTTTTGGTTTGTGTAATGCTCTTGCTATATTTCAAAGATGCATGTCTGCTATCTTTCATGGTTTTTGTGAAGAAATTGTGGAAGTATTCATGGACGATTTCTCCGTCTATGGGACTTCTTTTGATAACTGTTTGCACAATCTTGATAAAGTTTTGCAGAGATGTGAAGAAGCTAATATAGTTCTTAATTGGGAGAAATGCCAATTTATGGTAAATGAGAGAATTGTTCTTGGACATAAATTTTAGAAAGAGGTATTGAAGTCAATAGAGCCAAAGTGGAAGCAATTGAGAAAATGCCATGTCCTAGGGATGTTAAAGGTATTCGTAGTGTTCTTGGTCATGCTGGTTTCTATAGGAGGTTTATTAAAGATTTCTCTAAAATTTCAAAGCCTCTTACTAATCTTCTCCAAAAGGATGTACCTTTTGTTTTTGATGATGATTGTAAGGAAGCTTTTGAAACTCTAAAGAACTGCTCCTATTGTTCAACCACCTGATTGGAATTTACCCTTTGAAATTATGTGCGATGCTAGTGATTTTGCGGTAGGTGTTGTTCTTGGATAGCGAGTAGATAAGAAGTTGAATATTATTCGTTATGCTAGTAAGACTCTTGATACTGCTCAAAAGAATTATGCTAATACTAAAAAAGAAATTTCTAGCTGTAGTATTTGCTTGTGATAAATTTAGACCTTATATTGTTGATTCGAAAGTTACTTTTCATACTGATCATGCTGCTATTAAATACCTTATGGAAAAGAAAGATGCTAACCCTAGGCTTATTAGATGGGTGTTGTTTTACAAGAGTTTGATCTGCATATTGTAGATAGGAAAGGCGCTGAAAATCCTATTTCTGATAATTTGTCAAGATTGGAAAACATTTCTTATGATCCTATTCCTGTTAATGATAGTTTTCCAAATGAACAATTGGATGCAATAAAGGTGACCTCGCGAGAGTCCTTGGTATGCTGATTATGCTAACTTTATTTTTCCAAGTATTTGCCTCCAACATTTACATCTCAGCAAAGAAGGAAATTCTTTTATGATTTTAGGCATTATTTTTGGGATGACCCACACTTATATAAAGAAGGAATGGATGGTATTATCGAAGATGTGTTCCGAATATGAACAACATGAGATATTGAGGAAATGGCATGGTAGTGCTTATGGAGGACATCATGCTGAAGATAGAACTGCACAAAAGGTTCTACAATCAGGTTTTTATTGGCCTACTCTCTTTAAAGATGCAAGAAAGTTTATTTTATCTTGTGATGAATGCCAAAGAGTTGGTAATATTTCTAGATGCAATGAAATGCCTATGAATTATTCTCTTGTTATTGAACCATTTGACTGTTGGGGATTTGACTTTACAGGTCCATTCCCTCCTTCAGAAGGTTATACTCATATACTTGTTGTTTTTGATTATGTTACTAAATGGGTAGAAGCTATACCTATAAAGAGTGATGATGGTGAGACCTCATTAAAAATGCTTAAAGATGTTATTTTCCCTAGATTTGGTGTGCCTAGATATCTTATGACTGATGGAGGTTCTCATTTTATTCATGGTGGCTTTAGAAAGACACTTGCTAGATATGATGTTAATCATAGAATTGCTTCAGCCTATCATCCTTAAACAAGTGGGCAAGTAGAATTATCAAATCGAAAGATTAAATCTATCTTGCAAAAGACTGTTAGTAAACCTAGGAAGAATTGGGCTAGAAAGTTAAATGATGCTTTATGGGCTTATAGAACTGCTTATAAAAATCCTATGGGTATGTCTCCTTACAAAATGGTTTATGGAAAAGCTTGTCACTTGCCTTTAGAATTAGAACACAAAGCTTATTGGGCAGTGAAAGAACTTAATAGAGACTTTAAACTAGCTGGTAAGAAAAGGTTGCTTGACTTGAGTTCTTTAGATGAATGGAGGAGTGAAGCTTATGAAAATGCTAAACTCTTTAAAGAGAAGGTTAAAATTTGGCATGATAAGAGAATTCTTAAGATAGAGTTCCATGTTGGTGATAAAGTTCTATTGTATAGGTCTCGTCTCAGATTTTTTGCAGGAAAATTACTCTCGAAATGGGAAGGACCTTTTATTATTGAAGAGGTGTATCGTTCCTGTGCCATAAAAATTTCTTCATTGAAGGATAATACTACACAAGTGGTGAATGGGCAAAGGCTCAAACATTATATTTCTGGAGATTCTATAATGAAGATGTTGATATTATTCAAGTGGTGACTCCGGAAGAATTCATTAAGGAACAATTCCAGGAATCTGCAGAGTCCGTTTCCGAATAGGTAACAGTTCTAGTTAGAAAAATTTCGCGTTATACTTTCCAGGTTATGTTTTTTACCATTTTTGCCAAATATGAAAAATTACGAGACGAAAACGGGTACGAGAAGATCCACAGGGGCACCAAAGAAACCCTAGGCGCAGGCTAGCTCCAGGCCGTGCCTAGGCATGGTCTGGGCACCATGGAGCCCCTTTCTGACCCGGTTTCGCCTTGTTCTTTTCCTTTTGTTATGAAACTTTTTGCTATATAATCCCCCGGATGCCCCGAGATCCGTATATCGTGTTCTCGTCGTGTTTTCGTTTCGATCTATTTCTACCAGGATTTGTTCTAGGTTTTAGAGGCATCATGGTCTCCACCAACAACAACAAGGGCAAGGGGCTGCCAGAAGATGATCTCCGAAACACCAAGCTCACCTCCTCACACCATCATTGCAAGCATTGGAGTGGTGGAAGACTCTCTCAAGTTCAAGAGAGGAGCACGGATACACACTAGAGGAGGAGTTCCACGTCACATCCTGGCGAGAGGACGTCATCTCCAGATCGTTCTAACCATGCAGGAAAAGGAAGCTCCGAGTTCGAAGAAGGATGGGGGAATAATACCAAGAACTGGGACTCACAGTCTGACAGATTCATGGACAGTATTAATCATAACATGGAGTTGATTCGTATTCTCACTTACAAGATTGATGATTTGAAGGAACTGGTTGATAAGCTTATTAAGGATGCACCACCACCGAAGGAGTAATTCATCATCGGTATTGGCATCCCCTTGTTTGTTCCAAGCTTGGGGGAGTGCCGCGGTATCACACTATTCTCTTTTACTTATTTACTTTTTAGTAGAGTCATATCATGAGTAGCGAAGTTATCATATATGATAGTTTGCAGTGTGGAAGTATCTCTTCTTTAGTTGATTATCTATGTATCCCTTGGTGTGAGTTGCCGTTATGGAATATTAATGAAAAGTTTTTATCATTTACTTTCTGCACATCTTATTTTAGTTTGTAATTTCTGTCATATGATTAATCTTGTTGGTTGGTATTGGTATGACTTTGGGAGCATAAGGTAATTCTAGTTGGTCTTGGCAAACTTAGCATTGGTCAGTAGCAACAATACTTTGAGGCTTAACTAGAAAAGAGAGAAATACATGTAGATATATTATTCCATTATCTTTCTTTCTTGTTGGCTCATAAGCTTAATATTCTTAAGATTAAATCGTTTGTACTCCCAAGGAAGATTGCATGATTGTTTTCTATCACATGTATATTTGTTTGTTTCGCTCAACTCTTATGCTTGCTACCCAACCTTGCTAGCCAAAGACATGTACTGAGAGGGAATGCTTCTCGTGCATCCAAACCATGAACAAAAAACTCATGCTATTTGTGTCCACCATATCTACCTATGTGTGGTATTTTACCGCCACTCCAAAGTGAATTGCTTGTGTGCTACCTTTAAACCTTCAAACATTACTACCCGTTTTGTGTTTTGTTCTTAGCTCATGGGAAATTAGTCTAAAAAGACTATTGTGATAAGGATTATGTAACTTATAAGTTGCTTGTTGTGCGATAACCATGTTATCTGGGAAACGTCATCAACGTGTCTCTTTTTGTTGAACTAGAGGAACAGCGCTGTGTGCATGCTAGGCAGGCCAGCATAAGCCCACAATAATTTCACGAATAAATGACAGTCGCACGTTACACGGGCCACAATAGGCCGATTAATTTCCTCAGCGTGTCTTGTTTCAACCTAAATAAATTGGCCTTGGGCCTTTAGTCAGCCAATCTAGCCCAAGGACACCACGATGCGTAGCTAACAGGTGGGACACCTAGTGAATCCAGTAGGTCCCACGGCTACATATGAGCCCACGGGGGTGGGACCAAGGACCCACCAAGCTCTCACATACGGGCCCCATAAGTTCTGACATATTGGGTCCACACTCTGGCATGTTTGGCTCACCATGCTCGGGCATGCTAGGACCCACCAGGCTATGACATGCGGACCCCAGAGATCTCTGGCATGCCGGACCCACTAAAACTGTCAAACATGGGTCCCACCACGGTATGACATGCGGACCCCACAGATCTCTGGCATGCCGGACCCACCAAAACTCTCAGAGAAGGTTCCCACCAGGCTCTGACCTGCGGGGCCATGCGTCAAGAATTGACGGCAGACAGGCACTTATGCTGGCACGTGCGCAAAAAAGAATTGGCATGGCAACTGACATGTAGAGACCATGTTGGAGGTACTGACAGGTCTGGTCCACTTCGCATGCTGGGAGGCTGTCGGAACGGGCGGCCCCACGCAGGTGGGTCGTGTCGGTACCTGACATGCGGGCCCAAGTGTTGCAGGCCAGGTACATGTGTGCAGACAGTGGTTGTCTCCCCTTACAAATATGGGTCCCAGTGCTGCAGGCCTTGGACTGTTGTGCGGGCAGACAGAAAAGTACGTGAACAGAAGCGTGCAGAGTGTGTCCACCGGCCCGAAGCCCAGTTGTTGTGACGCCCCCTGCTGACTCCGCAGTTCGGGCCGCCCACCACCCGCGACGCTCATTTCTGCACAATCGTTGACGTTTAGACCTCGCCCGTCACTAATTTTTCGGGCCGAGCGGCCCAAATCGCCATCTGTGACGCGAAAACGCCGTATCGTCATAGAAAAAGACAATCGCTGACGGATTTCCAAAACGTCAGTATCATACCGTCATTGAAGACCCATATGTTACTAGTGTTTGTTCGTGCCGCATTTGGGGGACGTCGCTCCCCAGCCACGTCCCCCAAACGCTGCCCCCAAACTTTTTTATAGGGTTTTCGAAAACACAACCATTTATTAAACTAGCACAGCGGCCCTCGCAAATGCGAGGGCATCATCTTCAAAATGTTAAAAGTTCTTTGAAAAATTATTAATGAATATATTTGTTCCTTATGTTTACCCCTTTTGTCTGTTTAGATATGGATAGATTTGCGTAGGCCCGTCATGACCTTACCCTTTACTTTGCATATCAAAAGAAGGATCCCATATGGCACAATGTGATAGAGGCTGCGCTAAATTTAATCTGCGGTATATCGCATGTAGGTATCCATGCAAAACATTAGGAGAATTTAGGAGTGACTATAGGATGTTGGAATTATTCTATGTCGAAAGTCCATAGTTGATGGCGCGGCGGCAACCTCGCAGCCTGGTGGGGCAAATGAGAGAGAACAATTAGTTTAGGACTTGCTTCTGGTCTAGGGTACACAAATTTTTGGGGGCATCCTCTTATTGTTTTGTTACTTCCAACAGTTTCACGTTCTTTTGACATTAAATAAGCTATTGTGAATATATAGCAAACCGAATTGAATTTCCGACATATTTAGAAAATCAAAGATACAATATACAATTTATTCATGTATATCAACTTACATGATTTTCTCATCATAATAATAAAGAAATTAGGTAAGTTAGACTATTTCACATTTATTTGACATTTCATTGATGTAGAAGTACACGTGTATACCCATGCCAATTTTGATTTCATAAAATATATGTCCACGAGGTTGTACCGATTACATTGTTCTATTTATAATACTCAAATAAATTTTCCTCAATTTCATATGTTTCATTGCAAAATATACAACGCTTTAGACCTCCATACAACCGGTAAAGGTATAACTTTGACTTCTATTTTGTATATCAATATATCATTGAGATTATCTTTCTAAGTAAAATGTGAAAAATGAAACCTTGCAACAGAAAGATAACTCGCATTGAGATTGTCTCTTACATATTAAATTAATCCTATCTTTTATAAACTAACAATAATTTCACAAACCAATGATCAACATGGTGTCATGTTTTTTGTTATTGCAAAACCATAGTGGTTACATGTCTAGCCAACAAGTACTACAATTCTGGAAAAAGAAGTCTAGACCACTTTTTCTATACTACAAAGTAAGTGCAACGTCGTAAATATAAAAGAACAGTTTTTACTAAAGCCAAACACTTGAAAGTATTTTAAACCATGATATTTTCAAAACCCACAATATTTCTGTAAATCAGGGGAAATCATAATAGCAAATCTTGGCAACATTGTGGGGATTCTAGAGGTTGAATATCACCTAAAATGTGGTACATAGACAATGTTGATTTAAAAATGAGTGTGTTAAAATGGTCGGAGTAGTAAGATATGAAAAATCGTATTGTAAGGTTTATTCCGCGGATCAACTTGGCTAGCTAAAATCGGTATTTTAAGGTTTTTTCCGCGGATGAACTTGGCTAGCTAAGGTGGACTAGTATTTTAAAACCAACTGTATGTTTTATGTTCTTTGTCAAACCGATGACGTCCATGGGAAAAGCTGCTGCTGGTGCTGATGGCCGAGCGGGTGCTGGTCAGTGGTCACAGACTCCGTCTTCACCGCGAGTCTGCGGCAGGCAGGAAGGAGCACCCGCCGCTCGAGGAGTTGTAGCCGGTTGGAGGATGGCGTTGATACGTTGCAAACGTATCTATAATTTTAATGCTCCGTAATGAACTCAGCTAGCTAGCTGGCCGGCTCTTTTGTTTTTAAATAGAGTGGGTTCTCTAACTCGTGTATGTTTTCCATTATTTTCAGAGTCCACGCCTCAAAGAGAAAACATGAATACGCATAGAAATTTGACCTTTTTTGGGGAACGGACTCACCTAGAATCGTTGGTGTTTCCTTTTAGCGGCAGAGATGGTGGTGCTAATCCTGGATGGGGGAATCTATTCCGTGGACGCACAAAGCAGTAACAACAAAAAATGGTTCACGTCAGGGCTGGGCCTGTCCTGAATCGCTGCTGCCCCTCGTTTCAGAACTTCAGATAAGGAACACTGCCACCAATAAGGATGGTAATTTTACCCACGGGTATCCTGCCTGTTAAGTTATGGGCAGGGCACGGGTATAGCCTCGTATCCGCGGGTATACCCATACCCTGCTCATCTAATGTCAAATTTATACGTGACACGTCTATTTTTGTTGACTTATGAGTTAGAATATAAGAATGTTAATTTTATATTTTGTTAATTGTTACGTACTCAACTACATGTTATTGAGTTGAGATAATTAATTTTTTTAATCGAATTTGTTATCGATAAATATAAAATTGTGATTGACTTGTGTACAACGGAATAGTATACAAAGTCAACACCAATGATGAAATAGAATTTATGGCTACACAAACCGTTGAAGATAGTTCTAAACCTAGGCCAAAACGAACTGGTGCAGGTAGTTTATTGAAACCCTTGAATTCCGAATATGGGAAAGGGTATGCGCCGGGTATGGGTATGGGTAAAGTTTCATACCCATGGGTACGTGTATGGGTAGAAGTTTATACCCATTGACTATACGGGTATGGGTATGGTATTGCTCTACCCTGCCCATACCCTGCCCATTGCCATCCTTAGCCACCAAGATTTGATCGACCCAGCTAAAAAAAAAAAGATTTGATCAATCAGGAGGTTGTGCGCGCTTCACGTCCACGACGGACTACTCTTTTATTCTCAAGCGGACTCAGTTCAATGGAATAATATAGGCACGTATAGAAATTGCACAACCGTATGTAAATATAAGCCGTGACAAATGTGACTAGGTTTACTTTTTGTTCTTAGCTCATGGGAAATTATCTAAAAATCTATTGTGATAAGGATTATGTAACTTATAAGTTGCTTGTTGTGCGATTAACCTGTTGTCTGGAAAAACACCCTCATTTTGTCTCTTTTTGTTGAATATCATGTTTTACCATGCTATGAATGTCCATCTTGTGTGAAATAATTGGGGTTGCCATGTTTAGATTGGAGTATGCATATTTGTTAGAGAAGAGCAAAGGGCTGCCAACCGAATCCATGTTCACATGGTGGAAGTTTCAGCCGGACAATTAAATCCTCAAATCTCAATCGAGATAATATTATTGTTGAATGCTTAAAGCATTAATCTGAGGAGTCCAACCATCTGTTTTCCATGTTGTCCTGGTATGGATGTCTAAAGTTGAGATTTATCAAAATCTAGAAATCAAATGTGATTTATCTCCTTGGACCTTTGTACATGCGGCATGGAGGTACCCATATGCGATACTCGGTTGAAACTATATGCATGTGTTGAAGATCTTTGGTAATCATTAAATTAAGACAACGTTGTGGGCGCTAATGGTATATGGGCATGAGGCACGCAACTTATATGATGAGTCATATTAATTATCACTACCATTGATATAGACATGCATACCTCTTAAAATATATTTTTTCAACACTTATATTGCATTTAAAACAAAAATCTCCAGCACACATGAGCAATCTTGCTTCCCTCTGCATAGGGCCTTTCTTTTATTTTTATGTTGAGTCAGTAAACCTATTTCCCTCTACCTCAAGCAAGCATTTGAGTTGTTGTGATCCAACCATTTATATATGTTGATCCATTCAATCCTCTCTTTTGTTCTTCCTTGTGTAGCACAATACTTTTATCTGAATGAATATAACTCTGAAAGCTATCTATGATTCAAAAAAGATTGAAACGATTGAGCATGTGATTTATGAAATAACCTCTAATATAAAGACTATGCTCAAAAGATAAGTCCATTTGTTAATTATTCTCTGACCAAGAACAAAAGTTTGCCATCATCAATTATGATTTCCTCTATGCACCTCTATTTAGTGATTCCTTACTCATTGCAAGTTGAATTATATAAGAAGAAGTTGCTGTCTATAATGACTTGTGTATTGGTAAGTATGATGCTTCTTGTCCGTATTTTGTTGGGATTACTATTTCCGTACCCTCGGGTTCTTAGTTGTGCTCAGTTTTCCCCAGCCGCTTAGTTTTTTCTCAGTTTTACCCAAGCCCTTGTCTGAAACTCTCACAAGTGCTCGAACGGCCGGTTGCCCTACTGGTCAACAAATTTGACTGTTATCTCCTGACTAGTGGGGCCATGTAAAGCCCGCAAAGATATGTTAGACCATCCATCTTTGTTTGATCGTAAGCATCGCCGTATCCCTGACCAAAACGCGAACGAGTGGGGCTTCGGTATATCGAATGACAAGTGGGGCCATGACGCTGATACAAGGGGCAATACACGGGTAGGATTAGATTTTTAAACGGAGCTCTACAGCGATGGCACGGAGGAGGTGGCCTGCGGGGTGCCGAGATGAGATCGACGTCCACAAAGAACTGCATGAGGCGAGACCAGACACATTAGATAGATATGAACTAGACGCGTTTAACCATGCAAAGAAGAGAAGAAATGGTCGACGACATCGACGACTACCTCAACACTTTGACTGACGGTGTCGGACACGAACACGAGCAATGTAGAGAAAACTAGTGTCTCTCTTTTCTGGCGTGTATAGATGGGTGCTAGGGGAGTGTGGTGGCGAAGGGAAAGACCTCATGGTGGTCTGTGGCGTCCAGCATAGCGGGGCGGCGTGGCCATGCCCACAACGGCCTGCATGTTCGGCATTGGCATCAACATGTACGTTCGGCACTTGCCTCGGCGGTATCTCTGGTGTGTCAGTGATCGAATGCGGGGATGGGATTATTAATGGTGCATCCCGACGGTGACCTAGCAGTGGCGGCGAGCATAGCAATCCTGACCATGCCGATATCGGCATCGGCATCGTTTGGAGGCTGTGGTGCTCGAATCAAGGTGGGATTTGTTTCTTGTACGCCAAAATGAATTTGAAACAAGTTTCATGTTGAAGGTTAGGTAAAATACGAAAGTTTGTAACTAAAAATTTTACTGGCACCATGGTGAGGTTCTTTTTGATAGAGCTATACGGTTCGGCAAAAGTTTTTGACACTTTTTAGATATTCCTTGTTGTTACACGTATGACATCATGTACAGGGGATCGCAACAGTCTTCGAGGGAAGTATTACCCAATTTATTGATTCGACACAAGGGGAGACAAAGAATACTTGTAAGCCTTAACAGCGGAGTTGTCAATTCAGCTGCACCTGGAAACAGACTTGCTCGCAAGAGTTTATCAGTAGTAACAGTTTTATAGCAGTAGGAATAGTGAAATAACAACAGCGGTGAAATAAAGACAGCAGTAGTGATTATAGTAAACAGCAGGATTAAAATACTGTAGGCATAGGGACGGATTAACGGGCGTTGCATGGATGAGAGAAACTCATATAACAATCAAAGCAGGGGCATTTGCAGATAATAATAAAACGGTATCCAAGTACTAATCAATCAATAGGCATGTGTTCCATATATAGTCGTACGTGCTCGCAATGAGAAACTTGCACAACATCTTTTATCCTACCAGCCGGTGGCAGCCGGGCCTCTAGGGAAACTACTGGAAATTAAGGTACTCCTTTTAATAGAGTGCCGGAGCAAAGCATTAACACTCCGTGAACACATGTGATCCTCACATCACTACCATCCCCTCCGGTTGTCCCGATTTCTGTCACTTCGGGGCCATTGGTTCCGGACAGCGACATGTGTATACAACTTGCAGGTAAGATCATAAACAACGAATATCTTCATGAATCAATAACATGTTCAGATCTGAGATCATGGCACTCGGGCCCTAGTGACAAGCATTAAGCATAACAAGTTGCAACAATATCATAAAAGTGACATCTACGGATACTAGGCACTATGCCCTAACAATCTTATGACTATTACATGACCAATCTCATCCAATCCCTACCATCCCCTTCAGCCTACAGCGGGGGAATTACTCACACATGGATGGGGGAAACATGGCTGGTCGATGGAGAGGCGTTGGTGGTGATGGCGGTGAAGATCTCCTCCAATTCCCCGTCCCGGCGGAGTGCCAGAACGGAGACTTGGCTCCCGAGACGGAGTTTCGCGATGTGGCGGCTCTCTGGAGGGTTTTGGCGACTTCGACTTCTCTCTGTGCGTTTTTAGGTCGAGGGCGATAAGTAGTCCGAAGGAGGGCGTCGGGGGCCAGCCGAGGCCGCCACACACTAGGGCCGCGCGGGCCCCTCCTGGGCCGCGCCGGCCTAGTGTGTGGGGCCTCGTGCCCCCACCTGGCTTGCCCTTCTGGCTCCGCCAATATTCTGGAAAATAGGGCCTTCTGTATAAATTCTGAGGTTTTTCCTGAAAGTTGGATTTCTGCACAAAAACGAGACACCAGAGCAATTCTGCTGAAAACAGCGTTAGTCCGTGTTAGTTGTATCCAAAATACACAAATTAGAGGCAAAACAATAGCAAAAGTGTTCGGGAAAGTAGATACGTTTTGGACGTATCAACTCCCCCAAGCTTAGCTTATTGCTTGTCCTCAAGCAATTCAGTTAACAACTGAGCGATAAAAGAACTTTCACGAACACATTTGCTCATATGATGTATATATTCTCATGCTATGGCTAATACTCAAGCAGTTCATAATGAGACACATGCAAATAAGATCATCCAACAGCTATGTCAATCATGGAGAGGTACCAACAATTAATAATAAACATCATGAATCATGTATATAAGCAGGATTGCAATGTTCATAAGAGAGTATGATAAAGTGGTATCTCGCTTGCCCGTATTTGATCGGCAAAACATAAATGCCGAGGCACCTCTGGAGTTCATAGAAAGACTAGAAGTAGTGATTGTCAAAGATAAAAGCATCAAAGTTATACCACAATCAATCATATTTTGAGACAAGCATATTATACTAAGAATGACAGTTGTGCTCTCAAGATAATGCCCAAAGAAAGAGGGAAGCAGGGATTAACATGCGCTAGAGCTTTTCATTTTTAAAACAGGAGTAAAATTATTTTGAGAGGTGCTTGTTGTTGTCAACGAATGGTAATGGGTACACTAACTACCTCGTCAACCGGACTCCCAAGAGCGGCTCCCATGAATTATTTGTATGTTTATGTGGCACTCCTTCCAACCTTTCTTACACAAACCATGGCTAACCGAATCCTCGGGTGCCTGCCAACAATCACATACCATGAAGGAGTGCCTTTTTATTTAAGTTTTATTATGATGATGACACTCCCCCCAACCTTTGCTTACACAAGCCATGGCTAACCGAATCCTTCGGTGCCGTCCAACAATCACAAACCATGGAGGAGTGTCTATTTAAGTTAATTAATTTGGGACTGGGAATCCCATTGCCAGCTCTTTTTGCAAAATTATTGGATAAGCGGATGTGCCACTAGTCCATATGAGAGTCCGTCAAAAGTAAATGACAAGGCTGAAAGCTAAACACCACATACTTCCTCATGAGCTATGAAACATTAACACAAATTGAGAAGCATTTTGAAAGTTTTAAAGGTAGCGCATGAGAATTTACTTGGAATGGTTTGAAATGCCATGCATAGGTATTTATGGTGGACACTTTGGAACAACTTGGTTTTCAGGTGTTTGGAAGCACGAGCGGCGTTCCCGCTCAGTACAAGTGAAGGCTAGCAAAAGACTAGGGAGCGACAAATCAAGAGAGCAGTGTCATAATCATGCTTGCGGCAAAATAAATTAACGGAGGCATAAAAGTGATACAAGAACTCTGAAGCAAAGTAGATCAGCGAGGCTTAATTGACTTTTGTTTTAGTCATATGCATGCGTGAGCATGTGCCAAGTCAATTCAAGTGAATTATTCAGAGGAGGATACCACAATGCCATACTTACTTATGAATAAAACAATGCAAGCGAACATCCATGACATGCTACTGATGACCCACAAGTATAGGGGATCGCAACAGTCTTCGAGGGAAGTATTACCCAATTTATTGATTCGACACAAGGGGAGACAAAGAATACTTGTAAGCCTTAACAGCGGAGTTGTCAATTCAGCTGCACCTGGAAACAGACTTGCTCGCAAGAGTTTATCAGTAGTAACAGTTTTATGGCAGTAGGAATAGTGAAATAACAGCAGCGGTGAAATAAAGACAGCAGTAGTGATTATAGTAAACAGCAGGATTAAAATACTGTAGGCACAGGGACGGATTTAATGGGCGTTGCATGGATGAGAGAAACTCATGTAACAATCAAAGCATGGGCATTTGCAGATAATAATAAAACGGTATCCAAGTACTAATCAATCAATAGGCATGTGTTCCAATTTAGTCGTACGTGCTCGCAATGAGAAACTTGCACAACATCTTTTGTCCTACCAGCCGGTGGCAGCCGGGCCTCTAGGGAAACTACTGGATATTAAGGTACTCCTTTTAATACCGGAGCAAAGCATTAACACTCCGTGAACACATGTGATCCTCACATCACTACCATCCCCTCCGGTTGTCCCGATTTCTGTCACTTCGGGGCCTTTGGTTCCGGACAGCGACATGTGTATACAACTTGCAGGTAAGATCATAAACAACGAATATCTTCATGAATAAATAACATGTTCAGATCTGAGATCATGGCACTCGGGCCCTAGTGACAAGCATTAAGCGTAACAAGTTGCAACAATATCATAAAAGTGACATCTACGGATACTAGGCACTATGCCCTAACAATCTTATGACTATTACATGACCAATCTCATCCAATCCCTACCATCCCCTTCAGCCTACAGCGGGGGAATTACTCACACATGGATGGGGGAAACATTGCTGGTTGATGGAGAGGCGTTGGCGGTGATGGCGGTGAAGATCTCCTCCAATTCCCCGTCCCGGCGGAGTGCCGAACGGAGACTTCTGGCTCCCGCGACGGAGTTTCGCGATGTGGCGGCTCTCTGGAGGGTTTCTGCGATGTCGACTTCTCTCCGTGCGTTTTTAGGTCGAACCCGATAAGTAGTCCAAAGGGGGGCGTCGGAGGCCGGCCGAGGGGGCCACCACATGGCCGCGCGGGCCCCCCTGGGCCGCGCCGCCATGTGGTGTGGGGCCCTCGGGCCTCCACCTCCTTTGCCCTTCTGGCTCCGTCAATATTTTGGTAAAATAGGGCCATCTGAAGAAATTCCGAGGATTTTCCCGAAAGTTGGATTTCTGCACAAAAACGAGACACCAGAGCAGTTCTGCTGAAAACAGCGTTAGTCCGTGTTAGTTGTATCCAAAATACACAAATTAGAGGCAAAACAATAGCAAAAGTGTTCGGGAAAGTAGATACGTTTTGGACGTATCAACTCCCCCCAAGCTTATTGCTTGTCCTCAAGCAATTCAGTTAACAACTGAGCGATAAAAGAACTTTCACGAACACATTTGCTCATATGATGTATATATTCTCATGCTATGGCTAATACTTAAGCAGTTCATAATGAGATACATGCAAATAAGATCATCCAACAGCTATGTCAATCATGGAGAGGTACCAACAATTAATAATAAGCACCATGAATCATGTATATAAGCAGGATTGCAATGTTCATAAGAGAGTATGATAAAGTGGTATCTCGCTTGCCTGTATTTGATCGGCAAAACATAAATGCCGAGGCACCTCTTGAGTTCATAGAAAGACTAGAAGTAGTGATTGTCAAAGATAAAAGCATCAAAGTTATACCACAATCAATCATATTTTGAGACAAGCATATTATACTAAGAATGACAGTTGTGCTCTCAAGATAGTGCTCAAAGAAAGAATGGAGACACAACATAAAAGTAAAAGATTGACCCTTCGCAGAGGGAAGCAGGGATTAACATGCGCTAGAGCTTTTCATTTGTAAAGCAGGAGTAAAATTATTTTGAGAGGTGTTTGTTGTTGTCAACGAATGGTAATGGGTACACTAACTACCTCATCAACCGGACTCACAAGAGCGGCTCCCATTTTATTTATTTTTGGTTGGCACTCCTTCCAACCTTTCTTTCACAAACCATGGCTAACCGAATCCTCGGGTGCCTGCCAACAATCACATACCATGAAGGAGTGCCTTTTTATTTAAGTTTTATTATGATGATGACACTCCCCCAACCTTTGCTTACACAAGCCATGGCTAACCGAATCCTTCGGGTGCCGTCCAACAATCACAAACCATGGAGGAGTGTCTATTTAAGTTAATTAATTTGGGACTGGGAATCCCATTGCCAGCTCTTTTTGCAAGATTATTGGATAAGCGGATGTGCCACTAGTCCATATGAGAGTCCGTCAAAAGTAAATGACAAGGTTGAAAGCTAAACACCACATACTTCTTCATGAGCTATGAAACATTAACACAAATTGAGAAGCATTTTGAAAGTTTTAAAGGTAGCGCATGAGAATTTACTTGGAATGGTTTGAAATGCCATGCATAGGTATTTATGGTGGACACTTATGGAACAACTTGGTTTTCAGGTGTTTGGAAGCACGAGCGGCGTTCCCGCTCAGTACAAGTGAAGGCTAGCAAAAGACTAGGGAGCGACAAATCAAGAGAGCAGTAACTGTCATAATCATGCTTGCGGCAAAATAAATTAACGGAGGCATAAAAGTGATACAAGAACTCTGAAGCAATATAAATCATCGAGGCTTAATTGACTTTTTGTTCAGTCATATGCATGCGTGAGCATGTGCCAAGTCGATATAAATGAATTATTCAGAGGAGGATACCACAATGCCATACTTACTTATGAATAAAACAATGCAAGCAAACATCCATGACATGCTACTTATATTAATAAATTGGAACTAAACATGAGAGATCATGAGCTACTAGACTTTCTCAAATAACATATACCTCACATGAACCAACTAAGCATGCTCATATGGATGAGTATATGTACAAAAATGAAAGCAAATAGAGTTCATACCAGCCTCTCACCACAATCAGATTGTCGTAGATCGTCATTATTGCCTTTTCACTTGTGTAGCTTGGATAATATGAAATGAAAACCACGCTCCAGCCACCGAAGACCATTGAACTCATGATGAACTTTACAAACCAAAGAAGAACAGCAAATATTTTTGGTGTTTTCGAATTAGAAACAAGAACGAAAGAAAACAAGCAAACAAAGCAAAATCTTTTTGGGTTTTCTTATAGCAAACTAACGATAGCAAATAAAGCAAACTAAGAGCAAGGTACCAAATAAACAAATGGTGAAGAGAAACAACAGAAATATTTTTGGTCTTTTTGTGTTTTAGGAAAGAAACAAAGCGAAAACAAAAGAATGCAAACTAACAGAAACACAGAAAAGCAGGATGACAGAAATCTGCCAAATCCTGACAGCAGTACAGAAATCGAATTTAACAAAAATCTTCCATTGCTCAGACCAAAAAGTGTTCAACTAATGAAAGTTAGATAACAACCTGGGGAACATGCTCAAAAATTGGCAACTCAAAATAACGTTCTGGCTGTGCGTACGAATTTTTTTGGTAACAGCACAGAATCTGTTTTTGGACAGCACTTCCCCAAATATCATCTCCCTCTCATTAGAAAACCACTCTAGAGACTAAACAAGTATGTACAAGTATCCAGCAACCATAATATGCAAAGAATGAGTGATGCCGGTATACCTCCCCCCAAGCTTAGGCTTTTGGCCTAAGTGGAGTTCATTCCCAACGAGGGTCGGAGTTCCACGCCGGTGGATCATACATGGAGTGGTAATAGGGCCCCTGTGCAGAAGAATATCGTGGAGGCTCCACATGACCATGATGTTGATATGAGGAGCTCGCTGCATCGGATGAAGAGTCGGGGTGCTCCTCGGCCTCCTCCACATTTTCCCTCGCACGACGGCTTTCTCTTTCTATGTATGCATTTAGCTCATTTTCTGTGATCGACCACCCGTTCCTGGCATCAAGGTTAAACAAAGCAGGTGCAGGCAATCGTACTAGTTTTTCAATTTTCTTAGTTATACTCCAACTTTTCTTATACAAAGTTATCCTATAATGCAGGTTGTTCAAACTAGATGCATCTGAAATAAACTCATGTCTAATCATGGAAACCACATCAAGCTTCTCTATAGAAAGCGGAATATCTAAATGGTGAGGTTCTACACCATGCATAGCTAATAAGCGAGAGGCGATAAGACCTCCACAAATTCCTCCTTTCTCACGGTTAGTAGCAAGTCTACAAGCTATTAAAGCACCCAAATTATAAGTCCTATCCTGTTGCAAAGCAGCAGCTAAGAAAGCCAAGTCTGGGACAGATAATTTACCTCCAGTCCTTCTTGCAAGGACGCACTTAGTAATGAAATAGGCAAAGTAGCGGATGGCTGGATGTTGAATGCTACTAATCTTACCATCATTGGAGAGGCTCCTCCCATTACAAATCCTTGTATAAAGATCTGAGAGCTCCCGCGGTGTTCCCCTGATCTTCTCGCAGGATCCCCATTGCGGTACTCCAATTGCTGCACAAAAAACACTAAATGACAAGTTGACAGCTTTATTGTAAATTTTATACTGGACCATGGGGTCAGATCGCGACCAATTGAACTTGAAGTCCTGCACAAAAGACATAGTTAATTTTGCATATTGTCTTGGCTCTCCTTCAACAAAACCACTCAGCCCTGCACGAGAGATTAGAGTTTGCACATCTTGTAAAATCCCCGCACTTCTCATAAAGTCCACGCATGGGTAGTAAGAGGGGTATACTCCCTCCTCACGATTGACTCTCGTAACTTGCTGGACTTCCAATTCTTCTTGGTTCAATTGGGGCACACCTCCTTCCATTTTCTGAAATTTTCAACAATCATTATAAAATTTGATTTCAAGGTGTGTAATTGAAGGGAACTACTATAGGAACTTGCTAGAGTACTACACATGCATCAAAACTAATTTCTACCACTTAGAACAAGCATGCAAGCTCACTAAACATGTTATCTACAGCAGCAAAATATTCAAGATATACTCAACCAAATGAAATTCTAATTGGACAATCAAAGGAGTCACATACCAAGGAGTAAATGTGCCAAATTTCAGACAGAAATCTGGGCTGAGCAAGGAGATCGAAAAATCGCGAGTTCTTGAGCAGAAACACGAGTGAGAGAAACTTGGTACGAGTTTTTTCGGGAGAGAGAAGGTGCTGGGAGGAAGAGATGGTGTAGTGGGGCAAGGGGTGGCCCACACCACATGGTGGCGCGGCCCCCTTGCTGGCCGCGCCAGCCTATGGTGTGGCACCCCCTGGTGCCCCACAGGTCATCCTCTGGTGCTCCCAGGTGCCTCGTCGAAAAATAGGACCAACGGTGTAATTTTTGTAATTTTTAGAGAACTTTGAAAAATGCACATTTCTGGGTATTAAATTAATGATTACTGCGCAGGAAAATGATTTCTAAAATCTTAAATGACTAAAGCATATTGCAAAACAAAAGTGCTACAGCAAGTAAAATAGGTGAAGGGAGAGAGAAAGAAAGAAGTGTTGTTTAGCTCTTTTATGCAATAAAATATACTTGTTAACAAGGTTGATCAAGTCTTGCTACCAAATAAATTTTATATGACATAAGAAGAAATAAACCTCAAATCAATCATGTTACCTTATATTGAATTGATATGGATCCAATCACAAGAGTTTGATATTCTTCTTTAGGCTCATATATAGGACAATCAATGGATCCCACTTTGATAGTTTTCACATTAAAAATTGTATTGACTCCACATACTTTATCAATCCTCTTGGGAAAATAGACAGTGTGTTCCTTATCATCAACATTGAAAGTAACCATGCCTTTATTGCAATCAATAACAGCCCCTGCAGTATTAAGAAAGGGTCTTCCAAGAATAATGGACATATTATCATCTTCAGGCATTTCCAACACAACGAAATCAGTTAATATCAAGCAATGCTGAGTAACTTGCACAGGAACATTTTCACATAAACCAACAGGAATAGCAGTAGATTTATCAGCCATTTGCAAAGATATATCAGTAGGTATCAATTTATCTAAATCAAGTCTCTTATAAAGAGAAAAAGGCATCACACTCACACCTGCTCCCAAATCACATAGAGCAGTTCTAACATAATTATTCTTGATGGAACAAGGAATAGTCGGTATACCTGGGTCGCCCAACTTCTTTGGAATCTTACCATTGAAGGAGTAATTAGCGAGCATAGTAGAAATCTCCTCATTGGGGACTTTCCTTTTGTTAGTAACAATATCTTTCATATACTTTGAATAAGGAGGCAATTTAATAGCATCAGTCAAAGGGATTTGCAAAAATAAAGGTTTCATCCAATCACAAAATTTATTATAATGTTCCTCCTCCTTTGATTTTAATTTCTTAGCAGGAAAAGGCATTTGCTTTTGAACCCAAGGTTCTCTTTCATTACCATGTTTCTTTGTAATAAAATCTTCTTTAGTATACTTTTTATTTTTAGCATGCTTTTCAGGTTCTTTTTCAATTTCTTCTTTATCAGGAGTATCATTCTTATCATTATCTTCCTCATGTTCATTACCACTTTCAGTTTCAGCATCAGAAATAGAAATACTATTAGGATCATTAACAGGTTCAGAGGATTCTACAACATTCTTATGTTTCTTTTTCTTTTTCTTAGATGGAGCACTAGTTTTAATTAGTTGAGAATCTTGTTCAACTCTTTTGGGATGCCCTTCAGGATATAGAGGATCCTGGGTAGAAGCACCACCTCTAGTTGTTACCTCACAAGCATGTTTTTCTTTAGAATTATTTCCCAACAAGTCATTTTGCACTTTAGTAAGTTGATCAATTTGAGTTTGAACCATTTGAAAATGTTTAACAAGTATCTTAACATCATTGGAGGTTCTCTCCACAATACCATGCAATTCACTAATAGCTCGGGAATTTTCCATTAAATGATTCTCTACCCTCATATTAAAGTTTTCTTGCTTAACAATATAATTATCAAATTCATCTAAGCATTGAGCAGGAGATTTTGAATACGGAATATCTTCCCTAGTAAAGTGTTGAAGCGAGTGTACCTCAATCATGGATGAAGGGGGAATTGTCTCACATATATCTTCTATAGGAGGTAAATTCTTCACATCTTCAGGTTTAATACCCTTCTCCTTAAGAGACTTCTTGGCTTCCCTCATATCTTCATCATTCAATTTAATCATACCCCTCTTCTTCACTATCGGTGTCGGGGTTGGTTCAGGTGTAGACCAATCATCATGATTCCGGCCTATTTTAGCCAATAATTCTTCAGCGTCGTCTGGAGTTCTTTTCCTGAAAACACAACCAGCACAACTATCCAGGTATGCCCTAGACTCAATAGTTAGTCCACTATAAAATATATCAAGTAAATCATGCTTTTCCAAATCATGGTCAGGCTGAGCTCTAATAAGAGAGCAAAATCTCGCCCAAGCCTCAGGCAATTTCTCTCCATCTTCCTGGTCAAAATTATAAATTCTCTGCAAAGCAGCATGTTGAGCACTAGCAGGAAAGTATTTTCGAAAGAAAACATCACGCAAGTCAGTTGGACTTTTAATAGAACCAGGAGGCAAATTATTATACCAAGTTTTAGCATCATCCTTTAATGAGAACGGAAAAATTTTAGCGACAAAATAAGTACGCATCTTGACATCATCAGAAAACACGCCACTAAGAGTAGATAACTCAGTCAAGTGTTCAACAGCACTTTCTTTTTCAGTACCACAAAAGGGTGTTTTCTCAACAATAGCTATATGAGATAGATCAAGAGAAAAATCATAATCTTTATCTCTAATGTTTATAGGAGATGTGGCAAATTTAGGATCAGGAGATGGTTTATATCTAACAGCATGTTCTGCAAGCAACTTTTTAATTTTTCTTGCATCAGTAGTAGCCTTGCATTTTTCAATAAAATCATTATCAAGCTCTACATAATCTTCATCAAGATCATCACTAGAATATTCAACAGACTCAGGTGAATTAACAGGTGTAGCAGCATTTTCATTAGGAGTTTCAGTATTTTCAATTTGTCTAGACCTAGCAATTGTAGCATCTAGAAAAGATCCCAATGAACCACTATCATCAAGCACAGCAGAAACATTATCAATATTATGAGAATTTTCAGATTCAGCAGAAGTACCAGCACGCGAAGCATGTGGCGGTGAAACAAGTTTATCAATCACAGATGGTGAATCAAGAGCAGCAGAGGTACTCAGAGTTGTACCTTTTCTTGTAGTGGATGGTAATATGGCGATCTTAGTATCGCGAGGTTTACCCATGATGGAGAATTTGCAGCAAACAATATCAATCCAAGTGAACTTCCAAATAAAGCTATGCTCCCCGGCAACGGCGCCAGAAAATAGTCTTGATGACCCACAAGTATAGGGGATCGCAACAGTCTTCGAGGGAAGTATTACCCAATTTATTGATTCGACACAAGGGAGACAAAGAATACTTGTAAGCCTTAACAGCGGAGTTGTCAATTCAGCTGCACCTGGAAACAGACTTGCTCGCAAGAGTTTATCAGTAGTAACAGTTTTATGGCAGTAGGAATAGTGAAATAACAGCAGCGGTGAAATAAAGACAGCAGTAGTGATTATAGTAAACAGCAGGATTAAAATACTGTAGGCACAGGGACGGATTTAATGGGCGTTGCATGGATGAGAGAAACTCATGTAACAATCAAAGCATGGGCATTTGCAGATAATAATAAAACGGTATCCAAGTACTAATCAATCAATAGGCATGTGTTCCAATTTAGTCGTACGTGCTCGCAATGAGAAACTTGCACAACATCTTTTGTCCTACCAGCCGGTGGCAGCCGGGCCTCTAGGGAAACTACTGGATATTAAGGTACTCCTTTTAATAGAGTACCGGAGCAAAGCATTAACACTCCGTGAACACATGTGATCCTCACATCACTACCATCCCCTCCGGTTGTCCCGATTTCTGTCACTTCGGGGCCTTTGGTTCCGGACAGTGACATGTGTATACAACTTGCAGGTAAGATCATAAACAACGAATATCTTCATGAATAAATAACATGTTCAGATCTGAGATCATGGCACTCGGGCCCTAGTGACAAGCATTAAGCATAACAAGTTGCAACAATATCATAAAAGTGACATCTACGGATACTAGGCACTATGCCCTAACAATCTTATGACTATTACATGACCAATCTCATCCAATCCCTACCATCCCCTTCAGCCTACAGCGGGGGAATTACTCACACATGGATGGGGGAAACATTGCTGGTTGATGGAGAGGCGTTGGCGGTGATGGCGGTGAAGATCTCCTCCAATTCCCCGTCCCGGCGGAGTGCCAGAACGGAGACTTCTGGCTCCCGCGACGGAGTTTCGCGATGTGGCGGCTCTCTGGAGGGTTTCTGGCGATGTCGACTTCTCTCCGTGCGTTTTTAGGTCGAACCCGATAAGTAGTCCAAAGGGGGGCGTCGGAGGCCGGCCGAGGGGGCCAGACCACATGGCCGCGCGGGCCCCCCTGGGCCGCGCCGCCATGTGGTGTGGGGCCCTCGGGCCTCCACCTCCTTTGCCCTTCTGGCTCCGTCAATATTTTGGTAAAATAGGGCCATCTGAAGAAATTCCGAGGATTTTCCCGAAAGTTGGATTTCTGCACAAAAACGAGACACCAGAGCAGTTCTGCTGAAAACAGCGTTAGTCCGTGTTAGTTGTATCCAAAATACACAAATTAGAGGCAAAACAATAGCAAAAGTGTTCGGGAAAGTAGATACGTTTTGGACGTATCAGCTACTCATATTAATAAATTGGAGCTAAACATGAGAGATCATGAACTACTAGACTTTCTCAAATAACATATACCTCACATGAACCAACTAAGCATGCTCACATGGATGAGTATATGTACAAAAATGAAAACAAATAGAGTTCATACCAGCCTCTCACCACAATCCAATTGTTGTAGATCGTCATTATTGCCTTTCACTTGTGTAGCTTGGATAATATGAAATGAAAACCACGCTCCAGCCACCGAAGACCATTGAACTCATGATGAACTTTACAAACCAAAGAAGAACAGCAAATATTTTTGGTGTTTTCGAATTGGAAACAAGAACAAAAGAAACAAGAAAACAAAGCAAAATCTTTTTGGGTTTTCTCATAGCAAACCAACGATAGCAAATAAAGTAAACTAAGAGCAAAGAACCAAATAAACAAATGGTGAAGAGAAACAACAGAAATATTTTTGGTCTTTTTGTGTTTTAGGAAAGAAACAAAGCGAAAACAAAAGAATGCAAACTAACAGAAACACAGAAAAGCAGGATGACAGAAATCTGCCAAAACCTGACAGCAGTACAGAAATCGAAATTAACAAAAATCTTCCATTGCTCAGCTCAAAAAGTGTTCAACTAATGAAAGTTAGATAACAACCTGGGGCACATGCTCAAAAATTGGCAACTCAAAATAACGTTCTGGCTGTGCGTACGAATTTTTTTGGTAACAGCCCAGAATCTGTTTTTGGACAGCACTTCCCCAAATATCATCTCCCTCTCATTAGAAAACCACTCTAAGAAACTAAACAAGTATGTACAAGTATCCAGCAACCATAATATGCAAAGAATGAGTGATGCCGGTATACCTCCCCCAAGCTTAGGCTTTTGGCCTAAGTGGAGTTCATTCCCAACGAGGGTCGGAGTTCCACGCCGGTGGATCATACATGGAGTGATAATAGGGCCCCTGCGCAGAAGAATGTCGTGGAGGTTCCACATGACCATAATGTTGATATGAGGAGCTCGCTGCATCGGATGAAGAGTCGGGGTGCTCCTCGGCCTCCTCCGTGCCTTCCCTTGCACGATGGCCTTCCCTTTCTATGTATGCATTTAGCTCATTTTCTGTGATCGACCACCCTTTCCTGGCATCAAGGTTAAGCAGAGCAGGTGCAGGCAATCGTACTAGTTTTTCAATTTTCTTAGTTATTCTCCAATTTTTCTTATACAAAGTTATCCTATAATACAGGTTGTTCAAATTAGATGCATCTGAAATAAACTCATGTTTAATCATGGAAACAACATCAAGTTTCTCTATGGAAAGCGGAATATCTAGATGGTGAGGTTCTACACCATGCATAGCTAATAAGCGAGAGGCGATAAGACCTCCACAAATTCCTCCTTTCTCACGGTTAGTAGCAAGTCTACAAGCTATTAAAGCACCCAAATTATAAGTCCTATCCTGTTGCAAAGCGGCAGCTAAGAAGGCCATATCTTGGACAGACAACTTACTTGCATTCTTTCTAGCAAGAACGCACTTTGTAACGAAATAAGCAAAGTAGCGGATAGCTGGTTGTTGAATGCTACTAATCTTACCACCATCATCGGAGAAACTCCTCCCATTACAAATCATTGTATAAAGATTCGAGAGCTCCCGCGGCGTTCCCCTGACCTTCTCGCAGGATCCCCACTGCGGCACTCTAATTGCTGCACAAAAATCACTGAAAGGCAAGTTGATAGTTTTGTTATAAATCTTGTACCGGACCATGGGGTTAGTTTGAGACCGATGAAATTCGAAATCCTGCACAACCGACACCGTTAGTTTAGCATATTGGTAAGGTTCACCAACAGTAAAACCTTCCAACCCTGCATTGGAAATCAGTGTTTGAACATCTTGCAGGATTCCTGCATTCCGCATAAAATCCGTGCATGGGTGATGTCTACGGGTGCTTCTATTCTTGTAGACAGTGTTGGGCCTCCAAGAGCAGAGGTTTGTAGAACAGCAAGTTTCCCTTAAGTGGATCACCCAAGGTTTATCGAACTCGGGGAGGAAGAGGTCAAAGATATCCCTCTCAAGCAACCTGCAACCACAAAGCAAGAAGTCTCTTGTGTCCCCAACACACCAAATACACTTGTCAGATGTATAGGTGCACTAGTTCGGCGAAGAGATAGTGAAATACAAGTAATATGGATGTATATGAGTGGTAATAGCAATCTGAATAAAATATGGCAGCGAGTAAACATGCAACAAAACAGTAAACAAACGGAGATTCGATGCTTGGAAGCAAGGCCTAGGGATCCTGCTTTCACTAGTGGACACTCTCAACAATGATCACATAATAGAACCACTCTACACTCTTTTGTTGGATAATGAACACCACTAACTGTGTAGGATTACACGAACCCTCAATGCCGGAGTTAACAAGCTCCACAGTATTCGATATTCATGTTTAAGTAACCTTAGAGTGCAAGATAGATCAACACAATTACACCAAGAACTAACATAGCATGCACACTATCACCATCACACTATGAAGGAGGCATAGATCACGTCAATACTTATCATAGCAATAGTTAACTTCATAATCTACAAGAGATCACAATCATAGCCTACACCAAGTACTACACGAGGCACACACTGTCACCATTACACCGTGCAGGAGGAATAGAGTACTTTAATAACATCACTAGAGTAGCACATAGATGATATTCAACTAGATCACATAAAGAGAGATGAACCACATAGCTACAGCGGAGCCCTCAGCCCCGGGGGTGAATTACTCCCTCCTCATCATGGAGACAGCGATGGCGGTGAAGATGGCGGTGGAGACGGCGGTGGAGATGACTCCGGGGGCAATTCCCCGTCCGGCGAGTGCCGGAACGAGACTTCTGTCCCCCGAATGGAGTTTCGCGATGTGGCGGCGCCCCTGGAGTCTTTCTGGAGTTTCGTCAATTGGTACTGCGTTTTTAGGTCGAAAGGGCTTAAATAGGCGAAGGCGCGGGAGGGGCGACAGGGTGGCCCCACACCAGGCCGGCGCGGCCAGGGTGTAGCCCGCGGCCACGTGTGTGGTGGCCCCCTGGCTCTCCTCCGACTCTCCTTCGGTGTTCTGGAGCCTCCCGGAAAAATAAGATCTTTGGCGTTGATTTCGTCCAATTCCGAGAATATTGCCCGAACAGCCTTTCTGGAACCAAAAATAGCAGAAAACAGGAACTGGCACTGTGGCATCTTGTCAATAGGTTAGTTCCGGAAAACGCATAATAATGACATATAATGTGTATAAAACATGTAGGTATCATCAATAAAGTAGCATGGAACATAAGAAATTATGGATACGTTTGGGACGTATCAAGCATCCCCAAGCTTAGTTCCTACTCGCCCTCGAGTAGGTAAACGATAACAATGATAATTTCTTAAGTGACATGCCATCATAACCTTGATCATACTATTGTAAGCATATGAGATGAATGCAGCGATCCAAACAATGGTAATGACATGAGTAAACAAATGAATCATAAAGCAAAGACTTTTCATGAATAGTACTTCAAGACAAGCATCAATAAGTCTTGCATAAGAGTTAACTCATAAAGCAATAAATCAAAGTAAAGGTGTTGAAGCAACACAAAGGAAGATTAATTTTCAGCGGTTGCTTTCAACTTATAACATGTATATCTCATGGATAGTGTCAATGTAAAGTAATATAACAAGTGCAATATGCAAGTATGTAGGAATCAATGCACAGTTCACACAAGTGTTTGCTTCTTGGGATGGAGAGAAATAGGTGAACTGACTCAACATAAAAGTAAAAGAAAGGTCCTTCAAAGAGGAAAGCATCGATTGCTATATTTGTGATAGAGCTTTTATTTTGAAAACATAAAGAGAGCATAAAAATAAAGTTTTGAGAGGTGTTTGTTGTTGTCAACGAATGGTAGCGGGTACTCTAACCCCCTTGCCAGACAAACCTTCAAAGAGCGGCTCCCATTTTATTTTATTTTTGGGTGGCACTCCTTCCAACCTTTCTTTCACAAACCATGGCTAACCGAATCCTCGGGTGCCTGCCAACAATCTCATACCATGAAGGAGTGCCTTTTTATTTTAGTTTTATTATGATGACACTCCTCCCCACCTTTGCTTTCTCAAGCCATGGCTAACCGAATCCTTCGGGTGCCGTCCAACAATCACATACCATGGAGGAGTGTCTATTTTTGTTAATTAATTTGGGACTGGGAATCCCATTGCCAGCTCTTTTTGCAAAATTATTGGATAAGCGGATGAAGCCACTAGTCCATTGGTGAAAGTTGCCCAACAAGATTGAAAGATAAACACCACATACTTCCTCATGAGCTATAAAACATTGACACAAATAAGAGGTAATAACTTTTGAATTGTTTAAAGGTAGCACTCAAGCAATTTACTTTGGAATGGTGGAGAAATACCATGTAGTAGGTAGGTATGGTGGACACAAATGGCATAGTGGTTGGCTCAAGGATTTTGGATGCATGAGAAGTATTCCCTCTCGATACAAGGCTTAGGCTAGCAAGGTTATTTGAAACAAACACAAGGATGAACCGGTGCAGCAAAACTCACATAAAAGACATATTGTAAACATTATAAGACTTTACACCGTCTTCCTTGTTGTTCAAAACTCAATACTAGAAATTATCTAGACCTTAGAGAGACCAAATATGCAAACCAAATTTTAGCAAGCTCTATGTATTTCTTCATTAATGAGTGCAAAGTATATGATGCAAGAGCTTAAACATGAGCACAACAATTGCCAAGTATCACATTATCCAAGACATTTTACCAATTACTACATGTAGCATTTTCTGTTTCCAACCATATAGCAACAAGTGAAGCGATCAACTTTCGCCCTTGAACATTAAAAGCTAAGAACACATGTGTTCATATGAACCAGCGGAGCGTGTCTCTCTCCCACACAAGCATTTATTCAAACAAAAACAAAAACAAAAACATACAGACGCTCCGAGTAAAGTACATAAGATGTGACCGAATAAAAATATAGTTTCAAGACAAGGAACCTAATACTTTGTCGATGCAGAAGGGGATGCCTTGGGCATCCCCAAGCTTAGAGGCTTGAGTCTTCTTGAAATATTCAGGGATGAACCACCGGGGCATCCCCAAGCTTAGACTTTTCACTCTTCTTGATCGTAGTATATCATACTCCTCTCTTGACCCTTGAAAACTTCCTTCACACCAAACTTCAAGCAAACTGATTAGAGGGTTAGTGCACAATAAAAATTCACATGTTCAGAGGTGACACAATCATTCTTTACACTTCTGGACATTGCATAAAGCTACTGGACATTAATGGATCAAAGAAATTCATCCAACATAGCAAAAGAGGCAATGCGAAATAAAAGGCAGAATCTGTCAAAACAGAACAGTTCGTAAAGACGAATTTTAAAATGGCACCAGACTTGCTCAAATGGAAAAACTCAAAACTAATGAAAGTTGCGTACATATCTGAGTATCACTCACGTAAATTGGCATAATTTTCTGAGTTACCTACAGAGAATTAGGCCCAGATTCGTGACAGCAAAGAAATCTGTCTCTGCGCAGTAATCCAAATCTAGTATGAACCTTACTATAGAAACTTTACTTGGCACAAAAATGCAATAAAAATAAGATAAGGAGAGGTTGCTACAGTAGTAAACAACTTCCAAGACACAAATATAAAACAAAGTACTGTAGCAAAATAACACATGGGTTATCTCCCAAGAAGTTCTTTCTTTATAGCCATTAAGATGGGCTCAGCAGTTTTAATGATGCACTCGCAAGAAATAGTATTTGAAGCAAAAGAGAGCTTCAAGAGGCAATTCAAAACACATTTAAGCCTAACATGCTTCCTATGCAGAAGAATCTTATACACAAATGAATTCATGAAGAGCAAAGTGACAAGCATAAGAGGATAAAACACGAGTAACTTCAAGATTCTCAACATAAAGAGGGGAAACTTAATATTATTAAGATGCATATAACCATATTTCCCTCTCTCATAATAACTTTCAGTAGCATCATTGATGAAATCCACAATATACCCATCACTTAAAACATTCTTATCATGGTTCATATGCATAGAAGTATCATTAATTTTGGCATAAGAAGAGTTATTCTCATTAATAGTAATTGGAGCAAGATTATTATCAAGAATTTGAACATGGTAAACAAGTTGCATATTAAAAGAATTGTTTTTGGTAATCCAATCATGACTATGACAAGTTTCATAAGGATAGTTATAACCTATATCATAGCATTCTTTATAATAATCATCAAAGATCGGAGGCACAGTGTCATCATAAGAAATAGAATAGTTATCTTTCACAGTCGATTTATCTATGACCATACCATCATTGTTATTAGAAGGAGATGTATCAAGAACATAATGACCAGTAGCAAAAGGATTTTCAAACACCTCTTCCCCAAGCTTAGAGCTTTCTATATCATTATGGGAGGAAGCATGGATAGCACTGACACTATGGCAATTATTATCATTTTCAGAATTAGTTTCCCAGAGATTTGTAATATCAAAAGTAGTGTGCTCATTCAAATCATGATCGCTAATGTATGTAAAGGGCATAGGAAGATCATCGTATTCAGATTCATTATCACAATAATCATTAGGAGCAACATACTTACGGTTACCTAGCGTTATCTCATTCACGCGGGGATACGCCGTTACCTCTTTCTTTTTATTCTCCTTCTTCTTCTTCTTCTTCTTCGTTCCCTTCTTCTTCTTCTTCTTCTTCTTCTTCTTCTCTTCCTTCTCCTCGTTCCCTTCTTTAGGAGGAAGAGGCTTGAAGGGTGGCTTGTCCGCATAACCTGATTTACTTTTAGAAACAATAGAAGAAACTTGGGAGGATCCCTCCTTTTCATTAATTAGTTGAAAACACACAGCGGTCCTATCATATTTTGGCAAGGTGTCATCTTCTAAAATATTTTGTATGTAAGTATTTGTATGGCTATTATCAATGCAATAAGAAAAACACCCATGCAGGACATCATCAATATCAAGATCACTCATATGTAACAAAGAGATTTTTCTCGACAGTTCTTCACACCCCAAAAATAAAGTAAGTTCATCATGCTGATTAGGAGTAATTTCATCATCACAATACAAATTTGCAGCACTCATTGGGTTCAAATTATCATTGGAGGGGCATTGAAAATTAAAATGACCCACTTCATGGCAAACTTCACAAATAAAAGGATAGAGGGCACAAACTTTTTTACCAAGATCATCTAGAGCCCTAAACCACTTTCTAGTTTTTTCATTAGCATGATGGATGCAATATTCATCTTCGATTTGATTAATTCCACAAGGTCTATGCATTCCACAAAAATTAACATGCTTATAGGAAATAGCATTCTTAGGAGTTTGAGCATGCTTATTGCAATCATTAACAACAATTTCATTCTTCATGCAAGCCTCTTTAAAAGGTTCATGATACTTATCAAAATTCTTTTTAGGCAATTCAAAATGAGAAGCAAAGGCTTTATAAAGATTTGCAGCAACTTGAGAGTCAAGACCATAAGTAGCACTCATATCTCGAAATTTATCAGTATCCATAAAAGTTTCAATGCATTCATAATCATAATTTATACCTGACTCTTCACCTTTGTTGTTCTCCCATCCTTCAGCGTTCTCCTTAATCCGATCAAGAAGATCCCACCTAGCTTCAACCTCCTTGCTTGTGAAAGATCCCTCCGAACAGGCATCCAGATAGTCCTTGTGTTGTCCTGAAATCCTCGCATAAAAATTGTTAACAATAACATTACGGGGGAGCTCATGGATGGGACATTTGAGCATTAGTGACTTCAATCTCCCCCACGCTTGAGAGATACTCTCTCCATTACGAGGATAAAAGTTATAAATGTAATTCCTATCAATATGCACTTCATGAGGAGGATAAAATTTAGAGTAAAAGAGAGATACAATTTCCTCCCAACCAAGAGAATGACTATTCTTCAACAATTTATACCAATGCGCCGCTTTACCAGACAGCGAAACAGAGAATAGCTTCTTCCTCACTTCATCCATAGAGATACCTGCACACTTGAATAACCCGCATAATTCATGCAAAAACAGTAAATGATCTCCAGGATGGATAGTTCCATCCCCTTCATAGCGGTTATCCATAACACGTTCAATAATTTTCATAGGGATTTTATATGGAATACTTTCAGTAGATGGATTTAAAATATCACACGCATCATTAGAGTTATCGCATACGGGAGATAAAATATTATCAGAGCAAATTTTCTCCCCTAAAGATGGGAAGCTAAAAAGATCACAAAAACCAGCTTCCCCAAGCTTAGACTTCTTCATAGCATTAGCAGTAATTGCATTCATACTAATAACATTGCTACTATCATGTAAATAAGGTTCCATAGGTTTTTTAATTTTCGCATCAAACAATTCTAAATTAGGAAAAAGATTAAAAAGCTCACTAATTTTTTTGTTGTTTTCCATTATGCCTAACTAGTGAAAAATAAAAACAAGAAACAAAAAGATGCAATTGCAGGATCTAAAGGAAATAGCTTCGAGTACTTACTACGGCGCCGGAAAATAGCTTGGTAGCCGAGATCCGGAGTGTGAGTACCTTTTACCTTTCCTCCCCGGCAACGGCGCAGAAAATAGCTTGATGTCTACGGGTGCTTCTATTCTTGTAGACAGTGTTGGGCCTCCAAGAGCAGAGGTTTGTAGAACAGCAGCAAGTTTCCCTTAAGTGGATCACCCAAGGTTTATCGAACTCAGGGAGGAAGAGGTCAAAGATATCCCTCTCAAGCAACCCTGCAACCACAAAGCAAGAAGTCTCTTGTGTCCCCAACACACCAAATACACTTGTCGGATGTATAGGTGCACTAGTTCGGCGAAGAGATAGTGAAATACAAGTAATATGGATGTATATGAGTGGTAATAGCAATCTGAATAAAATATGGCAGCGAGTAAACATGCAACAAAACAGTAAACAAACGGAGATTCGATGCTTGGAAGCAAGGCCTAGGGATCCTGCTTTCACTAGTGGACACTCTCAACAATGATCACATAATAGAACCACTCTACACTCTTTTGTTGGATAATGAACACCACTAACTGTGTAGGATTACACGAACCCTCAATGCCGGAGTTAACAAGCTCCACAGTATTCGATATTCATGTTTAAGTAACCTTAGAGTGCAAGATAGATCAACACAATTACACCAAGAACTAACATAGATGCACACTATCACCATCACACTATGAAGGAGGCATAGATCACGTCAATACTTATCATAGCAATAGTTAACTTCATAATCTACAAGAGATCACAATCATAGCCTACACCAAGTACTACACGAGGCACACACTGTCACCATTACACCGTGCAGGAGGAATAGAGTACTTTAATAACATCACTAGAGTAGCACATAGATGATATTCAACTAGATCACATAAAGAGAGAGATGAACCACATAGCTACAGCGGAGCCCTCAGCCCCGGGGGTGAATTACTCCCTCCTCATCATGGAGACAGCGATGGCGGTGAAGATGGCGGTGGAGACGGCGGTGGAGATGACTCCGGGGCAATTCCCCGTCCGGCGGGTGCCGGAACAGAGACTTCTGTCCCCCGAATGGATTTCGCGATGTGGCGGCGCCCCTGGAGTCTTTCTGGAGTTTCGTCAATTGGTACTGCGTTTTTAGGTCGAAAAGGGCTTAAATAGGCGAAGAGGCGGCACAGGAGGGGCGATAGGGTGGCCCCACACCAGGCCGGCACGGCCAGGGTGTAGCCCGCGCGGCCCACGTGTGTGGTGGCCCCCTGGCTCTCCTCCGACTCTCCTTCGGTGTTCTGGAGCCTCCCGGGAAAAATAAGATCTTTGGCGTTGATTTCGTCCAATTCCGAGAATATTGCCCGAACAGCCTTTATGGAACCAAAAACAGCAGAAAACAGGAACTGGCACTGTGGCATCTTGTCAATAGGTTAGTTCCGGAAAACGCATAATAATGACATATAATGTGTATAAACATGTAGGTATCATCAATAAAGTAGCATGGAACATAAGAAATTATGGATACGTTTGGGATGTATCAATGGGTAATAAGAGGGGTATACTCCCTCTTCGCGATGAACTCTCATGACTTGTTGTACCTCCAATTCTTGTTGATTTAGTTGGTGCCTACTCCCTTCCATTTTCTGAAATTTTTCAACAATCATTATAAAATTTGATTTCAAGATATATAATTGAGGGGAACTACTATAGGAACTTGCTAGAGTACTACACATGCATCAAAACTAATTTCTACCACTTAGAACAAGCATGCAAGCTCACTAAACATGTTATCTACAGCAGCAAAATATTCAAGATATACTCAACCAAACAAAATTCTAATTGGGCAATCAAAGGAGTCACATACCAAGGAGCAAATGTGCCAAATTTCAGACAGAAATCTGGGCTGAGCAGAGAGATCGAGAAATCGTGTTCTTGGCAGAAACGCGAGTGAGAGAAAGTGAGTACGAGTTTTTTCGGGAGAGAGAAGAGAGTGGGAGGAAGAGATGCTGAAGTGGGGCAAAGGGGGACCCACACACCAGGGTGGCGCGCCCCCCTTGCTGCGCCGGCCTGTGGGGTGCCACCCTGGGGTGCCCCACTGGTCAGCCCCAGGTGCTCCCAGGTGCCTCTTCGAAAAATAGGACTACCAGTATAATTTTTGTAAATTTTTGAGAACTTCGAAAAATGCACATTTCTGGGTGTTAAATTAATTATTACTGCGCAGGAAAATGATTTCCAAAATCTTAACAACTAAAGCATATTGCAAAACAAAAGGTGCTACAGCAAGTAAAACAAATGGAGGGAGAAAGAAAGAAATGTTGTTTAGCTCTCTTATGCATTAAAATATACTTGTTAACAAGGTTGATCAAGTCTTGCTACCAAATAAATTTTATATGACATAAGAAGAAATAAACCTCAAATCAATCATGTTACCTTATATTGAATTGATATGGATCCAATCACAAGAGTTTGATATTCTTCTTTAGGCTCATATATAGGACAATCAATGGATCCCACTTTGATAGTTTTCACATTAAAAATTGTATTAACTCCATATACTTTATCAATCCTCTTGGGAAAATAGACGGTATGTTCCTTGTCATCAACATTGAAAGTGACTTTTCCTTTATTGCAATCAATAACAGCCCCTGCAGTATTAAGAAAGGGTCTTCCAAGAATAATAGACATATTATCATCTTCAGGCATTTCCAACACAACAAAATCAGTTAATATCAAGCAATGTTGAGTAACTTGAACAGGAACATTTTCACATACACCAACAGGAATAGCAGATTTATCAGCCATTTGCAAAGATATATCAGTTGGTATCAACTTATCTAAATCAAGTCTCTTATAAAGAGAAAAAGGCATTACACTAACTCCTGCTCCCAAATCACATAGAGCAGTTCTAACATAATTATTCTTGATGGAACAAGGAATAGTCGGTATACCTGGGTCTCCAAGCTTCTTTGGAACCTTACCATTGAAGGAGTAATTAGCGAGCATAGTGGAAATCTCCTCATTGGGAATTTTCCTTTTGTTAGAGACAATATCTTTCATATACTTTGAATAAGGAGGCAATTTAATAGCATCAGTCAAAGGGATTTGCAAAAATAAAGGTTTCATCCAATCACAAAATTTATTATAATATTCCTCCTCCTTTGATTTTAGTTTCTTAGCAGGAAAAGGCATTTGCTTTTGAACCCAAGGTTCTCTTTCATTACCATGTTTCTCAGCAATAAAATCTTCTTTAGTGTACTTTTTATTTTTAGCATGCTTTTCAGGTTCTTCTTCAACCTCTTCTTTATCAGGAGTATCATCCTTATCATTATCTTTCTCATGTTCATTACCACTTTCAGTTTCAGCATCAGAAATAGAAATACTATTAGGATCATTAACGGGTTCAGAGGATTCTACAACATTCTTATGTTTCTTTTTCTTTTTCTTAGATGGAGCACTAGTTTTAGTTAGTTGAGAATCTTGTTCAACTCTTTTGGGATGCCCTTCAGGATATAGAGGATCCTGGGTAGAAACACCACCTCTAGTTGTTACTTCATAAGCATGTTTTTCTTTAGAATTATTTCCCAACAAGTCATTTTGCACTTTAGTGAGTTGATCAATTTGAGTTTGAACCATATGAAAATGTTTAACAAGTATCTTAACATCATTGGAGGTTCTCTCCACAATATCATGCAATTCACTAATAGCTCGAGAATTTTCCATTAAATGATTCTCTACTCTCATATTAAAGTTTTCTTGCTTAACAATATAATTATCAAACTCATCTAAGCATTGAGCAGGAGGTTTTGAATACGGAATATCTTCCCTAGTAAAGCGTTGAAGAGAGTGTACCTCAATCATGGATGAAGGGGGAGTTATCTTACATAAATCTTCTATAGGAGGTAAATTCTTCACATCTTCAGGTTTAATACCCTTCTCTTTAAGAGACTTCTTGGCTTCCCTCATATCTTCATCATTTAATTTAATCATACCCCTCTTCTTCAATATCGGTGTCGGGGTTGGTTCAGGTGTAGACCAATCATCATGATTCCGGCCTATTTTAGCCAATAATTCTTCAGTCGTCTTTCTCCTGAAAACACAACCAGCACAACTATCCAGGTATGTCCTAGACTCAATGGTTAGTCCACTATAAAATATATCAAGTAAATCATGCTTTTCCAAATCATGATCAGGCTGAGCTCTAATAAGAGAGCAAAATCTCGCCCAAGCCTCAGGCAATTTCTCTCCATCTTCCTGGTCAAAATTATAAATTCTCTGCAAAGCAATATGTTGAGCGCTAGCAGGAAAGTATTTTCGAAAGAAAACATCACGCAAGTCAATTGGACTTCTAATAGAACCAGGAGGCAAATTATTATACCAAGTTTTAGCATCATCCTTTAATGAGAAAGGAAAAAATTTAGCGACAAAATAAGTACGCATCTTGACATCATCAGAAAACAAGCTACTCAGAGTAGATAACTCAATCATGTGTTCAACAGCACTTTCTTTTTCAGTACCACAAAAGGGTGTTTTCTCAACAATAGCTATATGAGATAGATCAAGAGAAAAATCATAATCTTTATCCTTAATGTTTATAGGAGATGTGGCAAATTTAGGATCAGGAGACAGTTTATATCTAACAGCATGTTCTGCAAGCAACTTTTTAATTTTTCTTGCATCAGTAGTAGCATTACATTTTTCAATAAAATCATCATCAAGTTCCACATAATCTTCATCAAGATCATCACTAGAATATTCAACAGACTCAGGTGAATTAACAGGTGTAGCAGCATTTTCATTAGGAGTTTCAGTATTTTCAATTTGCCTAGACCTAGCAATTGTAGCATCTAGAAAAGATCCTAACGAACCATCATTATCAAGCACAGCAGAAGCATCATCACAATTATAAGAGGAATTTTCAGATTCAGCAGAAGTACCAGCATTTGAAGCTTGTGGTGGTGAAACAAGTTTACTTATCACAGATGGTGAATCAAGAGCAGCAGAGGTACTAAGAGTTGTACCTTTTCTTGTAGTGGATGGTAATATGGCGATCTTAGTATCGCGAGGTTTACCCATGATGGAGACTTTGCAGCGAACAATATCAATCCAAGTGAACTTCCAAATAAAGCTATGCTCCCCGGCAACGGCGCCAGAAAATAGTCTTGATGTCCCACAAGTATAGGGGATCGCAACAGTCTTCGAGGGAAGTATTACCCAATTTATTGATTCGACACAAGGGGAGACAAAGAATACTTGTAAGCCTTAACAGCGGAGTTGTCAATTCAGCTGCACCTGGAAACAGACTTGCTCGCAAGAGTTTATCAGTAGTAACAGTTTTATAGCAGTAGGAATAGTGAAATAACAACAGCGGTGAAATAAAGACAGCAGTAGTGATTATAGTAAACAGCAGGATTAAAATACTGTAGGCACAGGGACGGATTAACGGGCGTTGCATGGATGAGAGAAACTCATATAACAGTCAAAGCAGGGGCATTTGCAGATAATAATAAAACGGTATCCAAGTACTAATCAATCAATAGGCATGTGTTCCATATATAGTCGTACGTGCTCGCAATGAGAAACTTGCACAACATCTTTTGTCCTACCAGCCGGTGGCAGCCGGGCCTCTAGGGAAACTACTGGAAATTAAGGTACTCCTTTTAATAGAGTACCGGAGCAAAGCATTAACACTCCATGAACACATGTGATCCTCACATCACTACCATCCCCTCCGGTTGTCCCGATTTCTGTCACTTCGGGGCCATTGGTTCCGGACAGCGACATGTGTATACAACTTGCAGGTAAGATCATAAACAACGAATATCTTCATGAATCAATAACATGTTCAGATCTGAGATCATGGCACTCGGGCCCTAGTGACAAGCATTAAGCATAACAAGTTGCAACAATATCATAAAAGTGACATCTACGGATACTAGGCACTATGCCCTAACAATCTTATGACTATTACATGACCAATCTCATCCAATCCCTACCATCCCCTTCAGCCTACAGCGGGGGAATTACTCACACATGGATGGGGGAAACATGGCTGGTCGATGGAGAGGCGTTGGTGGTGATGGCGGTGAAGATCTCCTCCAATTCCCCGTCCCGGCGGAGTGCCAGAACGGAGACTTCTGGCTCCCGAGACGGAGTTTCGCGATGTGGCGGCTCTCGGAGGGTTTCTGGCGACTTCGACTTCTCTGTGCGTTTTTAGGTCGAGGGCGATAAGTAGTCCGAAGGAGGGCGTCGGGGGCCAGCCGAGGCCGCCACACACTAGGGCCGCGCGGGCCCCTCCTGGGCCGCGCCGGCCTAGTGTGTGGGGCCCTCGTGCCCCCACCTGGCTTGCCCTTCTGGCTCCGCCAATATTCTGGGAAAATAGGGCCTTCTGTATAAATTCCGAGGTTTTCCTGAAAGTTGGATTTCTGCACAAAAACGAGACACCAGAGCAATTCTGCTGAAAACAGCGTTAGTCCGTGTTAGTTGTATCCAAAATACACAAATTAGAGGCAAAACAATAGCAAAAGTGTTCGGGAAAGTAGATACGTTTTGGACGTATCAGACATCATGTATGGCGAATTTGGGGTCATTTGGAGATGTTCGAAAAAATCACTTTGCTTAAGCGCATGCCGTTTCGTCTCGCTGAAACCAGCTTTTGTAACAAGGTGACTTTTTCTACCTTCTCTAAATGACCTCAAATTTCATACAGATGATCTTCTATACAGAGATAGATAGATTGTTTCGTTTTTACATTTTTCGAACTTTTTATTTCCCTTTATAATACCCAATTGATTTTCAGGTCAAAACCTCGAAAAACAGCATCATGTATGGCATCATTTTCACCCTAAATTTCAAATTTTGTGAAACTTTCCCTTTTAGATATTCCTTGTTGTTATAGGTATGGCATCATGTATGCCAAACTTGGTTAGGTCTCACTGAAACCAGCTTTTGTAACAAGTTAGGTTTTTTTGATATTCTCTAAATGCACTACTAGGAAAAGGCTTACCACCGGCAACCTAAAAAGGCTTACCGCCGGCACTTTCGGATTCGCCGGCGATAACCTCGCCGGTGGTAAAGTGTTACCGCCGGCATATTCGTAAGCGCCAGCGGTAAGGTGGAAATACCCCCGGCGGTTTTCCCAACTCGCCGGCGGTAATAGGTACCACCGGCACCTCCCAGCTCGCCGTGATAATTTAAGTTACCACCGGCAAACAACCCTATGTGCCGGCGGTATGTATTTTAGGATTTAAAAAAAAACTGACATTAAATCACAAAACCTTCAGATATAGAATAAAAACAAATTCACTCTTTATTCTATACACTCTTTATTCTATACGATCCAAAGTTTCTCTACATAATTATATTTAAACTGGACATTAATTACAATTTTGCTCATATTACAATTTTGCTCCGACGTGCTCCTCTGCACACAATATTCCTCTAGGTTCACTCCATGATCCCCAGATCGCGCTCCGGTCGATCCTCTTCCTCGCTGCCCAGGAGCACCTGGGGGCTGCTTCTCCTTGCTGCTCGCCTCCGCCACGTTCGTCTCCGATTCCGGCCAAACAATACTGCAACATCATGAAAAAACACGATAAGTGATCTGCCATCTAAGGAGTTACCATGGCAGCATTTATGTTTAGAAGACAATTTGAAAGAAAAAAGTAAGGAATATCTTCCTGCTATTACTACCAACTACTGCTACTGTATTATTATCCAGGAGTATGCTACAAAAAACACTAATGGCAAGTCTGAAGAAGAGCGGTAAATGAAATGCATGGGAGTTTCAGACTACCCATGAGACACAAAAGTGAGCTGATATATGTGCCTGGCATTTCAGACTAAGCAGGTTTGTAAATTGTAAAGTGTTCAGATCATCTCAAATCAGATGAATGACCTAATGAACAGGATAGCAAATAAAAAGGTGAATCATGTACTCTACCAGGTTTAATTCAAAACTGAAATACAACTAAAAAAGCATGGAATAATCATTTAGCCAGTTCTAAAAATAGGAAGGCAGAATGAGAGGATTGCAGAACATATGATCTCAGAACAAAGGAGCTAGAACCGCAATGCACTTACTTATCTCAGTATAAGATCAAATTCAGAAAATTATCTTCAAGCTTGTTCAACCCAGTTCAGTTCTACATCTCTTGTCTTAACTGAGGAAAGCAACAAAGAAGTATTATCATTCAACTGATAAGATGGATGAAGCATTGTGAAATAAGACAACATAACACAAAATCGCTGGTACGTGCATGTGAAATTACCGCGGGATTTTGCTAGTTCCTCGGCCCCAATCCCAAGCTGCCCAATTAGCTAGAAACCATAATAACTACGGGAAATAAATGGAGCCCTCAATCCGGGACGGGCTGCGACGTTTGGCGCGCCAGGCCCCCCTCAACCAGATCCCCATGTACCACTCGCAGATCTCGGCGGCTTATCAAAAGTGTAATAACTACGGGAGAAATCCAAGTGTAATAACATGTCTATAAACAATGCCTACTTTATCAAAAGTTGCACAACAGGCCAGACAGGATGGTGCCAAGGTGCACATGATAGCCATCTGATACATGTATGCTGAATTATGCACAAACTTCTTCAGCACACATGAGCAAATAAAGCATAGCAGAGCATTCAAAAACACAGTAGGATCGTAATTACTGAATACTGAGACCGACCTCGGAATCTAAGAACTTTTCACCACAACAAGGCAGTAATCTGTAGACCTAGGCATCAGCCAGTAGATCCCTAACAATCCCTCGGCAAAGACTAAATTTTCCACCAGCCAAAGCAAACAGGGGCGACTAAACCAAGAAAAGCTAAGGTTTTCCCTACAGATTCGCGGCCTAAACTCTTAACCAGCACCGTCAGCTACCTGCATCACTCTAAACGACACCCGAATTCCTAGATCGGCGGCACAATCAACAAGCGAGGCCGTCTGATTTGGACCTCGAAAGAGATTGAGGATGAGATGATTTCACTCTTGGGTGTCACAATTATCTTGCATATGAGAAGTCACTGCATTGGCTCAGTAATTCTGAGCAAAACTTTTGTATATGTAAGTTCAAAAAAACGTAATCAAATAATATCGTAGTGAACAAAGGCTTTGTTGTAATCCACTACCAAAAAAGTGCAATCAGAAGCAAAAAATGTGGTCTATAATTGCGTGCCTGAGATGTGTAAATTAGGAAACATTCATTGCATCACATGATTAGATGGCAGAGTGTATTTACGGGAAACATAAATTACGTGCTGAGATCAATTAGTAAGAAACATGCAAGCATTAGTACATGAGATTGAGTATGAAGCCAACATATCGACTTGGAAACATTCATTGTATGACAATGATCAGATGGCATATGAGAAATCCAACTAATTTATTAGAGTAGATGAACATTAGTCCGCTAGATTCTGCAGAGATAGAAATGCAGGACGAGAATCAATATGCAAAACCTAATCACTGGATCTGGCTGTCTCCCCTAGAACACAAGATCTAGAACGAATCTACAGGCGGGGCGGTCGATCTATCCATAACCCACAGTACCAAACTATCCGGCCGAAATTAACCTCCCCAAGCCGCGACCGGAAGTGGAATCTAACCCATGACAGATGGATCGGGACCAGGCAAGAAATCTAGATTCTAGAGGGATCGAGGGAGGGAGATCGAGCGCGTACCACCAGCATCCTGGTGCGCTATTGGGGCTGCTGGTGTTGGCCCTCCTGCTGCTGCTTGAGGAGGAGCTCCTCCTGCTGCAACTGCTTCTTCTTGAGCTCGTAGAGCTGCTTCTTCTCGTCCTTGGAGAGGGACCGCGGGACGACCTCCTTGGCGACCTTGGCGACGACCTCCTTGCCCGAGACCTCGCCGGCGAGCTCGAGCAGGTCGAAGATCCTCATCGCCGCGCCGGAGACGCACCGCTGCGTGAGGTGGCGGCGGCACCACTGGGTGGGGAGGGGGAGAGGAGGGGAGAGCGTGAGGAGGAATGGGGGATGTGGGGAGGTTGGGCCGGGAAGCACGGGGGATGTGGGGAGGTTGGGCCGGCACCGTTGGTCGCTCGCTCGCGGGGGCCTCTCGATGGCTGGCGAAAATGAAATGAACGCCGGCGGTAATTTTGGCCCAAAATAACCCACAACAGACTAAGTTACCCCGGCGCTTGCAAATCCATCTAGCCGTGGTAATTTTATTATCCCTGCATTCTGAGTCCAAATCGCCGGCGGTAATTGGAGGCATGTCCGGGTGGTCTCGGCCCACCTTACGCCGGCATTTTCGATTCCATTTCGCCGGCGGTAAGTGTCCTACCCCGGCGACCCTATTTAAACTCGCCGGCGGTAATGCGAGGCGGGCCTAAAAGGTCTTACCGCCGGCATCTTTAAACCGTACTCGCCGGCGGTAAGAAGTGCGGCTATAAGCCTTTTCCTAGTAGTGATGACCTTAAATATCATACAGATGATCTTCTATACAAAGATAGGTAGATTGTTTTGTTTTTACATTTTTTTGAACTTTTATTTCCCTTTATAATACCTAGTTGATTTCCAGGTCAAAACCTCGAAAGTTAACATAAGTAGATGGTGAACCCTTGATACGTCTCCAACGTATCGATAATTTCTTATGTTCCATGCTACATTATTGATGATATCTACATGTTTTATGCACATTATATGTCGTATTTATGCATTTTCTGGAACTAACCTATTAACAAGATGCCGAAGTGCCCGTTCCTGTTTTCTGTTTTTGGTTTCAGAAATCCTAGTAACGAAATATTCTCGGAATTGGACGAAATCAATGCCCAGGTTCCTATTTTGCCGGAAGCATCCAGAACACCCGAGAGCCGCCGAGAGAGGGGCCACAGGGGCCCACACATGGTGGTGGCGCGGCCAGCTGGGCCCGCGCCACCCTGTTGTGTCGTCGCCCCTTCGGCCCTCCGACTCCGCCTCTTCGCCTATATAAAGGTCCCTGACCTAAAACACGATACGGAATAAGCCACGGTACGCGAAACCTTCCAGAGCCGCCGCCATCGCGAAGCCAAGATCGGGGGACAGGAGTCTCTGTTCCGGCACGCCGCCGGGACGGGAAGTGCCCGGAAGGCTTCTCCATCGACACCGCTGCCATCTCCACCGCCATCTTCATCACCGCTGCTGCTCCCATGAGGAGGGAGTAGTTCTCCATCGAGGCTCGGGGCTGTACCGGTAGCTATGTGGTTCATCTCTCTCCTATGTACTTCAATACAATAATCTCATGAGCTGCCTTACATGATTGAGATTCATATGATGATGCTTGTAATCTAGATGTCATTATGCTAGTCAAGTGGGTTTTACTTATGTGATCTCCGGAGACTCCTTGTCCCACGTGTGTAAAGGTGACAGTGTGTGCACCGTGTGGGTCTCTTAGGCTATATTTCACATAATACTTATTCACTGTTATGAATGGCGTAGTGAAGTGCTTATTCATATCTCTTTATGATTGCAATGTGTTTTGTATCACAATTTATCTATGTGCTACTCTAGTGATGTTATTAAAGTAGTTTATTCCTCCTGCACGATGTAATGGTGACAGTGTGTGCATCCGTGTTAGTACTTGGCATAGGCTATGATTATGATCTCTTGTAGATTATGAAGTTAATTATTGCTATGATGGTATTGATGTGATCTATTCCTCCTACATGGTGTGAAGGTGACAGTGTGCATACTATGCTAGTACTTGGTTTAGTCGTGTCGATCTTTCATGCACTCTAAGGTTATTTAAATATGAACATTGAATTGTGGAGCTTGTTAACTCCGGCATTGAGGGTTCGTGTAATCCTACGCAATGTGTTCATCATCCAACAAGAGAGTGTAGAGTATGCATTTATCTATTCTGTTATGTGATCAAAGTTGAGAGTGTCCACTAGTGAAAGTCTAATCCCTAGGCCTTGTTACTAAATACTGCTATCGCTGCTTGTTACTGAATTACTACTGCTGCGTTACTACTGCTTGTTTACTTCCTACAATATTACTACCATCAACTGCACGCCAGCAAGCTATTTTCGCGCCGTACTACTGCTCATATTCGTTCATACCACTTGTATTTCACTATCTCTTCGCCGAACTAGTGCACCTATTAGGTGTGTTGGGGACACAAGAGACTTCTTGCTTTGTGGTTGCAGGGTTGCATGAGAGGGATATCTTTGACCTCTTCCTCCCTGAGTTCGATAAACCTTGGGTGATCCACTTAAGGGAAAACTTGCTGCTGTTCTACAAACCTCTGCTCTTGGAGGCCCAACACTGTCTACAAGAATAGATGCACCCGTAGACATCAAGCACTTTTCTGGCGCCGTTGCCGGGAGGAAAGGTAAAAGGTACTCACACTCCGGATCTCGGCTACTAAGCTATTTTCCGGCGCCGTTGTAAGTACTCGAAGCTATTTCCTTTAGACTCTGCAATTGCGACATTTGGTTTCTTGTTTACACTAGTTAGGCATAATGGACAACAATGAGCTTCTTATTCTATTTCCTGATTTAAGACATGGATGGTTTGATGCGAAAATTAAAAAACCCATGGAACATATTAATATGAATGCTTTGAACACTATTGTTGCTAATGCTATGGAAAATTCTAAGCTTGGGGAAGCTGGCTTTGATGAGCATGATATTTTTAGTCCCCCAAGCATTGAGGAGAAAATTTACTTTGATGATACTATGCCTCCTATATTTGATGATGAGAATAATAATGATAGCTACTTTGTTGAATTTGCTCCCACTACAACTAATAAAATTGATTATGCCTATGTGGAGAGTAATAATTTTATGCATGAGACTCATGATAAGAATGCTTTATGTGATAGTTATATTGTTGAGTTTGCTCATGTTGCTACTGAAAGTTATTATGAGAGAGGAAAATATGGTTGTAAAAATTTCATGTTACTAAAACACCTCTCTATGTGCTGAAATTTTTGAAGCTACACTTGTTTTATCTTCCTATGCTTGTTACTTTGCTCTTCATGAACTTGTTTATTTACAAGATTCCTATGCATAGGAAGCATGTTAGACTTAAATGTGTTTTGAATTTGCCTCTTGATGCTCTCTTTTGCTTCAACTTCTATTTCTTGCGAGTGCATCATTAAAATTGCTGAGCCCATCTTAATGGCTATAAAGAAAGAACTTCTTGGGAGATAACCCATGTGTTTATTTTACTACAGCAATTTTTGTTTTGTTGAGTCTTGGAAGTTGTTTACTACTGTAGCAACCTATCCTTATCATGTTTTTGTGCCAAGTAAAGTTTCTATGTTAAAGTTGATGTTATATTTGGGATCGCTGCGCAGAAACAGCATTGCTGTCTGTCACGAATTCTGGCACAAGTCTCTGTAGAAAATTCGAAAAAATCTGCCAATTTACGAGCGTGATCCTCAGATATGTACGCAACTTTCATTAGTTTTGAGTTTTTCCATTTGAGCAAGTCTGGTGCCATTTTAAAATTCGTCTTTACGAACTGTTCTGTTTTGACAGATTCTTCCTTTTATTTCGCATTGCCTCTTTTGCTATGTTGGATGAATTTCTTTGATCCATTAATGTCCAGTAGCTTTATGCAATGTCCAGAAGTGTAAAGAATGATTGTGTCACCTCTGAACATGTGAATTTTAATTGTGCACTAACCCTCTAATGAGTTTGCTTGAAGTTTGGTGTGGCAGAAGTTTTCAAGGGTCAATAGAAGAGGGTGATATAATGTGATCGAGAAGAGTGAAAAGTCTAAGCTTGGGGATGCCCCGGTGGTTCATCCCTGCATATTCTAAGAAGGCTCAAGCGTCTAAGCTTGGGGATGTCCAAGGCATCCCCTTCTTCATTGACAAAGTATCAGGTTCCTTCTCTTGAAACTATATTTTTATTCGGTCACATCTTATGTATTTTACTTGGAGCGTCTGTGTGTGCTTTTATTTTTGTTTTGTTATCTTAGTTCTCTGAATAAGTTCATCCTTGTGTGGGAGAGAGACACGCTCCGCTGGTTCGTATGAACACATGTGTTCTTAGCTCATAATATTCATGGCGAAGTTTCCTCTTCGTTAAATTGTTATATGGTTGGAATTGGAAAAATGCTACATGTAGTAATTGGTAAAATGTCTTGGATAATGTGATACTTGGCAATTGTTGTGCTCATGTTTAAGCTCTTGCATCATATACTTTGCACCTATTAGTGAAGAAATACATAGAGCATGCTAAAATTTGGTTTGCATAATTGGTCTCTCTAAGGTCTAGATAATTTCTAGTATTGAGTTTGAACAACAAGGAAGACGGTGTAGAGTCTTATAATGTTTACAATATATCTTTTATGTGAGTTTTGCTGCACCGGTTCATCCTTGTGTTTGTTTCAAATAACCTTGCTAGCCTAAACCTTGTATCGAGAGGGAATACTTCTCATGCATCCAAAATCCTTGAGCCAACCACTATGCCATTTGTGTCCACCATACCTACCTACTACATGGTATTTCTCCGCCATTCCAAAGTAAATTGCTTGAGTGCTACCTTTAAAATTCCATCATTCGCCTTTGCAATATATAGCTCATGGGACAAAATAGCCTTAAAAACTATTGTGGTATTGAATATGTACTTATGCACTTTATCTCTTATTAAGTTGCTTGTTGTGCGATAACCATGCTTCTGGGGACGCCATCAACTATTCTTTGTTGAATATCATGTGAGTTGCTATGCATGTCCGTCTTGTCTGAAGTAAGAGAGATCTACCACCTTAATGGTTGGAGCATGCATATTGTTAGAGAAGAACATTGGGCCGCTAACTAAAGCCATGAATCATGGTGGAAGTTTCAGTTTGGACATATATCCTCAATCTCATATGAGAATAATAATTGTTGCTACATGCTTATGCATTAAAGAGGAGTCCATTATCTGTTGTCCATGTTGTCCCGGTATGGATGTCTAAGTTGAGAATAATCAAAAGCGAGAAATCCAAAATGCGAGCTTTCTCCTTAGACCTTTGTACAGGCGGCATGGAGGTACCCCTTTGTGACACTTGGTTGAAACATGTGCATTGCGATGATCCGGTAGTCCAAGCTAAGTAGGACAAGGTGCGGGCACTATTAGTATACTATGCATGAGGCTTGCAACTTGTAAAATATAATTTACATAACTCATATGCTTTATTACTACCGTTGACAAAATTGTTTCATGTTTTCAAAATAAAAGCTCTAGCACAAATATAGCAATCGATGCTTTCCTCTTTGAAGGACCTTTCTTTTACTTTTATTGTTGAGTCAGTTCACCTATCTCTCTCCACCTTAAGAAGCAAACACTTGTGTGAACTGTGCATTGATTCCTACATACTTGCATATTGCATTTGTTATATTACTTTACATTGACACTATCCATGAGATATATATGTTATAAGTTGAAAGCAACCGCTGAAACTTAATCTTCCTTTGTGTTGCTTCAACACCTTTACTTTGATTTATTGCTTTATGAGTTAACTCTTATGCAAGACTTATTGATGCTTGTCTTGAAGTACTATTCATGAAAAGTCTTTGCTTTATGATTCACTTGTTTACTCATGTCATTACCATTGTTTTGATCGCTGCATTCATTACATATGTTTACAAATAGTATGATCAAGGTTATGATGGCATGTCACTTCAGAAATTATCTTTGTTATCGTTTTACCTGCTCGGGACGAGCAGAACTAAGCTTGGGGATGCTGATACGTCTCCAACGTATCGATAATTTCTTATGTTCCATGCTACATTATTGATGATATCTACATGTTTTATGCACATTATATGTCGTATTTATGCATTTTCGGAACTAACCTATTAACAAGATGCCGAAGTGCCAGTTCCTGTTTTCTGCTGTTTTTGGTTTCAGAAATCCTAGTAACGAAATATTCTCGGAATTGGACGAAATAAACGCCCAGGTTCCTATTTTGCCCGGAAGCATCCATAACACCCGAGAGCCGCCAGAGAGGGGCCACAGGGAGCCCACACATGGTGGTGGCGTGGCCAGGGCTGGGCCCGCGCCACCCTGTTGTGTCGTCGCCCCTTCGACCCTCCGACTCCGCCTCTTCGCCTATATAAAGGTCCCTGACCTAAAACACGATACGGAATAAGCCACGGTACGCGAAACCTTCCAGAGCCGCCGCCATCGCGAAGCCAAGATCTGGGGACAGGAGTCTCTGTTCCGGCGCCGCCGGGACGGGGAAGTGCCCGGAAGGCTTCTCCATCGACACCGCTGCCATCTCCATCACCATCTGCTGCTCCCATGAGGAGGGAGTAGTTCTCCATTGAGGCTCGGGGTTGTACCGGTAGCTATGTGGTTCATCTCTCTCCTATGTACTTCAATACAATAATCTCATGAGCTGCCTTACATGATTGAGATTCATATGATGATGCTTGTAATCTAGATGTCATTATGCTAGTCAAGTGGGTTTTACTTATGTGATCTCCGGAGACTCCTTGTCCCACGTGTGTAAAGGTGACAGTGTGTGCACCGTGTGGGTCTCTTAGGCTATATTTCACATAATACTTATTCACTGTTATGAATGGCGTAGTGAAGTGCTTATTCATATCTCTTTATGATTGCAATGTGTTTTGTATCACAATTTATCTATGTGCTACTCTAGTGATGTTATTAAAGTAGTTTATTCCTCCTGCACGATGTAATGGTGACAGTGTGTGCATCCGTGTTAGTACTTGGCGTAGGCTATGATTATGATCTCTTGTAGATTATGAAGTTAATTATTGCTATGATGGTATTGATGTGATCTATTCCTCCTACATGGTGTGAAGGTGACAGTGTGCATGCTATGCTAGTACTTGGTTTAGTCGTGTCGATCTTTCATGCACTCTAAGGTTATTTAAATATGAACATTGAATTGTGGAGCTTGTTAACTCCGGCATTGAGGGTTCGTGTAATCCTACGCAATGTGTTCATCATCCAACAAGAGAGTGTAGAGTATGCATTTATCTATTCTGTTATGTGATCAAAGTTGAGAGTGTCCACTAGTGAAAGTCTAATCCCTAGGCCTTGTTCCTAAATACTGCTATCGCTGCTTGTTTGTTTACTGAATTACTACTGCTGCGTTACTACTACTTGTTTACTTCCTACAATATTACTACCATCAACTGCACGCCAGCAAGCTATTTTCTGGCGCCGTACTACTGCTCATATTCATTCATACCACTTGTATTTCACTATCTCTTCGCCGAACTAGTGCACCTATTAGGTGTGTTGGGGACACAAGAGACTTCTTGCTTTGTGATTGCAGGGTTGCATGAGAGGGATATCTTTGACCTCTTCCTCCCCGAGTTCGATAAACCTTGGGTGATCCACTTAAGGGAAAACTTGCTGCTGTTCTACAAACCTCTGCTCTTGGAGGCCCAACACTGTCTACAAGAATAGAAGCACCCGTAGACATCAACCCTCCCAAATTTCAAATACAGAGATAGATAGATTGTTTCATTATCATTTTTAGCGCGAAAAGTAATGGCTATAAGAAATCGGTGATGGTTTATCATTTTTAGCGTGAAAAGTAATGGCAACAAGAAATCGGTGATGGTTTATCATTTTTAGCGTGAAAAGTACTCCCTCCGGTCTATTTTAATTGACTCGGATTCAGTACAACTTTATACTAAATCTGAGTCAATTAAATACGACCGGAGGGATGGCTAAAAGAAATCGGTGATGGTTTATCATTTTTTCCGTGAAAAGTAATGGCTACAAGAAATCGGTGATGGTTTATCATTTTTTGCGTGAAAAGTAATGGCTACAACAAATCGGTGATGGTTTATCATTTTTTGCGTGAAAAGTAATGGCTACAACAAATCGGTGATGGTTTATCATTTTTGCGTGAAAAGTAATGGCTACAACAAATCGGTGATGGCTTATTATTTTTTGCGTGAAAAGTAATGCCTAAAAGAGTTTATAATTTTTAGCGCATGAAAAATAATACAGAAAACCAAACTTGCTGAATCGGGCAAACTGGGTATTTAGCCCTTTAGCATACATAGAGGGTGGAAGCTAGCCGCCGACAGAGAGAGAGAGAGGGTGGTGGCCCCGATCAGAGAGAGAGAGGGGTTATCCTGCCCGTTAGATCATACGATCAACGGTCGGCGGGCACGATCCGCGTGACATGGGCTAGACCAATCAGGGCAATGTTGGGCGTCTGTGAGAGTTTGTGAAGGGAGAGGGCAAAACTGAGTAGTATCAAGAAACTAAGGGCACGTGAGTAGTAAACATACTAAGGGATTCAAATATGAGCATTAAAAATGGAAAATGCGTGTTTTGTACAATCAAACCCATCTTGGCCTACCTCAAACTATTTGCAATACAAATATACATGAGTATGAAAATTGTGGCCTCATTTAGACAAAGTATGTTTTGGGGAAAGCTGTTTTGGGAAGGGCTTATTGTGGAAAGCCATGCACCTTCATAGCTACTAGGTGATTTGAGAAGTGGAAATTTGTGGTAAAACTTGATTTATCTATGATTGTTATGGTTCCCAACGTGGCAGGTCGCGTAAGAAGACTCCATGAGTAAGTGTCACTATGGTTTTATCTTTTTTGGAATTTTTTGCACATTAAATGACTCATTTAACTAGCTTAATCTCATTTGTTGACTCTCTGTTGACCAGCCACTTGAGGGTAAAACTGAGTATATTGCACTAGCCAGTATTAGCACTCAGGAGGAAAACTGAGCACACAAAAAATGCTAGTATAAGACTCGAGGGTATACCTGAGTATATCTAAATTTCCAGGGTTAGACTCGAGGACGCATGTTGCGGTGCAGAAGTGGAAGACGTGCAATTGTTGATGCGTGTCGCGGTGCAGAAGTCGAAGACGTGCAGACGTGCAATAGTGGACGCATAGGACGGGTCGCATTTAGGACACGTAAGGCCCTCTCTACCTCCCTCTGCACACAGTACGTCTCATTCTCACTCACGCACGCAACCACACCTTTCACGTCCCATCAACTTCTCCAAATCAAAGGAAAAAATCCCAACCGCCGTACGAGCGCTCCCCTACCAGTGATGGAGAAGAAGAATGCGCTGGCGGCCGTCGCCCCTAGCCCGTCGCCTCTGATCCCGTCGCCTCCGAGCCCCTTGCCTCCGAGCCCATCACATCTGAGCCCGTCGCATCCGAGGTCGTCGCCACCGAGCATGTCGCATCCGAGCCCATCGACGCCAAGCCTGTCGCCTCCGAGGGCGGCGCATCCAAGCCCAACGCCTCCGTGAACTGGGCCTCTCTCATGGCTGATGGACCACTTCACAAGATCGGCGAATGCTTACTGGCGAACGAGGAGTACGTGGACACCTACTCTGCTTTGAGGCAAGTTTGTAGAAATTGGCGCTCAGGTTTACCTGAGCCCGACGTGCACCTGCACGAATGGATCATGGTAGAACACGCCCTTCCACGCGCCGCTGAGTTCACCTTCCTCCAACTCGGCACATCCCGCTACGTCACCATCGATCTAACGGAAGTTCATGCAAGGTTCAAATTCCTCCATATCTATAGGGTTAATCTATTTTTATTTTCAATCATAAACATCTTAGTGCTGAATGTTATCTTCATCAATATATTTTAGATACTACTTCGTCGGCTTTTGCCGTGGCGTCATCGTGCTTGCCCAGAAGAACCAGCCGCACAAGATACGGCTTCTGAACCCACTCACAAAGACATTGAACACTATGTTTGAGGCGCAGATGCCATCTGTTATTCTGGAGTCAGTCACTGTAATGAACTCCCCGACTATGGTCTTCGTTTCCACACATTACCCGGAGGAAATTGCTTGGATCGATGAGAGCACTCCAACTAAGGATATAGATGAAGATTGGGGAGAAGGAAGATTTTCGATCGAGCACCATTCTCTGCGTTGCATTACCCCGTTCAATGGTGAATTGTATGCAATAGCTGTGAACAATTTTGAGGTCGGAAAATTAGTGTGCACCAACAATGTCCAGTTGGAGCAGCGTGCGAGCACTGTCAACATGGAGACACTAATTTCATTTCCAGAATTTGGAAATGACAAGTTCTACCTTGTGAAGTTGGATGGTGATCTGCTGCTTGTGTTGTTGGACAACATGCATTTGGAGGAAGATCAACCATTGGTGTACCGTGTGGACACTAAGAGCCGCTCTCTCCATGCCGTCAGTAACATTGGCAGTCGTGCCTTCTTCGTCCATTATATCTGGTGTATCTCCGTCGACATCAGAGTGCACCCGACAGTTCGACCTGGGATGATTGGCCACTACGTGTGGATAGATTAGGAAACTACGGTATGAGAAATGAACAAAGGCCATACCGTTTGGAGGATGTATTGGCTGCACACTGCAGATGGAAGGAGTTCAATGAATATTCTTTCAGATCATAGATTATAGCGACGAAGAAATATATGATGAATGAAGAACAGATTCATTCATCCTAGGGTATCCTAATCTTCATGTTGGCCATACATTGCGTGCGTCTTGTATTATTTTCAGCTTAGTTTGTCGTGAACATTAACATCGTTATTGGCTGCTTTTGGCTGTTGTATGCAGTTTATGTATTATACTTAGTTTTCTGGATTTATTATGCTGCTGTGAATTTATCATATACTAGCTTCTAGATTTGCTACTAGATTTGCTGTCATATTGGGCAAAAAACGAGGGCCAAAAGGCACAAATAATTGAAGAAAGACAGAAATAGAAGCTTCTCTAGATTTGATACTAATTTGGTGAAAAATGACAGAGAGAGAAAGAGGGGAAAATGCGCTCTTAAAAATGCCAATTTGGACCGAGAGAGACAAAACCCAGCTCTCACGTACAACCAAACGCGGTGTCGTCCTGTCCCACGCGGTCCCTTTCTACCAGCCCCACGCGACACGGCCCCACACGTCAGCACGGAATGGTCAACTAAACGGGAATCCTCCCGTCCGAGCTCCTTGCGGGTTTCAGAAGGGATTGGGGAAAACTGAGGAAAAACTAAGGAGCTGGGGAAAACTGAGTACAACTAAGGACCCGAGGGCACGAAAATAGAAAGCCCTATTTTGTTTATCGAAACTTCACTCCATAAACCCGTGGTCTGGTTTACCAAGTTTAGTTTCGCTTGGGGACAAGCGAGGTCTAAGCTTGGGGGAGTTGATACGTCCAATTTGCATCACTATTTTATATCATAATTTACTGTTATTCATTGATATATTTCATATTTAGTGGTAATACTTATGTCATTCCATCTATTTTTGCATGTTTTATGATTATTGGAGAATTAACCACCGGAGCCAAGAATCTGCTGGAAAAAGGACCGTCAAGGCACCATATTTCTAAAGACCAACAATTCCCAACAAAGATACAGAAAATCATATTTTTTCCAGATGACGGAGGATGCCAGAAGGGGAGGCCGAGATGGGCTAAGGGGGCTCCAAACCAACCCTAGGTGCGAGCCCACCCTAGGCCGCGCCTAGGCATGGTATGGCGCCCTGGCGCACTTCTGACGATGCCCCTCGCGTATATTAACCCCTCGGGAAACCTAAGTTCGGGGGTACGATTAGAGAAATATTACGCCGCCGCTACGGGGCAGAGCACCAGAGAAGGAGAAAAGCTCTTCGGCAAGCAAAATCTGTCGGGGAAATTCCTTCCCGGAGAGGGGAGATCGTCGCCATCGTCACCGCCATCGAGCTAGACTTCATCGGGATCATCATCACCATCATCTCCACCACCAGCACCATCATCACCGCCGCCTCCTCTCCGTCCCGCTGTAACATCTTGGGTTTGATACTTGTCTAGTTCATAGGGGAAACTTTCCCGGTGTTGATTACTCTTTGTAGTTGATGGTATTGAGTGAAACCATTGAATTAAGTTTATGTCCAGATTTTTATTCACCATCATATCACCTCTGATCATGATCGATATGATGTCTCCTGAGTAGTTCGTTTAGTTCTTGAGGACATGAGAGAAGTCATGCTGTTAGTAGTGGAACTGTGTTGAGTAATATGCAATGATTTGATATTTAAGTTGTGGTGCTATTCTTCAAGTGGTATCATGTGAACGTCGACTACATGATACTTCACCTTTATGGGTCTAGGGGAATGCATTGTGTATTTGGCTACTAATTGTGGGGTTGCGGGAGGACAGAAACCCAAACCCCCGTTAGGAAACCGATGCACAAGAGAGTGTAGGATCTCAAAGTTTAAGGCTGTGGTTAGATTTATCTTTCTTGTAGTTGCGGATGCTTGCAAGAGGTATAATCACAAGTATGCATTAGTCCAAGTACAGGTAGTGCATTAGCATAGGTTCACCCACACAACACTTACCAAACCACTGAATGTTATTCAACCATGTGAAGCGAAAGCACTTGACGTAATTCCCGTGTGTCCTCAGGAACGTTTGTTCATCATAAGTAAAACAACCGGCTTGTCCTTTGCTCTAAAAAGGATTGGGCCACTCGCTGCAATTATTACTACTGCATTTTATTTACTCGTACTTTATTTATTTGCAATATCAAATACCCCTGCAAACCTGTTTGCTAGTGTTTACAGTGAATCCTCGATCAAAACTGCTCGTCAACACCTTCTGCTCCTCGTTGGGTTCGACACTCTTATTTATCGAAAGTACTACGATACCCCCTTATACTTGTGGGTCATCAGCCGCCTCCGCCACCGCTTCGTCACTGGAGGCGATGGCGCCCACCAGCTCCCGGTTCTCCTGCTCGACCCACACGGGAGAAGGGCCCCTCCGCTGGAGCGAATCTACGTCGGAGCACTTGTACCCCTGAGCCATGGAGACAAATAGTTGTGGGTTTCCTCCTCCGCTGCCCGAGTCTGACGGCGTAGGGCGTCTCCAGCTAGGGTCTCAAAGGACGCGACCAGAACCAACTGGTCGCCACCGCAGTCGAAGCGGGTGGGCACGACGTCGTCGTTGTCGGCGATGTCATGGATAACGGCGTCCTCGGGTGGGGCCGCCGGAGTGCCGCCATCGCCGCTCGGGCCTCCGCGTGCGCCGCCCTAGCCTCGGTGAGCTCGGCCCTGGCCTCGGCGATTTCCACCCTGGCCGCAGCGAGGCGCTCACGCCCTTGCGCGCGCTCTGCTGCCTCCGCAACCTCTGCCTCCGGCTCCGCCGCCTCCAGGTCCAGCTGGTCGGCCTGAAAAAAGTTGGCGACTAACTACTCCTCCTCCGGGTGGGCTTGGCGGCACATCTGAACCACCTGATCCCAGCTAAGGTTGTGATCACCGATGGATGGATGCTAGGGTTTACCTTGAGGTGTGCCCATCACCCCCGCCGGTGTCCACCATATATAGCCACGGCGGGGCGGGAAACAGCGTTGCCGCGCAGGTCTTTTCCCGCGTGCGCGAAACGCCGGCGAAACTTGCCAATGTATTGGGCAAGCACGAGAACAAACATCGTCGTGCGGGAACCGGTAATCGCCGGCGGCAGGCCTCGACGGGACGTTAACCGCCATTAACGACCTTTGACGTTGTATGCGCTAAAAATTTGCGTCCGCACCGCTGGAGATACCCCGATGATTGTGCACTGAAAGCAACTGTTTGTTTTTTAGCAAAGATAAAACATAGCAAAGTGCTACTCAGCTTGTCCTTTATGATCTAGAAAAACATAAATTCTAGGACACCTTTAAAATTCAAAGGGTGACTAGATACAAGTAATTTGAGAACCAGCAATATCATAATCATGAATCAATCAATAATAAATTTTGGGACTATGCACATTATACTCAGAATGATAACTATGCTCTCCATAATGGTGCATAAAGCAAGAAGATGAAGACTCAACATAAAAGTAAAAGAAATGCCCTGCGCAGAGGGAAGCAAGATTACTCATGTGCTAGAGCTTTTTATTTTGAATGCAATAGGAGTGTTGAAAATATATTTTGAGAGGTATGCATGTCTATGTCAACGAATGGCATCAAATGATCTATCATCCTTTCATATAGTGACATCAAGAGCACCTCCCATGTAGTTCTCCATTGCACACCATTATTTAGGATCTCTCTAGTACATATTGTGCGGAGCTATATTTGTTTATTTGTTTATTTTATATTTTGTTTGGGCTGGGCACCCAGTTGCCTTGCTCTTTTTGCAATATTAAGGTTTTAGCACATTATTCATGCTAGTCATGGAATGAAGTCATGAAAGGACAATAAACCATTCAATACTTCCTCATGAGCTAAAACAAAACACAAAACAGGTAGTAATGTTTGAAGATTTAAAGGTACCACACAAGCAATTCACTTTGGAGTGGCGGTGAAATACCACATATAGGTATGTATGGTGGACACAATTGGCAAACTTTGGTTTTTGGTAGTTGGATGCACGTCATACTCAGGTGAAGGCAAGCAAAAGGCTAGGAGCGACCAATTAAGAGAGCAATAATAGCCATAATCATGCATATCGACAAAACATTATTAATCAAAGCATAAAGTGATATTACAAGTCAAAAACTAAATGATCATAGACGCTTTAGGTGACAGTTTTGTAGTCATAACATGATGTAAACATGTGCCAAGTCAACCCAATAAAGCATCAAAGAAGAATACCACAATATTATGTTTTTTATGATGGAAACAAAACATGATTCTTTCAATGGCACATTAAGCACTCTCAGCTATTTGAGACAAGTCATGCTACAACAATAAATACTAAGCATATGCTAAGAATAACATCCAGCATGACATGCCAAAGTCTATGCCACATTCTAGACAAGCTTCCTTTTGCACCACTATAAGCATGAAACATTTTACTCGTCTCCAACACCAATCAATTTATTTGAAACAACTCTCATAGATAATAATCAATAAAGACCAGAGTGCTAATCATACCTAAATAAAGAAAACTAACAAGCTGTGAACAAAATACGAGTGGGAAACCAAGAGCTAAACGTTGTACTAGCAAAAGAGAACACTCGCAGAACAATGAAAGTGAAAACTAGAGTGTTCTATACAATTAAAATGGAGTGTGTCACTCTCCAAAACAAATATGCTGGGATACAACCTTATGCTACAGCAAAAAAAATAGAAGAAGACTAAAAATAAAAATAAAGACGCTCCAACAACAACACATAGCATATGAAGCAATAAAAATATAGCGTCTAGAAAGATGACATGATGCTTTGTTGACGAAGAAGGGATGCCTTGGGGATCCCCAAGCTTTGACGGTTGTACCTCTTGGATATTTCTTGGAGTGACATGGGCATCCCCAAGCTTGAGCTTTTGTCCATACTTCATCTCATTACATCATTCTTTTCTCCCTACACTTGAAAACTTCCTTCATACACTACTTCACACAATTATTATTAGCAGCATTAGTGCAATCAAAATAACAAATCCACTTGGGTTTAGTTCTAACATATGTCAAACATCCATTAAAACATTAGCTACTGTAGCAACTTCTTCAAAAAGCTCTTCCTCCAAAAGAACTCAAAAAGAAAGGGATTACGAGGAAAATACAAATAGTGGCAGAAATCTATCAAATCAGAACAACAGATAAAGATCGATTTTTTCGAAAATCTTCTGTTGCTCAGATCGAAAAGTGTTCAACTAACGAAAGTTAGACAATAACCTGGGGCATATTCTGAAAAATTTGCAGCTCAAGATTACACTCTGGCTGGAAATACGAATTTTTGCTGTGACAGAATCTATTTTTAGGACAGCAACTTCCTCAAATCTTACTTTCTTCCTATTAGAGGCTATTCTTGACACAAAAACGAAATAAAAATGATAAGGAGAGGTTATTAGGGGCACTTCTTTTTAGCTTCTTGATGGGTTTATAGGTTCAGGGAAGTTGAAGCCCAAAAGAATTCTACGGCGGCTGACCCGCTTATTTTAACCTTGAAGCCAGGATCGCGTGCAATCCTAGAATCTGCCTCCGAGCAATTTTCCGAGCTTCTCAGGTGAAGACTTGAACCGGAATATTGAATCACCCAGCATTTCTATTCTAATTACAGGAAATTGCCACTACACGGGGAGATAACGTTTGGCCATCTAGAATCTGGAGAAAGGAAACGAACAAAGCACATCCCACATCGACCGGACATGACCATGGAGCGCTTGGGTTCCTCAACGTCGCCGGCGACGCCGTCGCTCGGTCTCCGCTCCCCGCAGCCACAGGCACCGATCGCCGCTCCCCGCATCCGCCATCGCTCGGTCGCCGTTCCCCACAGCAGGGCACAGTTGCCCCGTCGCCGCTCCCCGCAGCCGCCCCCTGCATCCCGCCTCTCCACCAGCAGCAGGTCACCGCCGACGCCATCGCCCAGTCGCCGATCCCCGCTCCCCATAGCCGCTGGCGCCATAGCCCTGTCGCCGCTCCTCCGCCGCCCCTGCATCCCGCCTCTCCACCCACAGTAGGGTCGTCGCCACCGACGATCTCTTTGGCCGCTCGATGAACACGCTGCTGCTGACGGCAACTAGCTCGAATCCTTCAAATTCCTAACCTCTGTTTGCACACCATGGACTCCGCCCAATTATTGTTTCATGGTCAATTTGTTCCAAATGTTATCTGGATGTGAATGGTTGTTTTGCTGATAATTTAATTTTCGTGATGTCCAGCAACATGGCGTGTTCTTCCCGGTGTCAAGAGGTTGTTGTAGGCTATTTTTGTGCTACTATGGTATCATCTTTTATTTCATGATTTAGGGGCATTACTGATATTTCGTAACTCAACACATCAAATAAGCTAAACTTCTAGAAGCCCAAAAGAATAGGGAAAACCAGTTTCTATGAGCTACTTCTCACCGCAGTTCTCTACCCACCATTTTCCATAAGCCGGCTTATGCATAAGTGGAAGCCCAAAAGAAGTCGCCCTTACATAGGTAATAACTTCCAAGACTCCACAAAAAAAATTACAGAAATAAACATGGGTTATCTCCCAAGAGTGCTTTTCTTTAACGCCTTTCAGCTAGGCGCAGAAAAAGAGGTCCATCAAGTATTTTCAAATGAAGAAGCATCAACATCATAACTTGTTCTAATAATATAATCAAAAGGTAACTTATTTCTTTTTCTAGGGAAGTGTTCCATACCTTTCTTGACTGGGAATTGGTATTTAATAATCACATCTCTCATATCAATAGCAGCGCCAACAGTTCTAAGAAAAGGTCTTTCCAAAATAATAGGACAAGAAGCATTGCATTAAATATCCAAAACAACAAAATCAACGAGGAAAATGTTATTATTAACCTTAATATGAATATTATTAACTCTCCCCAAAGGTTTCTTCTTAACAACATCAGCAAGATGAACATCCAAATAACATTGTTCCAACAGTGGCAAATCAAGCATATCATATATTTTTCTAGGCATAACAGAAATGCTCGCACCAAGATCACATAAAACATTGCAATCAAAGTCATCTACTCTCATCGTAATGTTGGGCTCCCAACAATCTTCTAACTTTCTAGGAATAGAAGCTTCACGTTTTAATTTCTCTTCTCTAATTTGCATGAGAGCATTTGTAATATGTTTTGTAAAATCCATATTTATAGCACTAGCATTAGGACTTCTAGCAAGCTTTTGTAAGAACTTAATTACTTCAGAGATATTGCAATCATCAAAATCAAAGTAATTATTATCAAAGGTAAAAGGACTATTGTCTCCCATACTCCGAAAAATTTCAGCACTCTTATCAGAAACAGTTTCAGTGGTTCTAGGAAATTGATGAGGATTAGGTTTCCCGGTCTTTCACGATGCACCTTGTTGATCCATAGGACCGATAGATCTTGAACTTCCTCGACAGATTCAAGGATACTCAAGCACATATGAATACTCTTGACAGACTCAAGAACGCTCACATCTTTATTGGATAACCGGACGAACGTCCTAGACGCCGTCACGCACGCCGATCCCATAGGGACGGTGATAGTATGAACTCAAAGTTCTACATAATCTGATTTCAATCTAGTCTCCCCTAACCCTAGCCGCCCCACCTCCTTATATGAGGGGGAGGGTGGCCGGCCAGCCCCTATTGGGCTGGGGCGCCCACTTATGGGCCTAGCCCTAGTTGGGTTGGACAGGCCCAATCCCAACAGACACACTAAAAACCCTAATTTGGCCCACCACATGACCTGGCTACATTATTTCCTAATAACAATGCTACGATACAATAATAATGGTACAACCTTAGACTTAATCCTCGTATCTATGGCTGTCCTAGTGTACCAGGCCTGGATATCCATATCATTCTCCCCTTCTTCAAGAAGCGTTGTCCCCAACGCGTGAGGGTCTGCTAGAAAAAGGGTGACGTCAGATAAGAACATCGCCGATCTTCATCCTCAAGCCTCGCCAGTCTTCCACACCTCATCCTCCCTCTCGACTAGCTTGACTTGACCTTGGCGCCCTTTGGTCTTCGACGCCATCAACCTGATTGAGACACAGGCATCCTCCAAATACAAACTGAAAGTGCACCATGCATATCACCCAAAACACACAGAACAAACTCCTGCACGCCATGGATCCAAATAAGCTGAAAACACCTGAGCATGCACCCTTCGGAAACACCAATGTCTTCCTCCTTGAAGAGCAAACTTTCTTCCCTTCCGCGACGAACAAACAGCAGCATAGCAGCGCTGCAGTGCAGACGCCGGTAGTGCGGGACTGCACCTTTGGAGCAACCGGCCGGGGTCCGGTCCGGCCGGCCTAGGAAGGTTCAACCGGTGCTGGTCCGGTTCGGCCGGCCCATGGACCGGCCCGTCTGGTGCAGGGCCGGTTGGCCGGCCTGGCTGGCCGGGTAACTGGGCGGAAGCCCCTGGACCCGTGCCCGGTTGGCACCAGTGCTGGGCCCGATTTGGACCAGTTCGGCCCGGCCTGGGAGCCGGTCCCACCGGCTATGGAGCCGGGTGAGCCGGTCAGGTGGCCGGTCCGCCGGCCGTGGTGCCGGCCCGTCCGGTTCTGAGGCCGGTCGACCGGTCGTGGCACCGGCCGCCCGACGGATCTGGTCGTCTTCTTCGCGATTTTCCCTGCCGCGGCAGAAAATCCTATCGTGGCAGAGATTCTGCAGCACTTTTGTTCCTCTCCCTTGCATCCACCACCTCCGCATGAACGAAGGCCTCTGGAACTTGACTCCGCCGCCCACTTCCTCCTCCTTGATCTTCACCAACAGCATGGCGGCGACATACCCAATGGTAGCCACAGCAATCGAGCAGAAACAACTGAACAACAAACCAATCTGCACCGTGATCAACCTAGCAATCTGATACCACATGATGAGGAATAGGTTTCCCGATCTTTCACGATGCACCTTGTTGATCCATAGGACCGATAGATCTTGAACTTCCTCGACAGATTCAAGGATACTCAAGCACATATGAATACTCTTGACAGACTCAAGAACGCTCACATCTTTATTGGATAACCGGACGAACGTCCTAGACGCCGTCACGCACGCCGATCCCATAGGGACGGTGATAGTATGAACTCAAAGTTCTACATAATCTGATTTCAATCTAGTCTCCCGTAACCCTAGCCGCCCCACCTCCTTATATGAGGGGGAGGGTGGCCGGCCAGCCCCTATTGGACTGGGGCGCCCACTTATGGGCCTAGCCCTAGTTGGGTTGGACAGGCCCAATCCCAACAGACACACTAAAAACCCTAATTTGGCCCACCACATGACCTGGCTACATTATTTCCTAATAACAATGCTACGATACAATAATAATGGTACAACCTTAGACTTAATCCTCGTATCTATGGCTGTCCTAGTGTACCAGGCCTGGATATCCATATCAAGGATGAAGGATGATTTCTACTAATGCTTCTATTCTTGTAGAAGGTTATTTGAGACTTCAGCACTACTGGTGGTGGTAATGGTACAAAGTTTAGTCAAGTTATTATTTCTAACAATTTCATCATCTTTTTCCCACCTAGCATGCAATTCGGCTAGCATCCTAACATTGTCATCAATCTAACTTGAATGTCATTGAATGTTTTTCTTTCTTTCACATCATGAGGCATAACTTTTAATTTAAAAAATTCAACATCAAGAGCAAGGCTATCAACTTTAGAAGCAAGAACATCAATTTTGCCTCACTTTTCCTCAACATATTTATTAAAAGCAGTTTGTTTACTAATAAAGTCCTTAAGCATGACTTCAAGATCAGAGGGTGCACTTCTATTGTTGTTGTAGGAATTACCATAAGAATTGCCATAAGCATTACCATTATTAGAAGGATATGGCCTATAATTGTTACTACCGAAATTATTCCTATAAGGATTGTTGTTGAAATTATTGCTTTTAATGAATTCCACATCAAGATGCTATTCTTGAACAACCAAAGAAGTTAAGGAACATTATTTGGATCAACATGAGCTTTACCATTAACAAGCATATATATACACCAGAAAATTACTCGTTCATAACAAGATTTAACAAAGTAGGTTTAATTTCATAGAAGGCTCCTTCAGGAGCAGGTGGAGCAATAGGGGTATAAATAAAAGCATTGTTGTTTGTGCTAGTAAAGTCACACAACTTAGTGTTTTCAGGAGTACCCATCTTAGAAAGATTAAAATAGAGCAACAGAAATAAAAGCTATAATAGAAACTATTTTTTGTGTTTTTGATATGATGAAGCAAACAACACAAACAAAATAAACTAAGCAAAACAATAACAAAGTAGAGAGATTGGAGATGAGAGACTCCCCTTGCAGAAATCCTCTTTCTCCCCGGCAACGGCGCCAAAAAATTGTTGTTACTGTGGGAGTTGGCAATCTCTCAGAAATTTTCTTCGATCCGCAACGGCGCAGGAAGAGCTTGATGAGCGCAGATTGCACAATGTTGGGGAACCCGAAGAGGAAAGTATGATGAGCACAGTAGCAAGTTTTCCCTCAGTAAGAAACCAAGGTTTAATTGACTAGTAGGAGAAAGGTGTGACTTCGTGTTGCTAGCTGACTTGTGGCAGGCGCACTACCGGCGTTAGCAACAACGTGGAACCTGCACACAACACAACCAAAATACTTTGCCCCAACTTACAGTGAGGTTGTCAATCTCACCGGTTTTGCTGAAAACAAAAGATTAACTGTATAGTGTGGAAATAGATGTTTGTTTGCAGTGGAATTAAAGAGAACGGTGCTTGCAGTAAGTAAACAGAACAGGATGATTTTATCAGTGTAAAAGAAAGGACCGGGATCCACCGTTCACTAGTGGTGTCTCTCCATAAAGATAAATAACATGTTGGGTGAATAAATTATAGCTGGGCAATTGATAGAATAAAAACCATACATGAAAAGATGATTACTATGAGATTCGTTTTGGCATTACAACATAATACATAGACCGTATCCAACTGTGTCTATGACTAATAATCCACCTTCCGGTTATCATCCGAACCCCTTCCAGTATTAAGTTGCAAGCAACAGATTATCGCATTAAACAATGTGTGTAAAGTAAACAATAGAATTATCCTTAGACAAAACATTATTGTTTTCTCCCTAGTAGCAACAGCACATCTACAATCTTAGAAGTTATTGTCACTCTTCCAGATTACTAGAGGCATGAACCCACTAGCTATCGAGCATAAATACTCCCTCTTGGAGTTACAAGCATTTACTAGGCCAAAGCATCTACTAGCAATGGAGAGCATGCAAGATCACAAATAACATATGACAAGTATATAATCGATCTTAACATAGTATTCGATATTCATCAGATCCCAGTAAACACAATGCAGCTTGCGTGAGGCAGCTCCTTGTGACGGTAAAGCACACGTCCGTTGGGAACCCCGAGAGGAAGGTATGATGAGTACAGCAGCGAGTTTTTCCCTCAGTAAGAAACCAAGGTTTATCGAACCAGTAGGAGATGAAGGCCACGTGAAGGTTGTTGGTGGAGGAGTGTAGTGCGGCGCAACACTAGTGATTCCGGCGCCAACGTGGAACCTGCACAACACAATCAAACTACTTTGTCCCAACTTAACAGTGAGGTTGTCAATCTCACCGGCTTGCTGAAAACAAAGGATTAAACATATGGTGCGGAGAATTATGTTTGCTTGTAGAAAACAACAGAGAACAGTGATTGCAGTAGATTGTATTTCAGATGTAAAAGAATGGACCGAGGTCCACAGTTCACTAGTGGTGTCTCTCCAATATGATAAATAGCATGTTGGGTGAACAAATTACAGTTGGGCAATTGACAAATAGAGATGCATATACATATCATGATGACTACTATGAGATTTACTTAGGGCATTACGACAAAGAACATAGACCGCCATCCAGCATGCATCTATGCCTAAAAGTCCACCTTCAGGTTAGCATCTGCACCCCTTCCAGTATTAAGTTGCAAACAACAGACAATTGCATTAAGTACTGCGTAATGTAAACAATACAAATATCCTTAGACAAAGCATTGATGTTTTATCCCTAGTGGCAACACACATCGTTGACGTCGAAACCCACCGGCGGGGTAGTCAACACCGTAGAGCGGGAACAACTAGGGCTGCGGCTGGCCCAGTCCCTCAGAGCGGCCCGCAAAGCCTCCTGGTCGCGCGCCGATGCAAATTGCAAGGGCGTGCCACCTGACCTATACCTGGTCAGGAAGGTGTGGATGATGCCTCGCTTAGTTTCCTGCGGGCACACACGTACACGTTAAATACGAGCCTCGATCGGCTCTCAGTTATCCTGTGAATCGGCTCATGGAGCCGATCCACATGATTCGTCCAAGGTGGCCGAATATATGGTGGTCCTGCTTGATCAAGATAAAGCATATGAGATCCACGACGATTTGGGGTTTTCACCGCATAATCGGATCATCCTACTCACGATTGGGCCTCGCGCTCACGCACGGTGATCGTAAGCCAGCCCTAGACAAGGCCTAACTATTGCAGATATTAAACTAATCCTTGATGAATCAAGGAGCAATCGTAACGGATCAGATCTACTAAATAATGATCAAGCGGGGTGCCGCCCCTGCACCCATGATGAGGTACAAGGACGGCTAGATGCGCAAGGGTTGCACTACGACAACATATGATACTAAGAACAATGCTAACCCTAACACATCTATGATAACTACGTTGCTCGCCATCAAAAGGCTTTACGAGCAACGCATGAACAACGTGGCAGGCTCGTGCTGCCTAGATCGCGAGATGCGATCTAGGCAGCATGGTGCTTACCGGAGAAACCCTTGAGACGAAGGGGTTGGCGATGCGCCGAGATTGGTTTGTGGTGAACGTTGGTTGTTGTTTATTTCATAAACCCTAGATACATATTTATAGTCCAGGGGACTTTCTAATGTGGGCGTGCACCAAACGTGCACGGGTAAAACTCTAACTTCTAAACTAAGATGCGATCTAATATGTTACAGATACATGGGCAGTTTAGCCCAACTTGGTAAAAAGGCCGATTCACGTATTTCTTCCATGTACAATCTTCACGTCCATCTTGATCGCGGCCCACCTCTGACTCAAATTCTAGTGATAACACATGCCCCCCTGGTTTTGGAAATGACATTTCCAAAATCATTACGCTTCTCCTTCGTCGGGTCATGTCGTGGCAGAGCAGAACGTCGCAGAGTCCTTCATCATGATAACTTGCCTCCTCAACTTCTCTGCACGATTTGACAGTTTTGGCACCACCTCCTCGGAAACTGCTGTGGCATTGAATTTCTACCATGCCCCTTTTATTTAACCGCCACAAACAGTTCTCCTCTGCATCTCCTTCGCATTAGCACACCAAAAACCCTCCTGTGCCAGCATGTCTTCTTCCTCCTCTGCCTCATCGGATCTTTCCACCCGTCCTCTTCGTCTCGCGAACCGACGCCGAGCACAACCCGGCGGAGGTCCATGCGGCCAACATCCGCCGCGCCATTGCGGCGGGGAGGAGTCAGACCATGACTTCTCCACCTGGTCAGAGGACGACCAGTCCTCGACGGACGGGGAGGCGACCTCCGCTTCCTCGCCAACGGGAATCGGAGGAGGAGAGCGACGATCGCTTCTCCTGGGGTGACTTCACCTCCTCCAGGGGGTGAAGGAGGAGGAAGAGGAGGAGGACGATGACAGCTCCTCCGACGAGCCGCCGGCCAAGCGGTTCGCCCTTGGCCGGGCAATCTTAGCGACCGACGACGAGACGATGGCGTGTAACTCACACGTTCGTTGGGAACCCCAAGAGGAAGGTATGATGCGCACGGTAGCAAGTTTTCCCTCGAAGAAACCAAGGTTTAATCGAACCAGTAGGAGCCAGAAGCACGTTGAAGGTTGATGGTCGCGAAATGTGATGCGGCGCAACACCAGGGATTCCGCCAACGCGGAACCTGCACAACACAACCCAAGTACTTTGTCCCAACGAAGCAGTGAGGTTGTCAATCTCACCGGCTTGCTGTAACAAAGGATTAAACGTATCGAGTGGAAGATGTTTGCAAGAAAACAGTAAACACAATTGCAGATTGTATGCTATGTAAAGAATAGGACCGGGGTCCACAGTTCACTAGAGGTGTCTCTCCCATAAGATAAAAGCATGTTGGGTGAACAAATTACAGGGCAATTGACAAATAGAGAAAGGCATAACAATGCATATACATGATATGATAAATATAGTGAGATTTAATTGGGCATTACGACAAAGTACATAGACCGCCATCCAACTGCATCTATGCCTAAAAAGTCCACCTTCAGGTTATCATCCGAACCCCCTCCAGTATTAAGTTGCAAAGCAACAGACAATTGCATTAAGTATGGTGCGTAATGTAATCAACAACTACATCCTTAGACATAGCATCAATGTTTTATCCCTAGTGGCAACAGCGCATCCACAACCTTAGAACTTTCTGTCACTGTCCCAGATTCAATGGAGGCATGAACCCACTATCGAGCATAAATACCCCTCTTGGAGTTAAGAGCAAAAACTTGGCCAGAGCCTCTAATAACGGAGAGCATGCAAGATCATAAACAACACATGAACAATAGATTGATAATCACCATAATCATAGTACTCTCTATCCATCGGATCCCGACAAACACAACATATAGAATTACATATAGATGATCTTGATCATGTTAGGCAGCTCACAAGATCCAACAATGAAGCACAACAAGGAGAAGACGACCATCTAGCTACTGCTATGGACCCATGGTCCAGGGTGGACTACTCACTCATCACTCCGGAGGCGACCATGGCGGTGTAGAGTCCTCCGGGAGATGAATCCCCTCTCCGGCAGGGTGCGGAGGCGATCTCCGAATCCCCGAGATGGGATTCGCGGCGCGCGTCTCGTAAGGTTTTCCGTATCGTGGCTCTCGGTACTGGGGTTTTCGCGACGGAAGCTTTAAGTAGGCGGAGGGTCAACGCGGGGGGCCACACGAGGGGCCCAGGAGGTAGGTCGGCGCGGCCAGGCCCGGGCGCGCCGGCCTTCTGCCGCCTCGTGGCCCCACTCGTTATCTCTTCGGTCTTACGGAGCTTCGTGCAAAAATAGGACCCTGGGCGAAAGTTTCGTCCAATTCCGAGAATATTTCTTTACTAGGATTTCTGAAACCAAAAACAAAACAGCAACTGGCTCTTCGGCATCTTGTTAATAGGTTAGTTCCGGAAAATGCATAAATATGACATATAATGTGCATAAAACATGTAGGTATCATCAATAAAGTAGCATGGAACATAAGAAATTATCGATACGTTGGAGACGTATCAGCATCCCCAAGCTTAGTTCTGCTCGTCCCGAGCAGGTAAAACGATAACAAAGATAATTTCTGAAGTGACATGCCATCATAATCTTGATCATACTATTTGTAAACATATGTAATGAATGCAGCGATCAAAGCAAAGGTAATGACATGAGTAAACAACTGAATCATAAAGCAAAGACTTTTCATGAATAGTACTTCAAGACAAGCATCAATAAGTCTTGCATAAGAGTTAACTCATAAAGCAATAAATCAAAGTAAGGTGTTGAAGCAACACATAGGAAGATTAAGTTTCAGCGGTTGCTTTCAACTTATAACATGTATATCTCATGGATATTGTCAACATAAAGTAATATAACAAGTGCAATATGCAAGTATGTAGGAATCAATGCACAGTTCACACAAGTGTTTGCTTCTTAAGGTGGAAGGAGATAGGTAAACTGACTCAACAATAAAAGTAAAAGAAAGGTCCTTCAATGAGGAAAGCATCGATTGCTGTATTTGTGCTAGAGCTTTTATTTTGAAAACATGAAACAATTTTGTCAACGGTAGTAATAAAGCATATGAGTTATGAAAATTATATCTTACAAGTTGCAAGCCTCACGCATAGTATACTAATAGTGCCCGCACCTCGTCCTACTTAACTTGGACTACCGGATCTTCGCATGCCATGTTTCAACCAAGTGTCACAAAGGGGTACCTCCATGCCGCCTGTACAAAGGTCTAAGGAGAATGCTCGCATTTTGGATTTCTCGCTTTTGATTATTCTCAACTTAGACATCCATACCGGGACAACATGGACAACAGATAATGGACTCCTCTTAAATGCATAAGCATGTAGCAATGTTATTATTCTCATATGAGATTGAGGATATATGTCCAAAACTGAAACTTCCACCATGATTCATGGCTTTAGTTAGCGGCCCAATGTTCTTCTCTAACAATTTTGCATGCTCCAACCACTAAAATGATAGACCTTCAGACAAGACGGACATGCATAGCAACTCACATGATATTCAACAATAGTTGATGGCGTTCCCCAAAAGCATGGTTATCGCACAACAAGCAACTTAATAAAATATAAAGTGCATAAGTACATATTCAATACTACGATAGTTTTTAAGGCTATTTTGTCCCATGAGCTATATATTGCAAAGGTGAATGGTGGAATTTTAAAGGTAGTACTCAAGCAATTTACTTTGGAATCGCGGAGAAATACCATGTAGTAGGTAGGTATGGTGGACACAAATGGCATAGTAGTTGGCTCAAGGATTTTGGATGCATGAGAAGTATTCCCTCTCGATACAAGGTTTAGGCTAGCAAGGTTATTTGAAGAAAACTCAAGGATGAACAAGTGCAGCAAAACTCACATAAAAGACATATTGTAAACATTATAAGACTCTACACTGTCTTCCTTGTTGTTCAAAACTCAATACTAGATATTTTCTAGACTCTAGAGAAACCAAATATGCAAACCAAATTTTAGCAAGCTCTATGTATTTCTTCATTAATGGGTGCAAAGCATATGATGCAAGAGCTTAAACATGAGCACAACAATTGCCAAGCATCACATTATCCAAGACATTTTAGAATTACTACATGTAGCATTTTCCAATTCCAACCATATAACAATTTAACGAAGAAGAAACTTCGCCTTGAACATAAGGACACATGTGTCCATATGCAACAGCGGAGCGTGTCTCTCTCCCACAAAGTGAATGCTAGGATCCATTTTATTCAAACAAAAACAAAAACGAAAACAAACCGACGCTCCAAGCAAAGAACAAAAGATGTGATTGAATAAAAATATAGTTTCAGGGGAGGAACCTGATGATGTTGTCGATGAAGAAGGGGATGCCTTGGGCATCCCCAAGCTTAGACGCTTGAGTCTTCTTAAAATATGCAGGGGTGAACCAGGGGGCATCCCCAAGCTTAGAGCTTTCACTCCTCTTGATCATAGTATATCATTCTCCTCTCTTGACCCTTGAAAACTTCCTTCACACCAAACTTCAAGCAAACTCGTTAGAGGGTTAGTGCACGATTAATAATTCACACATTCAGAGGTGACACAATCATTATTTTCACTTCTGGACATTGCATAATGCTACTGGACATTAGTGGATCAAAGAAATAAATCCAACATAGCAAAAGAGGCAATGCGAAATAAAAGGCAGAATCTGTCAAAAACAGAACAGTCCGTAAAGACGAATTTAGAAATGGCACCAGACTTGCTCAAATGGAAAAACTCAAAACTAATGAAAGTTGCGTACATATCTGAGGATCACGCTCGTAAATTGGCAGATTTTTTCGAATTTTCTACAGAGAATTGTGCCCAGATTCGTGACAGACAGCAATGCTGTTTCTGCGCAGCAATCCCAAATATAACATCAACTTTGACATAGAAACTTTACTTGGCACAAAAACATGATAAGGAGAGGTTGCTACAGTAGTAAACAACTTCCAAGACTCAACAAAACAAAAAATTGCTGTAGGTAAAAACATGGGTTGTCTCCCATAAGCACTTTTCTTTAACGCCTTTCAGCTAGGCGCAGAAAGTGCAAATCAAGTAACATCGAGAGTAGAAGCATCAACATCATAGCTTGTTCTAATAATAGAATCAAAAGGCAACTTCATTCTCTTTCTAGGGAAGTGTTTCATACCTTTCTTGAGAGGAAATTGATATTTAATATTACCTTCCCTCATATCAATAACGGCACCAACGGTTCGAAGAAAAGGTCTTCCCAACACAATTGGACAAGATGCATTGCATTCGATATCCAAGACAACAAAATCAACGGGGACAAGGTTATTGTTAACCGTAATGTGCACATTATCAATCCTCCCCAAAGGTTTCTTTTTGACATTATCGGCAAGATTAACATCCAAATAACAGTTCTTCAATGGTGGCAAGTCAAGCATATCATAAATCTTTTTAGGCATAACAGAAATACTTGCACCAAGAACACATAAAGCATTACATTCAAAGTCATTGAATTTCATTTTAATGATGGGCTCCCAACCATCCTCTAACTTTCTAGGAATAGAAGTTTCAAGTTTTAGTTTCTCTTCTCTAGCTTTTATGAGAGCATTTGTAATATGTTTTGTAAAGGCTAAATTTATAGCACTAGCATTAGGACTTTTAGCAAGTTTTTGTAAGAACTTTATAACTTCAGAGATGTGGCAATCATCAAAATCTAAATCATTATGAGCTACAGCAATGGGATCATTATTCCCAAGGTTGGAAAAAATTTCAGCAGTTTTATCACAAGCAGTTTTAGCAATTTCAGGCAGTTTTGTTCGCTTTGCACTAGGAGTAGAAACATTGTCAACACCAATTATTTTACCATTGATAGTAGGAGGTGCAGCAACATGTGAAGAATTAGCATTACTAGTGGTGGTAATAGTCCAAACTTTAGCTACATTATTCTCTTTAGCTAGTTTTTCATTTTCTTCTCTATCCCACCTAGCACGCAGTTCAGCCATTAATCTTATATTCTCATTAATTCTAACTTGGATGGCATTTGCTGTAGTAGTAATCTTACTATCAATATCATTATTAGGCATAACTTTCAATTTTAAAAGATTAACATCGGAGGCAAGTCTATCAACTCTAGAAGCAATAGTATCAATTTTATCAAGCTTTTCCTCAACAGATTTGTTAAAAGCAGTTTGTGTACTAATAAATTCTTTAAGCATGGCTTCAAGACCAGAGGGTACACTCCTATTATTATTGTAAGAATTCCCATAAGAATTACCATAACCATTACCATTAGCAGAAGGATATGGCCTATAGTTATTACCAGAGTTGTTCCTATAAGCATTGTTGTTGAAATTATTATTTTTAATGAAATTCACATCAACATTTTCTTCTTGAGCAACCAATGAAGCTAAAGGAACATTATTTGGATCAACATTAGATCTACCATTAACAAGCATAGACATAATCACATCAATCTTATCACTCAAGGAAGAGGTTGTTCAACAGAATTTACCTTCTTACCTTGTGGAGCTCTTTCCGTGTGCCATTCAGAGTAATTTATCATCATATCATCAAGAAGTTTTGCCGCCCCCAATGTGATGGACATAAAGGTACCTCCAGCAGCTGAATCCAATAAATTCCGCGAAGAAAAATTTAGTCCTGCATAGAAGGTTTGGATGATCATCCAAGTAGTCAGTCCATGGGTTGGGAAATTCTTTACCAAAGTTTTCATTCTCTCCCAAGCTTGAGCAACATGTTCAGTATCTAATTGCTTAAAATTCATTATGCTACTTCTCAAAGATATAATTTTAGCGGGAGGATAATATCTACCAATAAAAGCATCCTTGCATTTAGTCCATGAATCAATACTATTCTTAGGCAAAGATAGCAACCAATCTTTAGCTCTTCCTCTTAATGAGAAAGGAAACACTTTCAATTTAATAATATCACCATCTACATCTTTATACTTTTGCATTTCACAAAGTTCAACAAAATTATTGAGATGGGCAGCAGCATCATCAGAACTAGCACCAGAAAATTGTTCTCTCATGACAAGGTTTAGTAAAGCAGGTTTAATTTCAAAGAATTCTGTTGTAGTAGCAGGTGGAGCAATAGGTGTGCATAGGAAATCATTATTATTTGCATTTGTGAAGTCACACAACTTAGTATTTTCAGGGGTATTCATTTTAGCAACGGTAAATAAAACAAACTAGATAAAGTAAATGCAAGTAACTAATTTTTTGTGTTTTTGATATGGAGAGCAAGACAGTAAATAAAGTAAAACTAGCAACTAATTTTTTTGTATTTTGATTTAGTGCAGCAAACAAAGTAGTAAATAAAATAAAGCAAGACAAAAACAAAGTAAAGAGATTGAGAAGTGGAGACTCCCCTTGCAGCGTGTCTTGATCTCCCCGCAACGGCGCCAGAAAAAGAGCTTGATGGCGTGTAACTCACACGTTCGTTGGGAACCCCAAGAGGAAGGTATGATGCGCACAGTAGCAAGTTTTCCCTCAGAAAGAAACCAAGGTTTAATCGAACCAGTAGGAGCCAAGAAGCACGTTGAAGGTTGATGGTCGCGAAATGTGATGCGGCGCAACACCAGGGATTCCGCGCCAACGCGGAACCTGCACAACACAACCCAAGTACTTTGTCCCAACGAAACAGTGAGGTTGTCAATCTCACCGCTTGCTGTAACAAAGGATTAAACGTATCGAGTGGAAGATGTTTGCAAAGAAAATAGTAAACACAATTGCAGTAGATTGTATGCTATGTAAAGAATAGGACCGGGGTCCACAGTTCACTAGAGGTGTCTCTCCCATAAGATAAAAGCATGTTGGGTGAACAAATTACAGTCGGGCAATTGACAAATAGAGAAAGGCATAACAATGCATATACATGATATGATAAATATAGTGAGATTTAATTGGGCATTACGACAAAGTACATAGACCGCCATCCAACTGCATCTATGCCTAAAAAGTCCACCTTCAGGTTATCATCCGAACCCCCTCCAGTATTAAGTTGCAAAGCAACAGACAATTGCATTAAGTATGGTGCGTAATGTAATCAACAACTACATCCTTAGACATAGCATCAATGTTTTATCCCTAGTGGCAACAGCACATCCACAACCTTAGAACTTTGTCACTGTCCCAGATTCAATGGAGGCATGAACCCACTATCGAGCATAAATACCCCCTCTTGGAGTTAAGAGCAAAAACTTGGCCAGAGCCTCTACTAATAACGGAGAGCATGCAAGATCATAAACAACACATGAACAATAGATTGATAATCACCATAATCATAGTACTCTCTATCCATCGGATCCCGACAAACACAACACATAGAATTACATATAGATGATCTTGATCATGTTAGGCAGCTCACAAGATCCAACAATGAAGCACAACAAGGAGAAGACGACCATCTAGCTACTGCTACTATGGACCCATGGTCCAGGGGTGGACTACTCACTCATCACTCCGGAGGCGACCATGGCGGTGTAGAGTCCTCCGGGAGATGAATCCCCTCTCGGCAGGGTGCCGAGAGGCGATCTCCAGAATCCCCGAGATGGGATTCACGGCGGCGGCGTCTCGTAAGGTTTTCCGTATCGTGGCTCTCGGTGCGGGGGTTTCGCGACGGAAGCTTTAAGTAGGCGGAGGGTCAACGCGGGGGCCACACGAGGGCCCAGGAGGTAGGTCGGCGCGGCCAGGGCCTGGGCCGCGCCGGCCACCCGGGCCGCCTCGTGGCCGTTATCTCTTCGGTCTTCGGAAGCTTCGTGCAAAAATAGGACCCGGGCGAAAGTTTCGTCCAATTCCGAGAATATTTCTTTACTAGGATTTCTGAAACCAAAAACAGAAAAAACAAATGGCTCTTCGGCATCTTGTTAATAGGTTAGTTCCAGAAAATGCATAAATATGACATATAATGTGCATAAAACATGTAGGTATCATCAATAAAGTAGCATGGAACATAAGAAATTATCGATACGTTGGAGACGTATCAAGGACGACGCTGACGACGAAGATGAAGACAACGAGGGCCCGGCGGCCGTTGGAGCGACAGAGCCGGAGCAGCGCCGACGGCAGCGACGAAGGCGACGACGAGGGCAGTGATGGTCCGTAGATAGGACCTCTAGAATAGGGTCAACAGTAGCAGATGGGGCAATGTATCCCCTAGTATTTCCTTTTGAGAGCAATTAGCTCTTTATGTAAGAAATCTTGCCTATTAGTGAAGAACTTTTCCCCAATTTGATTCTGCCGATTTCTTCTAAGTCTAATTGAGCCGATTCCCTCTTCTACTGAACTTGCCGATTCGTCCTCTTTGCCAATGCGTAATGAGCCGATAGCACCGCATCGGTCCTTTGAAATTCGCCCTTCCCTTCTTCAACTGATGATTTTCTAAATCTGGTCAGAAAATGTAGGATCCTCAGGAAAACCTTTGAACTTTTCCAACCAAACTCGATAATCCTCTTCAGTACTCATCACCAGGCCTGCTGCCCCCCGAGCCTTACTCGAGGCGAGAATGCCAGAGAGAATGTACCAAAGCCGATCCCCTTTCTTCCTCAGACAACCGATAACCAGCTGAACTAGCCCCGAAGATTGGAAATCCTCGAAAAAAAGGTTCAGGAACCCAGATCGGCTCGAAGCAGCTGAAGAAACAGAAGGCACCACCGCTGGCCTGAATTTGGTGGAGACTCGATAATTATCGCATAATTCCACTAGAGTCGATGGCTGCGCATCGGCTATTTCTCAATTCTAAAGTCGATGCCCTTGCATCGGCTTGTGAAAATTTCTCGAAATTTTTAGGCCGATTTGTGTATCGGCCCCCATACTTGATAGTTTAATCTCATATCCTCATGTTTTATCCACCTAGGTGCCCCCCCGATTCTGTCAAGAGAATTGATGGTATCGGCTCTTCAGGTAGTCCCTGTTGGGTTAAACGTTGATCCCAGGCAAAATAGACGGTGAGGATAATTTTGGCCGATTGCTGGAATCGGCCTCCACGTTGCTTGCTCGGTGAAGTTTTTGTAACGTCCCTTCATAAATCTTTGGAGGGCCGATCGCAAGGATCAGCCTCGCCACCTTTGCTTATTGACGTAGTCTTGCTACTCGTCCATGTCGGTGGATAAAACCAGCCCAATCTCCGATTTTATCACGTTGGTGCGTTTGCTGTTGTCCACCTCGGGCGCATCGTGTATCGTGGAGATCTACACTTCGCCGGACGAACGAACACCATGTTGGTGCCAGCCGATGTTTCATCATCGGCTTTCCTTTGTTGGGGCGCCACTCTTTTCTTTGCGGCAGTCCCTCTTCATCCAGGGTCCTCTGGACTTTCGCAGCCAAATCAGGTCGTGCCTTCCTCAGCGTATGCAAGTATAACCTTTCGGCTTCCTCCAGACCGCGTAATCGCTGAACCCTGCGCTTTTGTGAATGGCTGAGACCATCAGGGCACCATCTTGGACGGTGGCACCTGTCTCCTTCGTCTTCCCCCTCGTCTTCCGATTCCTCGAGATCTTCCAACGAGGGGTCTCAGCACGTCTGTTTTGTGGTGGGAGAGGCCTAAGCGCTCGAACACGGACACGTTGGTTGCCTCCTTCTTTTTCTGGTTGCATTCGGGCAGTTGATTGTTGGTGTCGGCTCATTCCGAAATCCCAGCGAGCGAAGAAGGGGCAGTCCCAATGTCTGCCCGTGTCGTCTTGCTCCCTTGCGTGGCGCTCCTGTCGCTCCTCATCGTGATTATGCCGACGATGCCTTCTGTCGTTTCTGGCCAGACGATCTCTTTCATCATCGTTGCCGTGTTGCCGGTGTTGGTCATACCGACTCACATACTTGTTAAGGAGGTGATCAGAGAGGGGTCGTTGATATCTTATGTTCTTCACTTCTCCCTCTGTGACGTAGCGCTTGCCATCTTGACGGAGCCGATCGCATGGAGCGGCCTCCTCTGTGTCTTTGCTATGAGAGCAGCAGTCCTCATCCCCGCCCTTCTCAGAGTGGTGTCCAAGCTCTACCATGTTGATGCTGGCTGAGAAACCTGGCTGGCACCCTCCGAGGTGAGTAAACTCCACCATGTTGACGGCGGGAAAGGGGTGTGTGTCGACCTTCATGGCGTATTGGTTAAAAATTAGTCGCCCATTTTCTATCGCCATTTGGATCTGCTGACGCCACACCCTGCAGTCGTTAGTGGTGTGGGTGAACGTGTTATGCCACTTGCAGTATGGCTTTCCGTTCAGCTCTTGCACCGTAGGGACCTTGTGGCCTTCGGGTATCTTTATGTGCTTCTCCGTGAGTAAGAGATCGAAAATCTGCTCGGTTTTCGTCACGTCGAAGTCGAACCCTCTTGGAGGCCCTGGTGGCTTTACCCATTTGCAGGTTACTGGGCCTACAGCTCGAGTCCACTCAGCTACCGCGACCTCTTGTTCTCCCGTAGCACCTTCATCTTCGCATGTGTCAACCATGGTAACCACGCGCTTGAATTTGTCCTGGTAGACATCTGGGTGGCGCTGTTCATATGCTGACAGCTTCTGCACCATGTGTGCTAATGAAGGGTAATCCGCTTGGGAGGCCACGTCCTTGATCGATGATGATAGACCCACCACCGCCAACTCGACTGCTTCTTTTCGCTCACGTGAACCGAATAGCATCGGTTCCTAACGGTCCTGAAGCGCTGGATGTATTCCGCCACTGTTTCCCCGCGCTTCTGTCGTACTTGTGCCAAATCGGCAATGCCAGCCTCGGAAGCCTCTGAGTGATATTGCTCGTGGAACCGTTCTTCCAACTGCTTCCAAGTCTGGATCGAGTTCGGTGGCAGCGATGTGTACCAACCGAAAGCCGATCCTGTGAGGGACTGTGAGAAGTACCTCACACGCAGCTCGTCGACGCTGAGATCATGCCCAGCTGTGCCAAATATCGGCTCACATGTTCGATGGAGCTGGAACCATCTGATCCGCTGAACTTTGTGAAGTCCGGGAGCCGATACTTGGGTGGTAGCGGGATCAATTCGTACTCGTTGGGGTACGGCTTGGTATAGCCGACCGTCTTCCTTTTCGGCATCATGCCGAACTGATCTTTCAGAATCGTACAAATCTGATCCGCGGTGATGGCTGAAGGTGCCGAACCTTGAAGATTCGTCGGAGTGGCGTACTTAACCAGCCATGCTTGTTTTTCCGGTTCTGAGCCAACTGCAGGAGCTGGGCTGGAGGTTTTGTCGGGGTGGCGTATTTAGCTAGCCACGTTTGCTTCTCGGGTGCCTCCGACGTTCCTCCTGTTGCTCAGAAGTCCCCGTTGCAACCTGGTTCGAGGTGCCCCAGGTGCTGCAGTGGCACGTATGCGCATGCGTATCCGTGCGGGATCTCCTTGGGCGCGTCATGTAGGAATTGGTAGTCACTGGGGTCACCACCAATCTTGTAGACGACGTAGGCCGATGAATTCGGCGCTTCGGGCGCTGCCAACGCGAACGGCGGTGGACGGGACTGGAGTAGCAATTCCCCTTGGTGAGTCCCTAGGGCTGGTCCTGACGGAGAGTACCGATGGCTCATGATCTCCTGGATCACGCGCAGAGCGACGCGCTCCAACGTATTCACCAGGCTCTCAGAATGGCGGTGTAGCGAATGAGCCACCATGAAGTTGATCTCCTGACGCAGCGACCTGGTGCGTTCTTCGGACGGGGTGGATAGGTCCACTCCATCAAGCGCGCCTTCAGGTGAGAACCCCTTCCATCTGATGCCATGGGAGCGGGTCCGTGGAAAGAGCCGATGAGGTCGGCTTCGAGGAAGGCTTTGACCTCGTCATACTTCTTCTTGAGCTCGCCATTGAGCTCCTCGTAGGTGACCGGAGTTTCTTCCGCCATCTCTGATGTAGACGGCGATGTGGTTGATGTTGAGGATGTCCCACCGGGCGTGCCAGAATGTGTTGACGTAAGAAACCCACCGGCGGGCAGTGACTGGTCAACACCGTAGAGCCGGGAACAACTAGGGCTGCGGCTGGCCCCAGTCCCTCAGAGCGACGGCCCGCAAAGCCTCTGGTCGCGCGCCGATGCAAATTGGGCGCCACCTGACCTATACAGTCGGAAGGTGTGGATGATGCCTCGCTTAGTTTCCTGCAGGGCACACACGTACACGTTAAATACGAGCCTCGATCGGCTCTCGGGTTATCTGTGAATCGGCTCATGGAGCCGATCCACCCATGATTCGTCCAAGGTGGCCGAATATATGGTGGTCCTGCTTGATCAAGATAAAGCATATGAAATCCACGACGATTTGGGGTTTTCACCGCATAATCGGATCATCCTACTCACGATTGGGCCTCGCGCTCACGCACGGTGATCGTAAGCCAGCCCTAGACAAGGCCTAACTATTGCAGATATTAAACTAATCCTTGATGAATCAAGGAGCAATCGTAACGGATCAGATCTACTAAATAATGATCAAGCGGGGTGCCGCCCCTGCACCCATGATGAGGTACAAGGACGGCTAGATGCGCAAGGGTTGCACTACGACAGCATATGATACTAAGAACAATGCTAACCTAACACATCTATGATAACTACGTTGCTCGCCATCAAAAGGCTTCAGTACGAGCAACGCATGAACAACGTGGGCAGGCTCGTGCTGCCTAGATCGCGAGATGCGATCTAGGCAGCATGGTGCTTACCGGAGAAACCCTTGAGACGAAGGGGTTGGCGATGCGCCGAGATTGGTTTGTGGTGAACGTTGGTTGTTGTTTATTTCATAAACCCTAGATACATATTTATAGTCCAGGGGACTTTCTAATGTGTGCACCAAACCGTGCACGGGTAAAACTCTAACTTCTAAACTAAGATGCGATCTAATATGTTACAGATACATGGGCAGTTTAGCCCAACTTGGTAAAAAAGGCCGATTCACGTATTTCTTCCATGTACAATCTTCACGTCCATCTTGATCGCGGCCCACCTCTGACTCGGTCAAATTCTGGTGATAACACATCCACAACCTTAGGGGTTGCTGTCACTCCCCAGATTCAATGGAGACATGAACCCACTATCTAGCATAAATACTCCCTCTTGGAGTCACAAGTATCAACTTGGCCAGAGCCTCTACTAGCAACGGAGAGCATGCAAGAACATAAATAACACATATATGATAGATCAATAATCAACTTGACATAGTATTCAATATTCATCGGATCCCAACAAACACAACATGTAGCATTACAAATAGATGATCTCGATCATGATAGGCAGCTCACAAGATCAAAACATGATAGCACAAGAGGAGAAGACAACCATCTACTGCTATGGACCCGTAGTCCAAGGATGAACTACTCACGCATCAGTCCGGAGGCGGGCATGGTGATGTAGAGCCCTCCGGTGATGATTCCCCTCTCGGCAGGGTGCCGGAGCGATATCCTGAACCCCGAGATGGGGTTGACGGCGGCGGCGTCTCTTTTTCGTATCGTGGCTCTCGGTACTAGGGTTTTCGCGACGGATGGAATAAATAGGCGAAGGGCAGCGTCGGGGGGGCCCGAGGGGCCACCCATAGGCGGCGGCCGAGAGGTGGGACCGCGCCGCCCTATGGGGTGGCCGCCTCGTGGCCCTTCTCCATCTCCTCTTCGGTGTTCTGGAAGGCTCCGTGGAAATAAGACCGTGGGCTTTTGTTTCGTCCAATTCCGATAATATTCGTAAACTAACTTTTCTGAAACAAAAACAGCAGAAAACAGGAACTGGCATTGTGGCATCTTGTTAATAGGTTAGTCTCGGAAAATGCATAAAAGCATTATAAAGTATGACTAAAACATGTTGGTATTGTCATAAAACTAGCATGGAACATAAGAAATTATAAATACGTTGGAGACGTATCACACAACATGTAGCATTATATAAAGATGATCTTGATCATGATAGGCAGCTCACAAGATCTAAACATGAAGCATAAATTGGAGAAGACAACCATATAGCTACTTCTATGAACTTGTAGTCCAAAGACGAACTACTCACGCATCACTTCGGAGGCGGGCATGGCGATGTAGAGGCCTCCGATGTACAGGCCTCCGGTGATGATCTCGCTCTCCGACAGGGTGCCGGGAAGAGCTTCAGAACCCTCCCGAGCTAGGGTCGGTGATGGTTGCCGCGACGGAACTTTTCGTGGATGGAGGCTCGGGTGTTTAGGTTTTTCCCGAGATCATGAATAAATAGGCGGAAGGGCGAGGTCGGTGGGTGCCTGGGGGGCCCACACCACCCCATGGTGCAGCCATGGCCTGGTGTGGCCGCCCCGTGGCGCTTCTCCGTCACTCCTCTGGACTCCGTCTTCATTACAGTAAAATAGGAATTTTGGTTTTTGTTTCGTCGAATTCCGAGAATATTTCATGTACAACTTTTCCGAAATACAAACAACGGAAAACAGAGAACTGACACTGTGGCATCTTTTCAATAGGTTAGTTCCGAAAAATGTGTAAAAGTGCAACGAAGTGTAAACAAAACATATAGAAATTAGCGTAAAACAAGCATGGAGCATCAAAATTATAGATACGTTTGCAACATATCAGTAACATAAGGCTAAAGATATGTCAGAAATATGCGTCAGAAGAAAATATAATGGTGGAACATTTAATGGCTCCACTTGTTTGGGAGGTGGTTATCCGGAAATATTTTAGTGGCCGTATGTCCGGAATTCTTAGTCATGTTCCCAGTTGCAAGTATGATGGTAAGTGATTCAAGTGGACAAGTAAACCCTTGAAATTCATCCCCTATGAGTCCGGCGAGGCTTACCGGTAATGGTGTGGCGACTCCCCATTGCTGTCGGCGAGGGAGATGAACTAGGTTGACGAGGAATCGACCCAGCGCTGCAGCGGATTGGAACCGAGCAAAGTTTCTTGATCAACCACAACAATATTAGGTGGAAGAGTACCTTTGAGTGGTGGCGCAGAGAGGCTAGCCGGGGAAGGGTCGTTGGCTGCTAGATCTGAGTGGCGGCGCGTGCGCGAGGAAGAAGATGAAGCGGAGGAGTGCGGTGATAAATTGCGAAGTTACTGCACGCCTCGGATATTTATAGACCCCGCGTCGAGATTCGTGTGTCGGATCCTACGGCGGAAGCTAAGCGGCCACGCCGTTGGATTTCCCACGTGACCTAGGTCCAAAACGGTGAAAAAGATGTGATGGTGTGTTTTACTAGAAGATCCCTGATTTCCCGAAAGCTTCCGTCATCAAAGATTTTGCGCGGAAAATTCGGAAATTTCGGTGTGATTCGTGCCATCAAAGGAGCGGGAAATCCGCGAAAATTTCGTTTAGAAAAGATGTGATCTTTTAAGGCTACAATCACGTAAGTTCCGGCATTATATGATTGGAAACATGAAGTTTTCGCAGTCCTTCAAAATTCTCTTATGTTTGTTCGGAGCAAGATGAAGACATTTGCGCATGCTTAGTGGAACGAAGGGATGGTGAATCTTGGACAACTCTGAGGCTATTGTCGTGGATATGCTAACTAGGTATACCACGGCATAGTCTCATTTCCGGTGAGCCTGAGTTGCCCACGGATGGTGATGAGGCCTATGGCCTATCGGGCGGCCTAGTTATGGAGTAATCAAGATGGAGGATTTCAGCCGGATCTGTACCGACCTTGGGGTGGTCGGATACTAGGCGTACAAGATAAGGTAGTTTACCATAGATTAGGCTTAGTCGTATCCAGATGGAACTCTAGTCCTTGTAACCCTAGATCTGGAGCATTTATAAGCCGGATCTTAGAAGCCCTAGAGGCACAGCACAATTCATCGTAATCTCGCACTAGTTGTCCAATAATTTCAGACAAGCAGCAAGAGAGCCTCGTCACCGTCGTGAGGTTTTCGAAGCTGGGTAGGTCGTGTGTCCCCGTCCCGGTTACAGCTCGTCGTATAGCCCCCAATTCTTCCCCCTCCGTGAGGATCCCCTCACCGGAATACCGTCGATTACGCAACGACACACGATTTTTACATATTGTACCGTTTGAGTGTCACAGAGGAGAAGAGACAGGCAAAATTAAGAACTCGTCGCAAAATGTTCACACACGATAACTCTAGTCATAGAGTTCGTGTGCGATGAAGGCCCTATAGGCTAATTATTATTTATAAAGGAACCGTTTGTGAAGTTTTTCTTACGGCTCGGAAAATTCTTCCGTATACTTTATGCCGTCGTATGAGCCTATCTGAAGTTATGTGGCGTCAGCGTTCGGTTGCATAGCACACGAGAAGGTTTTGCCATGTGCCACAAGATTCATAATAGGCTCGATCGGTACTAATGTGGCATGCTAGCTGTTGGAAGAGAAAACGAATTTGATGCCAGTCCAGCCTGAGATGGGCATTTTTGCTGTTCGTACGTACGTAGCAGAGAAAACGACCGTCCCCGGCGAGATGGATAGCACGGAGTGGGCTTGACCGAACGGACGTCGTGGAGCGGGCAGCCAGCGCCACCCGCACTCGGAAGGAATTGACCGCCGCTGCATGGGTACGGGGGGATCCGTCGATTTCCGAGGGCGGGCGCGCAAGATATCTTTCTTTACTCTTGTCGATCAAACGACTTCGCCGTGCTAGGCCGCGGTCCATGCCTATCCAAGCTATCTTTCCCGACTCCGGTGGCTATCCGCGGTGACACTGACACTATAGTTTTTCGAACCATCCTAGAACTTTCTTTCCTTCCCGCGGGTCGAACCCAGATCGATGGAGACCTAGCTCTACCATGCTTCTGATCCTGCTCCCCCTCACGGCTCATGGAACACCGCAAGTTTGTGCCACCAAAGGATGAAAATGAAACGGAGAGTTTTCAACTCTTTTTTACGGAAAAACGAAAACAGACGAAAATATGGAAACAGAAACGGAGTCTGCAAAACGAAAGCGAAAACAGAATAATGTTTTCCGGCGAATGAGGTGCCGAAACATAATTCTTGTTTCCGGCTAACACGGATTTTCCGTTTTTAGGGTTGTTGTGTATGAGCCAATCTAATATGCAAATATGTAATCTTTTGAGGATGACGAGGAAACCCATTGCGTCTTCGAGGAGGCTTCCACCGTTCGAGCTTTCCCCTGTTCTCAGCATATTGAGCAACCTCGAAAGGGTTAAGAAACAGGTTTGTCATTATGCATAGAGTTCTAGAGTTTTCTTTTTGTGCATGTTTCAAGAGGTCTATTGGTTCCGGTAACCATCCATATTCTGTTCCGAGTTCACATCATATTAGGTCCGTGTGTGTTTTCGATAGTATCTGTTTTCGTATTTGTTTCCAGTATCTCTGTATTTATGTTTGTTTCATGCTCATGCTCATGTTCTGCTCGTGCTCTCGGGTCACCGAACACCGCAAATTTGTGCGGCTAATGTCAACCTACATATGAAAATGAAGAGGAGGGTTTCTAAGTTCTTTACAAGAAAACGAAAATAGTATGAAATACGGAGATGGAAAAGGAATCCAGCACAAGGAAAACGAAAACGGAACTATGTTTTTCTAGGAACAAGCCGTGGAAAAAGAATTATTTTTCAGGCTAATACTGGATTTCCGTTTTAGAGTTGTTTTGTATGCATGATCCAATCTAACATGACAAATATATAATCTTGTCAAGACGAAGTAACAAAGCGTCCCATCCTAAAAAATGGTGACATCGTAGCTCTTTGTGTGTCTGAGCTTAATTTCCCCTATTCTCAATACATGGAGCAATCTCGCAAGGGTTAGGAAATAAGTTTGTCGGAGTAGTTTTGTTTTTGCATGATTCAAGACATCTATTGGTCTGGGCAACCATATTTCGTATCCTCTATCATGTTCGGTTCAAATCTAGTTTGGCGTTTTCGCTTGTTTTCAACCCCATCTGAACCCACCGCCTCGTGCGTCCTGCGACTAGCTAATGTGAATCCACGGCCTTTCACCGCGCGGCAACTTTTCTACAGTTGCAGTAGATCGTATAGTGCACGTGCGCGTGGGCACCCGAACTTGCACCAGAACCAGATGCGGGTGTTGCGATCGCACGTTATAATATTGGACAATCAAAATGACTCGCATGGTGATTTTGTCATCAGAAACAGAGATAGGGAGCTTTGCCGGCCACAACGTCGCCGGCCGCTTATGCGTGCTATCATCTCTGACTGCATGCCGTGGTGAATACGCAGGCAACGCTAACTCAGGGTGTGTAAAAAATGGGACATGATCACTCGATATTTTTTTATTTCTTTTTGCCGATTGATCACATGAAAGCTCGGTCTGCAGCCGAGTATTGCAGTAACATTTTGTCAATTCTCTAGTTAGGCGTACAATAGTTGATTCCGCGGCTGCATTTGTAGTCCCAAGTACATACTCCTCCTTTTACTTCCTTCTGAAATGTCCTAACGGTCTAAAAAAAAAGTTTGTTTCTCTCAGAGCCTACACGTCTATCACTAAATAAGTCATCCTCTTAGTCATGTTGCTAGCCCGTGCCGGAGGGGCTGGCCTCCTGGCTGTGCTAATCACTACGGGAGAGTTGCAGTCTGCCAACGGCCGCCAGCCGTCGGCACAGCACGGAAGGCCGTCAGCACAGGCTGTGCCGACGGTGACCGTCGGCGTAGTTTTTGTCGGGGACTGCGCAATCACCGTCGGCACAGACTGGTCGTCGGCATAGATTGTTGTGCCGACGGTTTCACCGTTGGCATAGTGTTTCAAAATTTTCAAATGTATTTTAAAAAAAAAATTCAAATTATGTTTTCTAAAAGAAAAAATTCAATTTTCTTCTTCTTCTTTTTTACTTGTTAATCTTTCACAATCACACTTAGTATACCTAATTTTAGGTCAAATTGGACTTGTAGTCAAACTTCCCAGTTGGTCACACATCGTCACACTACTCCCGCCCAACATACTTAACTTCTTGGTTCTCTTCGGATGACATTTCATGAAAGAAATGACACCTTGTTGTTAATACTATCATATCAATCATATTAACCCTTTGGTCGTGATGCCACGCCTCTATACTTTTGAATTCTAAACAATTACTTAAGTAAATAACAATGAATATATATATAAATAATAATAATAATATAGAATTTGAAAAACAATTAATTGATTTTATTTTTTGTCTTTTTTATTTAATATGGAATAATTAATATCAGTAAATGCGTATTTGGCAAATAATATGTCTAAATTAATCAGAAAAATGAGAGGAATACAAATATGACATCCATATCATCTTTTGAACCTACAAAGTTAATTTACCCAAAAGTTATGTGATACGGGGCGACCTTCGGTCTTCACCGCATCATGTGCTTCATCGCCAAGACGGCACGCTAAGGTGAATCTTCTCCTTTACGCGTGCCTCGAATCGCCCATTTGGGACGATATACTACTTCATACTCCGTCATGTCTTGATGATAGGAACTCGACGACAAGTACGGAGGGAAGAGAGGATGCCATGGAGAGGCCGATGTCACGGAAGCATGGAAGAGAAGGAGAAGGGCGCTCCAGGCCGGAACTCCGTCCCGGATGGCCGGAACTTCCGCTCCACCGGAACTTCGCTCCACCGGAACTTCCGCCCCCAAGGACCGGAACTTCCGCCGATGCCGCCAAGATGCCTTCCAGCGCGAGAGAAATGGATCAGGCCGGAACTTCCGCCCGAGGGACCGGAACTTCCGCCCACTGGAACTTCCGCCCAAGTTCCGAAATTACGCCAAACGCCCTGGATGTTACTGCAAGGAAATTGGCCATTTCCGGAACTTGGCCGGAACTCGGCCGGAACTTCCGACCGGACCGAACTTCCGCCAGAGACCGGAACTTCCGCCCATGACCGGAACTTCCGCCCAAGACGGCCGGAACTTCCGCCTACCGGACAACAGCACTTTTCAGCGTGTAACTTATCCCTTCGCCCCACCTATAAATAGGCTAGTTGGCTCAAATCTGAGATTAGACAAGATTTAGGCTTAAACATGACTTTGAGCTTTGTCTCCCTAGGGTTTCATCCCCTTTGTATCAAGGCACCCCATGTTGGATGATTGGATCTATGTGAGTGAGATTCTAGTGTAGCCCACTCTCTCTCCCTCACCTACCTCCATCCTCAACACCGATCTCTCACTCCGGGATTCTACCTCGAGTCTCTCCCGTGGTGATTCTATTGGCGTGGTCCATCGAGCCACGAGGGTAAGTATCGATTGTATCGGGTTGGTGTGCGTTGTGTTCTTCGCGTTCTTCGTGTTCTTCCGCCTCTCCCTCTCTTTCCCCCTTTGATTCTTGGGTCATTCGCAAGATCGGGCCACACACGGGGTCTTAGACCTCATCATATGGTATCAAAGCCTTTGGTTTCCGCGAATTTGACCCTCCACCCACCCGATTTCGTTTCTAGAAAATTTTCCAAAAAATAGCCCAAATTGCCTTTGGACCGATCTGTGATTTGGTTGAGTTTTGAGTGGTTTTGGTCCAATAGAAACTTGTCTTTGGTGTTGATCTGCAATTCCCCCACCTTCCCACAGCTAGTGCCAAATTTTCCTCGAATTCGAAGGTTTCGGCCGGTTCCGCCCAAATCGAAGAACAGCCCGCAGATCTGATTGCGACCGGAAGTTCCGCCGCGGGACCGGAAGTTCCGCCCGGGACCGGAAGTTCCACCCCGAGGACCGGAAGTTCCGCCCCAGGACCGGAAGTTCCGCCTCAGGACGGAGTTCCGCTGGCCGAAATTTTGACATCCTTCGTTTTTCGTTTTGGCACTAACCCCTTGTGTTTGGACTTCGTTGTGTGTGCCATTTCAGCTACCACAAAGCTTCCGCAACATCAACGACGACGACGGCACCCCGAGGATCCAAGCGGTTCATTTGACACCTTCCACCATAGCAAGTTCAAGTCGTCGGCCACCGTCATCAAGTGGTATAACTTGCACCTAACTTGTAGCCCTAGCTTCCTTTGCGTACCTTTCCTATCGAGAGTGGCTTTCTAGTGTTGCGAAGCATTGCGCAAGCGTCCCGACCGTGAGGGTGTGCGTGTGTTGAGCAAAGCTACGAAGCAAGCTCGTTGTGAAAAGATAAGCAAAAAGAAGTGTGACATACTTAAAGAAAGCTTCTAAGCATACAAAAAAAAAAATGTGAAAAAGAAAGAAAAAGAGTGTGAGTGACACGTATACACAAAAGAGTCCAAAGCTTCTAAGCAAAAGAGAGAAAAGAGAAGAGATGTGTCTTGCGCAAATCTTGTTGCTTCTCATTTTGCAACCAAGCCACGGTCTCTCTTGCGTTAGCGTGACACCGAGCTAGTAGTCTTCGTTAGGACCAATTTTGTTCGTGCTCATTTTCCGTCGCGCTAACCCCATTTTGTCCCACGTGTGTGTTCCACCTTGTGTATGCCTTTTGTGATCACCGCTTTTGACTTGTGACTTTTGGACTTCACCCACTCTTGACAATACACTTGATTTCGCATTTCGTCTTTTGGCTTTCCACCACAATCACCTACCACCATATTTGCTAGCTTTTGCGTGTGTCTTTGTGTGTGTGCCCGATACAATTGTTCTAACTCTCGGTTTGTTGGATCACCCCACACTACAAGAAAAACTACATGTAGAGACGTCTAATTTAGAGGCTAGAGACGCTAAATTTCATCTCAATGTGGCTCTAAAGACGCTACTATAAAGTGTCATAGGAGCGTCTTCTTATGCACCGTCTCAAATACCATAAAGACGCATGGGTCAGCGTCTCAAACATAAAGTAAGACGTTTGAATAGCGTCTTTATGCTAATCGAGGCGCTTTGAGGTTCCCAACATATCGTCAGTTCCAACATTGAGTCTCTTTATTGCTTCCTTGAATGGATATTATTTTTTGTTACATATAAATCAATTCATTATGTAAATCTTTGCAAAATTTGCAGCATTGCAAATAGTATGGTGGAAATCAAATTTCAGCCATCAAAGAACAACACGGATCACAAACACTCATGTACTGCAAAATACATCAATTATATTATTTGCTGGTAAATGGGATACTTTACAAGTGTAAAGTACATTCTTACAAATATTGGCATGCATTACTGAACAAGTCCTATAATTTATGTATGTTGTTTCCTAACTAAAGTTTCTTTCACGGTGAAGAGTGCAAAGTATCCTACAATTTTCATTCAACTCAAAAACATTGTACATCCATGATTACAGAGCTCATCAGCTGCATTGGACAGGATAATTTATCTATTTGTATTACATTCGAAATCATCTTCTCTCCAATTCACTTCTGCAGACATTATTTTCTCTCCACGCCGCATCACTTGAAAAATAGTCGCGAAGTAAAACCTGCAGAGAAAAGCTACACGACCAAAAAACAGTTGGTAAACTATTAACAATTGACATCAATTTAATATGCTTATGATCTCAGAGTAAGTACCTTGTAAAGCTGCACAAATATATTCTAGAGTTACAGTCCGACTGAAGTGTACTAGATGAGTTCATAAAATACGATCATGTTCGTAGACCAATATCCATGCCCCAGATGGAGGAAGTTTAGTGCATTAAAATAATTCAAACATAGAAGTTACTTTCTGCTGGTTGATGCGCAATTGACGCATTGACGCCCTCCTCTGTGAATAGCACCTCCAAGTGTTGGTTTTTTTATTATCTTCATTGTGGAAACTACAACGATATACATTGCCTGTGTGCAAAAACATAATTTACTAATCTGTAGCATACAAAGAAACTGAGATCTTAGAGGGGAGAGGCAGAAGACATACCTAATTACGGAGAGGAATTATGAGTCCAGCGGCAAGGAACATTTGATCCGATTCCACCGGCAAGAAACAGTTAATCTAGTACATCAGCGATGGAACAGTAAATCTGTTACAGCAGCGATTCTAGAGGCAAGGAAGACCTGATCGATTACAGCGGCAAGAAACTCACCAAATTCAACGTTGACGAAGTCCAGCAGATCCTCGGAATCGCACGCCGTCGCGTGGATCTCGGGAGAGGCAGAGAACTAGCGCTCCTCAGAAGGCTGAGGGGAGAGTTCGCCATAGAGGGGCACCACGATCTGAACTGGCGGCGGCGGCCCTAGGTTTTACTCGCCCTCTGAGATATAGCAACAACTTCTGACTCGTTGTATGGAAGGTAAACGTGTTTTACTTCTATTATGATGTGCAAACCTAGAAGTTTAGGACGCATGATGCTGCGTTTCAAGAAACGTCTCAACACATGGCTTCATTACGGACGTAGAGACGAATGTACAAGCGTCGAATGGGTAGCGTCTTTACATGACATTTTTCTTGTAGTGCCAATCTTGTCATACCACGGTAAGATTGCGAGGTAGTGTTCTTCCACTAACATACACCATATAGACACTGTCTTGCTAACATGTATAGCGACGAAGAAGATACGGAGGAGTACACGGAGCACTTCGAGGAGGATACCTCTTCAAGCACCGCGGATGTGGAGGAACATGTGGAGCTCTACACCAACTATGGCTCCACAAGCATCGCCAACATGACCGACATCGAGGAGCTCTACATCGACCATGGCTCCGAGAGCATCGCCAACATGGACGACATCGACGAGCTCTACATCGACACTTGCTCAACAAGCATGGACGACATGGTGGAGCACCACGACGAGGACGACATCGACCCCACCATGCATACCGCCGATGCTCCCACATACCCCTACTTGGCCAATGGAGCTACATATGAAGATCGAGGACCTCCACGATGGCATCATCATGTGGATCATCAAGAGCATCACCAACATATTCGGCATCGACACACTTCTCCGAGCTCCACAAGGCGCCATCATGAGAGTGCCTATGCACAAGATCATCGACATCACGGACATCATATGGAGCATCAAGAGCGCCCCCAACATGAGCCATCACCTAGGCAAGGCAAGGACCGTCATCGACTCACACCATCTCATGATCGTCGTCGACCACCACCACCTCATGGTCTACATCGACATCCTTCCACACATGATCTTCGACGACACCACTCAAGACATGGTGATGAGGCAAGAAGACGAGAGCCTCGACATGAAGACCTTCCTCATAAGGCGACTTCTACCTCTTGCGCCACCACCACAATGGCCTCTACCTCGTCATATGCCTATGGACTCCGATGCTACAAGTGCAAGCAACAAGGCCACCTTCCACGGGAATGTCCCAATCTCCTATGTGAGGTGTGCAAGGGCAAGGGTCACATGGCATGGCAATGCACAACGCCAAGCGCCAAGAAACTCTACTTCGACGAGCTTAATGCACAAGTCTCCAAGATGCCACCACTTGAGGACGACTTAGGAGGCGATGGAGTTGAGCATGGTGAGCATGGGATTCTCCCTTCACCCACGGAGGCGCATGGAGTTGAGATGGTTGAGCATGGGATTTTCCCTTCAACCACGGAGGCGCATGGAGATGAGCAAGTCGAACCTACTCCTACATGCTTGATTTATGAGTTGGTACCAACCCCATGTGAGCATGAGAGCCACTTAGCCCACTTGAGTGAGAGTGCTAGTGAGTTGAGTGACTTCCACCCCATATGTGAGTTTGAGTGCTTCCATTTGGAGGACATGAGTGATACACAAAGTGAGTTGAGAGAGGTAGATGATAGGTCCATGGAGGACATCGCATTTGCTAACACATTAGCCTCTCCCTCGTTTGTGTCTTCTTATGTTGCACTAGGTTCCACGGACGAGTTCCCGCTCATGGAGAAGATGTACATGGTGCATGAAGATGATGATATCTCACCATGCTTGCTCCAAGATGGACATGTCGACCACATGGATCCTCCTACTTCCACAACACCTACATCACATGAGTCGGCCTTCAAAGGTAACAACATAGGTGTTGATGATGCCATGATCCCACTAGTGGACATGATGACTTATGAGTGCATGCATGATCTTGAGGATACATTTGCTACGTCACTTGATTCTTTCATATTCCCATGTGATGCTTTGCTTCCTAACATTGTTGATCATGTGGAGTTGATTGAGTGTGATACAATGAACATGCCATGCTATGAGAGTTTCATATTTGCTCCGCTTGCTTGCAATGATGTTGAAAATGATGGCATTAACTTCCGCATGCTTTGCCCCACATGTTTGCACTATTCCATGATCCGTGCATCCAAGATTGCGAACAATTGCTCTTTCTTATGCTTGGTATGCAAGAATGCTTATTTCATTGTCCATGAGATGGCCCCCATAGCCTTCTCAATTTTTGATGATCATGAGTTGCCACATGCCATGAATGCACCATCTTGCCATATGCACCATCGCCATGCATTTCATACTATCTTGCTTGACACTAATGGTGATGTGCATAAGACATGGAACATCATGATGGATGATGTATTCATCTACCATGCACACACGCTCTTTGCCTTGTTTCTTCCATGTGTAGGTACACGGACGACCACTTCCACCGCTACGGAGCATGAGCTCACGAAACGCGCAATTGAGAGCTACCCCATCAAGGACCTAACCCGCGGGACTCACACCAAAGGGTATGTTCCCACAAGCCTTCACCCTCATGTGTTTCCGACGTTTCTTGTCGAGCTTCCGGTTTGGTCCAATTCCTCGTCACCTCTTTTGCTTCTTACGCAACATATCTTGAAACATCTTGTTGGCACAATGGTTGTTGTATGTATTGATGATATCATCATACACTCCGAGAATCTCAAGGATCATGTCATACATGTGAGAGACACATTATGCACCTTGTGCCACAAGTTACACAAAAAGTTGCTCTCCTTTGGATTTCTAATTTCATCTTTGGCATTTGCAATGGATTCTTTGACACTTGAGGATACCCATAATCGGCTCACGCCAACCATACTTTCCCAAGCTAGAAGTCTCGATAGCTTTGCCATTGCACATAACAATTTTGCCCCAAATTTTGCCGCCGATACTTGCCTTTTGGTTGTTCCATTTGTGTGGGACAATACGACACATAACATTTGTGACACTTTACAAACCAAACTCTTACATGCACAAACTTTTGCCCCACCAAATTTTGGATACATCGACACTCTTTTGATCACCATTTTTGCCCAATGCCTTTTGGAAAAACGACTTGATGCTTCATATTTGATTGAGAGCCTCTTGTTCGCCGGTCACCAAATTGGCATCCACAAGCTTTCCTTTTGCAAGTTGTTTTTCCCCTTGTTCTTCTTCGACCGAGACTTGGCCCCTCCACCACTACATGGGAGACCCGTTATGGACTACAACAAAGACGTCCGCACTACGACGAGCATCCCTAAGGACACAAGGGCACCTATACAAGTCCTTCCCGTCTACCTCATCGGTGAGGAGGAGCAAGAGTCGAGACGACTCTTCCCCAAGGGGGGAGATGATACGGGGCGACCTTCGGTCTTCACCGCATCATGTGCTTCATCGCCAAGACGGCACGCTAAGGTGAATCTTCTCCTTTACGCGTGCCTCGAATCGCCCATTTGGGACGATATACTACTTCATACTCCGTCATGTCTTGATGATAGGAACTCGACGACAAGTACGGAGGGAAGAGAGGATGCCATGGAGGCCCGAGGACGCAAGGCCGATGTCACGGAAGCATGGAAGAGAAGGAGAAAGAGGAGCTGGACGCTCCAGGCCGGAACTTCCGTCCCGGATGGCCGGAACTTCCGCTCCACCGGAACTTCCGCTCCACCGGAACTTCCGCCCCCAAGGACCGGAACTTCCGCCCAGATGCCGCCAAGATGCCTTCCAGCGCCCAGAGAAATGGATCAGGCCGGAACTTCCGCCCCGAGGGACCGGAACTTCCGCCCACTCGAACTTCCGCCCAAGTTCCGCCCAATTCAGTTACGCCGAAACGCCCTGGATGTTACTGCAAGGAAATTGGCCATTTCCGAACTTGGCGGAACTCGGCCGGAACTTCCGGCCGGACCGGAACTTCGGCCCGAAGACCGGAACTTCCGCCCATGACCGGAACTTCCGCCCAAGACGGCCGGAACTTCCGCCCTACCGAACTTCAGCACAACAGCACTTTTCAGCGTGTAACTTATCCCTTCGCCCCCACCTATAAATAGGCTAGTTGGCTCAAATCTGAGATTAGACAAGATTTAGGCTTAAACATGACTTTGAGCTTTGTCTCCCTAGGGTTTCATCCCCTTTGTATCAAGGCACCCCATGTTGGATGATTGGATCTACGTGAGTGAGATTCTAGTGTAGCCCACTCTCTCTCCCTCACCTACCTCCATCCTCAACACCGATCTCTCACTCCGGGATTCTACCTCGAGTCTCTCCCGTGGTGATTCTATTGGCGTGGTCCATCGAGCCACGAGGGTAAGTATCGATTGTATCGGGTTGGTGTGCGTTGTGTTCTTCGCGTTCTTCGTGTTCTTCCGCCTCTCCCTCTCTTTCCCCCTTTGATTCTTGGGTCATTCGCAAGATCGGGCCACACACGGGGTCTTAGACCTCATCATTATGAGCATTAGATCAATTACCTCTAGTTTAAATCTGACTGACTTTATCAAAAATGAGGTGGGAAATGGCCTCGGCATGGCATAGTTTGCCGAAATAAGGTCATATTTGGCACGTGTGTGGGCCCTAGGATGAGAAGGAAGACCTCTGATGCGGATTTCTAATCCGACCCACGAGCGACCATTTTTTTCATTTTTAGCATGCTCAAATGGTTTTTATTTGTGAAGCACCTACATGGGGCGCATTTTAGTATGACATGAAACCTTCCGTGCGATGATAGTAGACTACCTACGCACCACCTATCACATGACATATGCACGCGTTAGCTTTTTGGGAACCCATGTGGCTTCCAATGGTGTCCCGCCGAATCCGGTGGAAACTGGCCGGATTTAAACTAGGGGGTCAACTATCCGTCGCTCCAGAAATTCCGGAAAAAAGTTTTTAGTTCTACGAAGCATTATTATATGTGCTAATTTTTGTCCGTTTAGTTTGTTCGCGAATGGGTGCACTCGCACGCCCGGTACAGCAATACCGCATGTCCCGAGGGCCCTGTCAGATGGCAATTTGAATGAAGTCAAAAAAAATCTCGTGGAGCTGCGTGACGTCATTTTATATGTCATAGTAACTATTCCATTTGTAAAAACTAGGATACGGCAATTATTTTGAAAAACTCTTCACGAAAAGGGCTATTACGTCCGGAGTTTTATGGATTTCAGGGGAAATGAGGTAGAAAATGGTCTCGGCATGGCATAGTTTGCCGAAACAAGGTCATATTTAGCACGTGTGTGGGCCTGAGGATGGGAAGTAAGACTCTGGACATGGATTTCTAACCCGACCCACGAGCGACCATTTTTTATTTTTGGCGTGTGTGAAAGCCATGAAACCTCGAACATTATAGCTCATTTCTAAGAAGATTTGTTTACGTATTTGAAATATTCCATTTTTGATATTTTTCTATGATAGATCTTGTTTTCTGCAAAATTTGATATATTATACTTATTTTTCTCAATTAGAATGATTTAGTTATGCTTTTTTGAAGACTGCCGTGGAGAGATAGGAAAAAGCTATGCCGACGGTAAAAAAAAAGGAAAAAAAATGTTGTGCCGACAGCCAGACTGTTCCTGTACTGACGGCTAGAACTGTGCCGACAGTGGCCGTCGGCACATCCGGCCTGTACCGACGGCCAATTTAACACGGACGGCCATCCTTGTCGCCGCTCTCCGGAGGCTTCTGCGCCGACAGCCCCGCTATTTGGCCGTCGGCACATCTGTGCTCTCCCGTAGTGAATGTCCTGCGTCGGAGGAGCCCGTGCCGGAGGAGAGCGCTCGGCGGCTGTGCTCCAGCATGCCAGACTCTGACCTGATGCGCTCCACCTCGCCTCTGCCCGAAGGTGCTCCTCCTCATCGGCCTTGGTGGCCACCCTCATACCTGTCAATGTGAGTAAGTGAACGACATGTTGTTTCTCGTGGAAGTGGAGTTGTGCCTTATTCTCGAAGGCCGAAGTGTTGCGCCATCATTTAGTGTGGCGTGTTCGCCTCCTATTGGTTGGGCCACATGCCAAAGTAGCACTTCTCCTTGGTGTTATTCTTATGCACACCACAAAACTTCCACTACGCAGTGGTACTAATAAGAACACGAAACAATTACAACGCTAGATCAACTACACTAACATTAACACTATCAACTACAGTAACTAAAGAAATCAACTACATTAGATCTACACAATACACTAACATTACTAAAATTAAATCATCTACTACCTCCATTCCATAATTCTTGTATTGATTTGGATGTATCTAAAAACATTTTATGCATAGATACGTCCAAATCTATGACAAGAGTTATGAAACGAAGGGAGTAAAAAAAATTACCAACTACATTAACAACTACACTATTTTATCTAACAATTTATCTAAACTATAGTGCATTTACACTAGCTAAAACTTCAATAACATTTTACAAAAAAAGGGAGGGCGCGGCGGTGGCGGTGGCGCGACACTCACTGAGGCAGCCGGCAATGGAGGGATGCGGACGGAGGCAGAGAGGCACGACACGGATCGACGATGTTGAGGACGGAGGCCGCAGCACGGCGCAGATGGAGCGACGATAATGTGTTGGCATGCAGACAAGGACGACGCGGGGTGGATTGACGGTACATGGCGGAGGGGTGCAACGGCGCGGGGCGGCGACGCCAACATGGTGCAGATCGTTGTCGCACGGTGTGGCGGCAGCGTCATGGCTACTGAGTTATGGTACTGATGTATCCGAATACCGATGTATCCGAAGCTAGTGGTGTGGTTGACTGAGCCACGCCACCTGTCATTTGGGTGGGCCAGATCAATGGGATCCACGTAACAGTAATGAGCCAAAATAACACTACGGTGGTGTACTTTTACTTGGGCGTTCAACCAAAATTTTGGCCAAATACTGCCGGTTGATAGTTTAGAGGCGCGCGATCAATTATAACTTTTGCTGTAAAAGCAACTCCACCGTCGCCCAAATAAGAGCATCTCTAGCATATTCTCTATATCGTCCTGCCACTTGATATGGGGGCTTCGACCGTTTTTTGGGCCAGACCAGACCCCGCATCGCGGTCTGGCCTGGAAAACGAATCTAGGCCGCAGCCCAAAACCGCGTTTTGCCCGCATATATGACGGTCGGTGAGGTGGATGGGGGCCAAACCCCATCTGCTCCTCCGCCTCTCTGCCTCCCGCCGACGTCAAATCGACGCGCCGGCGATGAGCAATCCACCGTAAATCGAGCACCCCGAGCTCTGTCCGGCGAAGATGGTGGCGGGGAAGGGCCGAAGCGGGTGCGGGGGTGGCCAGATTGGCCGTGACGGGAGCTCCACCGAGCGCGGCGGGAGCTCCGCCGGCGAGCGGGAGAAGACGGAGGAGGAGAAGCTGCGCTCCGACGTGGCGCGCATCCGCGGTAGCTACCGCTACCGCAACTACGGCCTGGCGGCGCCACCCGTCTTCGCCAAGCGCGAGTCGGAGCGGTACCGTCGCGGACGCGCATCGTCCCCTTCCGCGGCCTCGTCGTCCTCGGGGTCGAGCTCCCGCCAGTGCCTGCCGACGGCGTTGGTGGTAAAGATGGAGGTCGAGCCAGAGCCGGAGCCGCCGCGCCTCCATCACTTCGACCCAGGCGACTACCTCGACGACGAGCAGTTCAAGCTCCTCCTCCCGCAGCTCGGCGTCAACGCGGGCCTCGCACCGGGCGACTTCGTCACGGAGCGCGAGCTCGACACCGTCGTCGGCCTCGTCACACGCTCCAGCCAGCAGGACGCGGACAAGGCCGGTAAATGGAGGCACATCGCTGTCGAGCAGGACCGCGTCTTCGTCGACCTCGTCAGCGACGAGGAGTAAGGAGCCGACGCGCCGCCGCCACGGCACAGGGTGTTAGAGATATATTTGGTATAGGGATAGATTAGGTAGGGATAGATTTGTTTCTTGTCTTCTACTCCAAGTCGGTCCCTTGTACGCCTATATATACTCGCCCATGAGGCTCAATACAACATCCATCATATTCCGCCAATCTCTCCCTCTCTATCCTTCAACATGGTATCAGAGCGGCACGCTCCTTGACCTAGCCGCCGCCCAAGCTTCCGCGCCGCGCCGCCCCCGGGGAGGTCGATCTCCATGATCTACTCCGGGGGCCGCGCAACCCGTATGAGGGTTCGTTCGCCGATCCGTTGATCCGCTGCCCTCGAGTCTTTTTTTCCAATCTGTAGATTGGTTTTCTTTTGCGTCGCCGGTCGCTCGACCGACGTTTTTCTTTTTTGGTTTACCGATCAGAGATCGGATTGAGTCGCCCATCGCCGTTGTCCACTTGCGCCTCTACTCCGACAACGGCATCGACATGCACCGGCCATCAACCGCATGGCACAGCCGGACGTGCCGCACACGGGGCGCCCCTACGTGCGACGCAGCAGGCTGTTTCGCCTGCACGGTCTCCATCGCCGGTTCGTCTTCGCCGTCATCGTCAAGGACACCACCGACAACGTCGCCAACGACTCCGATCTGCGGCGCGTCGTCCACGCCATGGCACGTGTAGCGCCACCGTCGGTCAACCGACCCCGCACACGTCTACGCCAAGCACGTCCCCGAGCACGCGCCTACCACCGATCGAGCATCGGGTTGCCGCTGCGTCGCCCCTTCGGGTCGCAGCGCCGCCGCCTTTGGTCCACGCTGCTAGCCAACGACGTGCCTTCTGAGGCGCGTACGTCGCTGGTGGCGTCCCGCCGCTGCACCGAATCGCGCCCTGCAGCTACTCCGGCCCCTCAGGCCGTGGCATCGCCGCACGCGGTCACCTTCGCCGTCCCCCGCGCATCGACGTCCGAGGCCACCACAGCGCCGCCCCTTCGGCGCGGGTCGCCTCCGTCTGCGCATGGTCTTCGTCACGCCGCTGGGTCTTCCTCGTGTACCGCCCGCGCCTCCACCCCAGGTCGCCGCGGGCTCGCCAACCACTTCAGGTCGCACCTCGCCGACCACCGCAACGCCCGTCTAGGCGTCTAGCATGACCACCCCTGGTCACCGCTGGGTTAGCCGCCTTCTACGTCTCCAACCATCTCGACTTCGTCGCCCGTGTCATCGCCTCGTCCCCGTCTACACCACCTGCTACTCTACTCCGAGAACCGCGGGCAGCGTCGGCATCTCTCCGCCGATCTGCGACCGCGACGCTTCCGGAGGCCTCCTCTGCTAGTCCCTCTGACATGGCGACAAGTTCATGATGGTCCCTGCCCTCGCATGCCCGTACCGGCAACACCGGTGCCTTCGTCGTTAGTCAGAAGTCGCGCCGACATCGCCACCGCTTCGATTCTTGCCTTCGGCCGCTCTACGATGGTCGAAAAACGGTCGTCCTTACCACCCAGGCAAAAACTTCGTCCCCGTGCGACAAACAGCGCTCCGGGCCGCGCCTCGGTCGACACGACACAACACGGCGAATGCGCACTGCGGCACTATCGACCGAGGCACCCGCCCACGACATCGACCACGGCAATCCTCGCGCCCCTCGACCAAGGCTGCGCACCCACGCTACCTTGATATCGGGGGCTACCACTCGCTTGCGCTCACCAGCCTCCTCTGTCCAAGCATCCGCGACGCAACTCCGTCCACGACGCTCCCGCTACGATTGCGGGGGAGTGTCAGCCGGGGTCCACTTCGGTTTATCTCCAGTCACGCTACCGTTGTTCACGTCACTACCGCTACGACTGCGGGGGAGTGTTAGAGATATATTTGGTATAGGGATAGATTAGGTAGGGATAGATTTGTTTCTTGTCTTCTACTCCAAGTCGGTCCCTTGTACGCCTATATATACTCGCCCATGAGGCTCAATACAACATCCATCATATTCCGCCAATCTCTCCCTCTCTATCCTTCAACACAGGGCTCCGGTGAGTATCCCGGAGTCGATTTTGCTACAATGCAGTGTTGTGGCGGCGGATTGTTTTACTTTTGATGTAATGTAGTGCTCCAATGCTGTTGAATTTAGGATGAACTACAAGCATGAACTGTCCGATCGAACTGTTCTATCGTCTCGCGCGTGTTTTTTTTTAAATTTGTAGTTTCATATGACGGATCTAAACTGCGTGCGTGCTTTTCGAACCCCAAATTCGCGTTGGGATACCCTGTATACGCGGATTTAGATTTTGGGTTTGCGGAGATGCTCTAAGCGCCAGCAGCAACACAAGCAGCAACACAAGAGTTACGGGAGACGCGGTCAATGAAAACGGTGTAAGCTATTTCCTGCACGGCGGCTTCCTGTACGGCGGCTCGATAGCAGCCACCGGACGTACCTGGCACACTATCGGTCTAGCTATAAATATCCACGCGCGCACATCGTATTTCCACTTCCACTAGGAGTATCTCATCTTCTAAACCCACACCGGTTTGACACTTGAGTGTATAGTGTCCCCCAAATCCCGTTGATTAAGACCCGATTGGATCGATCATCCGACTTATACGCATGGATAGCAGCGCTTGGATCCATGGCTACACCGCCAACAGCACCGGCGGCGGCGGCGGCAACATCAGCTACATGTGCGGCTACGCTGCCAGGTGCATCCTACGTACATCTACCGCAAATTCCTCGGGAGCTCTGTAGTAGTACGAACGTAGTGTATGAGCAACTCTGGCTCATCTCATGGCGATAACGTGCTCTTAATTTGTACGTGCAGCCGCTTCCCTTCGGCGTCTCGGTGCAGGGAGGACGAGGGGCAGCAGCATGAACTGCTCCTCAGCGCGCAGATTCTCAACAAGGCAAGAATGAATCCATGCTGAATTTCTGATTCATTCAAATACCAGATCATGCATATATATGCAGCCAGCAATCGGAGTCTCTAATTTTGGTGTGCCAACCTGCAGATCAGCATGCACATGAGCGCGGACGACATCGAGCCAGCAGCGTACGACGGCGCCATCCATTCCGGCGATATCAGCTCCGTGGTGGACGAATTCGACATCATCCCAAACTCGCTCGACGACGCCGGTGGCTGCAGCTTTCCCTCTTCGTCATCCACCTCCTCCTCGCTCTCCTGCAGCCCGGAGATCAGCTCCACCGCGGCGCACGTCCTCGCGGCGCACGTCCTCGCGGCGCCGTCAACCGTCCTCCTGTTCCCCGAGGTCTCCTCCTTCCTCTGCGACGACTTCCCCGACACGCCCGAGTCAATAATGGCACCTGGTGGGATGTCGACGAGTGCGAGCGCGTTCAGGCGCTACGAGCGTCACCTTGGCCCCCGGCGAAGGCTGACGAAGCCGGCATGCGGGCAGAGGATGTTCAAGACGGCCATGTCGGTCGTTGGCAAGATGCACACGGCCATGAGGTACAGGCAGCAACAACAGCAGGAGCAGTACTACTACCAGCAGCAGCAACAGCAGGCGTCGGCGGCCGAGGCGTCGGGAAACCAGCTGCAGCACATGATCTCCGAACGCAAGCGCCGTGAGAAGCTTAACGACAGCTTCCACGCCCTCAGGACCGTCCTCCCTCCGGGATCCAAGAAAGACAAGACATCGATGCTGATCATCGCGAGGGAGTACGTGACCTCGCTCAAGTCCAAGGTCTGCGAGCTCGAGGAGAAGAACCAGGCGCTCCAGGCGCTGCTGGCCCAGCGCCCCACCAGCAGCGCCGGCGCCGAGGAAGACAAGGCCGAGTCCGTTGAGAAGGTCGAGATCCAGATAACTACTGCGGCGGAGGGCGATCAACGCGGGGAGGTTTGCACGGTGAAGATAGCGGCCAGGCCGGCGCGCGGCAACACGACGGACGTGGTGCTCAGGACGCTGCAGTGCCTGAAAAATCGGATCGGTGAAGACGTGAGCCTGCTCTCGATGAGCACCGACCAAGCCGGCGACGGGCCTCATCGAGCAAGCCTGACATTATTGCACCTCAAGGTAGTACAGTTTTTTGCTTAACAGTAATCAAGGGAACGCACCGATCGCATTCGTGGCTCCGTCACTTACGTTGACAGGGCCAGGTTTTCGATGAAAAATTACGAACCCGTGATATCACACATTAATTAGTAAAATATTAACCCCTGATTTGATTTCGTTGCAGTCGGCGTCGGGCGCGAAGTGGGAGGAGGAGGCCGTCAGGGAAGCAGTGACGAAGGCCGTAACGACTCCGGCGCCGGCCAGTCTCGGCGGCGCTGAGTGATGGAGCCGGTGGACCATGCTCGATCAGCTTGTCGTCGTCGTCGATCGTGATAGCTTGTCGACGCCTCACGAGACCGCCGCTAGCTAGGGCTAGGAATCCCACATCCACCCACACTGGTCGACGCAGTTTGGTCAGCAGAGTACACAACAAGTAGAAGACGAGACACCAAATACAAGGAGAAGACGAGACACCAAATGCTGGAGAATTCAGCCGCAGACAGCATGATCGTGATCGTGATCGGTCAAAGTAATTTATTAGAGAAGACAACCTGATAGACATGCAGGAGGACGAACGATCCACGAAGAAAGATGGTCGACGTCACATTGAACATGCGACCGGAACGTCGATGAATGCATTTCATTGACAATTGACAATAGCAATTCGTCGAAGCTTAGCTTGTTATGTCTAAGTAGATCTATAAAACTAGTGTTGACGATTGCAATTGTTTTGTTTACTCTTCCTAGCTTTTGGTAAGTCATGTCACTCTATGTGATTTTCTTTCTGATGTGTGTTACAGTTACTTAAACAACACATGAATATAAACAAGTACCTCAGTTCCATAATTCTTATCGTGGTTTTAGTTTAAATTTGAACTAAAATCACCACGAGAGCTATAAAAGTGAGCGAGAGCACACTACCAAACTTGAATATTTGAGGTGATAAGGGTTTTCTGAGTGTGTGCTACGGGTTATCCCCGCTGCTTTGCCCAACAGCACATGCTCGATAGCCCTTCCTCGCCGTGTTGACCTCTCTTGCCAAAGGATTCAAGGGCTTGGGGTCCTTCATCACCATTGATGTTGCCATCTTCTCGGCCTCTAACACCTAGCCACCACACCCCTCGATGCCCTGTGTTGCTTCGACCAGTTAGCCATCCTCCGGTTCCTCGCCACCCCAAGGTGGTGCTCCCGAGGCTTACAGAGCCCTCCCCGAGCGACTGTGCACCCCCGACCACCCTCATCGCGTCTGCATGCTCCGCCACAGCCGCCATGGATCATGTCGTCCCCATGCCTTCTTTTTTTAACATCGGGATCGACGAGCCGAGCTTTGAATTAACAAATCCATCAACCGACCAGGAGTGCATGGTGACACGAAACAAAGAAAAAGAAGAAAAAGGAAAAAACTGCAGATACCAGCTAGAGATACAAGCCCAGGTGGTGAAGAGTTAAAGCCTAAAACAAAGGAACATGTACACCAGAGCTAGGTCCTAAACTACATGTTCTCCGAGAGTGCCCATGACTTCATCAAAAAACCGGTGGCTCGGCTTGAGGCCCCAAGCCCCGAGACGCCACTCTGCGGAACTGAACCACGCAACACTAGCACACTGAACATTCTGGCATACAAAGGACCACCAACACCCCTGGAACTAGCTAAATACGATAGTGAAGCCGGCGAAACTCCAGAGTTCGAAGGGGGAAGCTTCGGGACAACGCCTCCAAGGAGGGAAACCACGCTCGCGAGCGTCATCGTTGTCGGCACATGCCAGCTGTGCAGTGCTTTTGCGGAAGCTTCGGCGCCCACTCTCCAAGAGAATGCCTAAGTATTAGCGAATGCCATCAGGACAAACCACCAGCTGTTGAGGAACACCAGGGTACCTCCTGCCACGACGCACAAGCCGACAACCACCCTAGGCTCGGGAGTGGTCGCGCAAAGGGGAGTCACCGTCTATATGGAGTCGGGCACTACCAGATGCATGGCCTCAACGAATAGGAGTTTCGAGGAGGAGCTCGGAGGGATCACTAGTCACTAGGGCAGCAGACAATGCCCAGGGGCAGGCAATCGGCGACAATATGTTTGTCTTGTCCACGCCTCCAAGAAGGTGAATGGCGTCAATAGACGTTACCATCACCGGCAATGGAATAACCTTGCATTGCTTTTGCAAACACACCATCGAGCATGCAAGCGTCCCTGAAGGCCAAAAAAAACCTAGTGGTGCCACACCAGTCCTGCAGGAACAGAAACCGAGGCACACTGTCCCCTGGTAGTCCAGAGTGGTCATAGAGAAATAGGAAGGCGATGACGAAGACCGCCACCGCACCGTTGGAGCACCCCCTCCCAACCACAGATCGCAACACTCTCCAGCTGGAGCAAACCAGAGAGGACACCTTGGTCCATACCAAGATCAAGTGCAAAGGACGCCTGAGCACCGCCAGCCCGGCCCGTCGCCGACTGATGTCTACGCACACTTCTATTCTTGTAGACAGTGTTGGGCCTTCAAGTGCAGAGGTTTGTAGAACAGCAGCAAGTTTTCCTTAAGTGGATCACCCAAGGTTTATCGAACTCAGGGAGGTAGAGGTCAAAGATATCCCTCTCAAGCAACCCTGCAATTACGATACAAGAAGTCTCTTGTGTCCCCAACACACCCAATACACTTGTCCGTTGTATAGGTGCACTAGTTCAGCAAAGAGATAGTGAAATACAAGTAATATGGATGATTATGAGTGGTAATTTCAATCTAAAATAAAAATGGCAGCAAGCAAACATGTAGCAGAACTGGTTGTAAAAGGTGTTTCAATGCTTGGAAATAAGGCCTAGGGATCATACTTTCACTAGTGGACACTCTCGACAATGATATCATAATTGAATACATAAATATCATCTCTTCACACATGCTACTCTGAACCACTCTCCGGTTGGATAACGAACACAAATTCGCCGCGTAGGGCTATAAAAGCACCCCTTAAAGATCACGTTCCAAATCTAGGGATGCCTCACGCTGTCACTTTGAGCTTACAAAGATAGTACTAACAAAACACCATAATTTATAAGTATTTCTGTATAATTAAGCCTAAGAGACACACACGGTATGCACACTGTCACCTTCACACCGTGGCACAAGGTGTCTCCGGAGATCACATAATAAAACCACTTGAGTAGCATAATAGATGAAGAATAACATCTACTTATTCAACTAGATTACAAAGCTCATGATCACATAAAGATCATACCATGGGAGAGATAGACCACATAGCTACGGTAAAGCCCTCCCTCGGGGCAACTATCCATCATCAGGCAAGATGATGAAAGATGGCGGGGGCTTCCCCGCCCGCCCGGAACAGAGACTTCTGTCCTCAGAAACTTGTCTTCGATGGCGGCGGAGCTACAGAACTTTTCATGGACGGAGGCTAGTTCATCTAGCGTTTTCGTGTTGGGAGGCAATTTATAGGCGGAAGGGCGAGGTTGGTGGGCTCCCGAGGGCCCCACACCATGCCTAGGCGTGGCCAGAGGTGGGCCCGCACCTAGGGGTGGTGTGGCCACCTCGGTTCCCTCCTCCGTGTCTGCTTTGGACTCCGTCTTCGGGTCGAGAAAAATAGGAACTTTGGCTTTCGTTTCGTCCAATTCCGAGAATATTTCCTGTACAACTTTTCTGAAATACAAAATAGCAGAAAACAGGACTGGCACTGTGGAATCTTGTCAACAGGTTAGTTTCAGAAAATGCATAAAAGTGCCACGAAGTGTAAACAAAACATATAGATATTGGTGTAAAACAAGCATGGAGCAGCAAAAATTATATATACGTTTGCAACGTATCAACGGCGACGGCCTCGGCCCGCTCAATTCTCTGCCCTCGAGGGCAAAAGGTAGTACCCTGCTGCCCAGGGACTAGAAATCTCGGGCCAGCCCAGCCCAAGACTGTCCAAACCCTGCCGAGACATAGGCTTGCCGGGCCAGATCTAGTCCCACCGCCGCCACCCATGGCCACGGTCGCGCCGGCGTCGGGACGCGCTAGCAAGGAGGCAGCCGCGCCGCCACCCCGCCGGAGCTGCGCGGTCCTTGCGCCATTCGATCATCGTCGCCTCCTGCGTAGAGACGCCGCCCCTGCCGACCGCGTCGACCCGCGCTGCTACCGCCAGGCGAATCGGGTCCGCCAGCACCTCGCGGCACGTCGGTTTTCGCGAGTGGGGCCACCTTGGCAGCGAGAGGACGCGACGGTTCGCATTGGAAACGACGCGGGAAGGTTGATCCTCGGTGTTAATGATCTCTGGCGCAGAAACCGAGGCGGCGACGAGGGTGGCGACTAGCCACGCGGCGTCCACCCACCTCCCCCACGCGCTTACGCCGCCGCAAATGCGACGCAGAAGCTGAGGCGCGGGTAGTTGGCACCCCTATTTAGTATGTACGCCTTCCACCGTTGCGGTGCTATCCTCTCATCTCCACCACCGTAGGCGCGCTATCCTCTCTCGTCTCCAACACCGCTGCCGGGCCATCCACTCCTCTCCACCACAACAATGTCGCGGCGGCTCCATACGACGTACTCCATGCTTGGCCACAATGGCCGCACGCCGCCTGCGATGCCTCAACCACCACCACAGCCGCAGCCGTTGCAGCCCAACGCCGACTACAACTCCGACGACGCAGTCAACCCACGGTTCAAGGAGTGGGACGAGGCGTACGCCGCAGACCAAGAAGCTGAGGAGGCGGCGCAGAGGGACGAGCAGCCGCAGGCCCCCGTCAACCCGGAGCAGGCGGCGATCCTAACGTCCTTGAACGTGCAGCGTTTCCGGAGGCTGAAGGAGGAGCAGCGTGAGTTCATCAACGACGCAAACTTCGAGCACGCAGTCGAGATCTCGCGCCAGCGAGCGGCCATGGAGGAGGCGGGACGCCTCCTAATGGCGGCGTAGCGATAAAAGCTCATCGAGCTGAACACTCATCACCACGCCGAGGCGTTCGCCCGCGAGCAAGCGGGGCTTTCCCAGAACGAGGTGTCTCGACGATGGCTGGTAGCACTGAGGGGACAGCGCCGTCGGCCGCCATGATCCACCGCCAGATGCGCGAAGCAAGGGCGGAGAGGTGGGCACGAACGCAGGTGGCAAAGGGGAATAACGACGACTTGGTAGGCCCGTCGTGCGCCCCAACCGACGGCCAGTAGATTAGGGTTAAGTTTAAGTTTTGTTTAGGTTTAAATTCAAGTAACTTTTGTATGAATTTTGGTTTTTAAATATAATTTCAAATTTAAATTTCTATTGGAGCTGCCGTATGTGGGGCGCCGGTGTGGGAACAACATCCCCAAATAGAGGATGCTCTGCCGATCCCCCCATATGGCAGTGCCCGGCGCTGGCGACTATTTGGGGCGCGCCGGTGGAGATGATCTAATAACATAGGTTCTAAAGATGGGAGAAGCCTGTGTTTCAGTATATAATAAGCTGCTCTGCTTGTATCAGGGAGGAATTAACAGAAGAAAAATGTGATGACTAGGCCAAATATGAAGAAAAATCATAACAAGTCTGCAAAATGGGAGTGTCAAATGTTGCCTTGGCTCGCGTTACTGCAAGCGTCCTTCATACAACAAATCAAATGGAATTAGCGTGCAAGAGCAACCGAAGGATTGATATGGTATTAAGAGGTAAAGTCCCTCTTTGCCAAATACAAGTCCATTATATTTTCATATAAAAGGGAAGCATACTCACCACTTTCAATTGTCCCGGCTAAATAAACTGTTTAGCAAGACACATCATTCTGCAAAATTGGTATTATATTCAGGGTGACATAAGAACCCGTATACTTGTGCAGGAAAAAGCAACACTAGGAGAGAACATTCAAGCATGGATGGATGCTCCATCTTTAGAAAAAGAAGAGAAAGGCACACGGTTTTGTTTCCTAGTCCGAGTTATTATTTAACATTTTCCGTGTTCAGTTCTCAATAATTTTGCCACCGCAAGTGGGTAATTTTTTTTTTTCGAAATGGGTTTTCCCAGCCTCTGCATCATATGATGCATACGGCCGCTTTACTAAGATATAAAACGAATCCAGTTGTACACACGAAAGACTACAGACTTATTACAAATCACGGATCACAAAGGGTCTCAACAAAAATGAGCCATCTAAAAAAGAATAGCAACATGAAGCTTCTTTGCATCAGCATTCCAAACGCCTATCAGCAGACCATCCGCACCGGTTGTAGAAATCCCGTGCAACCATACACCCAATATCTATATCCAGTCGCACGTCCTCCGACTGTAGATAGGACCACATATGGATCAAGTGTGTAGCTAAAGGAATGACCTGCAAAAATGATGGGAACCTCTTTTTGTTAAAGATGCAATCATTCCGAACTTTCCAAATCGCCCATAAAACAGCACATACACCCACTCTAATATGAGCCTTTTCTATTTTGGGCACCCCATTCAACCATTTCCCAAACAAATTTGTAATGTTTAAAGGGGGAGTTATATTGAAAGTCATGTAAATAATTCTCCATATCATACGGGTGAACGGACAAGTTAAAAACAAGTGTTGTATATTTTCCTCATGATCACAAAAACAACATCTCACATCCCCCTGCCAATTACGTTTGGCTAAATTATCCTTCGTGAGTATAACCTTTTTCTGAAGAAACCACATAAAAATCCTAATCTTCAGAGGTACCTGCAAGTGGGTAATTTTGGTTTCCAGAAACTTCAGAAAGTAGCAAACAATGGATAACCGAATCCATCATTTGTGCTTGATCACTTCGCCAGCTTCCTGATATTGGAACGCTCAAGCCCACACATGATCCACTTGTTGTGGTTAAGTTGATTTTTATCCCTGAAAGCTGTGGCTTTATAAAACGACTTCTTTTTTCGTCAATAGTTGCTGTTCTGTAAAACAACTGCACCAATTGCTTAGGTTTTCTAAGATTTGCTAAATCTTCAAACCTGCAAAACCTGAAAAACCAGAGGACAAAGTTCCTTGCCTTTGTATAGTTACAAGATTGAAAGCTATGCGATTTTAGACCTTTATCTTAACGTATATACACGGGTGCATGCAGTTTTGACTTCTTTTACTTCAACTCCCCCAATAATTCCCTTCCTCAAGTCCAACTACGAATGGAGCAAACTAGAGAAAAGGAACCTACCTTGAAACCTCGTTCCCATGGAAGCTGAATCAGTAATCATTCTTTTCTTTTCTTTTGTTGAAACCGGAATCATTAATCATTCTTGATACTGATCCATCTCCTCTCCCTCACATGGACAGTGAGAGCTTCATTCGCTCAACGCAGCCTGCAACAACTGGCCGGAAGAACACCAACGTTGACAATGACAGCAGAACCATCAGACAAAGTGCATGATTACGTACCTTCATTTTGTCTGTTCTTTGAGAGGAAAGGAAGTGCACACACCTCATCTATGCGGAAAATACTCTTCTAAGTTCTATCCACTCAAATTAACGTTCTCTAGGAAGAGCACGTGCAGGGAGGGGGACATGTAGGCTTGACCAAGACTAGTCATCACAATACTTCCATGCTAGTATATACGTATGCAGGATAGGAACATTGACCTGTCCATATCGGCTGGCTTGACTTGCCAGAGAGTGCAGAGACTGGAGAGTAATTAACTGCAAGTAGTGGAAGCTAATCACCTTTCGTGAAAGGAAAATAACGACATCGCACCAGTGCTTAGATTTCTCTTTCCTTTCGGTTTGGCTACTTTACCTTGGAAGCCTTCTAAGCGTTCTCAGCTCTGTGTTAAGAGAAAGCAATGCATCAACGCCAGTTTTGTTACCTGGGTACAAACAAAACTCCATTAGAGAACCCTAACGATAGTACAATGCAGAGAGTGAATGCAGAAATATCAAGTCGATCTTAGTACTAACCCTAGCTAGTTTACTCTGATGGATGCATGGCAGCAGCCGGGAAGATTCTCTTTTGCCTCCCACATTTCCACGCAACTGGAGTCCAACATGGCAACATTGACAAACAAATTCATGTGTATATACATGGTTGCTGCTTAGCGAGAATATAGTAGGCTGGATAGACAGGGTCCTCACGTTTTACAATTCATTCTCTACCTTATGATTTCGTCACAGCTACCTCTTTTGTCAGTCAACATGCGACTGTCGATCAACATATATGAACATAAGGAGAAATTTGAATGTGACTTGTCTACAACAACAACGACAAAAAACATAGTAATAATGATCAGCGGGCATATTCACTCTCCGTAAGTAGTGGGACAATTCAATCTCACTTGTCTGAAACATTTCTTTCAATAACACCCTAATGCTGAATCAACGGGTGACTCGTTCACCGTAAATGTGTGTTCAATCGCAGTAGAATTATAGAATTACACGAGTCCAAAGCTTTGGATAAATATAAAGCAGCGTGTATGACCTAACATCCCCGGGTTCACAAATGAGTATATAGCTTTAGAAGCAGCATTAATTCTGCAATGGTCTAAGTACGTAGGCTCCTGAGAATTAAGGAGGAAGGGAGACAAGTGATCTCTTGACCACCATATAGACTTACAGTTCTCCATAGACGACTAGTTGCCGTTAGATTTGAATAGACAAGGGAAAAAGAAGCAGCTACCAAAAAGAATTGGAAAAGGTGTAACTCATCAAGGATGGTAGATCTTTAAAAACGAAAAGGATTGCACATGCCTTCCCCTCTCCCACCCTAAGTTAAGAGAAAGATACGTGGACGCTCCTCGCAGTCAGTAGGGTTTTTTTTTGCAAGAATTTTTTTAAGATTGAGAAGACGACATATACAAGCCAGAATAGAAACAAACTACTACTGTCTTCGAACTACTGGTGTCTTAGCCGCCATCCAAAGAGCGAAATCATCTAGATTCAGTGGATCAAACGAGTTATATTGCCTAAGTCAACGAAGAAGAATATAGGAGAAAAGAAATGAATAAACCGACTAGGTGTGATGATCTTGATAACTCTCCAGGTCAGCCTAAGAAGTATATAGGACATCTATGTCGACACAACATTATTCATTAGTTCCTTATTATTCGACTTTGATTTCTAGGTAAATATTGGCAGGCATATGGGCTATGGCTCTGAGATAACTTAGTGTGACCTGTCTGAAACAATTTTTTAACATCGTAATACTAAATCAGTGGCTGTACTCGTTCTTCATAAGTTTGTGTTCATGTAAAAAGAATACACAAGTGCACAGTTTTCCACAAATAATCAAGTCTGAAACAGCATCTGGCGTACTCCCTCCGGTTCAGAAATAAGTACAAAGCTTTAGAACCATCATTCCAATATGACCTATGTTGGCTCCTGGGAGTTGAGGAGCTAGAAAAGTCATCTCGTGACCGCAAGATATCTTTGCAGTTTTCCATGGACTAGTTGCCAACAGATTGAATAAACAAGGCAAAAGAAGCAGCTACCAAAAAGACGTGGAAATGATAGAAAAAAATCCAGGGCAGCAGAGCTTTAAGAGTCAAAAGAAAGCACATGCCTTCCCCTCTCCCACCGTAAGAAATAGAAGGAAATGTGTGGCTTTTGAAACTCGGTTGATCCAATGAATTCTATTGCACTAGTTAAGTATTGCGACAGCAAAGCAATGAATAAACCAACTAGGTGATAAGCTTGATAGATCTCCAAGATCAACATAAGAAGTATATTCCAGTCATTATATGACATACCGACATAACATAGTTCACTGCTTCCTTGTTTTTCAACATTGATTTCTAGGTACATATTGGTAATCATGTGCCTCTGAGACAAAAAAAAAAGTAAGAAGGGAATAAATGTCCTCCAATATGGGTTGAAAAATGGTAACAGGTTCCTAACATGTCTCAACGATTTGCCAAAAATAGTATCAACGGTCTACGGGTGCAAACCCTGGCTACTGGGTAGCTTCTCGAACAGATTTCTCTGTCGTTTTCGAAATAACACCAGACCCTCCTATGCCTTCTTTGTACTGAAGCTCTTTTTTAAGGTGTATACTGAAGCTTTGAAGTTCAACAATTTCGTCTTAGCCAGTGACCTCTTAAATCTATTCATCTTGCTTCATTTTTACTTGCCGATTAGACAAGAGACTTTTCAGTTCCACTACAAAGACTAGTGCAAAGGTATGGACATTTTCTTCTTCACACTCATTGAGGATCTTAGCGTATCACACATAGTTTTACCACGCGGAACAAAATTTGCTCGATTACGCTGTTGGTGACACAACTGCCATCAGGGGTGAATTTCAAGTGCCCTGGTACTATTAAATGCAAAACATCCATCTGCACATGCAAGCAAGCGGGCCGCTGCAAGTCCAACTGTTTAACAGTTCTACAGATGGAATTTCTAATTAATATTTCATTAGAAATTGCACACGTCCAACAGAGAGTGGATGTAAAAATATATATAAAGTCGATCGTAGTACCATCCCTGGCTAGTTTACTTTCATTCATGGATGCATGGCAGCAGCTGGGAAGATTCTCTTTTGGCTCCCACATTTCCACGCAACTGGAGTCCAACATGGCAACATAGACAAACAAATTTATATGTATATGCATGGTTGCTGCTTACCGAGAATAGTAGGCTGGACAGCTAGGGTCCTCACGTTTTACAACTCATTCTCTGCCTTATGATTTTGTCACAGCTAACTCTTTTGTCGGTCAACAATCAACATGCTAGTGTAGATCAACATATATCGACATAAGGAGAAAATTCAATGTGACTTGTCTACAGCATCAAAAAAAATAACATTGTAATAATGGACCATCTGGTGTATTTGCTCTCCGCAAGAAGTGGGACAGTTCAATCTCACTTGTCTGATACATTTTCTTTTAATATCATCGTAATTCTGAATCAGCGGGTGACTCGTTCACCGTAAGTGTGTGTTCAATCACAATAAAATTATAAAAATACACAAGTCCAAATCTTTGGATAAATATAAAGAAGCAGGTTATCTGACCTAACTTCCCCTGGTTCGCAAATTAGTATAATGCTTTAGAGCAGCATTAATTCTGCAATCGTGTAAGTATGTTGCCTCCTGACTGTTAAGGAGGAAGGTAGACAAGTCATCTCTTGATCACCGTATAGACTTATGGTTCTCTATAGGCGACTAGGTGCCATTAGATTTGAATAGACAACAAAAAGACTTGGAAAAGAAACAACTCATCTAGGACAATATACATCTTTAAAAGCGAAAAGGAGTGCACATGCCTTCCCCTCTCCCACCCTAAATTAAGAGAAGGATACATGGAAGCTCTTCACAGTCAGTAGATTTTTTTCAATAACAAGTAACCAATGGTTGCTTGTCATTTCGTTAAGATTGAGAAAACGACCGTATACATGTCAGAATACAAATGAAGTACTACTCTCTTTGAACTAATGGTGTCTTAGCCGCCATCCAAACAGCGAAATCACCTAGATTCAGTGGATCAAACAAGTTATATTGCCTTAGTCAAGGAAGAAGAATATAGAAGAAAAGAAATGAATAAACCGACTAGGTGTGATGATCTAACTCTCCAGGTCAGCCTAAGTATATTCCAGTCATGATACGACATCTATGTCGACACAGCATGATTCATTAGTTCATTGTTATTCGACTTTGATTTCTACGTAAATATTGGTAGGCATATGGGTCTGAGACAACTCAATGTGACCTGTCTGAAACAATTTTTTAACATCGTAATACTAAATCAGTGGCTGAACTCGTCCTTCATAAGTATGTTTTCATGTAATAAGAGTACACAAGTGCACAGCTTTCAAAAAATAATCAAGTCCACAATAAAAAGAAGCAGCAGGCCTACTCCCTCCGGTTCACAAATAAGTACAAAGCTTTAAAACCATCATTCCAATATGACCTATGTTAAGCTAGAAAAGTCATCTCATGACTGCAAGATATCTTTGCAGTTTTCCATAGACTAGTTGTCAATAGATTGAATAAACAAGCGAAAAGAAGCAGTTACCAAAAAGACGTTGAAATAATAGAAAAAAAACATCCAGGGCAGCAGAGTTTTAAGAGTGAAAAGGAAAGCACATGCCTTCGCCTCTCCCATCGTAAGAAATAGAAGGAAACATGAGGCTTTTGAAACTCAGTTGATCAAATGAGTTCTATTTCACTAGTTTAAGTATGGCAAAAGTAAAGCAATGAATAAACCAACTAGGTGATAAGTTTCCCAGATCAACCTAAGAAGTATATTCCAGTCATTATATGACATACCGACATAACATAGTTCACTGCTTCCTTGTTTTTCAACTTTGATTTCTAGGTACATATTGGTAATCATGTGCTTCTTAGACAAAAAAAATTATATGAAGAAATGTCCTCCTATATGGGTTGAAAAATAGTAACAGGTTAGTCTCAGTGGTTTGCCAAAAAATAGTATCAATGGTCTCGAGATGCAAACCACAGGTACTGGGTAGCTTCTCAAATAGATTTCCCCGTAGTTTTCAAAATAACACCATACCTCTTATGCCTTCTTTACACTAAAGCTCTTTTTTAAGGTGTATATTGAAGCTTTAAAGTTCAACAATTTCGTCTTAGCCAGTCACTCTTAAATCTCTTCATCTTGCTTCATTTTTTACTCACCGATTAGACAACTTAGGCTAGACTTTCAAGTTCCACTATGAAGACTAGTACAAAGCTCGGGACGTTTTCATCTTCCCACTCATTGAGGATTTTAGCGTATCACACATAGCTTTGCCACGCGGAACAAACTTTGCTCGATTACGCTGTTGGTGATGCAACCACCATCAAGGGAGAAATTCAAGCGCCCTGGTACTATTAAATGCAACACATCCATCTGCACATGCAAGCGGGTGGGCTGCTACAAGTCTAAGTGTTTAACAGTACTACAGATGGACTTTCTAATTAATATTTCATTAAGAATTGTATACGTCGAACAGATTATAACATCTGTATACCCGCTGCATTGACCAATGGTGCATTGAGTAGCTACTAATATGCAAGGAACATGATAAGGGGGAGGTCTGAAACAGCATGAAGATTTAACTATCAGCACAATAGCACATGCCAAACATGACCTTGTTGTCACCAGAATTGATCCGGCTTGATTTAATAAGTATAGTTAAAAGAGTAGGTTGATGTCAACATTTTTCTGATAATAAACGGATAGAATTGATAGAGATCGTGATGGTTCTCCCGATATGCATGTATGCATATCCAGATTCTGGCATTCTGACTGCCTGATTTCCATACCACCGCAAAAATCACCGACCACTTGGAAATTTTCTTTAGTAAGGATGGTTGGAGCCTGAAACGGATCAGACGTTGCCCCTATCCACACCCGCGCAAGCAGAACCATAGCGAAAGCGATGTCGCGATTCGCGAAGGTACCTTGAGCACAGCCACACAGCCTGATGGCGGCGAAGCCCGCCGGGGCATGGAGCGCGACGGAGGCCTCTAGACCGGCTGAAAGGAGGAGTGAGAATGGGATCACCGCATTGCAGAGTGCGGCTGCGCTAGATCTTGGAAAACTATAGCGAACACCACAACTTCCACAGCCGTCCCCGTCACCGCCGAGGTAGCATCCAAGAGCGGGTGCCCTAGTGGCGCCGTTGGTAGCTGTGAGCGATTGGACGGCCTCAACCAATTTTTCCCGGGCCATCCATAGGATGGGCCAAAACCAAAATGGATCATAAAATAACCTAGTCCAGCGTCTTCACAGCAACTGATCTATCCCCCCTCCCTCACACTGACCAGTGAGAGTGTCTTCACAACAACTGACCGCAAGCGCCAACTTTGACAAGGACAGCGGAACCATCAGAGTAAGTGCATGACTATGTAGCTTAATTTTGTCTGTTCTTTGAGAGGAAAGGAAGTGCACGCCTCATCTATGCGGAAAATACTCACTAAAATTAACATTCTCTAGAAAGTGCAGAGGTACAGGTAGGCTTGACCAAGACTATTCCATCACAATACTTCCATGCTACGTATGCAGGATAGGAACATTGACCTATCATTGTCGGCTGGCTCGACTTGCCTGAGAGTGTGACTAGAGACTGATTAGCTGCAGGTAGTAGAAGCTAATCACCTTTCATTAAAGGAAAGTAACAATAATAACATGGCATCAGTGCTTAGATTTCTGTTTCCTTTGGGTTTGGCTACTTAACCTTGCAAGCCTTCTTGGCGTTCTCCTTCTAATACAAAATGAGCGCTGTGCTAAGAGAAAACAACGCATCAGTGCCAGTTTTGTTATATGGCTACAAACAAGTTTGGGCTATTATTAGAGAACTAACAATATTACAATGCAGAGAATGGATGTAGAAATATCAACTCCATCGTAGTACTGCCTCTAGCTAGTTTACTTTGATGGACTCATGGCAGCAGCCGGGAAGATTCACGGTTGGCTCCCACATTTCCACGCAACTGGAGTCCAACATGGCAACATAGGCAAAGAAATTTATATATGCATGGTTGCTGCTTACCGAGAATAGTAGGCTAGGCAGACAGGGTCCTCACAGTTTACAACTCATTCTCTGCCTTATGATTTCGTCACAGCTACCCCTTTTGTCAGTCAACATGCGATTGTATATCAACATATATGGACCTAAGGTGAAAATTCAATGTGACTTGTATACAGCAGCCAAAAAAAATAACATCGTAGTAATGAATCAGCGGGCGTATTTGCTCTCCGCAAGTAGTGGGACAATTCAATCTCACTTGTCTGAAACATTTTTTTAACATCCTAATACTGAATCAGCGGGTGACTCGTTCACGGTAAGTGTGTGTTCAATAACATTAGAATTATAGAACTACACAAGTCCAAATATTTGGATAAATATAAAGAAGCAGCGTGTCTGACCTAACTTTCCCGGGTTCACAAATGAGTACGTATAAAGCTTTAGAAGCAGCATTAATTCTGCAATGGTTTAAGTATGTTGGCTCCTGAGTGTTCAGGAGGATGGGAGCCAAGTCATCTCTTGACCACCATATAGACTTACAATTCTGTATAGACGACTAGTTTCCATTAGATTTGAATAGACAAAGGGAAGAGAAGCAGCTATCCAAAAGACTTGGAAAAGAAAAAACTCATCTAGGACAATATACATCTTTAAAAGCGAAAAATGACCTATGTTGGCTCCTGGGAGTTAAGGAGGAAGCTGGAAAAGCCATCTCGTGACCGCAAGATATCTTTGCAGTTTTCCATAGACTAATTGTCAATAATGGATTGAGTAGACAAGCAAAAAGAAGCAGTTACCAAAAAGATGTGGAAATGATAGAAAAACATCCATGGCAGCAGAGCTTTAAGAGTGAAAAGGAAAGCACATGCCTTCCCCTCTCCCACCGTAAGAAATAGAAGGAAATGTGAGGCTTTTGAACTCAGTTGATCAAATGAGTTCTATTGCACTAGTTAAGTACGGCGACAGTAAAGCCAAAAATAAACCAACTAGATGATAAGCTTGATAAATCTCCCAGAACAACCTAAGAAGTATATTCCAGTCATTATATGACATACCGACATAACATAGTTCACTGCTTCCTTGTTTTTCAACTTTGATTTCTAGGTACATATTGGTAATCATGTGCCTTTGAGACAAAAATATGAAGGAAAAAATGTCCTCCAGTATGGGTTGAAAAATGGTAACAGGTTCCTAACTAGTCTCAATGTTTGCTAGAAATAGTAATCAACGGTCTCTGGATGCAAACCCCGGGTACTGGGTAGCTTCTCAAATAGATTTCCCCGTTGTTTTCAAAATAACACCAGACCTCATATGCCTTCTAAGCACTGAAGCTCTTTTTTAAGGTGTATACTGAAGCTTTCAAGTTCAACAATTCTGTCTTAGCCAGTGACTCTTATATCTCTTTGTCTTGCTTCCTTTTTCACTTGCTGATTAGACAACTTAGGTGAGACTTTTTCAGTTCCACTATAAAGACTAGTACAAAGGTATGGACATTTTCTTCTTCACACTCATTGAGGATCTAAGCGTATCACACATAGATTTTCCACGTGGAACAAAATTTGCTCGATTACTCTGTTGGACATTTTCTTCTTCACACTCATTGGTGACCGCAACCACCACCGGGGGTGAAATTAAAGCGCCCTGGTACTATTAAATGCAAAACATCCATGTGCAGATGCAAACAAGTCGACTGCTACAAGTCTAAGTGTTTAACAGTTCTACAGATAGACTCTGAAGTTAATATTTCATAAGGAATTGCACACGTCGAACAGATTATAACATCTGTACAGCCTCTGCATTGACCAATGGTGCGTTGCATACTTACTATGCAAGGAAGATGACAGGGGGGAGGTTTGAAACAGCATGAAGATTTATCAGCACAATAGCACATGGCAAACATGACCTTGTTGTCACCAGAATTGATCCGGCTTGATTTCAGTAAGTATAGTTAAAGGAGTAGGTATATGTCTAGACATTTTTTATAAAATAATAACCGTATAGAAATGATAGAGATAGCGATGGTTTCTGCCGATATGACTATGTATGCAATATTCCAGTATTCTGACCGCCTGATTGCCGTACCATCGCAAAAATCGCCGAAGGCTTGGGGTCTGAGACGGGTCAGACGTCGTCCCTATCCACACCAGCGCAAGCAAAACCCTAGCGAAAGCAAGGTCGCGAAGGTTACCTTAGCGCAGCCACAGCCTGATGGTGGCGAAGCGCGATGGAGGCCTCTAGGTCGGCTGAAACGAGGAGGGAGAACGGGATCGCGCATCGCAGAGTGCGGCCGCGGTAGCTCTTGGAAAACTCCGACGAGCGCCACAACCTCCACAGCCGTCCCCGTCGCCGCCGGGGGAGCATCGGAGAGTGGGCGCGCGTGTGGCGCCGTTAGGAGTTGTGGGCTACGTGAATTGGAAGGCCGGATTCTACCAATTTGTCCAGGGCCGTCCATAGGATGGGCCAAAAGCAAAATGGATCATGAAATAACCTAGTCCAGAGTACTATGCTTTAGGATGGGCCGTGGCCTAAAGAATGAGGCGAGGAACAAGCTTCTTCCACTAATTTGTTTTTACCTTTTCTCAAAAAGAAAATTGTTTTTACCATTTCGAAAATACCTATCTGAACCCGTGCACACATGCACATGTTTTATAGACGTCCTTCGCACTGAGATTTTTTTTTAAGCTGAAAACTGTAGGAGAGGCCCTGACAATAAAATTTTATTAAAAGAGATAAAATATGTACAAAAGGGCCTAGCCCTAGACATAACCCAAAGAGAACTACAAAACGTCTAGCCAAGCTAAGAGAGGGGTTTTTTTGGTCATCCTTCATTCTGTAAGAGAGAAGGAAGCGGTTCCTCTTATATAAAAGAAAAGGACCAAGCTCTAATAGAAAGTGTTACATTGTCAAAAATAAAAGCATTACGTTACTTCCATAAATTCCAGGTGGCGGTGGTAAACACTTCAAAGAAGAAAGGCTTCCGAAAAAATCCTCATGCAGTAGCAATCATCTCAGAGAGTTCCAGGTTGTCTTCAAGAGTGATGCCAAAGGATTGCCAACAGCTTTTACTGAAGTTACAGCTCTAGAAGAGATGGTCCCTGGTTTCTAACAACTCATCATCGCAGAGATGGCATATTCCGTTGTCATTGAGTGCAAAAAAATTCCTTATAAGCATATCCTTGGTCTTTAGGCGGTCGTTAGCGAGAAGCCAGAAGAAAGATTTAATCTTGGGGTGCACTTTGATTTCCAGATCCATGAAGAGAAGGTTGGGGCCTGAATGCGTTCGAATGTTAGCTTATAAACCTTGTTGGCGGAGAAATGAGTGCCCCAACTATAAAATCATAGGTCTTTTCCATCAGAGTTCCAAGTGGATCTGGTCTGGTGTATAAGGTGATTGAACTCGTGAAACTCCTCGAAGGCTTGGGCGGACAACGGGAGATGGAAAAAATCAATAGGGTTGTCCAATTAAAGAATATTTTTCATTGAAGCTAGCTTATTAATAGAGGAGTGTAGCCTAGAGAACCTTGCCATGAGGACATCTGAATCCCAATTGTCGCTCCAAAAGAGTGCAGTGTCACCAGTAACAATCACGCATGAGCCAATCCTCTTGAACTTCGAACAAAGCTTGACAATGTCCCTCCACCAAAAAGAGCTTGAAATGCTAGTGGTTTGTGGAGTGGAATTATTATAGCTCTTCCAAATTATATGGACCCGGGGAATGTTCTCCTTATTGATAAATTTGTGTAAAAATTTGATAAGAAGAGCCTCATTGTGGGATGCAAGGTTACTAATACCCAGACCACCTTTCGATTTTGGTCTACATACGAGGTCCCATGCTGCCAAAGATTTGGGTCTGTTGGAGTTATCCAGTTTATCCCCACATTCCAATTCTCTACTTTTATCCACAATTTCAATGGCCCCATCTATAAGTTTGAGAGTGGAGAGGTAGAAAGTGGGTAGAGAGCTGAGGATGGCCTTAGTCACCATTATTCTACCATCAAAAGAAAGGAAGGAGGCAGTGGCAGCAAGGCGATGAATAATCCTTGAATACAGCGGCCCGAGGTCGCGAATGCAAGGTCTGCTTAGGCCAAGCGGGAGGCTGAGATACGTGAAGGGGAAAGTTTATAGCTTGCATCCAAAGAGGCCAGCCAAGAGGGTCACTTTGTCATTAGAAACATTAATCGGGAGTAAGCAAGATTTGGCGAAATTAACCCTTAAACCCATAGATTAGGCAAAGGTTTCAAGGATGCTTTTAAGACATAGAAGTTTCCGAGGGCAGGCCTGCATAATTAGTAAAGTGTCATCCGAGTACTGGATTATTGGGAACTCTCCGTTCACCGATGGGATGGGGTGCTGAAGGAAATTGATTTGGCAAGCTTTGTTGTTGACAATTTGAAGAAGATCAGTTGTAGATACATATAGAAGGGAAGATAGAGTGTCGCCTTGTCTTGGCCCTCGTCTGCAATGGAAAGTTTTCCTTAGAACGCCATTGAGAAGGACCGCAGAAGTGCCAGAAGAGAGAATACAATTAATCCTTCACACTGAGATTGGTGGTATATGTATGTATTATGTGTCATATACCAATTGTTTATGGAAACGTCTGTTGTGGTGTGGCCCAAGTCTGCGCACGCATTGAAGCCAACATCCCACGACCTCTGTTTATCGGTACAACAACTTTGAATCGAATGGACCATGTTAAGAAGAAATTTAAAGACCACACTTCTTCTAATTGCTCATGCAAATTACAAAGGATTATCACACTCATTTGACAATAGCTGAAAACAGCAGCTGCGGAAAAATCTAAAACACTACATCTCTACTGATGTTACAACAACTTAGGCACAAACCCTTATTGATTCACATAATACATCAAACAGAAGGTTGCCAAATAAGACCAAGAAAACCCTAGCCTCTGGATCGCTCTCGCTCGACTCCGAGGCGACCCCGCGCCGCCACCAGAACTCCCTCCCCCACTCGCCCCTAGGCCCCGCCACCGCCGGAGGAGGACGTGCGACATGCCAGGAAACAGCTCGCAAGGATGTTGAGCGAGGTTTTTGGTGTGCTCCAGCAGAGTTTCGCCATTGTTAGGTACCCTGCTCTCACTTGGTCAGAGTCTCAGATATGGGAGGTGACGAACCGCTTATGTGACCATGCATAACATGATCATTGAGAGCGAGCATGACGCACATGTTGATGATGATCAACCATTTGATTATCAAGGGCCTTTTGCTGAAGTTGAGCATGTTCCCCAAGAGTTCGCGACTTTCCTTCGCATGCACGAAGAAATCCAAGATACAGATGTCTGTGCTCAACTTCATGCGGATTTGGATGTGCATTTGTGGGCAACGAGAGGAACCACCAACGCATGATTTAAAATTTAAATTATTGTTTGAATAATTCCATTTGTACTTGTGTTAAAATATGTTAAATTATTGTATGAATAAATGTATGTGTTTGAAAACTGTTTGAACTATTATTTGAAAATATTTTATAGATGGTCTAAATAGGAAAAAATTGGGGGACGCCGGTGTGTGGGGCGCCGGTGTGGGACGACCGACCCTATAGTTCGGGAGAACATGCCGGTGTCCCCCATACACTCGTGGCAGTGCATCTGCCGGCGCCTATTTGGGGATGCCGGTGGAGATGCTCTTACCTCGCGGAAATTTATTGCATTTTCATATGTTTCTTCAATCTTAATATTAATTCAAATAATCGGTCGACTATTCCATTTATTTGGATGGATGGATGTAGAGTGCACACTTTTAATTCAGTCAAATGCCCTCTTTACTTTAGCTGCTAATATTTCAACCATGGGCGGCGCCAGGTATTCCCAGGCATACCCAAGATTTGGAGGAGAAAAAAAAATACGTATACATATTTGCTCCATCAGAAACGGAAAAGAAGCCCATCTCGCTGCACTGCTCGCTCATTCGCTCCGTCGTTCGCATCGTACGCAGACTGTCATTTGTCCATTTCCTTCCTCCGTTCCTCGACCTAGACCAGGAGCCGCCGGCACGATGCAGATGCAGCCCGGAGCAGTTGATGGCCCCGCGGCGACGGCGGCGCCCCGCCTCCCGCCAACCCGCGCCCCTCCCGTCCGCCCAGCCCACCCCAGTGTCCCTGAGCAGCGCAGTCTGCACAGAAGGTACGGCCGCCTGCCTCGCCCCCAAATCCCCAATGGCCCAATTTCGTTGCTTGACTTGCTTGTTGCTTCCTTCATTAGTTGATTTGCTTTGTTGCTTCATTGCCCACCGATTCCTCTTAATTTCTTCGGATTTTCGAAGGGATTAGACGACTGCAGCAAAAAAAAAATTTCCTGCGGAGCTGGTGGGAATACCCACCACCATTTTCCTGGCGCCGCCGCTGATTTCAACTCACAACTGCTTATATTGTGCTAGCACTTAGTCACATCAGATGTGGTTGTTATTGTTTCTCGAGACTGATGATTTATTTTTTAATGATCGTCATGAATTTATTTCATATGGACCATTGTCTTATGTGCTAGCAACAAATATTTGTGGCTTATATTTTGTCAGCATGAATAGTGGAGTTGCTCATATTGCAGATCCCTGAAATGAATAAAGGTCACTATGGCGGCAATCATTGCCAGTTCTGCAGTTCTTCATACAGTATATTACGTCTTTGTTGCTGAATGAAGGAATCCATAATTATCACTTCATCATGACACATTGGATATAATTTACTACAGCGTCATGAAATATCTTTCTTAGTTGTTTGACATATTCAATCTTTGTTGCCAAACACTTTCGGATCTTCGGAAACCATAATAATTACTTTTTGTTGGCATATTGGATATATTTTGCTACAATGCTACTATTCTGCTACCATTCATGCAAAACCTTTTTATTTCCTAAGGTTAATTGATTAATTCCTGCCAAGGAATTGTTATCTTCTTGCAAATACCAATCAAAAAGCAATTCAAATATATTGAGCTTCCTTTCCATTCTATTGCGTTTTTAATATATATGGAAGTCATCAATCATTTCTGCAGCAACGAGCGGGGAACTACAGCTGAACATCAACACCCTTCCAGCCCTCTAGGCTTTAAGCAAGTGTCTTTCATGTGCCCTACGACTCCGCAAATTGTGCAATTGCCTGCCCTCCGAGGCTTCTTTGGGAGGTCACCTCTATCAGGGCATGTAGTGCTCTTGTGATCTGGTATTCGGCAAATCGTACAGAACCTTGTACGCTTGCTCGTCCCCTCACAAGGTGCCATATCCCTGCTACTAGTTGGCCTTCCTGCAGGCTGCTTTTTCTCAATGGTGCCTTCAAAGCATCAATCCCATTTTCTGACTGAGTAGCCCTATTGTCTTCGCTTGCCGACATTGCCTGAGCTTGTTTTTCTTCCTCCTTCGGTTGTTCTTTAAGCCCCAGCCCGTTAGGATCTTTGTATAAATTTAGTGTTTCGTGGAATTAGAGGGCAAGTAAAACTCGAAGATGATCAGACGAATAAAGACGTCCAACTAGAAAGAAACGGTGGCTAAGATTTAACAATGATCGATCGTTTCTTTGATCTCAGCTTCGCCCTTATATAGGAGGCAAAGCCGAGGCTTTTCATGATGTACAAGTATACAAAGATCAGGCCCATCAGGCCACGTTGGATTTTTCCACATATCGCTACAAGTTTCTCTATATTGACTCTATTTCCTTGAACCGCATGTCTTCAGCTTCATGGGTCTCCAAACCTTCGGGTCCGTGAACCTTCAACTCCTTATATACCTAAAAGCATAAATCAAATGTATACGAGATTTTATTCGATTTTATTCAAGTCGTAAAATCAGGTAAAATCTCCATCCTTCATCTCTTTTGCAAATATTTCGAGTCCATGTCTCTTTTGCAAATATTTCGAGTCCATGAAGACGCTATTTTTATTCAATGTGTCATGATAACCTAGAACAAACAAGACATAAGTGCACCAGTTGCAAGTACAAGTCTCACATTTCGGAACAAGACCGCAAAAGCCATAATCCTTATGTATCTCTCATGTTACGGAACAGGATTCGAAAACTATAGGCCGTAAAACAGAGTGCAGTTCCTACATTGAAATGGTTTCCAATATGTCCAACTTGTCTGTAGACATAGTAATCACAAGGATAGCACGAAACGGGGACAATCTCTTACAAACAAGACGGCGTGTAGAAGATAAACCAGGTGAGAGATCAGAGATGCCATGACCGATACAGGTTTCTGGGCCAACTGAATTCTCAAACCCAGAAGAGCAGTTTTTCCCCCCTCTCCTCCAAACTTGTACATGTGAACAAGGGAAAAGCTTTGAAGTGTCCGCAATGTTTACAATTTACAACATTCCATCATCACTGGATCCAGAACTTCTGAAAACACAGCGTCATGAAGATTACGAACGAGCACCAGCTACAAGTTCTTCATGACGACTGACTCCTGGAATACTTGGAAAAGAAGATAGGGCCAGGAGAATCAATGTACTCATGTCCTGCAAACAGAAGGTAGGTATCTATAAGAAAGTTCTCACATGGACTGCACCCAAGCAAATTAGCAGATTAAGCAGAACTTGCAGGCCATAATGTATACATTCAACATTACTGCTTATTTATTCAGCACAACATAACCATGTCAGATGAGATTGTTGATGTAATATTCATGAACTTTTAGCATTCAGCAAAAGAAGAATTACACATGGCAAATATATAGAAGTTCTAACTCTTGGTAAACTACTACTCTTGGCCTCAAGTTCGATAGAAGGACAAGAAAGGTGAAGAAATAAATGCTAGTGGTCAGCCAGACCGGTAGCCCGTAGGCAATGAGATTGATGTCGAAGGTGTTAGAGATAGTCGGTTCGGTCCGGTATTGTATTTGCTGTGTATATACCGATGTGTACTGTACAGTCGGTTTAGGTATCCTTGTTGTACAAGTTGATCATTATCTCTAACAGAAGGAAGGCATTACTCTCATGTAAATCCCATTACCAATCATCAATTGGAGAAACAAACGTAGGAGTACTAGATGAAAGGCTCGGGATGAGCTCACAAGAATGTACAAATAAAACTGTGACTACAAAGAATGGATCCTCTGAAAAAATGCTAAGGAATGGTTACTGAGTCCATAAAAAACATCCATCAACTGGAAAGTGAAATTGCAAAAATACACATGCTTCTGAAAGTGTGATGATTGTGCCCTGAAATTTAAAGCTCTTTCCACAAATTAAAGCAGTTGCTCTGTAACTGCTAAGCTAATTCAATTGTTTGGTTAGCTGTACCTCTCTCATGCCAACAGAAGCGAGAATGTGTTGCCTCCCACAAGTTCCAAAACTGGCTCTTAGTGAATGGCCTATTGGACCACATCTGTCTCTCAGACTATTTCCTAACTTGTCGCATAACATCCATCTACTTGTGGCTGGCACTTACAATAATTCTGCTCTCCATGTAAGAACAAGCACATAGATACCCAATTGGCAACTATTAACAGGGAGGTACCCTATGGTCACAGGCTGTAAAGAGATGACATGATTGTTACAACTATTCTGAATGCATATCATTGTGGACACCTGATAGCAACAACCGCTTTCAGGTACCACAAAATCCATGTGTTGCCAATCTAAATTCTTTAGCAATATTTTTCTGCAATTCTCCAAGTGTCAACATGCACTTAAAACCATGCTTAGAGGTTTTTTTTTCCTCTCTGTTACACGATAGTACAAATCTGATGCGCTGCAGTCTAGGGGACTTCTGAAACCAATGTGCCGTCAATCAATTTTCATTTACTGAACATGGTATGCTGTTGAATAAGTTCTGCAGACACGGAGAGGCTTTCTAGACCAACCACACTTGGGAGTTTTCTGTGTTTTCTATATTACAAGTTAGTGACAAATCAGATAAAGTTCTTCAGCTTAAGAAACCTGTGAAAACACAAGATGTCTCAATCTCACTTTTAGGAAGGCAGTATTTCCATTACCCGTGGAAGGAAAAGGGATCAGTTGGCCATGCAACTTCTAACAAACAAAACAATTAGCATGACTGTGACAATCTGAGATCTAATTGCACAACTAGCTGCTCTATGTTATCAACTACAGGGGTAAAACAGACACAACAGACAAGAACATGAATGCGTAGACAGCACTGAACAATACTATGGGCGGACAACGAACCAAGAGTCGGAGAGTCTTACGCTGGCTAGTGCGATGGCTGCTGCGGCATTGGGGCGTACCAGCGTCCGACTTCCTCGTCGACATTGTCCTCCTGCCTGTGCAGCGCGGCGTGCACGACGACGAGCACGAATCCGACGAGCAGCGAGGTGAGGATGTTGGCGGTGGCGCCGGTGAGCAGGAGGAGGCCGAGCGTGACGGCGGCGAGGACGGCGAGGACGGCGCCGTCGCCGAGGACGCGGCCGAAGAGGACGATGGGGTCGTCGCGGAGGAAGTAGAGGACGAGCCAGGCGAGCATGCAGGCGAGGAAGACGATGAGGGAGGCGGGGTGGTAGAGGAGGGAGAGGAAGACGACGACGAGGACGACGATGGCGTAGTTCATGGCGAAGTGGGCGAGGTTGGCGCGCACGCGCAGGTAGGCGTCGGCGAGGCTCGGGGGCAGGCCGAGGGCGTGGACGTCCGCGAGCTCGCGCCAGGGGCGGCGCGTGGCCAGCGCCGTGGCGCCGCGGGCCTTGGCGCGGGAGATGAAGTCCAGCGGGGAGGCGCCCCCGAGGTGGGGCGCCCCCGCGGCGGCCCCGGAGGAGGAGGAGGTGGGTATGGTGCCGTACTTGGACATGGTCGCCGGCGGCGAGGGGCGGGCTGCGGTGGTTGGATCCGGGAGCCGGGAGGGGAGGAGACTCGAGAGGGATCAGGCGGAAGGCGATGGGATTAACGAAATCGGGAGGGTGGGGAACGGAACGGCTGCCGTACCCGTACGGGCCTGTTCGGTAGAGGTGGTTCAACCGGGCTCGTTGTGTCTTATCCCGGCCCACTTCAAAACCACCAGAAACCACGAGCGGGCTGTTCGGTAGACCGGTTACGGACGGGCTCAGCCCCAGTGACCCGCCTGATACACGTCGGGTTGGGGTGGAACTGAAACGCGAGCCCCCCCTCGAGTTTCTGGCTGCTGGCGACGCACACAGCAACCGCCCGACAAAGAAATCTTGAAATCCCTGCTTACAGAGCAACAGTTTTGAGGAGAGATTCTAGGGGATATAGGATAGAAGAGGATTCTAGGGGATTGGGTGACAAGGGTGTTTTCACCCAAAACACTTGGAAAAATACTCAAAGAAACCTGCTAAACCACGTGTGCCGAACAAGGCCTACAGGGAGGCTTCCCGGTACACGACACGGCAACGTGAACTTCGAGGGCATTCTGGATGGCAGCCGCCGTCACCTTTTTCGCAAATTTTGCCAACGATGTATTGTATTGAATTTTCTGGTTGTGGCAATCCAGAGAACAGTTCAAAAGTTTCATAAATTCAGAGAAAGGTTCATGCAAGTTTTTTTTCTCGATATTTTTTGTTCCAAGCAATCAAGGTCCAAACAGACTAAAATTGCAAATTTATTTGGGTATATTTTTTTAAATGAGGCAAAATAATTGTCATTTTTCATTACTTAAGAGGAGAGGAAGAATTGCCCAGTTGATTGACGAGAAAATGAAGGAAAACGGTCACAAGTCCACCTTAGCCGTCATGGAACATGACAAGCTCTAGGGCACACATGAAGGACCGAACACAAAATAGATACGCCACACACACACTACCGAGAACAAACACACTACTGAGGTTGCACACAACCGTGATCATCTTCACTTCTACCAAGCAAGAGACTCCGACTTTACTGCAAACAACTACCGACGAGGCCATCACCGCAACAATCTTGTGAAACCACGCCAAGACCAGCTAGATAACTGGTCACATGTGCCGACACTGAGTCAGCGCCAATTCTGAAGGCGGGCTATGAGGAGGAAATATGAAAGGCTATCATTCTTGAAGAATTGCTGATCTGGACCATTCAACGGCTGTCATAATCACCATCCGAATAACATCACCGCAACTCTGATTCCACCGCAACCAAAAAAAAAAACACGACGACCCCAAGGACATGTTGAAGATCCAACTACAACAACCATGTCACGGTCTCGACATTACTAGACCCTTCAACAACTTTGCCAAGAACAATGCCCATGGGAGGGGTACAGCCGAGGAAGCACCATCGTTGATCCAGAAAAAACACGGGTTTGAGGTTTCCCTCGGACAATGATTTTGTAGGGCAGAAGAGCACGTCACCATTTGCAAGGCCTTCATCGAGGCATCTTCCAGTGGTGTGTGTGGGGGGGGGGGGGGGGTACCTTTCCAACTTCCGAATTTCATAAGAATTATGGTGGTTTTTAGTACATGTTTAGAAACACATTGTATTAGATTATGTTAATCTCATTTATCTACACTACTAGTTTACCATTGTCAAATAAGAGAGTACCATCATGTTAATCATATGTTGAGGATTAAGAAACATTCAAATTGAATTTTACCAAAGGAAGTGTTCGGCAGAAACCAACATAGGTTGTTAACCAAGTGTTTAGTAGAAAACATCATTTGTTACGTGACTACGGACTACCCAAGTTTGTCGCCATGTACGTCTCAGTGAAACTATTTCATTAATGGGAGTAAACCTTCCTTCCGATAGGATCATAGGAAAAGCCGCCTCCCAGGCAGGCGAGACAAAGACCCTGTCCAGTACATACCTGATCGGACAGAGTTGTCTGTTGGTCCAGGTAAAACGAGCCCCGGCCCGGTTGATCTCCCGGAGCGACATGACCGCTATGGAGTCATTGAACCTGCGGATCCGGGGCCAGTTGATGTTCCCATTGTTCTTATCCCGAGCAGACCGGATAAGGTTAAAATCCCCGGCTACCACCATAGGTACCGGGCATTGCTGGACCGCAAGCTCGAGCTCCCCCAAGAACTCCTCAGTGCGGCTGTGATCAGCCGGACCGTAAACCAGCATGAAGCACCACTTCATGTTGGTGTTGCGTTGCAAGACGGTGGCGCTGAGGAAGAAGGTTCCCATCCTCCACGCCCCCACCTCAAAGGATTCGTCCCTAAATCCCAGGAGCATACCACCGGAATGACCAACCGCCGGTAGGTGATTCCAAGCGAAGAGGCCTCCCACCTCTAAGCTCCGAAGCTCCGCGGTGGAGAAATCATGTTTAATGGTTTCTTGCAGCCCGATGATATCCAACCTGTTGGTTCTAATGTAGTCCCTAAGCTGGGTTCTCCGGCCCTCCCGACCGAAACCCCTGATGTTGTAGGAAAGAGCTTTCATCTAGCAGCTGTCCGTTTGCCGCGCCCCTTCTGAACCGCCAAAACTGGGCAAGTTGGGCGTTTAGCACGTTTCCGCTGCGGCGTACCGGACGTAGATGCTCCCTGCATCTGGTCCGCTACGACAGCCAAGACGGGCTCCTCCCCGCTGGGTGAGGTTGTCGAGGCCCCCCCGGCCGACGCGTCGCCCGCAGCCGTGCCCCGAGTAGCCTCCGGCTGCGTCGCCCCGGGCACCGCCTGTGCTGCCTCCCCGACAGCATGAGCACGGGCCAGCTCAGTAGCCTCCCTGTTGGCCGCCACCTCCGCAAGCGCCGCCTGGGCTCTTTCCTTAGCGCGAATCAACGACAGCGCTTCTATAGGAGATCCTGCCGAAGGGGTGAAGACCACACAGCTATCCGTAGCCACACGGGAGAGATAAGAATCAGAGAGGGAATCAAGGACAGTGAAGGGATTACCTTTCTCCAAGTTCCGCTCCGCCGCCCGCTGTTGTGCCTTCTCCATGGTGGGGGTAGCCGCGGCTCCCCGGTTCCTCATGCTCTTGCGTGTCGTCTCGACCACCACCGTCTTCGTGCGCTTCCCCTTCGCCGACGTCTGCCTGGAGTACGTCACGCCGCTCCGGCCAGCCTTGGCCGTGGCCGCAGCCGCGGGTGGCACATCCCGCAGCGGCTCCTCCTCCACCACCTGAGCGCCAGACCCGCAGCCACGACCACCGCTCATCACCTCCTGTTGAGGCCCCTCCACCACCACCGCCACGCGGTCAGCCAGCGCCATCGGCTGAGTGGAGAGGGGTGGACGGTCCTTCCCGGCTGGGCTCGAGAGCACCCATGCGTCGACCGGGTCCTCCAACATGGACACCGTGTCGCCGGAAACCATGGAGATCTCCTCAAGATCCCCGGCGAGAGCTTTCTTGAGTGTCTGCCCATCAGCATCCTCCGCCGTGGTGATCACACGGCCGGTCGCACCGAGAGCCAGCGACGGGAACGGGAAAGCCCCAAGGTTGGACCCGTATTGGTCGCCGATGTCCGCCATCCCCCGGCTCATCTGATGCGCACTGCTGGCACCCTCCTTGCGCTATGCATGAGACTTGCCCGTCCCGCCTCCCTGCAGCGAGCTCACGTCCGCCGCCTTCTCCTTGTCCTTGCCGCTCCCCTTCCATCCATGCTTGTTGTAGTCGCCCGTGCTGTGGTCCTCGGAGTCGTCATCACCATCGTCGTCCCTTGGCGGAGCCGGTGGTCGAGGGGCTCCATCATCGCCCGCCGTCCCATGGCCACGGCCACCCAGCTCAGCCGAGACACCCACGTTGAAGGGCACCCCATTGACGAAAACCTGGATAGTCCCCTTGATTCTCTCCGGGTAGCGGCATTGGAAGCGCATCCGGATAGGCTCGGTCGTCCACTTCCGCAGAGAGAGTTCATCAACCTCCAGAGGCCTGCCCACCATGACCATCGCCGCCATCAGTCTGTCCACCTCCAGAAGGTCCCGCGGGACCCCGGTCAACCGCACCCACGTCGATGGGAGCGCCTTCCCCGGCTGGGGGGCCAAGAAGGCCTCCCGGATCTCCACATCGGTCTTGCTCAGGGGAAGGTAAAGCTTCCCAATCCCCGTACTCATCTTGAGAGTGTCTCTGGAGGGGAAATGCACCGTGAACTCCGACTCAGTGACCCTTGACACCTGCCGGTCCTAGAGGTCATCCACGAGATTCTTGAGCTCGTCGGAGAGCTGAGACTCTGAGAGTGGTGCCCCTCTGAACTTGATCACCGCCGCGAACTGGTCTCCCTGACCCTCGTCACGGATCGGCTCCACGTCGATGTTGAAGAAGCCACCACCCGAAATCGCGTGTCCCATGGACTGCAGCAGAAGGGGCTTGCCTCGGTCGGACAGCTAGCGGAGCTGTGGCCCTCCTTGCTGCAGATGATGCAGAGAGGGTCGAAGGAGCACTTGGACTGGAAGTGCCCGGCCCTCCCGCAGCGGAAGCACTCCCCGCTCGAGGTGAGAGCCGGCGCCTGCCCAGCCCCTTGCTTGGCCTTGCCCTTCTGCCGTTGGGAGCCCGCCGCTCCCTGCGACTGGGATCTGCCCGAGCCACCCTGACTCCCCTGAGCACGCCCGCCCCCACCCTGGTTGCGGGAGCCCGATTGGTGAGGCTGTTGCCTCTGCCCATGTGCCCGCGGAGGGTCCTGGGAGCGATGACGGGCCGAATCCCTGTCCTGCTGCCTTCCCCGGCCGTCGTCATCATCCTGCCTGCCACCAGCAGGTGGAGGCCGCCGGTCGTCGCCGCCCCCGCCTCCGTCGAACCTCCGCTTGTTGCCGTTCGCGCCGCCTCCCTGGGAGCAGTTGCCGCTGTCGAAGCCGTAGCTGCTCGAGCCGCCGTAGCTGTTGTTGCTGTTGCTACCATGTCCATTGTTGCCGTTGCCGTAGCCGGTGTTGTCGCCACCGCCGTGTCCATTGTAGAAGCCGTCCGCGCCCTGGTTGTTGTTGCTGTAGAAACCACGGCCGTCACGGCCTTCCCCGCCGCCGCCACCGCCTTCGCGCCCGTTGCTCCTGTCGCCACCACGCCCGCCGCCGAAGTCACCACTCCGGTCTCCACCACGGTCGCCGCAGCGGGCTCCGTCCCGGTCTCCCGCACGCTCGCCCGCCCGCTCGCCGCGCCTCTCCATCGCCACCACCTCGGCAATGGACCGGATCAAGGGAGGGGGAGGCAGGATGCGGTGTAGGGATCTGGCAAAACGTCCACGCCGCCGCACCTCACGAGCACGGGCAGGAAAACCTAGGTTAGGGTCTCTGCATCCCCGTGGGATCCAGAGCCACTTAACTGGTTCCTGCCCGGTACGGTTGGCCTCCACCAGGCCGGGAGATGCCAGATGGGCCCGTTCCCCGACCACGGCCCACGAGAGCGGCCTCGGTAGCTCCCCCGAAATGAGGGCCATCAACGGATGGGCCTCCGCAGCCTCCAGGCCCAAGACAAGCCCACCCGAGAAGACCGGCACCGCCAGCGTGGCGGTAGGGTTTGACGGTCCCTCCGCCCGCACCCTCTGCGCCGCCCCGGCGCCCGCCGCCGGTGAGGAGACCAGCAGCCGTCGTTCAAAACTCCCAGTCCTGGCCGACGCCGCAGACCAGCCGCCCCAGTCACATCGCCGCCGTGAGGGAGGGCTCCCGTCCCCAAGCCGCCGGAAACGCAGGGCGCTCCCCCCGCCGCCGCCACCAAATCGCGAGCCCCTGCCGCCCGGGGCGAAACACCGGTGATGGAGAGAGCCCCCCAACTCCTCCGCCCGTGCAATGAACCCTCCCAGGGTCGGTCTAGCCGGCGGGCAGCTCGCCGCCCGGAGCGCTCGCACATCATCGTCATCTTCCTCAGAAGAGACCGTGCAGTTAACACACGTCCGTTGGGAACCCCAAGAGGAAGGTGTGATGCGTACAGTAGCAAGTTTTCCCTCAGAAGAAACCAAGGTTTATCGAACCGAGGAGCCAAGAAGCACGTTGAAGGTTGATGGCGAAGTGTAGTGCGGCGCAACACCAGGGATTCCGGCGCCAACGTGGAACCGCACAACACAATCAAAGTACTTTGCCCCAACGTAATGTGAGGTTGTCAATCTCACCGGCTTGATGTAAACAAAGGATTAGATGTATAGTGTGGAAGATGATGTTTGTTTGCGAAGAAGTAAAGAACAATTGTAGTAGATTGTATTTCAGATGTAAAGAATGGACCGGGTCCACTAGTGGTGTCTCTCCCATAAGATAAATAGCATGTTGGGTGAACAAATTACAGTTGGGCAATTGACAAATAAAGAAGGCATAACAATGCACATACATATATCATGATGAGTACTATGAGATTTAATCGGGGCATTACGACAAAGTACATAGACCGCTATCCAGCATGCATCTATGCCTAAAAAGTCCACTTTCAGGTTATCATCCGAACCCCTTCCGGTATTAAGTTGCAAGCAACAGACAATTGCATTAAGTATGGTGCGTAATGTAATCAACACAAATATCCTTAGACAAAGCATCGATGTTTTATCCCTAGTGGCAACAACACATCCACAACCTTAGAACTTTCTGTCACTATCCCAGATTCAATGGAGGCATGAACCCACTATCGAGCATAAATACTCCCTCTTGGAGTTACAAGTATCAACTTGGCCAGAGCCTCTACTAGCAACGAGAGCATGCAAGAACATAAACAACATATATGATAGATTGATAATCAACTTGACATAGTATTCAATATTCATCGGATCCCAACAAACACAACATGTAGCATTACGAATAGATGATCTTGATCATGATAGGCAGCTCACAAGATCTAACATGATAGCACAATGAGGAGAAGACAACCATCTAGCTACTGCTATGGACCCATAGTCCAGGGTGAACTACTCACACATCGATCCGGAGGCGATCATGGCGATGAAGAGCCTCCGGGAGATGATTCCCTCTCAGGGTGCCGAAGGCGATCTCCCGAATCCCCGAGATGGGATTGGCGGCGGCGGCGTCTCCGGAAGGTTTTCCGTATCGTGGCTCTAGGGTTCGCGACGAAGGCTTTAAGTAGGTGGAAGGGCGGAGTCGGAGGAGTCACGGGGCCCCACACGCTAGGCCCGCGCGGGCCCCTCAGGCCGCGCCGCCCAGTGTGGCGGCGCCCGTGGCCCCACTTCGTTTCTCCTCGGTCTTCGGAAGCTTCGTGGAAAAATAAGCCCCGGGCGTTGATTTCGTCCAATTCCGAATATTTCCTTACTAGGATTTCAAAACCAAAAACAGCAGAAAAAGAATCGCTCTTCGGCATCTCGTCAATAGGTTAGTGCCGGAAAATGCATAATAATGACATATAATGTGTATAAAACATGTGAGTATCATCATAAAAGTAGCATGGAACATAAGAAATTATGGATACGTTTGAGACGTATCAAGCATCCCCAAGCTTAGTTCCTACTCGCCCTCGAGTAGGTAAACGATAACAAAGATAATTTCTGAAGTGACATGCTATCATAATCTTGATCAATACTATTGTAAAGCACATGAGATGAATGCAGCGATTCGAAGCAATGGTGAAGACAATGAGTAAACAAATGAATCATATAGCAAAGACTTTTCATGAATAATACTTTCAAGATAAGCATCAATAAGACTTGCATAAGAGTTACTCATAAAGCAATAACTTCTTACTAGAAAGCTTTGAAACAACACAAAGGAAGATATAAGTTTCAGCAGTTGCTTTCAACTTCAACATATATATCTCATGGATAATTGTCAACACAAAGTAATATAACAAGTGCAATAGGTAAACATGTAAGAATCAATGCACACATTTACACAAGTGTTTGCTTCTAAGATAGAAAGAATAGGTAAACTGACTCAACAATAAAGTAGAAGAATGGCCCTTCGCAGAGGGAAGCATGGATTACTATTTTTGTGCTAGAGCTTTTCATTTTGAAAACATAGAAACAATTTTGTCAACGGTAGTAATAAATCATATGTGTTATGTATAAGATATCCTATAAGTTGCAAGCCTCATGCATAGAATACTAATAGTGCTCGCACCTTGTCCTAATTAGCTTGGATTAACACGGATTATCATTGCATAGCATATGTTTCAACCAAGTGTCACAAAGGGGTACCTCTATGCCGCCTGTACAGAGGTCTAAGGAGAAAGTTCGCATTGGATTTCTCGCTTTTGATTATTCTCAACTTAGACATTGATGACCCACAAGTATAGGGGGTGTATCGCAGTATCTTCGATAAGTAAGAATGTCGATCCCAACGAGGAGCAGAAGGTGTTGACAAGCAGTTTCGATGAAGGTTTCACTGTAAATGCTCACAGACAAGTATTTAGGGGTTTCGATGTAACAGATGAATAAAGTACGAGTAAGTAAAGTGCGAGAGTAATAATTGCAGCGAGTGGCCCAATCCTTTTTAGCACAAAGGACAAGCCGGTTTGTTTACTTATAATGACCAAGCGTTCTCGAGGACACACGGGATTTTAGTCTAGTGCTTTCGCTACATACGGCTAATTAATCTTCATTGTTTTGATAAGTGTTGTGTGGGTGAACCTATGCTAATGTACCGCCCTTCCTAGGACTAATACATACTTGTGATTATACCCCTTGCAAGCATCCGCAACTACAAGAAAGTAATTAAGATAAATCTAACCACAGCCTTAAACTCGAGATCCTGCTATCCCTCCCGCATCGATATACCAACGGGGCTCAGTTTGTCACTCCGGCAACCCCGCAATTGGCAAACGAGTACAATATGCATTCCCCTAGGCCCATAAAGGTGAAGTGTCGTGTAGTCGACGTTCACACGACACCACTAGAAGAATAACACCACAACTTAAATATCATAACATTGAATATTACTCAACCATACTTCACTACTAACATTTAGACTTCACCCATGTCCTCAAGAAGTAAACGAACTACTCACGAGACATCATATGGAACATGATCAGAGGTGATATGATGATGAATAACAATCTGAACATAAACCTTGGTTCAATGGTTTCACTCAATAGCATCAATAACAAGTAGAAATCAACACCGGGAGAGTTTCCCTATCAAACAATCAAGATCAAACCCAAATTGCTACAGCGGTGACGAGGTGCAGCGGTGGAGACGTGATGATGATGAAGATGATGGTGATGGTGATGGAGATGATGTCCAGCTCGATGACGGTGACGATGGCGTCGATTTCCCCTCGGGAGGGAATTTCCCAGATCTCACCGCCGAGGCTCTTTCTCTCTGGTGTTCTCCGCCCCAGAGGCGGCCGTGGGCTCTTCGCGACGTACCCTCGAGCTTAGGTTTTCGGACGAAGGCGTGCGCGAAGAAAAGGAGGCGAGAGGGGGCTGGGCCCCCTCCTCACGGGCGGCGGCTAGGGCAGGGCCGCGCCGGCCTGTGAGGGGGGGGCCATGGCGGCCCTCCTCGGCTCCCCCTTCCGCTCCCTTCGTCATCTCGAAAAATAGGAATTTTCATATAATTTCCGTCAACTGTCGATCTTCCGAAATATTGCATTCGACGGTGCTTTTTCCAAGAATCCTGGCTCCGGTGCGCGATCCTCCAATAATCATGAAACATGCAAAATAGATGAAATAACATAAGTATTATCTCCAAATATGAAATATATCAATGAATAACAGCAAATTGTGATATAAAATAGTGATGCAAATTGGACGTATCAACTCCCCAAGCTTAGACTTCGCTTGTCCCCAAGCGAAACTGAACTCGTAAACAAGACCACATGTTGATGGAGTGAAGAGTCGATAAATAAAATACGGACAAGAAGCATCATATTCATTCACACAAGACATTCTAGTAAACAACTTCCTCATATAATTCAACTTGAAACAAGTATAAGGTAATCACAAATAAAAGTGCATAAGAAATCATAGTTGGTGATGGCAAACTTCGTTCTTGGTCAGAGAACAGTTAACAGATTATACTTATCTATTGAGCAGCGCTCTCATGTTAAAGCTTATGTGGTTCATCCTGCATACTCAATCATAATGATCATTGATAACTTTCAAAGCTATATTCATTCAGATAAAACTTGTACTAAACAAGGAAGAGTAAAGACATGATGAAGCAAATCACAATATAATGGTTTGATCACAACAACTCAAATGCTTGCTTGAGATGGAGGGAAATAGGTTTACTGACTCAACATAAGGTAAAAGATAGGCCCTTCGCAGAGGGAAGCAGGGATTAAATCATGTGCTAGAGCTTTTTAGTTTTGAAATCATATAAAGAGAATAAAAGTAAAGTTTTGAGAGGTGTTTGTTGTTGTCAACGACTGGTAGCGGGTACTCTAACCCCCTTGCCAAACAGACCTCAAAGAGCGGCTCCCATGAAGGACGTTATCTCTACCAGCAAGGTAGATCATCCCTCTTCTCTTTTGTTTACACATGTACTTTAGTTTATTTAAGGATGACACTCCCCCCAACCTTTGCTTACACAAGCCATGGCTAACCGAATCCTCGGGTGCCTTCCAACAATCTCATACCATGGAGGAGTGTCTTTTGCAAAATTAAGTTGCTTACTGATGAATCAGAGCAAAACATGTGAAGAGAATTATTAATGAAAGTTGATTAATTGGGGCTGGGAACCCCGTTGCCAGCTATTTTAAAATTATAGGATAAGTGGATGAAGCCACTAGTCCATTAGTGGAAGCTGCCTAACAAGACTGAAGATAAAACACCACATACTTCCTCATGAGCTATAAAACATTGACACAAATAAGAAGTAATAAATTTTGAATTGTTTAAAGGTAGCACATGAAGTATTTACTTGGAATGGCAGAAAATACCATGCAGTAGGTAGATATGGTGGACACAAATGGCATAGGTTTGGGTTCAGGTTTGGATGCACGAGAAGCATTCCCTCTCACAGGTCTTTGGCTAGCAAGGTTAATTAGCAAGCATAAGAGTCGAAGGAAACAAACAAATATACATGTGATAGACATAATCATGCATCTTTCTTGCAAGCACAAACAATTTTAACTTCAGAATAATAAGCTATGAGCTAACAAGAAAGGAAGACAATGAAACAACTATATGTATATTTCTTTTCTACTTAAACCTCAAGGTGTTGTTGCTATTGACCAATGCTAAGTTTGCCAAAACCAAATAGATTTACTCAATGCTCCCAAAGTGGTACCAAATACTAAAATCAAGATCAATCATATAATAGAAATTGCAAACTAAAATAAGGTGTGCAATATGTAAATGATAAGACTTCTCATTAATATTTCATAACGATAACTCACACCAAGGGATACATAGACAACCAACTAAAGGAGAGATACTTCCACAAAACCCATCTTATATGATAACTTCCCTACTCATGATATGACACTACTTGATAGTAAAAAGTAAAAAGGTATTGATGATGTGATACCGCGGCACTCCCCAAGCTTGGAACAAACCAAGGGGATGCCAATACCGATGATGAATTACTCCTTTGGCGATGGTGGTGATGAATTCCTCCCGCGCTTCTTACAGATCTCCTTCAGCTTCAGTTTCTCAGCTTGGCAATTCTGCACTAAGACTCGAAGAGATTCATTGTTATCTGAAGTTGGCGGTGACGACCTTGTGATGGGTATCGAGTAATATTCCAGCATTCTACGGAGTCGGTAATTCTCCTCCTGGAGTATCTCCACTTCTCTTCTTAGAGCCCGATATTGACCACAAAACTCATCGGTAGTCCGTAGAGCTTCTTCCAGCACAGGGAAAGAGTCGAGGCCAAGAGCAAAGGGTCCCTGAAAGTTATGAGAGAAAGAACGTCGAATGTCAACAGATCCCACCAAGATTTGCTTACTCCCAACAGCTTGTTGCTCTTGTTTTGACGACACCCTTTTCACTTCTTCCTTCGAAGGTCCTTTGGCCTTGTTGTCGGAGGCCATGGTGCTCCTAGATTGAAAATAGGTCCTGACAGAAACAGCTCGAAACAAAACACGTCGAGAAAACGATATACGGACCTCCAAGGGTCCGGGGGATTATATAGCAGAATTTTTATGACAAACGGAAAGTACCAGGTCGAACAAGAGTCGGAGAGGGACAACGAGGCGGTGTCCTCATAGGGCGGCGCGGCCGGGCCCCGCGCCGCCTATGGGGGCACCTCCTCGTGCGCCTCCTCCACTCGTTTCGATCTCGTAATTTTTCATATTTTCCAAAAACAGCAAAAACATTGTTCGGAAAGTAAAACACGGACTTTTTATTACTGTATTTACCTATTCAAAGTCGAGTTCTGCGGACTGTCAATTTGACCTTTGATGAAAGCCTCCGGTGTTTCCACTCGAATAACATGAACATCTACATTATAAGAATCACCTGAGATATAATGCTTGAGTCTTTGTCCATTCACCACTTGCGTGGCATTGCCTTGGAGAGAACTAATTTTAATTGCTCCTGAACGATACACCTCCTCAACAACATATGGTCCTTCCCATTTCGAGAGTAATTTCCCTGCAAAGAATCTGAGACGAGACCGATACAATAGAATTTTATCCCCAATATTAAACTCTCTTCTGATAATCCTTCTATCATGCCATTTCTTAACTTTCTCTTTAAAGAGTCTAGCATTTTCATAAGCTTCACTTCTCCATTCATCTAGAGAACTTAATTGCAACAACCTCTTATCACCGGCTAGTTTAGGATCTTTGTTTAGTTCTCTAACAGCCCAATAAGCTTTGTGCTCTAGTTCTAAAGGTAAATGACAAGCTTTTCCATAAACCATTTTATAAGGTGACATTCCCATGGGATTTTTATAAGCAGTTCTATAAGCCCATAATGCTTCCTTCAATTTACTAGCCCAATTCTTTCTAGTTTTATTAACAGTCTTTTGCAAGATAGATTTAATTTCTCTATTTGATAGTTCTACTTGCCCACTAGTTTGAGGATGATAAGCGGAAGCAATTCTATGATTAATACCATATTTAGCAAGAGTTTTTCTAAAACCACCATGAATAAAATGAGAACCTCCATCTGTCATAATATATCTAGGAACTCCAAATCTAGGAAAAATAATGTCTAAAAGCATTCTTAAAGAGGTCTCACCATCAGCACTTTTTGTAGGTATGGCTTCCACCCATTTAGTAACATAATCAGCAACAAGTATATGAGTGTTACCTTCTGAAGAGGGAAAAGGTCCCATGAAGTCAAATCCCCAACAATCAAATGGTTCAATAACAAGAGTATAATTCATAGGCATTTCATTGCGTCTGGAGATATTACCAACCGTTTGACATTCATCACAAGATAAAATAAACTTCCTTGCATCTTTGAAGAGAGTTGGCCAATAAAAACCTGATTGTAGAACTTTTTGCGCGGTTCTATCTCCGGCGTGATGTCCTCCATAAGCACTACCATGACATTTACTCAATATCTCTTGTTGTTCATATTCGGGAACACACCTTCGCAGAATACCATCCACTCCTTCTTTATATAAGTGTGGGTCATCCCAAAAATAATGCCTCAAGTCATAAAAGAATTTCCTCCTTTGCTGAGCTGAAAAGGTTGGAGGCAAGTACTTGGAAACAATAAAGTTAGCATAATCAGCATACCAAGGACTGTCTCGCGAGCTCACCTTTATTACAGCCAATTGTTCATTTGGAAAACTATCATTAACAGGAACAGGATCATAAGCAATATTTTCCAATCTAGACAAATTATCAGCAACAGGATTATCAGCACCTTTCCTATCTACAATATGTAAATCAAATTCTTGCAAAAGAAGTACCCATCTAATAAGCCTTGGCTTAGCATCTTTCTTTGTCATAAGGTATCTAATTGCAGCATGATCAGTATGAATAGTAACTTTTGAATCAACAATATAAGATCTAAACTTATCACAAGCAAAGACTACAGCTAACAATTCTTTTTCAGTAGTAGCATAATTTCTTTGAGCAGCATCAAGAGTTTTACTAGCATAATGAATAACATTCAATTTCTTATCTACCCGCTGTCCAAGAACAGCGCAGCAAAATCACTAGCATCACACATAATTTCAAATGGTAAATTCCAATCAGGAGGTTCAACTATAGGAGCAGTTGTTAAGGCTTTCTTTAGAGTTTCAAAAGCTTCCTTACAATCATCATCAAAAACAAAAGGTACGTCTTTTGAAGAAGATTAGTAAGAGGCTTTGAAATCTTGGAGAAGTCTTTAATAAACCTCCTATAAAACCCAGCATGACCAAGAACACTACGAATACCTTTAACATCCCTAGGATAGGGCATCTTCTCAATGGCTTCAACTTTAGCTCTATCAACTTCAATACCTCTCTCGGAAATTTTATGTCCCAATACAATTCCTTCATTAACCATAAAGTGGCATTTCTCCCAATTAAGAACAAGGTTAGTTTCTTCACATCTCTGCAAAACTTTATCAAGGTTCCGCAAGCAACTATCAAAAGAATTTCCATAGACGGAAAAATCGTCCATGAATACCTCTACAATACTCTCACAAAAGCCATGAAAAATAGCAGACATGCATCTTTGAAAAGTAGCAGGAGCATTACATAAACCAAAAGGCATACGCCTATAAGCATAAGTTCCATAGGGACAAGTGAAAGTGGTTTTCTCTTGATCTTTAGTTTTAACAGCAATTTGTGAAAACCCAGAATAACCATCAAGAAAGCAAAAATGAGTATTTTTAGACAACCTTTCTAACATTTGATCAATAAATGGTAAAGGGTAATGATCTTTCTTAGTAACCTTATTAACTTTTCGATAATCAATGCACATTCTATACCCTACAACTACTCTTTGAGGGATGAGCTCATCATTATCATTAGGCACAATAGTCATTCCTCCTTTCTTAGGAACACAATGCACAGGACTAACCCATCTACTATCAGCAATAGGATATATAATACCAGCTTCAAGGAGTCTTAATACCTCATTTCTTACCACATCCTTCATCTTAGGAATTAGACGACGCTGAGGTTCAACAACAGGCTTCGCATCATCTTCCATATTAATGGCGTGTTGGCAAATAGAGGGAGAAATCCCCTTCAAGTCATCAAGAGTGTAGCCAATAGCACCTCGGTGTTTCTTCAATATTTCCAATAACCTTTCTTCTTCAAACTCTGAAAGCTTAGAACTAATAATAACAGGATATATTTTCTTATCATCAATATGAGCATATTTAAGATTATCAGGCAATGGTTTTAAATCAAAGACAGGATCTTCCTTTGGTGGTGGTGTTGTACCCAGATCTTCCACCGGTAAATCATGCTTAAGAATAGGTTGACGAAGGAAAATTTCATCAAGCTCATCTCTTTCTTCCCTAAAAACTTCACTCTCACTATTCTCCAAATGTTGCTGCAAAGGATTACTAGGAGCAAGAGCAATAGATGCACACTGTTCAACTTTAAAATCACTATTAGGCGAATCAATTTTATAAGGAGTTTTGGCAAATTTAGAGAAATTAAACTCATAAGATTCACCAGCAAATTTAGTCAAAATTTTCTCTTTCTTGCAATCTATAATAGCTCCACAAGTATTTAGAAAAGGTCTACCAAAAATGATAGGACAATATTTACTAGCAGCAGAACCAAGTACCAAAAAGTCAGCAGGATATTTAATCTTACCACATAGAACTTCCACATCTCGAACAATACCAATTGGAGAAATAGTTTCTCTATTAGCCAGCCGAATAACCACATCAATATCTTCAAGTTCACAAGAACCAATTTCGTGCATAATCTCCGTGTAAAGCTCATAAGGAATAGCACTAATACTTGCACCAATATCACATAAACCATAATAACAATGATCACCAATTCTAACAGATAGCATAGGAACACTAGCTTTGCTAGACTTATTAGGATGCGAAACAATATTAGAAGCATCTTCACAGAAAATAATATGACCATCTTCTACATTTTCAGTCACAAGATCTTTAACAATTGCAACAGCAGGTTCAACTTTTATTTGTTCTTCAGGTTCTATAGGTTTCTTTTTACTTTTATGAACCGCACTATTTATAACAGAGTACTCCTTCATTTTAGCAGGGAAAGGAGTTTTTTCAATATAAGCTTCAGGAATAACATGATCAACAGTTTCCACTACGACCCATTTGTTTATAGATGAATCAATTTTATCTTTATACGGTTCATGATACTTATCAAAGTTATTCTTAGGCAATTCATAATGAGAAGCAAAAGCTTTATAAAGATTTGCAGCAACTTGAGAATCAAGACCATAAGTAGCACTCATATTACGAAATTTATCAGTATCCATAAAAGCTTCAATGCATTTATAATCATAATTTATACCTGATTCTCTATCCTTGTCGTTCTCCCATCCTTCAGTATTTTCTTGGATCCGATTAAGAAGGTCCCTTTTAAACTCTTCCTTGTTGCGTGTAAATGATCCAGAACAAGAAGTATCCAGCAAGGTCTTGTCTTGAAAAGAAAGTCTTGCATAGAAATTATCAATAATAATATTACCAGGAAGCTCATGAATGGGGCATTTGAGCATTAAAGACTTCAATCTCCCCCAAGCTTGGGCAATACTTTCTCCTTCATGAGGCCAAAAATTATATATGCGATTCCGATCTTTGTGAATCTCACTTGGAGGATAGAACTTAGAATAAAACCGGGGCACAATATCATTCCATTCAAGAGAATCCCCATTATCCAGTAATTTATACCAATGCGCCGCTTTACCAGACAGCGATATAGAGAATAGTTTCTTCCTCACTTCATCCATAGCAATACCTGCACACTTGAATAAACCGCATAATTCATGTAAGAACAATAAATGATCTCCAGGGTGGACAGTTCCATCCCCTGTATAACGGTTACCCACTACACGTTCAATAATTTTCATAGGTATTTTGTATGGTATTTCTTCCTTACCTGGCGCCTCATCCACTACCTTTGCAGTAGTAGTAGATTTCCCAAATAAACACTCAAGAGAAGATCTCTCCATAATGAGTTATAACAGCAGGCAGAAATAAAATCAGCACGAACATAGAAATTTCCCTTACCAATTCCACTTACCAATAGCGCTTCACTCCCCGACGGCGCCAGAAAATAGTCTTGATGACCCACAAGTATAGGGGGTGTATCGCAGTATCTTCGATAAGTAAGAATGTCGATCCCAACGAGGAGCAGAAGGTGTTGACAAGCAGTTTCAATGAAGGTTTCACTGTAAATGCTCACAGACAAGTATTTAGGGGGTTTCGATGTAACAGATGAATAAAGTACTAGTAAGTAAATTGCGAGAGTAATAATTGCAGCGAGTGGCCCAATCCTTTTTAGCACAAAGGACAAGCCGGTTTGCTTACTTATAATGACCAAGCGTTCTCGAGGACACACGGGATTTTAGTCTAGTGCTTTCGCTACATACGGCTAATTAATCTTCATTGTTTTGATAAGTGTTGTGTGGGTGAACCTATGCTAATGTACCGCCCTTCCTAGGACTAATACATACTTGTGATTATACCCCTTGCAAGCATCCGCAACTACAAGAAAGTAATTAAGATAAATCTAACCACAGACTTAAACTCTGAGATCCTGCTATCCCTCCTGCATCGATATACCAACGGGGGCTCAGGTTTCTGTCACTCCGGCAACCCCGCAATTGGCAAACGAGTACAAGATGCATTCCCCTAGGCCCATAAAGGTGAAGTGTCGTGTAGTCGACGTTCACACGACACCACTAGAAGAATAACACCACAACTTAAATATCATAACATTGAATATTACTCAACCATACTTCACTACTAACATTTAGACTTCACCCATGTCCTCAAGAACTAAACGAACTACTCACGAGACATCATATGGAACATGATCAGAGGTGATATGATGATGAATAACAATCTGAACATAAACCTTGGTTCAATGGTTTCACTCAATAGCATCAATAACAAGTAGAAATCAACACCGGGAGAGTTTCCCCTATCAAACAATCAAGATCAAACCCAAATTGCTACAGCGGTGACGAGGTGCAGCGGTGGAGACGGCGGTGATGATGATGAAGATGATGGTGATGGTGATGGAGATGATGTCCAGCTCGATGACGGTGACGATGGCGTCGATTTCCCCTCCGGAGGGAAGTTCCCACAGATCTCAGCCTGCCGGAGAGCTCTTTTCTCTCTGGTGTTCTCCGCCCCGCAGAGGCGGCTGTGGCTCTTCGCGACGTACCCCTCGAGCTTAGGTTTTCGGGACGAAGGCGTGCGCGAAGAAAAGGAGGCGAGAGGGGGCTCCCCCCACAGGCGGCGCGGCTAGGGCAGGGCCCGCCAGCCTGTGAGGGGGCCCATGGCGGCCCCTCCCCGCTCCCCTTCTTCCTTCGTCATCTCGAAAAATAGGAATTTTCATATAATTTCCGTCAACTGTCGATCTTCCGAAATATTGCATTCTGACGGTGCTTTTTCCAGCAGAATCCTGGCTCCGGTGCACGATCCTCCAATAATCATGAAACATGCAAAATAGATGAAATAACATAAGTATTATCTCCAAATATGAAATATATCAATGAATAACAGCAAATTGTGATATAAAATAGTGATGCAAATTGGACGTATCAGACATCCATACCGGGACAACATAGACAACAGATAATGGACTCCTCTTTTAATGCTTAAGCATTCAACAACAGTTAATATTCTCATAAGAGATTGAGGATTTGTGTCCAAACTGAAACTTCCACCATGATTCATGGCTTTAGTTAGCGGCCCAATGTTCTTCTCTAACAATATGCATACTCAAACCATTTGATCATGAAAATCGCCCTTACTTCAGACAAGACAAACATGCATAGCAACTCACATGATATTCAACAAAGGTAAGTTGATGGCGTCCCCAGAAACATGGTTACCGCTCAACAAGCAACTTATTAAGAAATAAGATACATAAGTACATATTCTTCACCACAATAGTTTTTAAGGCTATTTTCCCATGAGCTATGTATTGTAAAGGCGAAGAATAGAATTTTAAAGGTAGCACTCAAGTAATGTACTTTGGGATGGCATAGAAATACCATGTGGTAGGTAGGTATGATGGACACAAATGGCATAGTTTTTGGCTCAAGGATTTGGATGCACGAGAAGAATCCCTCTCAATACAAGGCTTAGGCTAGCAAGGTTGTTTGAAGCAAACTCTAGTATAAAATGGTGCAGCAAGACTCACATATGAACATATTGTAAGTATTATAAGACTTTACATCGTCTCCTTGTTGTTCAAACACATTAACCAGAAAATATCTAGACTCTAGAGACCAATCATGCAAACCAAATTTTAACAAGCTCTATGTAGTTCTTCATTAATAGGTACAGAGTATATGATGCAAGAGCTTAAACATGATCTATATGAGCACAAAATTTGCCAAGTATCAAATTATTCAAGACATTATACCATTTGCCACATGCAGCATTTTCCGTTTCCAACCATATATCAATGAACGAAGTAGTTCAACCTTCGCAATGAACATTAAGAATAAAGCTAAGAACACATGTGTTCATATGCAACGGCGGAGCGTGTCTCTCTCCCACACAAAGAATGGTAGGATCCGATTTTATTCAAACAAAAACAAAAATAAAAGCAAACAGACGCTCCAAGCAAAACACATACGATGTGACTGAATAAAAATATAGTTTCACTAGAGGTGACCTGATAAGTTGTCGATGAAGAAGGGGATGCCTTGGGCATCCCCAAGCTTAGATGCTTGAGTCTTCTTAAAATATGCAGGGATGAACCACGGGGGATCCCCAAGCTTAGACTTTTCACTCTTCTTGATCATATTGTATCATCCTCCTCTCTTGACCCTTGAAAACTTCCTCCACACCAAACTCGAAACAAACTCATTAGAGGGTTAGTGCATAATTCATATATGCAGAGGTGACATAATCATTTCTTAACACTTCTGGACATTGCACAAAGCTACTGAAAGTTAATGGAACAAAGAAATCCATCAAACATAGCAAAACAGGCAATGCGAAATAAAAGGCAGAATCTGTCAAAATAGAACAGTCCGTAAAGACGAATTTTTCTGGGGCACTTAACTTGCTCAGATGAAAATGCTCAAATTGAATGAAAGTTGCGTACATATCTGAGGATCACGCACATAAATTGGCATATTTTTCTGAGTTACCTACAGAGAACCATGCCCAAATTCGTGACAGCAAGAAATCTGTTTCTTCGCAGTAATCCAAATCTAGTATTGACTTTACTATCAAAGACTTTACTTGGCACAACAATGCAATAAAATAAAGATAAGGAGAGGTTGCTACAGTAGTAACAACTTCCAAGACTCAAATATAAAACAAAGTGCAGAAGTAAAATAATGGGTTGTCTCCCATAAGCACTTTTCTTTAACGCCTTTCAGCTAGGTGCAGAAAGTGTGAATCAAGAATTATCAAGAGATGAAGCATCGACATCATAATCTATTATATACTAAAAGCAAAATAAGGGTGTTTTCCGAGGCCACCAGGTTAATCCACATCATCTAAATTATTTGGTCAGTTAGATTAATAATTTATGGCTAGGATTAAATAGAAGCTATATAATTACGTAACGCGGACCAACGTGACAGGTCACCCGTGCTGATGGTCGATCGTACACAAAGATGAGTAAAAGTTATTCGTAGCAAAAAAAATATATTGGTGTACGCACTAGAAGATAAAATAGACGTGAACTCTAAAAGACATCACGTGTGTTAATAGGACTCCTGGTGAGTACGGTTAAAATAAAGAGATTGACCGGCCGTGAGGCTATAGGACTGTATGGGTTGATGTTCAAATCATAGCGTAGCAATATGTTAACATATTTCAGTACGGGTTTTTTTCTTCTTGGTAGAAAAAGAATACTGTGAGCGTTGGTAAATATTACAGAAATACTGGTCACAACAATACCTTCCATGATTTGTCAAATGAATAAATAAATTTATCCAAAATTATTTAAATTTTGAGCTAATTATTTGAATACCGGTAAATTTTGTCCAGCATTGTAGTTTTCGGATTTCGGAAATATCATCCGAGCGAAACATCCCTAACCCTCATCCATCAGCAATACGTCATGATATTAATATGGGTGAAAACAGAGAGCCATCTCACCATGCCGGTGGTCCGTGGGCCTCAGACATCGTAGGCATATAAGACGACCACACCGATCTTAGATTGTAAATTTCGTTAATGGGCACCCATAAATACGGTTAATGGAAATACCGACTAAGAAACGCCCTGAGATTTCTCAAATAAATTGAATTTTTTTGTTTAATAAGCTAATTATGTGATTTCCAATTACTTTTGTCCAGTATAATAGTTCTCCTGTGGATCCGCTAAATATAATATCCTAAAATATTTTGTCCAATTTACTGTTTAGTCTATCCAACTTAAAATAATTTACGGCTAGGGTTAAATAGAAGTTATATAGTTAGGTAAGACGGGCGAATGTGGAAGGTCGCTCGTGCTGGTCGTACATGAAGCTAACTAAATTAAAATTGAAGAGTGAAAAAATAATAGAATCTAAACTTGATAATATGTATGTATAGGAAAAGCCAAAACAGACTGGTCATCTAGGCTGTTCAACATAAATCTTTCTACCATCTTCGAAGTTGCAGATATCATTGGGCATACTGGAACCCTCAGAAATAGAATTTTCATTCCTAATTTGGAGTGACTGGACATCATGGTCTAACATGATTATTATTTCAACGGTTGTATCTAAAATTCATGGCTACACCATTTAATTGTAGTAGTATACAAGTACTAATTCACCAAGCATAATCATTACTCACATATTGTAGGGTAAAGTAATTATGTTTCATGGATTTGCATCTATGAAATAAGTGCCTAATACATGTTAAAGAAGAACCGGTACCAAATATAGGCATGTTCTATATGGACACAGAAAGAACCCGGGTTAATCCACTTTACCTGACCTATTTTAACAATTGAATAGGTAATTAATAGATGAGATGTAAAATACATATACAGGGTTAATCACGTAAACAGCTCATGTAGACATCTTCAACAAATTACAACATGCATTGTACTTGGGAAAACTTTGCTCAAACGAATAGCTGCAGGTGATGCGGTCACGCATAGAATATTTTTTTAAAAGAAATATATATTATGTACACACTATATGCAGGGCCGGCTCTGGCCCACGGCAAGAAGTGCGATGGCCCGGGGCCCAACCAAAACGGGGGCCCATTATTTCTGGCACAGTGCATATAGAAAAAGGTAGAAGAAAAAAAATTAGACCCATCTAGCAAGCACGCAGCCTAAATTGGGCCCATTTATAGAATTCGCCCTGGGGCCCTCCAAATCCTAGAGTCGGCCCTGACTATATGTCTACTTGCGAATGTAGATAAGTTCAAGTAACTCCATTCGATAGTCTCTAGCTGATAGTTTGTTAAAACAATTCCACTCAGTCATCATAGTCTTATTTCTTGATCAAACAATTAATTAATCTCACATATTTTCCAAGCACCCTAAAGTAGTATTTATTTTTCAGTTAAATACTTAGTGTCAACGGACCTATTTAGTTTGGACACCCGATGACAATTTATTCTCAAAAATATGAGACGATACATTTTCAAAATGAAAAGAAATAAATACATGTAAAGTTACCTGACACTTTTAAACGCCAAAACCACGCAGCTGAAGGCGATGGTTGTATTTACATGTGCATAAAAGCTGCCATAGATAATCATGTTGTGTCAATAAAAAGTCATTTTAACATCTCACTTATTTAATGTGCTCTTGACTACAGATCCATATTATTTTTTAAATCATAGCATGAATATTTTGTTGAAAGAAGGGTAACACCAAATGTGTACTTTAAAGTCGACGCCCTCGCATTTGCGAGGGCCACTGTGCTAGTTTGTTCTAATAATAGAATCATAAGGTAACTTCATTCTCTTTCTAGGGAAGTGTTCCATACCTTTCTTGAGAGGAAATTTATATTTAATATTACCTTCCTTCATATCAATGGTAGCACCAACAGTTCGAAGAAAAGGTCTTCCCAATATAATGGGACAAGATGCATTGCATTCAATATCCAAGACAACAAAATCAACGGGGACAAGGTTATTGTTAACCATAATACGAACATTATCAATCCTCCCCAAAGGTTTCTTTATAGCATTATCAGCAAGATTAACATCCAAATAACAATTTTTCAATGGTGGCAAGTCAAGCATATCATAGATTTTCTTAGGCATAACAGAAATACTTGCACCAAGATCACATAAAGCATTACAATCAAAATCATTGACCCTCATCTTAATGATGGGCTCCCAACCATCTTCTAACTTCCTAGGAATAGAAGTTTCAAGTTTTAGTTTCTCTTCTCTAACTTTTATGAGAGCATTTGTAATATGTTTTGTAAAGGCCAAATTTATAGCACTAGCATTGGGACTTTTAGCAAGTTTTTGTAAGAACTTTATAACTTCAGAGATATGAAAATCATCAAAATCTAAACCATTATGATCTACAGCAATGGGATCATTGTCCCCAATATTTTGAAAAATTTCAGCAGTTTTAGCAGTTTTAGCAGTTTCAGGTAATTTTGCCTTTGCACTAGGAGTAGAAACATTGCCCACACCAATTATTTTACCATTGATAGTAGGAGGTGTAGCAACATGTGAAGCATCAACATTACTAGTGGTGGTAATAGTCCAAACTTTAGCTACATTATTCTCTTTAGCAAGTTTTTCGTTTTCTTCTCTTTCCCACCTAGCATGCAATTCAGCCATCAATCTAATATTCTCATTAATTCGAACTTGGATGGAGTTTGCTGTAGTAACAATCTTATTATCATTATCCTTATTAGGCATAACTTTCAATTTTAAAAGATTAACATCAGAGGCAAGTCTATCAACCTTAGAAGCAAGAATATCGATTTTATCAAGCTTTTCCTCAACAGATTTGTTAAAAGCAGTTTGTGTACTAATAAATTCTTTAAGCATGGCTTCAAGACTAGAGGGTACATTCATATTATTGTTGTAAGAATTCCCATAAGAATTACCATAACCATTACTATTAGCAGAAGGATATGGCCTATAGTTGTTACCAGAATTATTCCTATAAGCATTGTTGTTGAAATTATTATTTTTAATGAAGTTCACATCAACATGTTCTTCTTGGGCAACCAATGAAGCTAAAGGAACATTATTAGGATCAACATTGGATCTACCATTCACAAGCATAGACATAATAGCATCAATCTTATCATTCAAGGAAGAGGTTTCTTCGACAGAATTTACCTTCTTACCTTGTGGAGCTCTTTCCGTGTGCCATTCAGAGTAATTGATCATCATATCATCAAGAAGTTTTGTTGTGGCGCCTAGAGTGATGGACATAAAGGTACCTCCAGCAGCTAAATCCAATAGGTTTCGCGAAGAAAAATTCAGTCCTGCATAAAAGGTTTGGATGATCGTCCAAGTAGTTAGTCCATGGGTTGGGCAATTCTTTACCAAAGATTTCATTCTCTCCCATGCTTGAGCAACATGTTCATTATCTAATTGCTTAAAATTCATTATGCTACTTCTCAAAGATATAATTTTAGCGGGAGGATAATATCTACCAATAAAAGCATCCTTACATTTAGTCCATGAATCAATACTATTCTTAGGCAAAGATAGCAACCAATCTTTAGCTCTTCCTCTTAAGGAGAAAGGAAACAATTTCAATTTTATAATATCACCATCTACATCCTTATACTTTTGCATTTCACAAAGTTCAACAAAATTATTAAGATGGGCAGCAGCATCATCAGAACTAACACCAGAAAATTGCTCTCTCATAACAAGATTTAGTAAAGCAGGTTTAATTTCAAAAAGCTAGTAGGTGGAGCAATAGGTGTGCATAAGAAATCATTATTATTTGTGCTAGTGAAGTCACACAACTTAGTGTTTTCAGGAGTATTCATTTTAACAGTAGTAAATAAAGCAAACTAGATAAGGTAATTGCAAGTAACTAATTTTTTTGTGTTTTTAATATGGAGAACGCAAACAAGATAGTAAATAAAGTAAAGCTAGCAACTAATTTTTTGTGTTTTGTTTTAGTGCAGCAAACAAAGTAGTAAATAAAATGAAGCAAGACAAAAACAAAGTAAAGAGATTGAAAGTGGAGACTCCCCTTGCAGCGTGTCTTGATCTCCCCGGCAACGGCGCCAAAAAAAAGAGCTTGATGCGTGCGAACACACGTCCGTTGGGAACCACAAGAGGAAGGTGTGACAGTAGCAAGTTTTCCCTCGAAGAAACCAAGGTTTATCGAACCAGTAGGAGCCAAAAAGCACGTTGAAGGTTGATGGCGGCGAAGTGTAGTGTGGCGCAACACCAGGGATTCCGCGCCAACGTGGAACTGCACAACACAATCAAAGTACTTTGCCCAACGTAACAGTGAGGTTGTCAATCTCACCGGCTTGTGAAAACAAAGGATTAGATGTATAGTGTGGAAGATGATGTTTGTTTGCGAAGAACAGAAAGAACAATTGCAGAGATTGTATTTCAGATGTAAAAAATGGACCGGGGTCCACAGTCACTAGTGGTGTCTCTCCCATAAGATAAATAGCATGTTGGGTGAACAAATTACAGTTGGGCAATTGACAAATAAAGAAGGCATAACAATGCACATACATATATCATGATGAGTACTTTGATATTTAATCAGGGCATTACGACAAAGTACATAGACCGCTATCCAGCATGCATCTATGCCTAAAAAGTCCACTTTCAGGTTATCATCCGAACCCTTCCTATTAAGTTGCAAGCAACAGACAATTGCATTAAGTATGGTGCGTAATGTAATCAACACAAATATCCTTAGACAAAGCATCGATGTTTTATCCCTAGTGGCAACAGCACATCCACAACCTTAGAACTTTCTGTCACTGTCCCAGATTCAATGGAGGCATGAACCCACTATCGAGCATAAATACTCCCTCTTGGAGTTACAAGTATCAACTTGGCCAGAGCCTCTACTAGCAACGGAGAGCATGCAAGAACATAAACAACATATATGATAGATTGATAATCAACTTGACATAGTATTCAATATTCATCGGATCCCAACAAACACAACATGTAGCATTACAGATAGATGATCTTGATCATGATAGGCAGCTCACAAGATCTAACATGATAGCACAATGAGGAGAAGACAACCATCTAGCTACTGCTATGGACCCATAGTCCAAGGGTGAACTACTCACACATCGATCCGGAGGCGATCATGGCGATGAAGAGCCCTCCGGGAGATGATTCGCCTCTCCGGCAGGGTGCCGGAGGCGATCTCCTGAATCCCCGAGATGGGATTGGCGGCGGCGGCGTCTCTGGAAGGTTTTCCGTATCGTGGCTCCTGCACGAGGGTTTCGCGACGAAGGCTTTAAGCGGCGGGGGGAGTCGGAGGAGTCACAGGGGCCCCACACAACAGGGCCGCGCGGGCCCCCTTAGGCCGCGCCGCCCTAGTGTGGCGGCGCCCCGTGGCCCCACTTCATTTCTCCCTCGGTCTTCTGGAAGCTTCGTGGAAAAATAAGCCCCTGGGCGTTGATTTCGTCCAATTCCGAGAATATTTCCTTACTAGGATTTCAAACCAAAAACAGCAAACAACAACGGCTCTTCGGCATCTCGTCAATAGGTTAGTGCCGGAAAATGCATAATAATGACATATAATGTGTATAAAACATGTGAGTATCATCATAAAAGTAGCATGGAACATAAGAAATTATGGATACGTTTGAGACGTATCAAGACCTCCATAGAGCTCGCCTCCTCCGCCCAGGGAGGGACCGAGCCCAAAACCTGTCGCGCCTCCTCGCCGACCTTGCCGGCGAGCAAGAGCCACCCCGCGGCGCCGCCGCCGGCTCCTCCGTGGCGGCGCCAGAGCCGGGCGTGGCCGCGCCGTCGAGATCTCCATCTACGTCGCCTATGCCCCTCCTCGCGGGCTTACCGCTTTGGTCCATCGCTAGAGCAATAGGGCCCTAATCCTAGCACGAGGATTGGGTCAGACCACAACCCCTTCTCCTGGATAGTGGGGAAGTCACGGTTAGGAGACCACCACGGTTTTTCTTCCAGACGTGGTGGTTTCGGGTTGCGGGCTTTGGGGAGCTCATCAATGGCAAACTGCACTGTTACCTGCATGAGCTGGGCCCTCACAGGGACAGTATAGATGGCTGGTAGTGCATTGCCAGGAATGTGCGTCAGTTTCTTAAGGGCTGGGGAGCCAATTTGGGGAAGGAACGAAGGATCTTTAGGGCGGACCTTCTTGCGTAGATTGACGGTCTGGATCGTCGGGCGGACTCTGACGGGCTGGATGAGGACGGCTGGGCCCTCAGATATCATCTGGAGGACCAACTACTCTTCATGGACAGCCTCGAGGAGGAGTACTGGAGACAACGCAGTAGGGTGCAATGGACGGTCAAAGGGGACTCCTGCACGGCGTATTTCCACGCCATCGCCAACAGGAGGCGACGGAAGTGCTCGATCCCTTGGCTTATCACGGACCACGGGGAGGTCGACGAGCAGAAGGGCCTTATGGAGCACGTGTATACGTTCTATCACGGCCTCATGGGCTCCAGGGGGAGGAAAGGGTTTTTTTCTTAGACAAAGCATCGATGTTTTATCCCTAGTGGCAACAGCACATCCACAACCTTAGAACTTTCTGTCACTGTCCCAGATTCAATGGAGGCATGAACCCACTATCGAGCATAAATACTCCCTCTTGGAGTTACAAGTATCAACTTGGCCAGAGCCTCTACTAGCAACGGAGAGCATGCAAGAACATAAACAACATATATGATAGATTGATAATCAACTTGACATAGTATTCAATATTCATCGGATCCCAACAAACACAACATGTAGCATTACAGATAGATGATCTTGATCATGATAGGCAGCTCACAAGATCTAACATGATAGCACAATGAGGAGAAGACAACCATCTAGCTACGATATGGACCCATAGTCCAAGGGTGAACTACTCACACATCGATCCGGAGGCGATCATGGCGATGAAGAGCCCTCCGGGAGATGATTCGCCTCTCCGGCAGGGTGCCGGAGGCGATCTCCTGAATCCCGAGATGGGATTGGCGGCGGCGGCGTCTCGGAAGGTTTTCCGTATCGTGGCTCTCGCACAGGGTTTCGCGACGAAGGCTTTAAGTAGCGAAGGGTGGAGTCGGAGGAGTCACGGGGGCCCCACACGCTAGGGCCGCGCGGGCCCCCCTTAGGCCGCGCCGCCTTAGTGTGGCGGCGCCCCGTGGCCTGATGGCGTGTAACTCACACGTTCGTTGGGAACCCCAAGAGGAAGGTATGATGCGCACAGTAGCAAGTTTTCCCTCATAAAGAAACCAAGGTTTAATCGAACCAGAGGAGCCAAGAAGCACGTTGAAGGTTGATGGTCGCGAAATGTGATGCGGCGCAACACCGGATTCCGGCGCCAACTAGGAACCTGCACAACACAACCCAAGTACTTTGTCCCAACGAAACAGTGAGGTTGTCAATCTCACCGGCTTGCTGTAACAAAGGATTAAACGTATCGAGTGGAAGATGTTTGCAAAGAAAACAGAAAACAAGTAGATTGTATGCTATGTAAAGAATAGGACCGGGGTCCACAGTTCACTAGAGGTGTCTCTCCCATAAGATAAAGCATGTTGGGTGAACAAGTTACAGTCGGGCAATTGACAAATAGAGAAAGGCATAACAATGCATATACATGACATGGTAAATATAGTGAGATTTAATCCGGCATTACGACAAAGAACATAGACCGCCATCCAACCGCATCTATGCCTAAAAAGTCCACCTTCAGGTTATCGTCCGAACCCTCCAGATAAGTTGCAAAGCAATGAATTGCATTAAGTATGGTGCGTAATGTAATCAACAACTACATCCTTAGACATAGCATCAATGTTTTATCCCTAGTGGCAACAACACATCCACAACCTTAGAACTTTCTGTCACTGTCCCAGATTCAATGGAGGCATGAACCCACTATCGAGCATAAATACTCCCTCTTGGAGTTAAGAGTAAAAACTTGGCCAGAGCTCTACTAATAACGGAGAGCATGCAAGATCATAAACAACACATGAACAATAGATTGATAATCACCATAATCATAGTACTCTCTATCCATCGGATCCCGACAAACACAACATATAGTATTACAGATAGATGATCTTGATCATGTTAGGCAGCTCACAAGATCTAACAATGAAGCACAACAAGGAGAAGACAACCATCTAGCTACTGCTATGGACCCATGGTCCAGGGGTGAACTACTCACTCATCACTCCGGAGGCGACCATGGCGGTGTAGAGTCCTCCGGAGATGAATCCCCTCTCCGGCAGGTGCCGGAGGCGATCTCCGTAATCCCCCGAGATGGGATTCGCGGCGGCGTGTCTGTAAGGTTTTCCGTATCGTGGCTCTCGCATCGGGGTTTCGCGACGGAAGCTTTAAGTAGGCGGAGGGTCAACGCGAGGGCCACACGAGGGCCCAGGATAGGTCGGCGCGGCCAGGCTTGGGCCGCGCCGCCACCCCCGGCTCCTCGTGGCCCCACTTCGTTAGGTCTTCGGTCTTCGGGAAGCTTCGTGCAAAAAGGAGGCGAAAGTTTCGCCCAATTCCGAGAATATTTTTTACTAGGATTTCTGAAAACCAAAAACAGCAGAAACAACAACTGGCTCTTCGGCATCTTGTTAATAGGTTAGTTCCAGAAAATGCATAAATATGACATATAATGTGCATAAAACATGTAGGTATCATCAATAAAGTAGCATGGAACATAAGAAATTATCGATACGTTGGAGACGTATCGCATCCCCAAGCTTAGTTCTGCTCGTCCCGAGCAGTAAAACGATAACAAAGATAATTTCTGAAGTGACATGCCATCATAATCTTGATCATACTATTTGTAAACATATGTAATGAATGCAGCGATCAAAGCAAAGGTAATGACATGAGTAAACAACTGAATCATAAAGCAAAGACTTTTCATGAATAGTACTTCAAGACAAGCATCAATAAGTCTTGCATAAGAGTTAACTCATAAAGCAATAAATCAAAGTAAAGGTGTTGAAACAACACATAAGAAGATTAAGTTTCAGCGGTTTTTCAACTTGTAACATGTATATCTCATGGATATTGTCAACATAAAGTAATATAACAAGTGCAATATGCAAGTATGTAGGAATCAATGCACAGTCACACAAGTGTTTGCTTCTTAAGGTGGAAGGAGATAGGTAAACTGACTCAACAATAAAAGTAAAAGAAAGGTCCTTCAATGAGGAAAGCATCGATTGCTGTATTTGTGCTAGAGCTTTTATTTTGAAAACATGAAACAATTTTGTCAACGGTAGTAATAAAGCATATGAGTTATGAAATTATATTTTACAAGTTGCAAGCCTCACGCATAGTATACTAATAGTGCCCGCACCTCGTCCTACTTAACTTGGACTACCGGGTCTTCGCATGCCATGTTTCAACCAAGTGTCACAAAGGGGTACCTCCATGCCGCCTGTACAAAGGTCCAAGGAGAATGCTCGCATTTCGGATTTCTCGCTTTTGATTATTCTCAACTTAGACATCCATACCGGACAACATGGACAACAGATAATGGACTCCTCTTAAATGCATAAGCATGTAGCAAAGTTATTATTCTCATATGAGATTGAGGATATATGTCCAAAACTGAAACTTCCACCATGGTTCATGGCTTTAGTTAGCGGCCCAATGTTCTTCTCTAACAATTTTGCATGCTCCAACCACTAAAATGATAGACCTTCAGACAAGACGGACATGCATAGCAACTCACATGATATTCAACAATAGTTGATGGCGTTCCCCAGAAGCATGGTTATCGCACAACATGCAACTTAATAAAATATAAAGTGCATAAGTACATATTCAATACTACGATAGTTTTTAAGGCTATTTTGTCCCATGAGCATATATTGCAAAGGTGAATGATGGAATTTTAAAGGTAGCACTCAAGCAATTTACTTTGGAATGGCGGAGAAATACCATGTAGTAGGTAGGTATGGTGGACACAAATGGCATAGTAGTTGGCTCAAGGATTTTGGATGCATGAGAAGTATTCCCTCTCGATACAAGGTTTAGGCTAGCAAGGTTATTTGAAGCAAACTCAAGGATGAACAAGTGCAGCAAAACTCACATAAAAGACATATTGTAAACATTATAAGACTCTACACTGCCTTCCTTGTTGTTCAAAACTCAATACTAGATATTATCTAGACCTTAGAGAAACCAAGTATGCAAATCAAATTTTAGCAAGCTCTATGTATTTCTTCATTAATGGGTGCAAAGCATATGATGCAAGAGCTTAAACATGAGCACAACAATTGCAAAGTATCACATTATCCAAGACATTTTAGAATTACTACATGTAGCATTTTCCAATTCCAACCATATAACAAATTAACGAAGAAGAAACTTCGCCTTGAACATTATGAGTAAAGCCTAAGGACACATGTGTCCATATGCAACAGCGGAGCGTGTCTCTCTCCCACAAAGTGAATGCTAGGATCCATCTTATTCAAACAAAAACAAAAACGAAAACAAACCGACGCTCCAAGTAAAGAACACCAGGTGAGAATAAAAATATAGTTTCAGGGGAGGAACCCGATGATGTTGTCGATGAAGAAGGATGCCTTGGGCATCCCCAAGCTTAGACGCTTGAGTCTTCTTAAAATATGCAGGGGTGAACCACGGGGCATCCCCAAGCTTAGAGCTTTCACTCCTCTTGATCATAGTATATCATTCTCCTCTCTTGACCCTTGAAAACTTCCTTCACACCAAACTTCAAGCAAACTCATTAGAGGGTTAGTGCATCATTAATAATTCACACATTCAGAGGTGACACAATCATTATTTTCACTTCTGGACATTGCATAATGCTACTGGACATTAATGGATCAAAGAAATAAATCCAACATAGCAAAAGAGGCAATGCAAATAAAAGGCAGAATCTGTCAAAAACAGAACAGTCCGTAAAGACGAATTTATAAATGGCACCAGACTTGCTCAAATGGAAAAACTCAAAACTAATGAAAGTTGCGTACATATCTGAGGATCACGCTCGTAAATTGGCAGATTTTTTCGAATTTTCTACAGAGAATTGTGCCCAGATTCGTGACAGACAGCAATGCTGTTTCTGCGCAGCAATCCCAAATATAACATCAACTTTGACATAGAAACTTTACTTGGCACAAAAACATGATAAGGAGAGGTTGCTACAGTAGTAAACAACTTCCAAGACTCAACAAACAAAAAATTGCTGTAGGTAAAAACATGGGTTGTCTCCCATAAGCGCTTTTCTTTAACGCCTTTCAGGCGCAGAAAGTGCAAATCAAGTATTATCGAATGAAGAAGCATCAACATTATTATTTTTCATGCAAACACAACTTGTTGCAGAGGGTACTTTAGGTGCTCCATTATCTAAATTTTCTATAGTGGTGCTAGGGGTTTTAGCAATTTTAGGCCTATAGTAATTCTTTTGTTTAGGCACTTTAGAGGCATACATGAATTTTTGCTCTTTACCCACATAGGCTTTCTCATTATACTTGAGAGAAGAAAAGGTTGAACCCAAGGTTCCCATAGCTTTTTCAAGTTCATCAATCCTATTGGTTTGATCATCATGGACAACACAAGTTCCTAGGACACTAATTTTTTCATCAATTCCTCCTAAGGATTTATCAAGTTCATAAGTTTTGTCAAATAACATTCCCAATTTAGTTTCAACTCTTGGAAAATTTTTCTCTATGATTTCCAATTTTTTCATAACATCCTCAAGAGAGATTTCAATTTTAACTTCATTAACAGGTGGTATTCCAACTAGACTCTCAATGATGCAACTAGCTTCTAAAGCGGGAGTACCTAGGAAATTACCCCGAAAGAGTATCAAGAACATATCTATTCCAACTAGATAAACCAACATAAAAGTTCCTAAGAAGGATAGTGGTGGAGTGTTTCTTAATGCACCTTTGATGAGCATTACTAATTCTATACCAAGCATCTTTAAAACTTTCTCCACCTTGTTGCTTAAAAGAACGAACTTCAACTTCAGGATTACTCATGATAATAAAATAAATGCGAGTAACTAATTTTTTTCGTGTTTTTGATATAGAGAGCAAGACAGTAAATAAAGTAAAACTAGCAACTAATTTTTTTGTATTTTGATTTAGTGCAGCAAACAAAGTAGTAAATAAAATAGCAAGACAAAAACAAAGTAAAGAGATTGAGAAGTGGAGACTCCCCTTGTGGCGTGTCTTGATCACCGCAACGGCGCCAGAAAAGAGCTTGATGGCGTGTAACTCACACGTTCGTTGGGAACCCCAAGAGGAAGGTATGATGCGCACAGTAGCAAGTTTTCCCCCAGTAAGAAACCAAGGTTTAATCGAACCAGAGGAGCCAAGAAGCACGTTGAAGGTTGATGGTCGCGAAATGTGATGCGGCGCAACACCAGGGATTCCGGCGCAACTAGGAACCGCACAACACAACCCAAGTACTTTGTCCCAACGAAACAGTGAGGTTGTCAATCTCACCGGCTTGCGTAACAAAGGATTAAACGTACGAGTGGAAGATGTTTGCAAAGAAAACAGAAAACAAGTAGATTGTATGCTATGTAAAGAATAGGACCGGGGTCCACAGTCACTAGAGGTGTCTCTCCCATAAGATAAAGCATGTTGGGTGAACAAATTACAGGGCAATTGACAAATAGAGAAAGGCATAACAATGCATATACATGACATGGTAAATATAGTGAGATTTAATCCGGCATTACGACAAAGAACATAGACCGCCATCCAACCGCATCTATGCCTAAAAAGTCCACCTTCAGGTTATCGTCCGAACCCCCTCCGGTATTAAGTTGCAAAGCAACAGACAATTGCATTAAGTATGGTGCGTAATGTAATCAACAACTACATCCTTAGACATAGCATCAATGTTTTATCCCTAGTGGCAACAACACATCCACAACCTTAGAACTTTCTGTCACTTCCCAGATTCAATGGAGGCATGAACCCACTATCGAGCATAAATACTCCCTCTTGGAGTTAAGAGTAAAAACTTGGCCAGAGCCTCTACTAATAACGGAGAGCATGCAAGATCATAAACAACACATGAACAATAGATTGATAATCACCATAATCATAGTACTCTCTATCCATCGGATCCCGACAAACACAACATATAGTATTACATAGATGATCTTGATCATGTTAGGCAGCTCACAAGATCTAACAATGAAGCACAACAAGGAGAAGACAACCATCTAGCTACTGCTATGGACCCATGGTCCAGGGTGAACTACTCACTCATCACTCCGGAGGCGACCATGGCGGTGTAGAGTCCTCCGGGAGATGAATCCCTCCCAGGTGCCGAGGCGATCTCCGTAATCCCCCGAGATGGGACCGGCGGCGGCGTCTCTAAGGTTTTCCGATCGTTCTCGGTAGGGGCTTCGCGACGAAGCTTTAAGTAGGCGGAGGGTCAACGCGAGGGCCACACGAGGGGCCCAGGGGAGGTCGGCGCGGCCAGGGCTTGGGCCGCGCCGCCACCCCCGGCCTCCTCGTGCCCCACTTAGGGTCTTCGGTCTTCTGGAAGCTTCGTGCAAAAAGGACCCGGGCGAAAGTTTCGTCCAATTCGAGAATATTTTTTACTAGGATTTCGAAAACCAAAAACAGCAGAACAAAGAACTGGCCTTCGCATCTTGTTAATAGGTTAGTTCCGTAAAATGCATAAATATGACATATAATGTGCATAAAACATGTAGGTATCATCAATAAAGTAGCATGGAACATAAGAAATTATCGATACGTTGGAGACGTATCATGGCACTTCTCCCTCGGTCTTCCGGAAGCTTCGTGGAAAAATAAGCCCCCGGGCGTTGATTTCGTCCAATTCCGAGAATATTTCCTTACTAGGATTTCTGAAACCAAAACAGCAAAAAACAACAATTGGCTCTTCGGCATCTCGTCAATAGGTTAGTGCCGGAAAATGCATAATAATGACATATAATGTGTATAAAACATGTGAGTATCATCATAAAAGTAGCATGGAACATAAGAAATTATGGATACGTTTGAGACGTATCAAGACCTCCATAGAGCTCGCCTCCCCCTCCGCCCAGGGAGGGGACCGAGCCCAAAACCTGTCGCGCCTCCTCGCCGACCTTGCCGGCGAGCAAGAGCCACCCCGCGGCGCCGCCGCCGGCTCCTCCGTGGCGGCGCCAGAGCCGGGCGTGGCCGCGCCGTCGAGATCTCCATCTACGTCGCCTATGCCCCTCCTCGCGGGCTTACCGCTTTGGTCCATCGCTAGAGCAATAGGGCCCTAATCCTAGCACGAGGATTGGGTCAGACCACAACCCCTTCTCCTGGATAGTGGGGAAGTCACGGTTAGGAGACCACCACGGTTTTTCTTCCAGACGTGGTGGTTTCGGGTTGCGGGCTTTGGGGAGCTCATCAATGGCAAACTGCACTGTTACCTGCATGAGCTGGGCCCTCACAGGGACAGTATAGATGGCTGGTAGTGCATTGCCAGGAATGTGCGTCAGTTTCTTAAGGGCTGGGGAGCCAATTTGGGGAAGGAACGAAGGATCTTTAGGGCGGACCTTCTTGCGTAGATTGACGGTCTGGATCGTCGGGCGGACTCTGACGGGCTGGATGAGGACGGCTGGGCCCTCAGATATCATCTGGAGGACCAACTACTCTTCATGGACAGCCTCGAGGAGGAGTACTGGAGACAACGCAGTAGGGTGCAATGGACGGTCAAAGGGGACTCCTGCACGGCGTATTTCCACGCCATCGCCAACAGGAGGCGACGGAAGTGCTCGATCCCTTGGCTTATCACGGACCACGGGGAGGTCGACGAGCAGAAGGGCCTTATGGAGCACGTGTATACGTTCTATCACGGCCTCATGGGCTCCAGGGGGAGGAAAGGGTTTTTTTCTCTCCACTCTGATTTGTGGTCTGGGGACCAACAGATCTCTCCGGCAGAAAACCTCGCTCTGGAGTTGACCTTTACGCCGGCTGAGCTCGACGAGGTACTCCTTAGCATGAGGCCGGACTCCGCTCCTGGGCCGGATGGGTTGCCGGTCACCTTTTTTAAGCGATTCTGGGGAGTCCTGCGAGAGCCCATCCTCAAGATCCTGAACGATTTCGTTTTGGGAAGGGTGGATACCGCGCGTCTGAACTTTGGGGTCATCACCCTGATCCCAAAGGTTAAGGGGGCGGATGCGATGAAGCAGTTTAGGCCTATAGCGCTTGTTAATGTCATCTTCAAGTTTGTGGCGAAGGCTTATGCGACCAGCTTAGCGCCGGTTGCCCATAGAACCATTGATAGGAGCCAGACTGCTTTCATCCGGGGTAGGTGTCTTCACGAGGGGGTGCTCGCTCTTCACGAGATAGCACATGAGCTTCATGCCAAGAGGCTGGGGGGCCTCCTGCTTAAGCTCGACTTTGAGAAGGCCTACGACAGGGTGAACTGGGAATTCCTCCGTGAGATTCTACAGCGCAAGGGTTTCTCGGACATGAATGTCCACAGGTTGATGCAGTTGGTCATGGGAGGCCAGACGGCTATCAACGTCAACGGAGAGGTGGGACCTTTCTTCCGCAACGCGAGGTGCGTGCATCAGGGGGACCCCCTCTCACCGATCCTCTTCGATTTCTTGGTGGATGGCCTCGCTGCGATGCTGGCCAAGGCCAACACGGCTGGCCACATCCGCGGGGTGGTCTCACACCTCATCCCAGGGGGGGTGACACACCTCCAGTATGCTGACGACACCCTTGTCATGATTGAGCCTTCGGATCTGGGGATTGCGAACCTCAAATTTCTCCTTCTATGTTTTGAAAACATGTCGGGACTTAAGATCAATTTTGACAAGAGCGAGGTCTTCGTGACAGGGGTCACGGAACCGGAGCAGCGCAGGGTAGCGAACATGGTCAACTGCAAACTGGGTAAGCTCCCGATGAAATACCTTGGTCTACCGGTGAGTAGTCGGGTGCTTAGGGTAGCGGATTGGGAATTCCTACCGGAGAAGGTGGGTCACCGGGTCGAGCCTTGGCAAGGCCTCTTTCTCGCCTCGGCCGGCCGGCTTGAGCTCACTAACTCCTGTCTTTCGAACCTCCCTATGTTCGCTATGGGTATGTATCTGCTACATGACTCCACCCATGCGGCCATGGACAGGCCTCGGTCGCGATTCTTCTGGGAAGGAGTCGATAACGGGAGGAAGTACCACATGGTGGATTGGGCCACCGTGTGTAAACCTAAGCAGTTCGGGGGCTTAGGTATCCTCAACACCAAAACCATGAACATTGCCCTGATGTTGAAATGGATTTGGAAGTACTACCAGAACACAGGGGGATTGTCGGCTGACTTGATTCGGGCCAAGTACCTCGGGGAAAGGGATTTTTTCTCTAAGGATGTGCCGGCAAGGGGATCCCAGTTCTGGAACTCCATTCAGAAGATCAAATGGTATTTCAAACTGGGGGCTCGCCATAAGGTCCACAATGGGAAATGGACCTACTTCTGGCTCGATTGGTGGTCGGGGAGAGGGCCACTTAGAACTCGCTATCCACTCCTCTTTGGATGCTGTTCTAACCCTTTCGCCACGGTCCACTCGACTAGGGTGGTCGATGGGAGCCCCGGGGAGTGGCGCATCCGGTTCCGCCGACACCTAGGCTTGGCGGAAAAGGTTGAATGGGATGACTTGTATCGTGAAATCCATGGTCTCCCGGAGGAGGAAAAGAATGATCAGATTTCCTGGTCCCTTGAGCCCTCAGGGGAGTACTCCACACGTTCGGTGTATTGTGGACTCCTGCAGGGAGCAGCAGTCACACACTTCAAGGAGGTGTGGCGGACACGCGTTCCACCCAAGATCAAAGTCTTCCTTTGGCAGCTAATACGTGGAAAGCTTCCCTCCTGCGAACAGGTGGCCAAGCGGCGGGGGCCGTCCAATGGCCTTTGCGCCCTTTGTGGAGAGGTGGAAGATTGCAACCACATTTTCTTCACTTGCCCCATGGCGGGGTACATGTGGACCGAGGTTAGGGAACTCCTACACTGCACTTGGAACCCGGCAGGGGTCGGGGATTTCATTGCCTTAGCACAGGGTTTGCTAGGCCCCCTTCGTAGATTAGTATGGTTTACCTTTGCGGCCCAATGCTGGGCCCTCTGGAATATTAGGAACAAACTAACTATTGAAGGGAAATTGATTGGCAATGCAGCTGACACCTTCTTCCACATGTTGCTTTATATGCAGTCTTGGAGGGTTCTGGTCAGACCGAGGGATCGAGCGTTGCTGGACTTGGCGGTGGACGAGGTCAGGAGGCTCCATGCGCGGACTAGGGCGACTTAGCACATTTGACCCGCTACAGGGCTTTGTATCTTACCGCTTTGTACTGAGGTGCTGGGTTTAGCACATGACTTTTCTAGATGTTGGTTCTTTCCTGGCTACGCGTGTGTGGCGTGAGTCGTGTTGGTGGTTGTAAACTTTGACTTTGATCGCTTGCTTTATTTATAAAGCTGGATCTACGAACCTTCGGTTTAATAGGATCATAGGAAGACAGTGTGGCGACCCGCACTTTCGGAACCTGGCAACGAGCGAGGTCGAAATCGCATGCGTTGATAACTGCTATAGGATTAGCACCTAATATAGCATGTAGTTAATACATATGATTTACTTTTCCTATACGAGCAGGATACAGAAAGGAATACTTGGCCGGGTAGCATGTACTGTCAGTACTTACTCACTTGGCATTAATATTTGTCCTTGCAAATTAATGAATGGCCCACATGAGTCAATGCCAATATCATGTGTACGGGGCACACACACGGTGCGAAAATAACTCATAGGTTAAGGACAACAGTTTAAGGTTAGCAACATTCCCAAAAATTATGATTTTGTACTACGCTGTACTCGGGCTAATTAACCAATTGTTATACTCGTGGTTCTCTAATATAACAGTAATTCTGAGAAACAATTTTCTAAAATGTGTGGAACGTTTTGCTGGCAGTGGTTAATTAGCAAACACGGTTACAGTGGAGGGATTAACTTTCTTAATTCATCTTGTCATCAGACGGACACAACCATATAGGAGAAAAGTTCAAAGTTGGGCACTATCCACTAACAGTGATTATGACGATAAAGCTCATAATTTGAATTTGTACTATGATTAGAAAAACATGGATATTGTAATATATAAACTAATTTTATTTATATTCTAGAAATTATTACCTTACAACAAAGACTAAAGCTCAAAAATATAGTAATAATTAGACTTTGGAAACATTATTTTTAAAATATGAAAAGATCCGTTGGCAGTTCTCCTAATCAATCAATGATGGAAATGGTCAAAATCAATAATTTTGAAACACAAAGTTTTGAACACATTTTTTGTATCTATGGTGCAGATAGTAAAAATTACTATGTCATAATAAAAGTCTATTGCACTTAAAATTATTAAGTTAATAAGTTGATTTCGTACATGTTGAGTAATCCTCTTTCTGATTTGTCCATGTGATAATATATTTAGTTCAGCAATTATTCGACGAGTTCTAGATAAATTCATGAACAAAAGTAACATTGTGTTAACACTGAACCATTCGGATCTGAAGAAAAAATATACAGGTTCTTTTTACCAAATAGGAATGAGATCAAGAAAAATCTGTACAAATCAAAGGCACAAGAGGACTGAGAGAAAACCAAAAAAAAATACTACAGTATGTCAAGAGAATCAGACGAGGACGACTAGCCGGCGTAGAGGGAGACGAAGGACGCGACGACTATGAGTGCCGGTCGCGAGCACACCCACGAGGATGCAGAGCGCGAAGAAGAGGAAGCAGATGGCACGCACGAACATGCGCAGCTCCATGACAGCTCCACCGCGTGACGGCCGGCGCCTCCCGGCTGAGGAAGACGGCCGGCACCGCCCCCACAGCGGCCATTGCGCCCTGCCGAATCCCTCAGTCGGCCTCTCGGCGCTGCTGCCCTTGAACAACCGGAGAGCGACGACGAGCGCGGCCAGGTTGGCGTCGACGTCCTCGAGCACCACCGGGTTGAACGCCGTTAGCGCTGTTGTCCTTGGACGACCGGAGCGCGACGACGAGCGTAGCCGGGTTGGCGTCGTCGGCGACCTCGAGCAGCACCGGGTTGGATGCCCTTGGCGCTGCTGTCTTTGGAGCTTAGGCCGAAGAGCGTGGAGCTTGGGTGGAGGAGCAAGAAATTCAGAGAAGCTTGCTGCCGGCAGGAGCTAGCTAAGAAGATGAGGCATGGCAGAAATGGGGACTGCTTGGGGAGACAACGATGGATAGGAGACAGTCTGTCTTGGAAGTTAATGCGGGACAGCGTCTGACTGCCATCCACGCAAATTGAATTCTGATGGAAATACAACCATATACTTCATAGAAATACATACGTTGCTAGACATGTGGTGCTCAGTTGAGTGGATACATTTCATCCTCGCGCGTCCCCGGGTTCCGTTCGATATTTTCGGACAGTGTGGTGACTTCTTAGAACCTCCATGGCTCTAGTCGTTATTAAGCTTTGCGCAAGTGTATCTGTAGTGTATAAGTCTTTATAGTGTACTCGTGTTTCGTCTTAGATCTTAACCTCAACCAACCAAAGCCATGTTGATGTTGCTAAGTGAAAAGTCTTTAGATCACATAATTTTTATTGTGAAACACGGCACAGATGTAGACGTTCACAAATACGTACATACACTCACCTAAAGTCATCTGTGATGGGTTAGAGGTGTTACTACCCTCCTAACAATTCGACCACGTGTTTAACTGCGATTTGTTTTATTTGGCAATCTTTTGTTTCACACTTGCACTTCCATACGCCCTAAACTTGTCAATTCTAACGTGTGTTTTTGCACCTCATGTCAAGAAAACAATTTGTAAGTGAAATCACATCCGCGGCGGTCGCGTTCACAAAATCAATTTGCAACTTCGAGCATGTCTACATACTCAATTACCTGTTCATAATTAATTAGTAACTTGGTACACTAGTATAATGTTAGTTTTCTAAAAAAGGATTACGTTTTTTTTTGCGAATAAAAAAGATTACGTTTTAAAACGGAGGTAGTACCACTATAGCTAGATATGTTCCAAACAAAATTAATTATCATGGATAGGTAGGCAAATGCATGTGATCTTAAGACTACCCACAATGAGAGTATCATAGGTAGTATCATGCATTCCATGCATGCAAAATGCTGATGTGGCAGTGCAATTAAGGATGAGAGAGATACTAAGATCATAGTAGATACCGTATCACAAAGACATACTATTAGAAAATTAATGTCATAAATCTTGTACATATATTTGCATTGAGATTCTACAAAATAATTAATATAAGAAAGCTACATACTAGTATATAACTAAGAATAGGAGATTATCATGTGCAATCTATGCGATACTTGACGTGCATTTAGGGCAGCCCAACGCTCCACCCTGCATCGTATCTTAATGTTCCACGTCAGACTTTATGCTTAGGTGGAGTGCTAATTAAGATGAGAGAGGAGATGATCGTTACTATCTTGTTTTCGATACGTATATTGTTTACAGCTCCGAGGCTAATTTATGTCCCGTCCAATCCGGTCGTCCTCCCCCGCTCACTTTTCCTTCCATGACCCTCTCACGCCCAATCTCTGACCTATGCATAAACAGCTACAATTAATACATTGGTCCACGTATAGATACATGCCGTTGTGGAGGTATGTATCTAATTTCACATGCAATGAGCTGGAGAGGCTTAGATACGATTTCAGCGTATCCGCATTGTGACCGCCCTAAGTAAAGAAGTCAGCCGAACTGCACTAGAGTTCCATTAGAAAAAGAGAAAAAGATCGTTGATCAATACTGAGAGGCGCATGATGCACACACACCCACGAGGCCACGAGTCCCCGAGCAAGGTAGAGACGCGCATGCTGATCCACGTGGACGCCGTTGGGTTTTTTTTTTAGACTAGTCATAGTGGGGAGTAACATAGAGTAGTAACATTGTGCATGTTACTACTCTATGTTACTATCTTTATAGTGGATAGTTACTTATATGTGGTATCATGCATGTTATATTTATTAGATTGTAGACTCATCTTGTCTTGAGAAGTGTGATGTTATGGTAACATAGCTAGTTACCACCTCCCTCTCTTTCTTCATTTATTGTCATGCCATGTCACCAAAATGCATTGAGATGTGTGATGTTACTAGCTATGTTAGAGCAATTCCAATAGTGTAGCCAGCTGCTGGCTATAAGTCAAGTGCCATGTCATCTATAGCCAACTTAGAGCCAACATATACAATAGTGAGCTATAAAAATATAGTACTTTATCAATGTATGACACACCTTTCACTCTCACAAAGTACCTAGGAGCACGTGCTAGAGCTGGCTCTTGCATAAGAGCCCACTCTTCTTCTCTCTCCTCCTCTCTCTCCTCCAACTAAGCAATAATATACTATTTTAATCCTTATAGCCAGCTGACAAGGACTTATTGTACTTGCTCTTACTCCCACTATGAGTAGTCTTATAGAGCCAGTATAGTGGATGTAAGAGCATCTCCACCAACGCACCCCATAGCGGTTTCGATAGCGTTTTAGGGGCCGAGCAGTTTTTTAGCTTTCACCTAGGCCCTAAAAGGCGCCATAATTTCGAGCCAATAGAATCGCCAACCCGTGCCGGCCATTTCGTAGAGGGCGCGGATCAGGCGCGTCGGCGCCTCGCGGCACATCAGAAAACGAGTGTGGGCTCCGCCTTTCAGCCAAACACACCGCTTTCCGCTCTTCCTACCCACGCCCGAGCCGACTCCCACCTCTATAGATCGCCACCGTCATCGTCGCCGCCACGCCCCTGCTTTCAATAGACACCGCCGCCTGTCCAGGAACCGCCGTCCATCGACACGGCTGCCACCCCCTCGACCGGCGGTCGTTGTTTCGCCTTAGAGCTCGCCGCCACCGTGGCGCACCTCCCCGCCCGCCAGGTGTTTGTTGGAGTGCCGCGATGGACAGCGACGACGAGATGATGGTGCAGCTGTTCACGGAGGAGCAGAACGTTGAGGTTGTCCGACGGCAACAAAGAATCGATTCTCGATGAGTATGCTACGCGTTTCGCAAATTTCTTTCGCCGTGCTGGCGTGGCGACTCAAAGCCAGGCAAGAGGAGGAACATCAACTGGCATCGTCAAGACGGCGCAATGCTGCTTGACGCCGACTACTTTAACGACGACGCGACTCATTCGCCGAAGGAATTTCGGCGCCGGTTTAGGATGAACAAGGAGATGTTCTTGAAGATTGTCTACGGCGTCATGGAGTACGACGACTACTTCATGGCCAAGCAAGATTGCACAGGTTTGTAGGGCTTCACCTCAATTCGGAAGTGCACTGCTGCAATGCGCTGTCTTGCATACGGAGCTCCTCCAGATACAACCAATGACTACTGATATGTCTCAAACGTATCTATAATTTTTTATGTTCCATGCTTGTTTTATACCAATTCATATATGTTTTGTTTGCACTTCGTTGCACTTTTACATGATTTTCGGCACTAACCTATTAATAAGACGCCACAGTGTGTTTTTGTATTTCAGAAAAGTTGTACAGAAAATATTCTCGGAATTGGACGAAATAAAAGTCGAAGTCAATATTTTACCGAAACGAAGAGGAAGTCCAGACGGGGGTCGAAGAGGCGCAGCAGGGCGGCCAGACCTACCTTAGGCGCGGCCTGGACCTGGCTCGCCCCTAGGGGTGGTCTGGGCCAACCAGGCGCCCCACCGACCTAAATCCTCCGCTTATTTATACATCTTCTCGGGAATACCCTGAATACTCGAGCCTCCATCCACGAAAAGTTCCGTCGCGGCCGCCATCGCAGAACCCATCTCGGGGTTCGAAGCTCTTCCCCACCGTGCCGAGGGGGAATCATCACGGAGGCATCTACATCGCCATGCCCGCCTCCGAAGTGATGCGTGAGTAGTTCATCCCTGGATTATGGGTCCATAGCAGTAGCTAGATGGTTGTCTTCTCCAATTTGTGTTTCATGTATCGATCTTGTGAGCTGCCCTACATGATCAAGATCATCTTTATGTAATCCAATATGTTTGGTTTGCTGGGATCCGATGAATATTGTATACTATGTTGAGATTGATTATATATTCATGTCATATGTTATTTGTGATCTTGCATGCTCTCCGTTACTAGTAGAAACTCTGGCCAAGTGGACACTTGTGACTCCAAGAGGGGGTATTTATGCTCGATAGTAGGTTCATGCCTCTAGTTTTCTAGAATAGTGACTTTATAACTTCTAAGATTATAGATGTGTTGTTGAAAGAACATTTCCCGTCCTTTTGGGTTTTGTGTGTTTGATGTCAACACAGGTACATATTTATGTGTGTTGGTGTAGACAGGTACACGGTTTTACTCTGTATACATGGCTGGTGGTCTGATCTGTCAAAACTGGACTTGTCGTTGTATTTCTGCTCCTTGCGGAAGTTCCGGCCCCTGCAGGCGGAAGTTCCGCCCCGATGCCCCTGGCAGTAGAATCTCCGCGATTCCCACGATGAAGCTCGGCGGAAGTAGGCCGTAAGTTCCGGCCAGCGGAACTTCCGCCCTACTTCCGGCCAAGTCCCGAAAACTGCACATTTGCTCACAGATTGTTCCAGGGTGGTTTTCTCGCGATTCCGGAAGTAGGCCGGAACTTCCGGTCACCGGAAGTTCCACCCTTGTTCCACCTGCACTCATTCCAACAGCTTCACAAATGCGAAGGGATCCACCCGGAACTACCGATGTTACACAAAAACGTGGAAAATGGTCAGTTTTGGAGCATCTACTGATATAAATAGCTATCTTCCCCATTGGGACAAGCTGCTCAATTATTGCCAACTTTATCCACCATTAGAGCCACCTCAAGAAACACAAGAATCACAAGATCTCCTCCTCCAACCATCCAAAGCTCTTGATCTTTGGAGAACCGAAGGAGAAGACCCCGATCTACATCCTCACCGAAGCGATTTGCATTTCTCCCTCATATGCTTGAGGGCCCCCTTGATAGTGTTCCTCTTTTGGAATCCCTAGTTATTTGTGGTTGATTTGTTCTTGTTGTTGTTGTTGTTGTATTGTTACAGATATTGGGAGCCTCCAATTTGGTTGTGGATGTGTTCCCCAAGAACCTTGTAAAGGCCCGGTTTCCACCTCGAGGAAATCCCTTAGTTGAAGTGGGCTAGGCCTTCGTGGCGGTGCTCACAGGAGACCTGAATGAAGCCTTCGTGGCGTTGGTCTGGCTTTCGTAGCGACCACACTCCTCCAAACATAGACGTACCTTCTTTCACAGGAATCATCTATGTTTCTCCGCGTGCTCCACTCTCGGTTACCTCTATCCTCTTTATCTCCCCTATATATATTGTCTAGCTATATAGTGCTTAGTTGGTGACCTTGTCATATAGGTAAATTCACATAGTTGCATATGAAAGAGCAAGATCTATATCCCGGGTTTTGTGTGTTTGATGACAACACTTGAATGAATTTAACCGTGCGCAAAGATTGTCTTTGTTAGATTTACAAGTGCACGGTGCCCTCGCTGAACACGTCATGATCGGAGGACTGAAGCGTAGTGTATAGGTTTTCTGATTTTGTGTGTGTGTCGCGAGGTAACATGGTTGGAGAGGAAAAGAGGAAAAATCAGTTTCAGTCAAAGCGGTACTACCGGTACCAGAAGCGGTAGTACCGCTACCCTACTGGTACCGCTCCAAAGTACCGCTCTGGAGATTACACTGAAAAGTTCCACAGAACAGGCTACAGTACCTTGTGCGGTAGTACCGCTTGACAGCGGTAGTACCGCCTTGGTACCGCTTAGGTACCGTAACATTAGTTACGGTACTACCGTTGTGGTACCGCCTATCCAGTAAGCCCCCGAGGCCATTGCGGTACCTCAAGCGGTAGTACCGCTCTGTGTCCACGTGGCCAGATCTGTGGGGAATTTCGAATCCAGAGCGGTACTACCGCTCACCAAAGCGGTAGTACCGCTTAGGCAGAAACTGGACATAACGGTTGGATTTGAGAGGCCCTATATAAAGGACCCTTCTTCCCCAGCTCGTTTTTAGCTCTTCTCTTCTTCTCTCCTCCATTGTTCCTGAGCTCAAACTTAGTGGATCTCCTCACCTACCCAACCAATCTTGCCCATACTTTGAGGAGTGGTGGAGGAGGCCCCGATCTATTGATCTACCAAGAGAGTTTTCACCAATTCGTGATAGTCCTTAGTGGACCTTGTTGTTAGGGTTCCTATGGTGGGATCTTGGATGAAGTGCTCCTATGGAGGCTAGCTTCGAGTTGTTCTATCCCCATAGGGTGTTGGGAGCCTCCTAGTGTTGTGGAGCTTGCCCCAACCTTGTGAAGGAACCACCGCCTCGATCGGTGCCTTAGTGGAGAAAAGGGAGCCCCTTTGTGGAGCTCTCTTGAGGAAGAAGGTGAGGCCTTCCTTCGTGGTGTGGCCAGTCTTGTGTGAGACTAGCACCTCCTCAACGCAGACGTACTCCCTCTTGTGGGAGGAACTGCGGGAAACAAATCCTCGCCTCGACTTCGCGCCCTCCGGTTGTCCCGTTCCTCATCCTTGTTATTGTTGCTTGGTTCCTTTACTTGTTGCACTAGCCTAGGATCAGACTAGGAACATCTCCACCACTAAAGCTATCACCTTTATCTTCCGTTGCACTAAAAATTGTAAAAGACTAAAAATTGCGTAGCGCCCATTCACCCCCCCTCTTGTTCGCTACGATCCGTTCAATTGGTATCGGAGCAAGGTTTCTTGCTCGGGCTTTACCGCCTAAGAAATGGACGAACAAGAGAAGGTTGTGAATGGGTCCCTTCCCGGTGAGCAATCACCTCCACCATCAATTGTCGATAGCACTCTGGCTACTTTGGATGACCTCAAGAAATTGGAGTAATCTATTGTATCTCAAATGAAGGCTATGATGATGGAGTTGATTGCTCCCAAACCGACCCCCATCATAGATCCTAAGGCAAGTGTCAATGTTCCTCCACAACAAGTCAACACTCTTCCTCTTGTTGATTTTGTCGCGCAATCGACAAAACCACCTCGAGAAGGGGAACTTGAGGACGTTGGCACTTCATCAAAAGGGAAGGATGAACCACCGGTGGCGGGACAATTAGGGGGTTATCATACGGTGCCTCCACCAAGTGATTACACCATAAATGTTCCAATACCCATGCCTCATATTTTGTCCCATCGCTCACCACCTTGCTTGTGACGGTAAATCACACGTCCGTTGGGAACCCCAAGAGGAAGGTATGATGAGTACAGTAGCGAGTTTTCCCTCAGTAAGAAACCAAGGTTATCGAACCAGAGGAAATGAAGATCACGTGAAGGTTGTTGGTGAAGGAGGTAGTGCGGCGCAACACCAGGGATTCCGGTGCCAACGTGGAACCTGCACAACACAATCAAACTACTTTGCCCCAACTTAACAGTGAGGTTGTTAATCTCACCGCCTTGCTGATGCGTGCAGTTGACACACGTCCGTTGGGAACCCCAAGAGGAAGGTGTGATGCGTACAGTAGCAAGTTTTCCTCAGTAAGAAACCAAGGTTATCGAACTAGAGGAGTCAAGGAACACGTGAAGGTTGTTGGTGATGGAGTGTAGTGCGGCGCAACACCAGGGATTCCGCACCAACGTGGAACCCGCACAACACAATCAAAGTACTTTGCCCCAACATAACAGTGAGGTTGTCAATCTCACCGGCTTGCTGAAACAAAGGATTAACCGTATAGTGTGGAAGATGATGTTTGTTTGCGAAGAACAAAAGAACAATATTCAGAGATTGTATTTCAGATGTAAAGAATGGACCGGGGTCCATAGTTCACTAGTGGTGTCTCTCCCATAAGATAAATAGCATGTTGGGTGAACAAATTACAGTTGGGCAATTGACAAATAAAGAAGGCATAACAATGCACATACATATATCACGATGAGTACTATGAGATTTAATCAGGGCATTACGACAAAGTACATAGACCGCTATCCAACATGCATCTATGCCTAAAAAGTCCACTTTTAGGTTATCATCCGAACCCCTTCCAGTATTAAGTTGCAAACAACATACAATTGCATTAAGTATGGTGCGTAATGTAATCAACACAAATATCCTTAGACAAAGCATTGATGTTTTATCCCTAGTGGAAACAAGACATCCACAACCTTAGAACTTTCTCACTGTCCCAGATTCAATGGAGGCATGAACCCACTATCGAGCATAAATACTCCCTCTTGGAGTTACAAGTATCAACTTGGCCGAGCCTCTACTAGCAACGGAGAGCATGCAAGAACATAAACAACATATATGATAGATTGATAATCAACTTGACATAGTATTCCATATTCATCGGATCCCAACAAACACAACATGTAGCATTACAAATAGATGATCTTGATCATGATAGGCAGCTCACAAGATCTAACATGATAGCACAATGAGGAGAAGACAACCATCTAGCTACTGCTATGGACCCATAGTCCAGGGTGAACTACTCACACATCGATCCGGAGGCGATCTTGGCGATGAAGAGTCCTCCGGAGATGATTCACCTCTCCAGGGTGCCTGAGGCGATCTCCGAATCCCCGAGATGGGATTGGCGGTGGTGCGTCTCTGGAAGGTTTTCCGTATCGTGGCTCTCGGTACTGGGACTTTCGCGACGAAGGCTTTAAGTAGGCGGAAGGGTAGGGTTGGAGGCGGCGCGAGGGACCCACACCATAGGGCGGCGCGGGCCCCACCCAGGCCGCGCCAGCCTATGGGTACGGGCCCTCGTGGCCCCACTTCGTATCCCCTTCGGTCTTCTGGAAGCTTCGTGGAAATATAAGACCCGCGCGATTTCGTCCAATTCCGAGAATATTTCCTTTGTAGGATTTCGAAACCAAAAAGCAGAAAGCAATCGGCTCTTCGGCATCTCGTCAATAGGTTAGTGCCTAAAAATGCATAATAATGACATAAAGTGTGTATAAAACATGTGAGTATCATCATAAAAGTAGCATGGAACATAAGAAATTATGGATACGTTTGAGACGTATCACTTGCTGAAAACAAAGGATTAAACGTATGGTGTGGAAAATGATGTTTGCTTGCATAAAACAAAAGAGAACAATGATTGCATTAGGTTGTATTTCAGATGTAAAAGAATGGACCGGGGTCCACAGTTCACTAGTGGTGTATCTCCAATAAGATAAATAACATGTTGGGTAAACAAATTAAAGTTGGGCAATTGACAAATAGAGAGGGCATAATAATGCACATACATATCATGATGACTACTATGAGATTTACTTAGGGCATTACGACAAAGAACATAGACCGCCATCCAGCATGCATCTATGCCTAAAAGTCCACCTTCAGGTTAGCATCCGCACCCCTTCCAGTATTAAGTTGCAAGCAACACAATTGCATTAAGTACTGTGCGTAATGTAAACAATACAAATATCCTTAGACAAAGCATTGATGTTTTATCCCTAGTGGCAACAGCACATCCACAACCTTAGGGGTTGTTGTCACTCCCCCAGATTCAATGGAGACATGAATGTAGGGATTCGTTGCATAGAAAATAAAAAAATTCCTACCGCGAGAACGCAATCCAAGCCAAGATGCAATCTAGAAGACGGGAGCAACGAGGGGATGAACGAGACTCACCCTTGAAGATTTCCAAAGCCTACAAGATGAGGCTCTTGTTGCTGCGGTAGACGATCACTTGCCGCTTTCAAAAGCGCGTAGAAGATCTTGACGGTGCCACAATCGCAGCACCTCCGTACTCGGTCACACGTTCGGTGTTGATGAAGACGATGTCCTTCTCCCCGTTCCAGCGGGCAGCGGAAGTAGTAGCTCCTCCTTGAATCCGGTAGCACGACGGCGTGGTGGCGGTGGCGATGGAGATCTCCGGCGGAGCTTCGCTAAGCGTTGCGGGAGAGGTGGAGGAGTGGGGCGGCTAGGGTTTGGGGAGAGGGTGGCCGGCCACTTAGGGGTGCGGCCAAGCTATGGGCTTGTGGTGGCCAGCCCCCTCCCCTTGCCCCTCATTATATAGGTGGAACCCCCAAGTGTTGGACTACAAGTCTTCGAATAAGACCCCAACCCAAAACCTTCCATGTGTAGGGAAACCTACCCAAGGTGGGATTCCCACCTCAAGTGGGACTCCCACCCTTCCATGAGGGGGGTGGCCGGCTGATACGTCTCAAACGTATCTATAATTTCTTATGTTCCATGCTACTTTTATGATGATACTCACATGTATTATACACATTATATGTCATTATTATGCATTTTCCGGCACTAACCTATTGACGAGATGCCGAAGAGCCAGTTGCTGTTTTTGGTTTCAGAAATCCTAGTAAGGAAATATTCTCGATATTGGACGAAATCAACGCCCAGGGGCTTATTTTTCCACGAAGCTTCCAGAAGACCGAGGGAGATACGAAGTGGGGCCACGAGGCAACGCCACACTAGGGCGGCGCGGCCCAGGTCCTGGCCGCGCGGCCCTAGCGTGTGGGTCCCCGTGACTCCGACTCCGCCCTTCCGCCTACTTAAAGCCTTCGTCGCGAAAACCTCCAGTACCGAGAGCCACGATACGGAAAACCATCCAGACGCCGCCGCCGCCAATCCCATCTCGGGGGAATCAGGAGATCGCCTCCGGCACCCTGCCGGAGAGGGGAATCATCTCCCGGAGGGCTCTTCATCGCCATGATCGCCTCCGGATCGATGTGTGAGTAGTTCACCCCTCGACTATGGGTCCATAGCAGTAGCTAGATGGTCGTCTTCTCCTCATTGTGCTATCATTGTTAGATCTTGTGAGCTGCCTATCATGATCAAGATCATCTATCTGTAACGCTACATGTTGTGTTTGTTGGGATCCGATGAATATTGAATACTATGTCAAGTTGATTATCAATCTATCATATATGTTGTTTATGTTCTTGCATGCTCTCCGTTGCTAGTAGAGGCTCTGGCCAAGTTGATACTTGTAACTCCAAGAGGGAGTATTTATGCTCGATAGTGGGTTCATGCCTCCATTGAATCTGGGACAGTGACAGAAAGTTCTAAGGTTGTGGATGTGCTGTTGCTACTAGGGATAAAACATCGATGCTTTGTCTAAGGATATTTGTGTTGATTATATTACGCACCATACTTAATGCAATTGTCTGTTGTTTACAACTTAATACCGAAGGGGTTCGGATGATAACCTGAAAGTGGACTATTTAGGCATAGATGCATGCTGGATAACGGTCTATGTACGTTGTCGTAATGCCCTGATTAAATCTCATAGTACTCATCATGATATATGTATGTGCATTGTTATGCCTTCTTTATTTGTCAATTGCCCAACTGTAATTTGTCCACCCAACATGCTATTTATCTTATGGGAGAGACACCACTAGTGAACTGTGGACCCCGGTCCATTCTTTTACATCTGAAATACAATCTACCGCAATTGTTCTTTACTGTTCTTCGCAAACAATCATCATCTTCCACACAATATGTTTAATCCTTTGTTTTCAGCAAGCCGGTGAGATTGACAACCTCACTGTTACGTTGGGGCAAAGTACTTTGGTTGTGTTGTGCAGGTTCCACGTTGGCGGAATCCGTGTGTTGCGCCGCACTACACTTCGCCGCCATCAACCTTCAACGTGCTTCTTGGCTCCTCCTGGTTCGATAAACCTTGGTTTCTTTCGAGGGAAAACTTGCTGTACGCATCACACCTTTCTCTTGGGGTTCCCAACGGACGTGTGTTAACTGCACGCATCAAGCACTTTTTCTCGCGCCGTTGCCGGGGAGATCAAGACACGCTGCAAGGGGAGTCTCCACTTCCAATCTCTTTACTTTGTTTTTGTCTTGCTTTATTTTATTTACTACTTTGTTTGCTGCACTAAAACAAAACACACAAAAAATTAGTTGCTAGCTTTACTTTATTTACTGTCTTGTTCTCCATATTAAAAACACACAAAAATTAGTTACTTGCATTTACTTTATCTAGTTTGCTTTATTTACTACTGTTAAAATGAATACTCCTGAAAACACTAAGTTGTGTGACTTCACAAACACTAATAATAATGATTTGTATGCTTGCTGCTACTACAGCAGAATTCTTTGAAATTAAACCTGCTTTACTAAATCTTGTTATGAGAGAGCAATTTTCTGGTGTTAGTTCTGATGATGCTGCTGCCATCTTAATAATTTTGTTGAACTATGTGAAATGCAAAATTATAAGGATGTAGATGGTGATATTATAAAATTGAAATTGTTTCCTTTCTCCTTAAGAGGAAGAGCTAAAGATTGGTTGCTATCTTTGCCTAAGAATAGTATTGATTCATGGACTAAATGTAAAGATGCTTTCATTGGTAGATATTATCCTCCTGCTAAAATTATATCTTTGAGAAGTAGCATAATGAATTTTAAGCAATTGGATAATGAACATGTTGCTCAAGCATGGGAAAGAATGAAATCTTTGATAAAGAATTGCCCAACCCATGGACTGACTACTTGGATGATCATCCAAACCTTCTATGCAGGATTGAATTTTTCTTCGCGGAACCTATTGGATTCAGCTGCTGGAGGTACCTTTATGTCCATCACTTTGGGGGCGGCAACAAAGCTTCTTGATGATATGATGGTCAATTACTCTGAATGGCACACGGAAAGGGCTCCACAAGGTAAGAAGGTAAATTCTGTCGAAGAAACCTCCTCCTTGAGTGATAAGATTGATGTGACTATGTCTATGCTTGTGAATGGTAGATCTAATGTTGATCCTAATAATGTTCCTTTAGCTTCATTGGTTGCTCAAGAAGAGAATGTTGATGTGAATTTCATTAAAAGTAATAATTTCAACAACAATGCTTATAGGAATAATTCTGGTAACAACTATAGGCCATATCCTTCTAATAATGGTAATGGTTATGGTAATTCTTATGGGAATTCTTACAACAATAATAGGAGTGTACCCCTGGTCTTGAAGCCATGCTTAAAGAATTTATTAGTACACAAACTGCTTTTAACAAATCTGTGAGGAAAAGCTTGATAAAATTGATATTCTTGCTTCTAAGGTTGATAGACTTGCCTCTGATGTTGATCTTTTAAAATTGAAAGTTATGCCTAATAAGGATATTGATAATAAAATTGTTACTACAGCAAATGCCATCCAAGTTAGAATTAATTAGAATATAAGATTGATGGCTGAATTGCATGCTAGGTGGGAAAGAGAAGAAAACGAAAAACTTGCTAAAGAGAATAATGTAGCTAAAGTTTGGACTATTACCACCACTAGTAATGATAATGATTCACATGTTGCTACACCTCCTACTATCAATGGTAAAATAATTGGTGTTGGCAATGTTTCTACTCCTAGTGCAAAGCGTGCAAAACTGCCTGAAACTGCTGAAACTGCTTGTGATAAAACTGCTGAAATTTTTTCCAACATTGGGGACAATGATCCCATTGCTGTAGGTCATAATGGTTTAGATTTTGATGATTGTCACATCTCTGAAGTTATAAAGTTCTTACAAAAACTTGCTAAAAGTCCCAATGCTAGTGCTATAAATTTGGCCTTTACAAAACATATTACAAATGCTCTCATAAAAGCTAGAGAAGAGAAACTAAAACTTGAAACTTCTATTCCTAGGAAGTTAGAAGATGGTTGGGAGACCATCATTAAGATGAGGGTCAATGATTTTTATTGTAATGCTTTATGTGATCTTGGTGCAAGTATTTCCGTTATGCCTAAGAAAATCTATGATATGCTTGACTTGCCACCATTGAAAAATTGTTATTTGGATGTTAATCTTGCTGATAATGCTATAAAGAAACCTTTGGGGAGGATTGATAATGTTCGCATTATGGTTAACAATAACCTTGTCCCCGTTGATTTTGTTGTCTTGGATATTGAATGCAATGCATCTTGTCCCATTATATTGGGAAGACCTTTTCTTCGAACTGTTGGTGCTACCATTGATATGAAGGAAGGTAATATTAAATATCAATTTCCTCTCAAGAAAGGTATGGAACACTTCCCTAGAAAGAAAATGAAGTTACCTTATGATTCTATTATTAGAACAAATTATGATGTCGATGCTTCATCTCTTGATAATACTTGATTCACACTTTCTGCGCCTAGCTGAAAGGCGTTAAAGAAAAGCGCTTATGGGAGACAACCCATGATTTTACTACAGTACTTTTATTTTATATTTGAGTCTTGGAAGTTGTTACTACTGTAGAAACCTCTCCTTATCTTTATTTTATTGCATTGTTGTGCCAAGTAAAGTCTTTGATAGTAAAGTCAATACTAGATTTGGATTACTGCACAGAAACAGATTTCTTGCTGTCACGAATTTGGGCAGGGTTCTCTCTTGGTAACTCAGAAAAATATGCCAATTTACGTGCGTGATCCTCAGATATGTACGCAACTTTCATTCAATTTGAGCTTTTTCATCTGAGCAAGTTAAGTGCCCCTGAAAATTCGTCTTTACGGACAGTTCTGTTTTGACAGATTCTGCCTTTTATTTCGCATTGCCTGTTTTGCTATGTTTGATGGATTTGTTTGTTCCATTAACTTTCAGTAGCTTTGTGAAATGTCCAGAAGTGTTAAGAATGATTATGTCACCTCCGAATGTATGAATTTTCAATTATGCACTAACCCTCTAATGAGTTTGTTTTGAGTTTGGTGTGGAGGAAGTTTTCAAGGGTCAAGAGAGGAGGATGATACAATATGATCAAGAAGAGTGAAAAGTCTAAGCTTGGGGATGCCCCGTGGTTCATCCCTGCATATTTTAAGAAGACTCAAGCATCTAAGCTTGGGGATGCCCAAGGTATCCCCTTCTTCATCGACAACTTATCAGGTCACCTCTAGTGAAACTATATTTTTATTCAGTCACATCTTATGTGCTTTGCTTGGAGCGTCTGTTTGCTTTTATTTTTGTTTTTGTTTGAATAAAGTCGGATCCTAGCAATCTTTGTGTGGGAGAGAGACACGCTCCGCTGTTGCATATGAACACATATGTTCTTAGCTTTATTCTTAATGTTCATTGCGAAGGTTGAACTATTTCGTTCATTGATATATGGTTGGAAACGGAAAATGCCGCATGTGGTAATTGGTATAATGTCTTGAATAATATGATACTTGGCAATTGTTGTGCTCATATAGATCATGTTTAAGCTCTTGCATCATGTACTTTGCACCTATTAATGAAGAACTACATAGAGCTTGTTAAAATTTGGTTTGCATGATTGGTCTCTCTAAGTCTAGATATTTTCTGGTTAAGGTGTTTGAACAACAAGGAGACGATGTAAAGTCTTATAATTCTTATAATATGTTCATATGTGAGTCTTGCTTCACCATTTCATACTTGAGTTTGCTTCAAACAACCTTGCTAGCCTAGCCTTGTATTGAGAGGGATTCTTCTCGTGCATCCAAATCCTTGAGCCAAAAACTATGCCATTTGTGTCCACCATACCTACCTACCACATGGTATTTCTCTGCCATTCCAAAGTACATTACTTGAGTGCTACCTTTAAAATTCTATTCTTTGCCTTTACAATACATAGCTCATGGGAAAATAGCCTTAAAAACTATTGTGGTGAAGAATATGTACTTATGTATCTTATTTCTTAATAAGTTGCTTGTTGAGCGGTAACCATGTTTCTGGGGACGCCATCAACTTTTACCTTTGTTGAATATCATGTGAGTTGCTATGCATGTTCGTCTTGTCTGAAGTAAGTGCGATTTTCATGATCAAATGGTTTGAGTATGCATATTGTTAGAGAAGAACATTGGGCCGCTAACTAAAGCCATAAATCATGGTGGAAGTTTCAGTTTGGACACAAAACCTCAATCTCTTATGAGAATATTATCTGTTGAATGCTTAAGCATTAAAAGAGGAGTCCATTATCTGTTGTCTATGTTGTCCCGGTATGGATGTCTAAGTTGAGAATAATCAAAAGCGAGAAATCCAATGCGAACTTTCTCCTTAGACCTCTGTACAGGCGGCATAGAGGTACCCCTTTGTGACACTTGGTTGAAACATATGTTATGCAATGATAATCCGTGTTAATCCAAGCTAATTAGGACAAGGTGCGGGCACTATTAGTATACTATGCATGAGGCTTGCAACTTATAAGATATCTTATACATAACACATATGATTTATTACTACCGTTGACAAAATTGTTTCTATGTTTTCAAAATGAAAAGCTCTAGCACAAAAATAGTAATCCATGCTTCCCTCCTGCGAAGGGCCATTCTTCTACTTTATTGTTGAGTCAGTTTACCTACTTCTTTCTATCTTAGAAGCAAACACTTGTGTAAACTGTGTGCATTGATTCTTACATGTCTACCTATTGCACTTGTTATATTGCTTTATGATGACAATTATCCATGAGATAAACACTTGTTATATTGCTTTGTCTAAGGATATTTGTGTTGATTACATTACGCACCATACTTAATGCAATTGTCTGTTGTTTACAACTTAATACCGGAAGGGGTTCGGATGATAACCTGAAAGTGGACTATTTAGGCATAGATGCATGCTGGATAGCGGTCTATGTACTTTATCGTAATGCCCTGATTAAATCTCATAGTACTCATCATGATATATGTATGTGCATTGTTATGCCTTCTTTATTTGTCAATTGCCCAACTGTAATTTGTTCACCCAACATTCTATTTATCTTATGGGAGAGACACCACTAGTGAACTGTGGACCCCGGTCCATTCTTTACATCTGAAATACAATCTACTGCAATTGTTCTTTACTGTTCTTCGCAAACAATCATCATCTTCCACACAATACGTTTAATCCTTTGTTTTCAAAAGCCGGTGAGATTGACAACCTCAGCAACGTGGGGCAAAGTACTTTGGTTGTGTTGTGCAGTTCCACGTTGGCGCCGGAATCCCGGTGTTGCGCCGCACTACACTTCGCCGCCATCAACCTTCAACGTGCTTCGCTCCTCCTGGTTCGATAAACCTTGGTTTCTTTAGGGAAAACTTGCTGTGTACGCATCACACCTTCCTCTTGGGGTTCCCAACGGACGTGTGTTAACCGCACGCATCACCACTTTGGAGTCCACCTGGGACTCCACCCCTAGGGTTGGCCTGCCATGGGAGGTGGAGTCCCTTCGGGACTCCGCCTTCCAAAGTGATTTCTTCCGGACTTTTCTAGAACCTTCTAGAACCTTCCATAAATGCACCGGATCATTTTCAAACTTATAAAATGACTTACTATATATGAATCTTATTCTCCGGACCATTCCGGAACTCCTCGTGATGTCCGGGATCCCATCCGAGACTCCGAACAAAACTTCGAACTCCATTCCATATTCAAGTTCTACTAATACGACATCAAACCTTAAGTGTGTCACCCTACGGTTCGCTAACTATGTAGACATGGTTGAGAACTATTTCCGACCAATAACCAATAGCGGGATCTGGAGATTCATAATTGCTCCCACATATTCAACGATGACTTAGTGATCGAATGAACCATTCCGATACCGATTCCCTTTGTCACGCGATATTTTACTTGTCCAAGGTTTGATCATCGGTATCTCTCTATACCTTGTTCAACCTCGTCTCCTTACAAGTACTCTTTACTCGTACCGTGGTATGTGGTCTCTTATGAACTATTCATATGCTTGCAAGCTATTTAGACGACATTCCACCGAGAGGGCCCAGAGTATATCTATCCGTCATCAGGATGGACAAATCCCACTGTTGATCCATATGCCTCAACTCATACTTTCCGGATACTTAATCCCACCTTTATAACCACCCATTTACGCAGTGGCGTTTGATGTAATCAAAGTACCTTTCCGGTATAAGTGATTTATATGATCTCATGGTCGAAAGGACTAGGTAACTATGTATCGAAAGCTTATAGCAAATAACTAATGATTCGTAGCATAGAAAACAAAAATTTCCTACCGCAAGAACGAAACACAAGCCAAGATCTAATCTAGTAGATGGTAGCAACGAGGAGATGAAGAGACTAACCCTCGAAGATTCGCAAAGCTTAACGAGATTAGATCTCGGGTGGATGTAGACGATCACTTGCCGCTTGCAAAAGCGCGTAGAAGATCTTAATCTCGACGGTGCCACAATCGGGCAGCACCTCCGTACTCGGTCACACGTTTGGTGTTGATGAAGACGACGTCCTTCTCCCGTTCCAGCGGGCAGCGGAAGTAGTAGATCCTCCTCGGAATCCCGGCAGCACTACGGCGTGGTGGCGGTGGTGGTGGAGAACTCCGGTAGGGCTTCGCCTAAGCGTATGCGGGAGTTGTGGTGGAGGAGGAGGCGGCTAGGGTTGGGGAGGTGATACGTCTCCGACGTATCGATAATTTCTTATGTTCCATGCCACATTATTGATGATATCTACATGTTTTATGCATACTTTATGTCGTATTTATGCATTTTCCGGCACTAACCTATTAACGAGATGCCGAAGAGCCAGTTGCTGTTTTCTGGTTTCAGAAATCCTAGTAAGGAAATATTCTCGAATTGGACGAAATCAATGCCCAGGGTCCTATTTTGCCACGAAGCTTCCAGAAGACCGAAAGGGAAACGAAGTGAGGCGACGAGGCGGCGACACGCCAAGGCGGCGCGGCCCACCTCCTGGTCGCGCGGCCCTATTGTGTGGGCCCCTCGCGTCGCCTCCTGACCTGCCCTTCCGCCTACTTAAAGCCTCCGTCGCGAAACCCCCAGTACCCACGATACGGAAAACCTTCCGAGATGCCGCCGCCAATCCCATCTCGGGGATTCAGAGATCGCCTCCCGCACCCTGCCGGAGAGGGGAATCATCTCCGAGGAGTCTTCACCGCCATGGTCGCCTCCGGAGTGATGAGTGAGTAGTTCACCCTGGACTATGGGTCCATAGCAGTAGCTAGATGGTCGTCTTCTCCTTATGTGCTTCATTGTTGGATCTTGTGAGCTGCCTAACATGATCAAGATCATCTATCTGTAATGCTATATGTTGTGTTTGTCGGGATCCGATGGATAGAGAATACTATGTTATGTTGATTATCAATCTATTACCTATGTGTTGTTTATGATCTTGCATGCTCTCCGTTATTAGTAGAGGCTCTGGCCAAGTTTTTGCTCTTAACTCCAAGAGGGAGTATTTATGCTCGATAGTGGGTTCATGCCTCCATTAAATCTGGGACAGTGACAGAAGTTCTAAGGTTGTGGATGTGTTGCCACTAGGGATAAAACATTGATGCTATGTCCGAGGATGTAGTTATTGATTACATTACGCACCATACTTAATGCAATTGTCTGTTGTTTGCAACTTAATACTGGAAGGGGTTCGGATGATAACCTGAAGGTGGACTTTTTAGGCATAGATGCATGCTGGCTAGCGGTCTATGTACTTTGTCGTAATGCCCAATTAAATCTCACTATACTTATCATATCATGTATGTGCATTGTCATGCCCTCTCTATTTGTCAATTGCCCGACTGTAATTTGTTCACCCAACATGCTATTTATCTTATGGGAGAGACACCTCTACTGAATGTGGACCCCGGTCCATTATTTTACATTAAATACAATCTACTGCAATACTTGTCTACTGTTTTTTGCAAACAATCATCCACACTATACATCTAATCTTTTGTTACAGCAAGCCGGTGAGATTGACAACCTCACTGCTTCGTTGGGGCAAAGTACTTTGGTTGTGTTGTGCAGTTCCACGTTGGCGCCGGAATCCCCGGTGTTGCGCCGCACTACATCCCGCCGCCATCAACCTTCGACGTGCTTCTTGACTCCCTTGGTTCGATAAACCTTGGTTTCTTATTGGGAAACTTGCTGCTGTACGCATCACACCTTCCACTTGGGGTTCCCAACGGGCGTGTGCTTTACGCGTCATCAGGAGGCGGCTAGGGTTTGGGCGCCGGCCAAGGGGGGTGCGGCCAACTGTGGTCTTGGGGTGTCCGGCCCCTCCCCTTGCCCCTCCTTATATAGGTGGAAGCCCCAAACCTTGTCTCCCAAGTCTTCGAATAAGACCCCAAAACCAAACCTACCTTTGGTGGGAAACCTACCTAAGGAGGGAGTCCTACTCAAGGTGGGACTCCCACCTTCCCATGAGGTGGGGTGGCCGGCCACCTATGGTGGAGCCCACCTGGGACTCCTTCCCTTAGGGTTTGGCCGGCCAGGGTTGTGGAGTCCCTCCGGGACTCCACCTTCCATAGTGTGTTTCTTCCGGACTTTTCTAGAACCTTCTAGAACCTTCCATAAATGCACCGATCATTTCCAAACTTGGAATATGACTTCCTATATATGAATCTTATTCTCGGACCATTCCAACCTCGTGATGTCCTGGATCCCATCCGAGACTCCGAACAAAACTTCGAACTCCATTCCATATTCCATATCTACTCAAACGACATCAAACCTTAAGTGTGTCACCCTACGGTTCGCGAACTATGCAGACATGGTTGAGACTTCTCTCCGACCAATAACCAATAGCGGGATCTGGAGATCCATAATGGCTCCCACATATTCAACGATGACTTAGTGATCGAATGAACCTTTTACATACAATACTGATTCCCTTTGTCACGCGATATTTACTTGTCTGAGGTTTGATCATCGGTATCAAGATACATTGTTCAACCTCGTCTCTGACAAGTACTCTTTACTCGTACTGTGGTATGTAGTCTCTTATGAACCATTCATATGTTTGCAAACTAATTAGACGACATTCCACCGAGAGGGCCCAGAGTATATCTATCCGTCATCGGGATGGACAAATCCCACTGTTGATCCATATGCCTCAACTCATACTTTCCGGATACCTAATCCCACCTTTATAACCACCCATTTACGCAGTGGCGTTTGATGTAATCAAAGTACCCTTCCCGCATAAGTGATTTACATGATCTCATGGTCGAAAGGACTAGGTAACTATGTATTGAAAGTTTATAGCAAATGAACTTAATGACGTGATCTTATGCTACGCTTAAATGGGTGTGTCCATTACATCATTCACATAATGATATAACCTTGTTATTAATAACATCCAATGTTCATGATCATGAAACGATGATCATCTATTAATCAACAAGCTAGTTATACAAGAGGCTTACTAGGGACTTCTTGTTGTTTACATAACACATGTATCAATGTTTCGGTTAATACAATTATAGCATGGTATATAAACATTCATCATAAACACAAAGATATATAATAACCAATTTATTATTGCCTCTTGGGCATATCTCCAACAATAACTTAATGACGTGATCTTATGCTACGCTTAATTGGGTGTGTCCATTACATCATTCATATAATGATATAACCTTGTTATTAATAACATCCAATGTTCATGATTATGAAACTATAATCATCTATTAATCAACAAGCTAGTTAAGAGGCTTACTAGGGACTCATTGTTGTTTACATAACACACATGTATCAATGTTTCGGTTAATACAATTATAGCATGGTATATAAACATTTATCATAAACACAAAGATATATAATAACCACTTTTATTATTGCCTCTTGGGCATATCTCCAACAGTCTCCCACTTGCACTAGAGTCAATAATCTAGTTTACATTTGTAAAGATATAACACCTTGGCCTTCTGGTCCTTTATCATGTTTTGCTCATGGGAGAGGTTTTAGTCAACGATTCTGACACACTCAGAAACGTATGTATTTTGCATTTCATTAGCGTCTTCACGCATCACTCATTTTCCAAATGAGTCGGCATTAAATATGTTTGGTCTTCTGGTGGAACCTTAATTCCGCGGTCTGAAATATGTCACTAATATTGTCATACACAATATAGCTTCAAAGTTCTGACACTATCGGAACTACACCAAGTTCACAAAGAACTTCTTGACTTAACATCCTCAATCATTGTCAAAACAATGACATACTCTGCCTTCTTTTGTAGAATCCGTCACAATATTTTAGAACTCTTCTAAATCTAGCATTGTGCTACCTTTTAATCAACACTTAGCCTAATTGAGATTTGAAATTAATTTTATATGTGACCAAACAAATATCGGTGCAACACCTTACAGCGATTTGTTTGTCATTACCCCATATAAAACTATATATATATATCCTTGGTTCTTCTAAAGCACACAGGGATATTCTTACTGTTTGTCCATTGATCATCACATGTATCATTCTGGTATATGCTCCTAACCTTTTAGAACACAGGACATCTGATTGTGTACATATTATTCGTGATCTATAATCACTCATGTGTTTTTACTCATTGAGTGTCAGATACACTCAAGTCTTGTTAAACCTTCACATGACAAGAACATTTTCTTAATATTTCTATATTGAACTACTTCAATATCCATTCTATGTACTTTGACTTAAACTTATTATGTGTCTCAATCTATCTTCATAGATCTTGACACTAAATATGTTTCAGTCCATATCCTTTCATTGAAGTTAATTCTCAATGAAACCTTTTATAATCAAGTATATAATTACATCATTTATAACCAACTATATGTATCTACATAAAGTATTATAAATATGTCTCAGCGCTCCCACTTAATTTCTTGCAAATGCAAGCATCTTCATCGTTTCTGATGAAATCAAAAACTCTTTGACTATTTCATCCGGTGAAGATTCCAACTCCGTGATACTCACTTCATCCAATTGAAGTTCGTATACTTATCTAGTATTCCACGGACTAGCAAAACTCTTGGTTTGTATCTTGTATACACCTTTAATACACACTTCTGTTAAGTAATGTATTTTGCCATCCTACTAGCATATCTCATAAAAGAAATATGTAGTGATTACTAGAATAATCCATATAGACTATAAGCATTGCTACGGAAGATCTAATCTTATCGTAGTCAACTCTTTGAACTTTGTCGTAAACTATTTTTCGACAAGTCAAGCTTCTTCAATGATATTTCATCCAAGTCCATCAATTTTATAGATCCATTTACTTTCAAAAAGTATTTATCTATCTTGGATTTTATGACGTATAGCCATTTTAACGGAGTTAGGGCCCATCATAACTTCTTTGTTTGTAGTTGATTTATCATTGTTCAAAATCAATCCTTTGTTCACAAATCATTTATTTGATCACAAAGTAAACCATACCTACAAGGTTCAATATGTACTTCGATCTCCATGACTAAAACACTTTGTAGTCATGAGAGCTATGATCATCGTGGCCGCTTCCGGAACCAATTCCGATGCTGCGCTACTCTGATCATTATGCTCAGGTTCATAAACCTTATCAAGTTCTATTGTCCTCCCACTCAAATACTTTGCTAGAAAACAATTTCTTGGAAATAAGCAAGTAACATTAACAAACACTTTTGTCTTTTACTTCATAGTGGAAAGAATTCCCAATTAATTCTTTGGGATAACCAACAAAGACATTCATCCGATTTTGGTTGTAAACTTATTTACCTTATGCTATGCATACCAAAATTTAAGAAAAAGACTATTAGGGTTCATACCCATGCCATAACTCATATGGTGTCATTTCAACGGATCATGATGATGCTCTATTCAGTGTAAAAGCGGTAGTCTCTAAAGCATAATCCACAAAAATATAATGGCTTCATTTTATTTTATCTCATCATTAATCCAACAAGGTTTGGATACGTCTCTCGGATACTTCATCATCACTATGATACTCCAAGAAACGTGAGTTGTAGAACAACTTCATAACTCTCTTAGATGTTCGCTAAAACTCGTAATTCAAATATTTCCACTATGATCCAATCATAGATATTTGACTTTTCTATTACGATGATTTCCACTTCATGCTGAAATTTATTTGAATCTATTCAAATGTTTCAAACTTCTTCCTTATCGAATATATCCACATATATATACTCAATTCATTGTTGGAAGTTTTCATGAAGTAGAAGAATCTCCCGCACACAACTATGCCCAGTGAACCACATATATCATCATGTATGTTTCCACTAAGTTAGTTGCCCGTTCAACTCTTGGCCTATGAACGGTATTTCAGTCATTCTCTTTAGAAAAGATTTGCAAGCGCCAAACGATTCAAAAATCGAATGACTCCAAAAATCCATTTGCATGGAGTTCCTTCATGCGTTCCTTTCTAACATGACCTAAATGGCGGTTCCACAAATAAGTGGAATTCAAATCATTTGCCTTATGGCATTTTAGCGTGTGTTATGTATGTGTGTTTCACCATTAAGATTTATAATAACTTATCCATCGTACATGGAGTAATGTCATAATTTGAACAACTCATTGTTTTTATTTGACCAGAGCAAAATAACAATTATTAAGTTCTTTATTATAAATTCTAAGGGCTAGATAGAATGCCAACGACGAACATAATAACACTTTATTTTTGTTCCAGACGTGCATTCCTATCATATTCCTTGTTAGTCATTTAGGCCATTGTTTTCTTGTATTGCGTTGTTTTGTATGACACTTCATACCAACCAATATGGTACTAATACCCAAGAATTTCATTGTGTGACCAAACTAGGAATACAACCATAACATGTATATCATGTATATACACCTGAGCTAGACTTTCTAGTCTTTTCTTTTCTTTCTGCCAAAATATCTTTTGTAGTTTCTCTTTTAGCTTTCCTCATTATTCAGAAAACACTTCACCTTCAATAACTTCTAGGTTTGTTGGTCAAATACCAATAACCTTGAGGTTCTTACTTTGAAGTTGATCATCATATGACAAGTGTTTCAGATTTCACTATTAGTAACTTTTTAATATAATGAACAATTTCACTCATAATTTTATCCATCATATCATGATGACTTTCCGAGACCATGTCTGTACATGCTAGGCTCGTAAAGTTTAACCTCAGTATTCGCATGTGCAAATCTGGCTTGCACCCGTTGTATGCACACGTAGAATCTATCACACCCGATCATCACTAGATGCTTCGAAACGACGAGTCTTAGCAACGATGCATACTAAGGACGATCACTTCATGGATATGCGAATATCGTTAGTGCCCCAATAGTTGGAGGATTGGGACGCCTTGCGTCTTCAACCTTCCTACATTCCCATAAAACTTATGAGTTTATGTAGTCTCACCAAATTATATTCTATCATCTTGCAATAAGGTCTTAGATATCACATATATCTCATACCTTGATTATTTCTGAAAACAAAATTTTCAGCTCCTTACTTTTCAAACAGATTTGAACTTCAAGTTTCACGGAGACAAGATAACTTTAGGTACTAATTGAAACCATAGCTCTTTGAATCAACAATGTGAGGTTTACTAAAAGTTTGCAATAGGACTTAATCATTTCTTGATTCTTTAACAATACGGTACCAGTCCAAAGTTTCTTGTCATATTTTAACAGTATTTCTATCTCAATTACAAGACTAGCGCATGGTAGAAAACGGATGCCAATACTACAAAATTAATTCAAAATACTACTCAGACTATGTTTATGATAATTAGTTCATGTTTTAATTCAACAAAATTAAAAATCTAGGTGAACTCCCACTCAAAACAATATCCCTCGAATTGTCTTAGTGATCACATGAACCAAATCCACCACACCAAGTCCGATCATCACGAGACAAGATGTAACTTCAATGGCGAACACTCAAAGTGTTCATCATATCAATCATATGATTCATGCTCTACCTTTCGGTATCACGTGTTCCGAGACCATGTCTGTACATGCTAGGCTCGTCAAGGCAACCTTAGTATCCGCATGTGCAAAACTGGCTTGCACCCGTTGTATGCACTTGTTGATTCTATCACACCCGATCATCACGAGATGCTTCGAAACGACAAGTCTTGGCAACGGTGCTACTAAGGATGAACACTTTATTATCTTGATATTTTAGTGAGAGGGATCATCTTATAATGCTACCGTCACGATCTAAGCAAAATAAGATGCATAAAGGATTAACATCACATGCAGTTCATATGTGATATGATATGTCTTTGCGCCTTTGATCTTCATCTCCAAAGCACGGACATGATCTTCATCATCAACGGGCATGATCTCCATCATCGTCGGCATAGCGTCAAGGTCAATGGCGCCGTCTTCATGATTGTTCTTCCATGTAGCAACTATTATAACTTCTTTGAAATACTACTCAACATGAAATTTAAAGACAACCATAAGGCTCCTGCCGGTTGCCACAATACAATAATGATAATCTCATACATATTCATCATCACATTATGGCCATATCACATCACCAAACCCTGCAAAAACAAGTTAGACGTCTCTAATTTGGTTTGCATATTTTACGTGGTTTAGGGTTTTCGAGTGAGATCTAATCTACCTACGAACATGAACCACAACGGTGATACTAGTGTTGTCAATAGAAGAGTAAATTGAATCTTCACTATAGTAGGAGAGACAGACACCCGCAAAGCCACTTATGCAATACAAGTTGCATGTCGAGCGTGGAGCAAATCTCATGAACGCGGTCATGTAAAGTTAGCCCGAGCCGCTTCATCCCACTATGCCACAAAGATGCAAAATACTCAAACTAAAGACAACATAAGCATCAACGCCCACAAAACAATTGTTCTACTCGTGCAACCATCTACGCATAGACACGGCTCGATACCACTGTAGGGATTCGTTGCACAGAAAACAAAAAATTTCCTACCGCGAGAACGCAATCCAAGCCAAGATGCAATCTAGAAGACGGAGCAACGAGGGGATGAACGAGACTCACCCATGAAGATTTCCAAACCCTACAAGATGAGGCTCTTGTTGCTGCGGTAGACAATCACTTGCCGCTTTCAAAAGCGCGTCGAAGATCTTGACGGTGCCACAATCGGGCAGCACCTCCGTACTCGGTCACACGTTCGGTGTTGATGAAGACGACGTCCTTCTCCCCGTTCCAGCGGGAAGCGGAAGTAGTAGCTCCTCCTTGAATCTGGCAGCACGACGGCGTGGTGGCGGTGGCGATGGAGATCTCCGGCGGAGCTTCGCTAAGCGTTGCGGGAGAGGTGGAGGAGCGGGGCGGCTAGGGTTTGGGGAGAGGGGGTGGCCGGCCACTTAGGGGTGCGGCCAAGCTATGGGCTTGTGGTGGCCGCCCCCTCCCCTTGCCCCTCATTATATAGGTGGAACCCCAAGTGTTGGACTACAAGTCTTCGAATAAGACCCGAACCCAAAACCTTCCATGTGTAGGGAAACCTACCCAAGGTGGGATTCCCACCTCAAGTGGGACTCCCACCCTTCCATGAGGTGGCCGGCCACCCTTGGTGGAGTCCACCTGGGACTCCACCCCTCTAGGGTTGGCCGGCCATGGAGGTGGAGTCCCTTCGGGACTCCGCCTTGTGATTTCTTCCGGACTTTTCTAGAACCTTCTAGAACCTTCCATAAATGCACCGGATCATTTTCAAACTTATAAAATGACTTCCTATATATGAATCTTATTCTCCGGACCATTCCAGAACTCCTCGTGATTTCTGGGATCCCATCCGAGACTCCGAACAAAACTTCGAACTCCATTCCATATTCAAGTTCTACTAATACGACATCAAACCTTAAGTGTGTCACCCTACGGTTCGCGAACTATGTAGACATGGTTGAGAACTCTCTCCGACCAATAACCAATAGCGGGATCTGGAGATCCATAATGGCTCCCACATATTCAACGATGACTTAGTGATCGAATGAACCATTCACATACGATACCGATTCCCTTTGTCACGCGATATTTTACTTGTCCGAGGTTTGATCATCGGTATCTCTCTATACCTTGTTCAACCTCGTCTCCTGACAAGTACTTTACTCGTACCGTGGTATGTGGTCTCTTATGAACTATTCATATGCTTGCAAGCTATTTAGACGACATTCCACCGAGAGGGCCCAGTATATCTATCCGTCATCGGGATGGACAAATCCCACTGTTGATCCATATGCCTCAACTCATACTTTCCGGATACTTAATCCCACCTTTATAACCACCCATTTACGCAATGGCGTTTGATGTAATCAAAGTACCTTTCCGGTATAAGTGATATATATGATCTCATGGTCGAAAGGACTAGGTAACTATGTATCGAAAGCTTATAGCAAATAACTTAATGACGTGATCTTATGCTACGCTTAATTGGGTGTATCCATTACATCATTCATATAATGATATAACCTTGTTATTAATAACATCCAATGTTCATGATTATGAAACTATAATCATCTATTAATCAACAAGCTAGTTAAGAGGCTTACTAGGGACTCATTGTTGTTTACATAACACACATGTATCAATGTTTCGGTTAATACAATTATAGCATGGTATATAAACATTTATCATAAACACAAAGATATATAATAACCACTTTTATTATTGCCTCTTGGGCATATCTCCAACAATGAACCCACTATCTAGCATAAATACCCCCTCTTGGAGTTACAACTATCAACTTGGCCAGAGCCTCTACTAGCAACGGAGAGCATGCAAGATCATAAACAACACATATATGATAGATCAATAATCAACTTGACATAGTATTCTATATTCATCGGATCCCAACAAACACAACATGTAGCATTACAAATAGATGATCTTGATCATGATAGGCAGCTCACAAGATCTAAACATGATGGCACAATAGGAGAAGACAACCATCTAGCTACTGCTATGGACCCGTAGTCCAAGGATGAACTACTCACGCATCAGTCGGGCGGGCATGGTGATGTAGAGCCCTCCGGTGATGATTCCCCTCTCCGGCAGGGTGCCGGAGGAGATCTTCTGAACCCCCGAGTTAGGGTTGACGGCGGCGGTGTCTCTGGAACTGTTCTGGTATTTTGGCTCTCGGTACTAGAGTTTTCGGGGACGAAGGAATAAATAGGCGAAGGGGCGTCTGGGAGCCGGGGCTCCCTCCCCACGTGTCGGCGCGGTTGTGGGGCCCCGTGCTGCCATGGGGAGGGCCCCCCTGCTGGCCTTCCTCGACTCCTCTTCGGTCTTCTGGAACACTCCGTGGAAAATAGGGCCGTGGGATTTTGTTTCAATTCCGAGAATATTTGTAAAACAACTTTTCTGAAATCAAAAACAGCAAAAAGGAACTGCACTGTGGCATCTTGTTAATAGGTTAGTCCCGAAAATGCATAAAAACATTATAAAGTGTGAATAAAACATGTAGGTATTGTCATAAAACTAGCATGGAACATAAGAAATTATAGATACGTTGGAGACGTATCAAGCATCCTAAGCTTAGTTCCTACTCGCCCTCGAGTAAACGATAAAAATTTCTGAAGTGACATGCTACCAACATAATCTTGATCAACACTATTGTAAAGCATATGAGATGAATGAAGTGACTCAAAGCAATGGTCTATAGTTTGCTAACAAAAAGATAATGACTAAACAACTGAATCATATAGAAAAAGTTTTCATGAACAGTACTTTCAAGACAAGCATCAAAAAGTCTTGCATAAGAGTTAACTCATAAAGCAATAGATTCTTAATACAAGGTTTTGAAGCAACACAAAGGAAGATTTAAGTTTCAACAATTGCTTTCAACTTCAACATGCATATCTCATGGATAATTGTCAACACAAAGTAATATAATAAGTGCAATAAGCAAGCATGTAAGAATCAATGCACACAGTTGACACAAGTGTTTACTTCTAAGATAGAAAGAAGTAGGTAAACTGACTCAACATAAAGTAAAATAAAGGCCCTTCGCAGAGGGAAGCAGGATTAAATCATGTGCTAGAGCTTTTCAAGTTTTGAAATCATATAGAGAGCATAAAAATAAAGTTTTGAGAGGTGTTTGTTGTTGTCAACGAATGGTAGTGGGCACTCTAACCCCCTTGTCAAACAGACTTTCAAAGAGCGGCTCCCATGAAGGACGTTATCTCTACCAACAAGGTAGATCATCCCTCTTCTCTTTTGTTTACACATGTATTTTAGTTTTATTTATAGATGACACTCCTCCCAACCTTTTGCTTTCACAAGCCATGGCTAACCGAATCCTTGGGTGCCTTCCAACATTTCACATACCATGGAGGAGTGTCTATTGCAAAATTAAGTTGCTTACTGATAAATCAGGGCAAAACATGTGAAGAGAATTATTAATGAAAGTTATTAATTGGGGCTGGGAACCCCGTTGCCAGCTCTTTTTGCAAAATTATTGGATAAGCGGATGTATATGCCACTAGTCCATTGGTGAAAGTCTGCCCAACAAGATTGAAAGATAAAACACCACATACTTCCTCATGAGCTATAAAACATTGACACAAATAAGGAGTAATAAAGTTTTGAATTGTTTAAAGGTAGCACATGAAGTATTTACTTGGAATGGCAGAAAAATACCACATAGTAGGTAGTTATGGTGGACACAAATGGCATAGGTTTTGGCTCAAGGTTTTGGATGCACGAGAAGCATTCCCTCTCAGTACAAGGCTTTGGCTAGCAAGGTTGTTTGAAGCAAACACAAGTATAAACCGGTACAGCAAAACTTACATAAGAACATATTGCAAGCATTATAAGACTCTACACTGTCTTCCTTGTTGCTCAAACACTTTTACCAGAAAATATCTAGACCTTAGAGATACCAATCATGCAAACCAAATTTCAACAAGCTCTACGGTAGTTCTCCACTAATAGGTTTAAACTACATGATGCAAGAGCTTAAACATGATCTACTTGAGAGCTCAAAACAATTGCCAAGTATCAAATTATTCAAGACAATATACCAATTACCACATGAAGCATTTTCTGTTTCCAACCAAATAACAATAAGTGCTGCGGCTTTCAGCTTTCGCCATGAACATGAAAAATAAAACAAAGAACACAAGTGTTCAAATGAAAAAGCGGAGCATGTCTCTCTCCCACACAAGAATGTTTGGATCCGATTTATTAAGAAACTTAAAATAACAAAACGAAAATAAAAGCACACGGACGCTCCAAGTAAAGCACATAAGATGTGACGGAATTAAAATATAGTTTCACTAGAGGTGACCTGATAAGTTTGATGAAGAAGGGGATGCCTTGGGCATCCCCAAGGTTAGACGCTTGAGTCTTCTTGAAATATGCAGGGATGAACCACGGGGCATCCCCAAGCTTAGACTTTTCACTCTTCTTGATCATATTATATCATCCTCCTCTCTTGATCCTTGAAAACTTCCTTCACACCAAACTCAAAGCAATCTCATTAGAGGGTTAGTGTATAATCAAAAATTCACATGTTCAGCAAGGACACAATCATTCCCAACACTTCTGGACATTACCCAAGGCTATTGAAATTTAATGGAGCAAATAAATCCACTCAAACACAGTAAAAGAGGCAATGCGAAATAAAAGGCAGAATCTGTCAAAAACAGAACAGTCCGTAAAGACGAATTTTTCGAGGCACTTAACATGCTCAGATGGAAAAGCTCCAGTTGAATGAAAGTTGCGTACATATCTGAGGATTACTCATGAATTTTTTCAGGATTTTACGATTTTCTACAGAGAGAAAAGCTCAAATTTGTGACAGCTAAAAATTTGTTTCTGCGCAGAAATCCAAATCTAGTATCAACTTTCTATCAAAGACTTTACTTGGCACAACAATGCAAGAAAATAAAGATACAAATGTATTGCTACAGTAGTAACAAGCACCTTGACTCAAATATAAAACAAAAATTGCAGAAATAAAATAATGGGTTGTCTCCCATAAGCGCTTTTCTTTAACGCCTTTCAACTAGGCGCAGAAAGTGTAAATCAAGTAACATCAAGAGAAAAAGCATCAACATCATAATTTGTTCTAATAATAGAATCAAAAAGCATCTTCATTCTATTTCTAGGGAAGTGTTCCATACCTTTCTTAAGAGGGAATTGATATTTAATATTTTCTTCTTTCATATCAATAATAGCACCAACGGTTCGAAGAAAGGGTCTTCCCAAAACAATAGGACAAGATGCATTGCATTCAATATCCAAAACAACAAAATCAACAGGGGCAAGGTTATTGTTAACCGTAATGTGAACATTGTCAATTCTCCCCAAAGGTTTCTTTATAGAATTATCAGCAAGATTAACATCCAAATAACAACATTCCAAAGGTGGCAAGTCAAGCATATCATAAAGTTTCTTAGGCATAACATAAATACTTGCACCAAGATCACATAAAGCATTACAATCAAAATCATTGACCTTCATTTTAATGATGGGCTCCCAACCATCTTCCAACTTCCTAGGGATAAAAGCTTCAAGTTTTAGTTCCTCTTCCCTAGCTTTAATGAGAGCATTTGTAATATGTTTTGTAAAGGCCAAGTTTATAGCACTAGCATTAGGACTTCTAGCAAGTTTTTGCAAGAACTTAATAACTTCAGAAATATGACAATTATCAAAATCAAAACCATTATGATCTAAAGCAATGGGACCATTGTCCCCAACACTTTGAAAAATTTCAGCACTTTTATCACAAACAGTTTCAGCAGTTTCAATTTTGCACGCTTTGTAGTAGAAGTAGAAACATTGCCAACACCAATTATTTTACCATTGATAATAGGAGGTTTAGCAACATGTGAAGCATCAACATTACTAGTGGTGGTAATAGTCCAAACTCTAGCTATATTATTCTCTTTAGCAAGTTTTTCTTTTCTTTCCCACCTAGCATGCAATTCAGCCATCATTCTAATATTGTCATTAATTCGAACTTGGATAGCATTTGCTGTAGCAAATGACTTAGTATCTTTAACTTCATTAGGCATAACTTTCAGTTTCAAAAGATCAACATCAAGAGCAAGACTATCAACCTTAGAAGCAAGAACATCAATTTTACCAAACTTTTCCTCAACAGATTTGTTAAAAGCAGTTTGTGTACTAATAAATTATTTAAGCATGACTTCAAGATCAGAGGGTACACTCCTACTATTGTTGTAAGAATTACCATAAACACTACCACTATTAGAAGGATATGGCCTATAGTTGTTGTTACCAAAATTATTCTTGTAAGCATTGTTGTTGAAATTATTACTTTTAATGAAGTTCACATCAACATGCTCTTCTTGAGCAACCAATGAAGCTAAAGGAACATTATTAGGATCAACATAAGACTTACCATTAACAAGCATAGACATAATAACATCAATCTTATCACTCAAAGAAGAGGTTTCTTCAACAGAATTTACCTTCTTACCTTGAGGAGTTCTTTCAGTATGCCATTCAGAGTAGTTGATCATCATATCATCAAGAAGCTTTGTTGCAGCACCCAAAGTGATGGACATAAAAGTACCTCCAGCAGCTGAATCCAATAGGTTCCTTGAAGAAAAATTTAATCCTGCATAAAAGGTTTGGATGATCATCCAAGTAGTTAGTCCATGGGTAGGGCAATTCTTTACCAAAGATTTCATTCTCTCCCATGCTTGGGCAACATGTTCATTATCAAATATATAATTTTAGCAGGAGGATAATATTTTCCAATGAAAGCATCTTTACATTTAGTCCATGAACTAATACTATTTTTAGGCAAAGATAGCAACCAATCTTTAGCTCTTCCTCTCAAGGAGAAAGGAAACAATTTCAATTTTATAATATCCCCATCTATATCCTTATACTTTTGCATTTCACAAAGTTCAACAAAATTATTAAGATGGGCAACAGCATCATCAGTACTAACACCAGAAAATTGCTCTCTCATAACAAGATTTAGTAAAGCAGGTTTAATTTCATAAAATTCTGTTGTAGAAGCAGGTGGAGCAATAGGAGTGCATATGAAATCATTATTATTTGTGCTAGTGAAGTCACACAACTTAGTGTTCTCAGGAGTACTCATTTTAGCAATAATAAAAATAAATAAAGCAAAACCAAATTAAATAAAGTAAAACAAGTAACTAATTTTTTTTGTGTTTTTGATATAAAGAAAGCAAACAAGACAGAAAATAAAATAAAGCAAGACAATAAACAAAGTAAAGAGATTGGGTGTGAGAGACTCCCCTTGCAGCGTGTCTTGATCTCCCGACAACTGCCGAAAAGTAGCTGCTTGTGACGGTAAGCACACGTCCGTTGGGAACCCCAAGAGGAAGGTATGATGAGTACAACAGCGAGTTTTCCCTCAGTAAGAAACCAAGGTTATCGAACCAGTAGGAGATGAAGATCACGTGAAGGTTGTTGGTGAAGGAGTGTAGTGCGGCGCAACACCAGGGATTCCGGTGCCAACGTGGAACCTGCACAACACAATCAAACTACTTTGCCCCAACTTAACAATGAGGTTGTCAATCTCACCGGCTTGCTGAAAACAAAGGATTAAACGTATGGTGTGGAAAATGATGTTTGCTTGCAGAAAACAAAAGAGAACAATGATTGCAGTAGGTTGTATTTCAGATGTAAAAGAATGGACCGGGGTCCACAGTCACTAGTGGTGTCTCTCCAATAAGATAAATAACATGTTGGGTAAACAAATTACAGTTGGGCAATTGACAAATAGAGAGGGCATAACAATGCACATACATATCATGATGACTACTATGAGATTTACTTAGGGCATTACGACAAAGAACATAGACCGCCATCCAACATGCATCTATGCCTAAAAAGTCCACCTTCGGGTTAGCATCCGCACCCCTTCCAATTAAGTTGCAAGCAACAGACAATTGCATTAAGTATTGTGCGTAATGTAAACAATACAAATATCCTTAGACAAAGCATTGATGTTTTATCCCTAGTGGCAACAGCACATCCACAACCTTAGGGGTTGCTGTCACTCCCCCAGATTCAATGGAGACATGAACCCACTATCTAGCATAAATACCCCTCTTGGAGTTACAAGTATCAACTTGGCCAGAGCCTCTACTAGCAACGGAGAGCATGCAAGATCATAAACAACACATATATGATAGATCAATAATCAACTTGACATAGTATTCCATATTCATCGGATCCCAACAAACACAACATGTAGCATTACAAATAGATGATCTTGATCATGATAGGCAGCTCACAAGATCTAAACATGATGGCACAATAGGAGAAGACAACCATCTAGCTATCGCTATGGACCCGTAGTCCAAGGATGAACTACTCACGCATCAGTCCGGAGGCGGGCATGGTGATGTAGAGCCCTCCGGTGGTGATTCACCTCTCCGGTAGGGTGCCGGAGGAGATCTTCCGAACCCCCGAGTTAGGGTGACTGGCGGCGGCGTCTTCCGGAACTGCTCTGGTATTTTGGCTCTCAGACTAGGGTTTTCGGGGACGAAGAAATAAATAGGCGAAGGGGCGGGTCGGGGGCTCCCTCCCCATGTCTCGTGCGCCGTGGGGCCCCCTGCGCCGCCATATGGGGAGGGCCCCCTGCTGGCCTTCCTCGACTCCTCTTCGGTCTTCTGGAACACTCCGTGGAAAATAGGGCCGTGGGCTTTGTTTCGTCCAATTCGAGAATATTTGTAAAACAACTTTTCTGAAATCAAAAACAGCAGAAAACAGGAACTGGCACTATGGCATCTTGTTAATAGGTTAGTCCCAGAAAATGCATAAAAACATTATAAAGTGTGAATAAAACATGTAGGTATTGTCATAAAACTAGCATGGAACATAAGAAATTATAGATACGTTGGAGACGTATCACACCTCTACTTGAATCAAATAGCTTTGAGAATTGGCAATTTTTGATGAGATCTCATGTGCGCAGCGCTTCTATCGAGCTTTGGCGCATCATTGAGGAAGGTTATTCACCAAGAGACCCAAAGAACTTGACAAGAAGAGAGGTGGTGGATGATCAACTCAATGCCACCGCCATCAATATGATTCACATGGCCGTCACACCCAAGGACCGCGCTCATATTCGCTCGCTCAAGACCGCTAAGGAAGCATGGAATAAACTTGACAAGCTCTTCCTCGGAAATGAGAGCATTCAAAGCTCTCGTTTCGATGAAGTGAACAACATGGCCGACAACTTCGTCATGAATGAGGGGAAATCGCCCGAAGAGATGTATCGGCGCCTTATCGCTCTCTCCGTACAAATGCAAGATCTTGGAGCAACGTTTGTGGATGACTCTTGGATCAAGCGAAAGTTCTACAATGCTCTCCTCCCTTACGAGGAAGTGAAGTTGACGGCCATCCGCCAAAACGCCTCCTTCCACGCTATGACATCCGATGAAGTCCTTAGCGAGGTCATCGCTTTGGACATCTCCAAGAAGAACGCGGAAGATCTTGTTGCTCACGCCCAGAACACCCGCAAGCCCAACCTTGCGTTGAATATGAAAGAGCATGAAGCTAGTGAGAGCGATGAGGATCCCATCGAGTGGGGTCCGGATGATCTCAAGGACAACTATCATGAACAGATGGCTCTTGCCGCCAAGAGTTTTTGGAATGGGAACAAGACACGAAGCTCAAGGTTAAGAAGATACTCACCTCATGACTCGTCAAGATACTCCTCCAAGAGTCCAAGGGAAGAGCAAAGGGGGAGAGCTTGCTACAATTGCGGCAACACAAGTCATTTTGTTGCGGATTGTATCTATGAGAGAAGGGAAGACAATGGGGGAAGGCTTGTTGATGCGCGTAAATGTACACGTCCGTTGGGAACCCCAAGAGGAAGGTATGATGCGCACAGCGGCAAGTTTTCCCTCAGAAAGAAACCAAGGTTTATCGAACCAGGAGGAGCCAAGAAGCACGTTGAAGGTTGATGGCGGCGGGATGTAGTGCGGCGCAACACCAGGGATTCCGTAACGTGGAACCTGCACAACACAAACCAAGTACTTTGTCCCAACGAAAAGTGAGGTTGTCAATCTCACCGGCTTTGAACAAAGGATTAACCGTATTGTGTGGAAGATGATTGTTTGCAAGAAAACAAGAAACAAGTATTGCAGAGATTGTATTTCAGATAAAAGAATGGACCGGGTCCACAGTTCACTAGAGGTGTCTCTCCCATAAGATAAAAGCATGTTGGGTGAACAAATTACAGTCGGGCAATTGACAAATAGAGAGGGCACCGCAATGCACATACATGGCATGATAAATATAGTGAGATTTAATTGGGCATTACGACAAAGTACATAGACCGCCATCCAACTGCATCTATGCCTAAAAAGTCCACCTTCGGTTATCATCCGAACCCCCTCCGTATTAAGTTGCAAAGCAACAGACAATTGCATTAAGTATGGTGCGTAATGTAATCAATAACTACATCCTCGGACATAGCATCAATGTTTTATCCCTAGTGGCAACAACACAACACAACCTTAGAACTTTCTGTCACTGTCCCAGGTATCAATGTAGGCATGAACCCACTATCGAGCATAAATACTCCCTCTTGGAGTTAAGAGTACAAACTTGGCCAGAGCCTCTACTAATAACGGAGAGCATGCAAGATCATAAACAACACATATGTAATAACTTGATAATTACCATAACATAGTATTCTCTATCCATCGGATCCCGACAAACACAACATATAGAATTACAGATAGATGATCTTGATCATGTTAGGCAGCTCACAAGATCCAACAATGAAGCACAATGAGGAGAAGACAACCATCTAGCTACTGCTATGGACCCATAGTCCAGGGGTGAACTACTCACTCATCACTCCGGAGGCGACCATGGCGGTGTAGAGTCCTCCGGGAGATGAATCCTCTCCGCAGGGTGCCGGAGGAGATCTCCGGAATCCCCGAGATGGGATTGGCGGCGGCTGCGTCTCTCAAGGTTTTCCGTATCGTGGCTCTCGGTACTGGGGTTTCGCGACGGAGGCTATTTGTAGGCGGAAGGGCAGGTCAAGAGGCGGCGAGGGCCCACACGGTCGGCGCGGCCAGGCCTGGGCCGCGCCGCGCTTGTGGTGTCGCCACCTCGTGGCCCCACTTCGACTCTCCTTCGGTCTTCTGGAAGCTCCGTGGAAAAATAGGAACCTGGGTCTTGATTTCGTCCGATTCCGAGAATATTTCCTTACTAGGATTTCTGAAACCAAAAACAGCAGAAAACAGCACGGCTCTTCGGCATCTTGTTAATAGGTTAGTTCCAGAAAATGCATAAATACGACATATAATGTGCATAAAACATGTAGATATCATCAATAATGAAGCATGGAACATAAGAAATTATCGATACGTTGGAGACGTATCAGCATCCCCAAGCTTAGTTCTGTCGTCCCGAGCAGGTAAAACGATAACAAAGATAATTTCTGAAGTGACATGCCATCATAATCTTGATCATACTATTTGTAAGCATATGTAATGAATGCAGCGATCAAAACAATGGTAATGACATGAGTAAACAAGTGAATCATAAAGCAAAGACTTTTCATGAATAGTACTTCAAGACAAGCATCAATAAGTCTTGCATAAGAGTTAACTCATAAAGCAATAAATCAAAGTAAAGGTATTGAAGCAACACAAAAGAAGATTAAGTTTCAGCGGTTGCTTTCAACTTATAACATGTATATCTCATGGATATTGTCAACATAGAGTAATATAACAAGTGCAATATGCAAGTATGTAGGAATCAATGCACAGTTCACACAAGTGTTTGCTTCTTGAGGTGAGAGATAGGTGAACTGACTCAACATAAAAGTAAAAGAATGGTCCTTCAAAGAGGAAAGCATCGATTGCTATATTTGTGCTAGAGCTTTTATTTTGAAAACATGAAACAATTTTGTCAACGGTAATAAAGCATATGAGTTATGTAAATTATATCTTACAAGTTGCAAGCCTCATGCATAGTATACTAATAGTGCCCGCACCTTGTCCTAATTAGCTTGGACTACCGGATCATCACAATGCACATGTTTTAACCAAGTGTCACAATGGGGTACCTCCATGCCGCCTGTACAAGGGTCTAAGGAGAAAGTTCGCATTGGATTTCTCGCTTTTGATCATTCTTCAACTTAGACACCCATACCGGGACAACATGAATAACAGATAATGGACTCCTCTTTAATGCATAAGCATGTAGCAACAATTATTATTCTCATATGAGATTGAGGATATGTGTCCAAAACTGAAACTTCCACCATGATTCATGGCTTTAGTTAGCGGCCCAATGTTCTTCTCTAACAATATGCATGCTTAACCATAAGGTGGTAGATCTCTCTTACTTCAGACAAGACGGACATGCATAGCAACTCACATGATATTCAACAAAGAGTTGATGGCGTCCCCAGAAGCATGGTTATCGCACAACAAGCAACTTAATAAGAGATAAAATGCATAAGTACATATTCAATACCACAATAGTTTTTAAGGCTATTTTGTCCCATGAGCTATATATTGTAAAGGCGAATGATGGAAATTTAAAGGTAGCACTCAAGCAATTTACTTTGGAATGGCGGAAAATACCATGTAGTAGGTAGATACACAATTGGCATAGTGGTTGGCTCAAGGATTTTGGATGCATGAGAAGTATTCCCTCGATACAAGGTTTAGGCTAGCAAGGTTATTTGAAACAAACACAAGGATGAACGGTGCAGCAAAACTCACATAAAAGACATATTGTAAACATTATAAGACTCTACACCGTCTTCCTTGTTGTTCAAAACTCAATACTAGATATTATCTAGACTCTAGAGAAACCAAATATGCAAACCAAATTAGCAAGCTCTAAGTGTTTCTTCATTAATGGGTGCAAAGTTTATGATGCAAGAGCTTAAACATGAGCACAACAATTGCCAAGTATCACATTATCCAAGATATTATAGCAATTACTACATGTAGCATTTTCCAATTCCAACCATACAACAATTTAACGAAGAAGAAACTTCGCCTTGAACATTATGAGTAAAGCCTAAGGACATATTTGTCCATATGCAACAGCGGAGCGTGTCTCTCTCCCACAAAGTGAATGCTAGGATCCAACTTTATTCAAACAAAACAAAAAACAAAAACAAACCGACGCTCCAAGCAAAGTGCATAAGATGTGACGGAATAAAAATGTAGTTTCAGGAGAGGAACCTGATGATGTTGTCGATGAAGAAGGGGATGCCTTGGGCATCCCCAAGCTTAGACGCTTGAGTCTTCTTAAAATATGCAGGGGTGAACCACCGGGGCATCCCCAAGCTTAGAGCTTTCACTCCTCTTGATCATAGTATATCATACTCCTCTCTTGATCCTTGAAAACTTCCTTCACACCAAACTTCAAGCAAACTCATTAGAGAGTTAGTGCACAATAAAAATTTACATGTTCAGAGGTGACACAATCATTCTTTACACTTCTGGACATTGCATAAAGCTACTGGACATTAATGGATCAAAGAAATTCATCCAACATAGCAAAAGAGGCAATGCGAAATAAAAGGCAGAATCTGTCAAAACAGAACAGTTCCGAATTTTAAAATGGCACCAGACTTGCTCAAATGGAAAAACTCAAAACTAATGAAAGTTGCGTACATATCTGAGGATCACTCACGTAAATTGGCATAATTTTCTGAGTTACCTACAGAGAATTAGGCCCAGATTCGTGACAGCAAAGAAATCTGTCTCTGCGCAGTAATCCAAATCTAGTATGAACCTTACTATAGAGACTTTACTTGGCACAAAAAACATAAAACTAAGATAAGGAGAGGTTGCTACAGTAGTAAACAACTTCCAAGACTCAAATATAAAACAAAGTACTGTAGTAAAAACAATGGGTTGTCTCCCATAAGCGCTTTTCTTTAACGCCTTTCAGCTAGGCGCAGAAAGTGTATTTCAAGTATTATCAAGAGATGAAGCATCAACATCATAATTTGCTCTAATAATAGAGTCATAAGGTAACTTCATTCTTTTTCTAGGGAAGTGTTCCATACCTTTCTTGAGAGGAAATTGATATTTAATATTACCTTCCTTCATATCAATAGTAGCACCAACGGTTCGAAGAAAAGGTCTTCCCAATATAATGGGACAAGATGCATTGCATTCAATATCCAAGACAACAAAATCAACGGGGACAAGGTTATTGTTAACCATAATATGAACATTATCAACTCTCCCCAAAGGTTTCTTTTTAGCATTATCAGCGAGATTAACATCCAAATAACAATTTTTCAATGGTGGCAAGTCAAGCATATCATAGACTTTCTTAGGCATAACAGAAATACTTGCACCAAGATCACATAAAGCATTACAATCAAAATCATTGACCCTCATTTTAATGATGGGCTCCCAACCATCTTCTAGCTTTCTAGGAATAGAAGTTTCAAGTTTTAGTTTCTCTTCTCTAGCTTTTATGAGAGCATTTGTAATATGTTTTGTGAAAGCCAAATTTATAGTACTAGCATTAGGACTTTTAGCAAGTTTTTGTAAGAACTTTATAACTTCAGAGATGTGGCAATCATCAAAATATAAATCATTACAATCTAAAGCAATGGGATTATCATCCCCAAGGTTGGAAAAAATTTCAGCAGTTTTATCACAAGCAGTTTTAGCAGTTTCAGGTAATTTTGCACGCTTTGCACTAGGAGTAGAAACATTGCCAACACCAATTATTTTACCATTGATAGTAGGAGGTGCAGCAACATGTGGAGCATTAGCATTACTAGTGGTGGTAATAGTCCAAACTTTAGCTACATTACTCTTTTTAGCTAGTTTTTCATTTTCTTCTCTATCCCACCTAGCACGCAGTTCAGCCATTAATCTTATATTCTCATTAATTCTAACTTGGATGGCATTTGCTGTAGTAGTAATCTTATTATCAATGTCATTATTAGGCATAACTTTCAATTTTAAAAGATCGACATCAGAGGCAAGTCTATCAACTCTAGAAGCAAGAATATCAATTTTATCAAGCTTTTCCTCAACAGATTTGTTAAAAGCAGTTTGTGTACTAATAAATTCTTTAAGCATAGCTTCAAGACCAGGGGGTACACTCCTATTATTGTTGTAAAAATTCCCATAAGAATTACCATAACCATTACCATTAGCGAAGGATATGGCCTATAGTTATTACTAGAATTGTTCCGATAAGCATTGTTGTTGAAATTATTATTTTTAATGAAGTTTACATCAACATGTTCTTCTTGGGCAACCAATGAAGCTAAAGGAACATTATTAGGATCAACATTAGTCCTACCATTCACAAGCATAGACATAATCACATCAATCTTATCACTCAAGGAGGAGGTTTCTTCAACAGAATTTACCTTCTTACCTTGTGGAGCTCTTTCCGTGTGCCATTCAGAGTAATTTATCATCATATCATCAAGAAGTTTTGTAGCCGCCCCAATGTGATGGACATAAAGGTACCTCAGCAGCTGAATCCAATAAATTCGCGAAGAAAAATTTAGTCCTGCATAGAAGGTTTGGATGATCATCCAAGTAGTCAGTCCATGGGTTGGGCAATTCTTTACCAAAGATTTCATTCTCTCCCATGCTTGAGCAACATGTTCATTATCTAATTGCTTAAAATTCATTATGCTACTTCTCAAAGATATAATTTTAGCGGGAGGATAATATCTACCAATAAAAGCATCCTTGCATTTAGTCCATGAATCAATACTATTCTTAGGCAAAGATAGCAACCAATCTTTAGCTCTTCCTCTTAATGAGAAAGGAAACAATTTTAATTTAATAATATCACCATCTACATCCTTATACTTTTGCATTTCACATAGTTCAACAAAAGTATTAAGATGGGCAGCAGCATCATCAGAACTAATACCAGAAAATTGATCTCTCATGACAAGATTTAGTAAAGCAGGTTTAATTTCAAAGAATTCTGCTGTAGTAGCAGGTGGAGCAATAGGTGTGCATAGGAAATCATTATTATTTGTGGTTGTGAAGTCACACAACTTAGTATTTTCAGGAGTATTCATTTTAGCAATAGTAAATAAAACAAACTAGATAAAGTAAATGCAAGTAACTAATTTTTTTGTGTTTTTGATATAGAGAGCAAGACAGTAAATAAAGTAAAACTAGCAACTAATTTTTTGTGTTTTGATATAATGCAGCAAACAAAGTAGTAAATAAAATAAAGCAAGACAAAAACAAAGTAAAGAGATTGAGAAGTGGAGACTCCCCTTGCAGCGTGTCTTGATCTCCCCGGCAACGGCGCCAAAATGTGCTTGATGCGCGTAAATGTACACGTCCGTTGGGAACCCCAAGAGGAAGGTATGATGCGCACAGGCAAGTTTTCCCTCAGAAAGAAACCAAGGTTTATCGAACCAGGAGGAGCCAAGAAGCACGTTGAAGGTTGATGGCGGCGGATGTAGTGCGGCGCAACACCAGGGATTCCGGCGCCAACGTGGAACCTGCACAACACAAACCAAGTACTTTGTCCCAACGAAACAGTGAGGTTGTCAATCTCACCGGCTTGCTAACAAAGGATTAACCGTATTGTGTGGAGATGATTGTTTGCAAGAAAACAAGTAAACAAGTATTGCAGATTGTATTTCAGTATAAAAGAATGGACCGGGTCCACAGTCACTAGAGGTGTCTCTCCCATAAGATAAAAGCATGTTGGGTGAACAAATTACACGGGGCAATTGACAAATAGAGAGGGCACCGCAATGCACATACATGGCATGATAAATATAGTGAGATTTAATTGGGCATTACGACAAAGTACATAGATCGCCATCCAACTGCATCTATGCCTAAAAAGTCCACCTTCAGGTTATCATCCGAACCCTCCTAGTATTAAGTTGCAAAGCAACGACAATTGCATTAAGTATGGTGCGTAATGTAATCAATAACTACATCCTCGGACATAGCATCAATGTTTTATCCCTAGTGGCAACAGCACAACACAACCTTAGAACTTTCTCACTGTCCCAGGTATCAATGTAGGCATGAACCCACTATCGAGCATAAATACTCCCTCTTGGAGTTAAGAGTACAAACTTGGCCAGAGCCTCTACTAATAACGGAGAGCATGCAAGATCATAAACAACACATATGTAATAACTTGATAATTACCATAACATAGTATTCTCTATCCATCGTATCCCGACAAACACAACATATAGAATTACAGATAGATGATCTTGATCATGTTAGGCAGCTCACAAGATCCAACAATGAAGCACAATGAGGAGAAGACAACCATCTAGCTACTGCTATGGACCCATAGTCCAGGTGAACTACTCACTCATCACTCCGGAGGCGACCATGGCGGTGTAGAGTCCTCCGGGAGATGAATCCCCTCTCCGGCAGGAGATCTCCGAATCCCCGAGATGGGATTGGCGGCGGCTGCGTCAGAAGGTTTTCCGTATCGTGGCTCTGCATTGGGGGTTTCGCGACGGAGGCTATTTGTAGGCGGAAGGGTAGGTCAAGAGGCGGCGCGAGGGGCCCACACCATAGGTCGGCGCGGCCAGGGCCTGGGCCGCGCCGCCCTGTGGTGTCGCCACCTCGTGGCCCCACTTCGACTCTCCTTCGGTCTTCTGGAAGCTCCGTGGAAAAATAGGAACCTGGGTCTTGATTTCGTCCGATTCCGAGAATATTTCCTTACTAGGATTTCTGAAACCAAAAACAGAAAACAGCAACTGGCTCTTCGGCATCTTGTTAATAGGTTAGTTCCAGAAAATGCATAAATACGACATATAATGTGCATAAAACATGTAGATATCATCAATAATGAAGCATGGAACATAAGAAATTATCGATACGTTGGAGACGTATCACTTGTCCGAAAGGACAAGTTCAAATCTCTCTCAAAAGGTTTCTCCAAGTTCTCCTCCAACTCCGGTGACACCAAGGTCTCCTTCACCAAGAAGCCTAGAGCTTTCATTATCCGTGAGGAATACTCCTCCGATGAAGGTGAAGAACGCAAAGACAAGGGCTCGAACAAGGAGGAAAGGGAAGTGGCCGCCATCTCCACCTCCACTCCCTCCATCTCCCTCTTCGACTCTCCAAATGAGAACCTCGTCGTCAACAACTCCCATTGTCTTGTGGCAAAGGTATCGTCGGAGGTAGTATCCCTTTCCGAGTCTACATCTTCCTCTAATACTATATCTATTGCGAGTTTGGATGCTCCTACCACTAACATGCTAGGAGATATCAAGACTCATGTTGAGGAACTCTTGACTCAACTTGATGCGGCTCAAGCCCGTATTGAGGAAAGAGGGAGGCTCGAGAAGGAGGCGAAATTGGAAATAATCTCTCTCACTCAAGCTCATGAGGAAGAGTTGTGCATGCGCATGTCTCTTGAAGCTAGTGCTATTGTTCTCGAAGACTCCAACAATTCCTTCATCTCCCAACTCATCAAGGATCGAGACCATGCTCTTGGTTGGGTGGATAAACTCAAGATGAAGAAGCGGTATCTTGAAGAGAGCTATGAATGGTTGCTTGAGGAAGTTGCAACCCTCGCCAAGAACTTCAAATCCTTGGAGAGTAGGTTCATGCTTCTATCCGAGATGAAGAGGCATCCTCAAGAAGAAACACGCAAGAAGAAAGAAGATGAAGGCCCCAATTCATGTTGTGATAAGCTCCTTGATGAAGTTTCCTCCTTGACAAGACATAACCTAAGACTCATGGAAATCAATTCTCTCCAAGAGGAAGCCTTGGATGAGTACTATCGCTTGAGCAAAGAAAAGGTGCCATGTTGCAATCATGAAGAAGAGATTACCGCTCTAAAGAGACACAAGGCCAAGCTCAAGGAATTGAATGATATGCAAAGTGAGTCCTTGATGGAGTGGATCCGCTTGAGCAAAGAAGAAGTTACTTGTTGTAACCATGAGGAAGAAATTGCCTCTCTAAAAAGGAGCAAGGCCAACCTTATGGTGATCAAGTCCATGCAATATGAAGCGTTGAAAGAGTACCATCTCGCAAGCAAGGATCACATTTGTCACAACCATGAAGATGACATTGCCACCTTAGGAAGACACAAGCGTTTGCTCTTGAAAAGGAATTCTCTTATAGAAGAAGCATTGTTGGAACAATTCCGGGTGAATAAGGAGAAAGAGGTTCAAGTATTTGACATCACTCACCCTCACCCGGATCATGAAGATGATGTCAACCGTTTGAAGTCCAAAATTGAAAGTCTCCAAATCCAAATCAAATATTTGGAAGGAGTCATTGAAACTAGAGTGGAAGCTAATGAGGACTCTTGCAATGAAGGAGAAGTGGCTATCAAGCCGAAGAAGAAGAGATGAAGAAGGATCAAGATCAAAAGGAACATCGTGATAGGACCCATTGAAAAATGGGTTCCTATATTCAAGGCTTGATCTATGATGGACTTTGCTTCCGGTGGTGCTATATTGGTGGTTGTTGTTTGAAGCCACAACTCTCTTGACCGGAAGCAAAGAAGTTGTTGTCGTCCTCTAGCTATCTCGTTCTATCACTTCTTATGGTGACAACACAAGCAAGCTTAAACGTATTGGGCCTTGACAAGGTGGTGGTAACATCCGACCTTGTCAAGACCCTTAGTTACAATGTTCTTTCCGTTCATCGTTTCTCACGCTTGGGTCTTGGTACCTTTTACAATGAACATGTTGTGGTCCTCTTGTGGAGCTAGACTCTCCGAGAGGCCACGTTCTCGGACTAATGGAAAATGCTTCCTTGTGTAGAGATCGTGTTTGTAGGAATTGCATTGATGGAAAATGTATGGAGCTCCTTACAAGACCAAGATAACTATATCTATCACAAATACAAGAGTGAGTCTCAATGAACTATAATGAAGTTGTCAATCAAGTTCAACGCAAGCTCTACACCATGATCGTCGCAACAAGGAGCTACAATGGAATGCAGTTCAAGTTCCACATCTTGGATGTCTTCCTTGGCAAAGAAGGAATCCAACATCAATGCTCCTCGCCATATACTTTTCCCCAACAACTTGGGGTCGCCAAAAAAAGAGAAAGTCGAACCTTATTTGAATCCACTCAAGCATGATGATGAAGTACAAGTCCATTGGATTGGTTGTAGAAGTTTGTGGTGTGACTTTTTGATGAAGATGATAGTTCTTTGGAGGAGCGAAGTGCTTCTTGTGAGAAAGGAGATGCAATTCCCCCGGTTACCGTAGGAAGGATGGGTGTTGGCACTCGCCGACCTCAAATGCTACCTTCTACGAGTACCGGGGAAGGACCAAGTTCCACCATGTGGAGCCATCTACACCACAAGGCCAAGCTTCTTCCTTGAACAACCAAGTGAGAATCAACTTCTTCCACAACCTCAAGTTCGGCATCAACAACAATGAGGGTCAAGGCGGGGACCTAAACCATGATGAAGATCAAGGGACCTCACAAGAATCTATACTTATGGTCCACTCTCGCCGGTGTGCAAAAGCGTCAAGACTCCTTCATAAATCAAGCAAAGTACGTCAAGACATACTCAAGAGCAAGATATGAAGGGGTCCAACGGTATAGGAACCCCAAGCTCCAAAAGTGTCAACACTTTCTAAATGAGTCCGACAAGACAATGGACTCATAATCTACCGGTCAACGTCAAGGTTCGCTTCTCTACCTTTGTGCTTCTCATCCGGACATTGTGTCGAGAGTGGATATCACATACCACTCTAGCTATATGTCTAGATGAAAAGCACGCATGAACATAGGGGAGTGCGGTTTAAACTTATTGAGCTATCCCTCCCCCCATAATGCATACAGAAATCTAAAACATATGCTATTTGTCAACTAAGTGACTAATGAGCTTCATGTTGAGTTGTAGCCGTGAGTTCTAGATACATCTACGCGACCTCACACTACTATACTCTTACACGGTGGCTTCGGCTACCAACCTCCTCTTTGAGGAGCTTCTGATTCTTTTGGTTTCTTTTCATTTTTTTATTTTTGTTCTTGGTCATTCTTTTCTTCATGTTCTTTGTGGGAGATTCACCCAAGCTTGGCTTTTCGTATTTTGACTCTTGCAAGCTTGGTTGAGTAGTACCTTAACAGTTCCGACATCTGATCCTAAGCCAATGTTCATCTCTTGAGGCAATCTATCTATCTATTTATATTATTAAAACAACAAACAACCAACGGTGTAGATTAGATAAGAATAAGCAGATCAAGTATAATGGTCAAGATTTGTTTGGTAACACGCGCTGCCGGTAGCGATTTTGATTAGGGTTTTGATACGTACGTGGGTATATATAGCATGTCGTCCTTCGACGAAAACAGTTCTCACGTTCCAGGATCAATCCCTAATCAGCCGCCGCCACTCGTGCGGCCTCCATTGACGGCGCTCCGCGCACGGCCGGCTCCACGGTGTGCTGGCGAAAAGGAGCTTGATGTCATTGGAACTTGGCCGCAATGAGTCGACGAAGATCGGCAACCGCCAAGCGCGGTGTGGCGATCGCTGGGCAGCGGCGCTTCCGCGTGGTCAATCCCTGTGCATGGCTCTGAAGGTCGAACTCTGGAACGAGGCGTGTCCTGGGCTCCAGACCGACATAGACAGTACTGGCAGAATTTGTACTTCCAGAGCATGGAGCCATGGAGCTGGTGATTCAAGTTCCTAAATTCATGGAATAGGTTCACCCTGGCAAACGAGATCACCTGGCTCGCCGCCAGGCTCTCACGACGATCTGCTGATGGTGAAGTTGGAGCCTGACAACTCCAAAAGTCCAAGACTCCAAGTACAGGATGGGCCGGTAAGTACGTGATGCATTGCCGTCAAGTTTCAATTCAACACCCACCGATCAATTGATACATAGTGTGTTGGATTTGGGATCTTCTTCCATCAAACGGGTGATTATTTTAGGTCGAGATACATATAGACAAAGTCGATGCAGAGTTAACTGGTGTGAGTTGTTGTCCGTCTGATCAAGAGATACCTGCCGTCTGCACTGCATGCGAGTTCTCCCTACAATACGATGAGCTGAGCCACAAAGCATTTTTTTCCATGGTGTTCGATCAATTTGCTTTGGTCTTTACATTTTTTTTTTTTTTTTTGCGAAAGCTTTGGTCTTTACTGATGGTGTACGCTTAAATACTCAATTTTTTGGATTGGGCTTCGCGCACTGACCGAGAAAAGCCGTCAGGAGTGCCAAAGTAGGTAGAAGAGACAACCATGCTGGAAACATAGAAAAGGAGGGACATAGCAAAAAAAATTGCTGCGAGTGCTGCTTGCCGTCTATGCTAGAAACAACTAAGCCTACAGCCTCAGATCAGCCTGTCTTTATATATTTCGGCGGTTCTTATTTTTGGCAGGTGCTAGATCGTTTCGGATAATGGGTTCCGAAAACATGCAAATAGAATTTCTGAAAAATCTTTTGCGATGGTGTCAGGTAACATTTACCTTTTTCTTTTTGCTCAAAATAATTGGTATGAGGATTACACTATATTTTAAAAAGGGACCATTCTAAAATTCATACCTTTCAAAATAATGTGTGGTGCAAGTGAGAGACCGTACAATATTTCACAAAATGTACATACTCATTTAAAATATATTTTAAGCATCATCGGTTTTATCCTCTAGGGATGCTCACATTTTACATGGTGAAGTAATTCAAATAGAGGCACTATAGCTATTCATTATTTACTGTCAGAAACAAAAAATTAATTTTTGGACAACACTTTCAAAACCTATGAGTTTCTTGACCAACCCCTCTCCAGCATCGTTAAGAAAAAAGAGCATGGAGAAAATAAGTGGGAGTCATCTTCAAAAAAAATTCCTCACACAAAGCACACAGTTGTACGGTAAGGTGAAGATGCCAGTGGTGGCGAATCCTCATGTCATGAATAAATAACCTATCAGCTAACAACAGCCAAGGAAAAACCTTGAGCTTACATAGGCGACAACACTTTCACATTTTCTTAAACTAAGTTGGAGCGTGGGAGTGCACATCTGATTACCATGCATATATAGTAATTCATCCACATTGTATCTCTCGAAAGTGTCACTTCTCAAGCTATGAATCTTCGTACACGATAGTCCGCTCTGTGAATAAAATCTATTTTTTATTACTCTATTACAGGTTTCTTATTTTCGCTATCAACTAGTACACATATTAGCATTCCGCGCGAAAGGATTTCATTTTTGAGGTTTTCTTCATTTTCTTTTATTTATTTCAAAACCGGGTCAAAATGGTAGACATGATTATTCATAGAAAGGGGTTGAATATTTCAGCACTATCATCGGTTTCTCGATGCACCATACCGCTCATTATTCGGAACCTATGATGTCCATATAACTGCATGTGATATAATACAAGAATAGATAGGCTAGGATTTGATGGTTAACTTCATTATGTGAGGATAAAGGGTATGAGCATACCAACTCGATTATCAGTAAAATATAGAAGACATCATAACGATGGGCTTTCAAGGACACAAACAGAAATGCATAAACTAAATGGAATTCTCAATTGATTCATCCACATGTAATGTTCTATTCATAATCTTGCGTAATATACCATATGCATGGAAGACGTCTCATAATTTTTTTGCGTCCTTTCTATAATAATTCAGTTATGTAATTATAGAAGAGATATCATATAATTTAGACTAAGAAACAAGAATGAGCATAATTGGCGGGATAGAAATTGATACATCAACTATCTTTGTTAGTGTTACTAAACATAGAAAAATAACTCCACGAATTATTAGACCCAGTCGGTTGCTAGAGTGGAGGAAAATTCAACTATAATGATAGAGTACATTCACTTGGACTCATAGACAATGAAGTTACTCCAGCTTTGCATTTATAAATATGCAAAAGATTTATCACTTAACACATGGAAGCATAAAAATCTCTACCCATTAAATATCATGTTTTTAAATGTATTAGTTTTCGCATTGTCTCTAAAAATGGTATCAATAAGGAGAATATTACATTAAGTATGAAGTTTCAAAATATGTTAGTGCTAGCCGCGCAATTGCGCGGGTCACCTAGCTAGTTCAGTCTAAAATCACAAGTCTACACCAAAATCTGAGTGTTTTTGAGCTTTGGAGGCCGGTACTACCGCTTCGGTGCAGAAATCTAACGACTGTCAGGAAATTGCCCCAGAGCGGTACTACCGCCCGAGGTACCGGGCAAGTACCGGTAAGCGGTACTACCTCTCCTACGAGCGGTACTACCGCTAGCGCTTTTGACTTAAGGTACCGGGTGGGACGGGTTCTTCCCCAAAATCACCACTTACCCCCACCCACCACGAGTCAAAGGCGTCCCCAAGCTCCAAGACCTCGAGGAGACCGGCCCCGATCTCCTCCTCCGGCCATCCCCGGCCAAATCTCCTCCGTGGAGAAGCTTCCCCACCCTCCTCTCCACCATGTCCTCCGGTATGAACCCTAATCTCTCTCTCTAGGGTGTGTTGAACTCCCTAGATGCATAGGTTAGGGTTTGATTGGGTTTTGTGGTGGAGAAACCTTCTTGGAAGCTCTTCATGTACGGGGATACTAGCTAGCAACATTGTGTGAGACTATGAACTACATTGCTATGAACTGCGACCTAGATCTAGATGTGATGTCCTTGAGCGGTAGTACCGCTTGTTCACGAGCGGTACTACCGGACTTTGTTGCGGTACTACCGCTTTGACTAGTTTCACATATGATGCTTGTTAGTGTCCTCTTTGATCGTTAACCTCAAGGCTTGTGCACTTATCCCCTGTTCCCTCCCAAACCTATGTTGTTCGCAGGTCCATCCAAGCCCCGTAGTGGTGCCAAGGTCAAGCCTCCTTCTCGTCGTCACCGAGAAGAAGAAGAGCAAGAAGAGATTGTACCGACAAGGAGCACCAAGCGCCAAAGGGAGGCGGCAGCGGCCAAAAAGGCGGCCTCAGGTCCTCCAAAGTCTATGGCTTCCCTCAAGAAAGACCAATTCTTGCGAGTACGAGGGGCCAATCCGTACTTGTTGCCAAGGAATGCTCGTCAATGTCCAAACAAATTCTTCCACCACATCGATCAAGAAAGGATCTACAATGATGTCTATGGGGCAAAGGAGTTCAACTGTTGTCCTCAATACTCCATCAACATGTCAAAGCTCGAATTCAAGCCTGAATACTTTGGAGAAGCACTCGAGATATGCGAAGAGCAAGGGCTTATTCCTTTGATGACCTTCTCCCACAACTTCTCCAAGGAAGTGATATGTCAGTTCTATGCCACCGTGGTGTTTCTTGAGGATGAAGGTGGCTTCCGCACATTGAAGTGGATGACCAAGGAGTTCATGATGGAAGCCACATGGCAGGAATTTGCTAGGGGCATTGGCTATGATCTCCCCGATGACGAAACCAACTTCTTCCGGATTCACCTCCAACCCAAGCCAATGGCCAAGGAGAAGATGGCCAACCTCTACATCCCCGGAAGGATGTTGTGCGGAAGTGCATACCATCTCCTTCCCGTCTATGACATCATGAACCGCATCTACCGCAGCACCATCAACCCCAAGCACACTAACCATGATGAGGTGCATGGGTTTCTTGTTTGAGGGGTAGCGGCAAGCAATTGGATGTCATGGACTACATATGGCATGAGATGCGTGATTGTGCCTTCCTCTGCAAGCTTCCGCAATATGCACCCTACATCATGAAGCTCATTTGCCTCAAATGGGATGCAGCTGGCCGTTGGGATCTCATGGAGCAATGCCGCCCCATCACTGTCCATAATGAGAAGAGCCCCTTAGTCAAGAAGCATGATTCTCCAAGGTATGGCAAGAATGCACCCAAGGACACCGAGGAGGAGGAAGCCGATAGTGATGACTCTGACTTCGTGCCCAACTCCGTCAAGACCAAAGACCTCTTTGCCAAGATCACTGCTCGCCTCAAGAAGTCCTTTTGCTTCAAGAAGGACCTTGAAGACCGGATGTACCAAGCCCACCATGACAACAAGAAGATCCGCCAACGCCAAAAGGCGATGATGAAGCACATGGGCATCCCCGTCTCCGAGGGCTCCGAGGACAACATTACTCCTCCCGGAGAATGGAAGTCCAAGTACACTTGGTCAAGTTCCGAGGACTCCATCCCCGAGCACATTGTTCGTCCTTCTCCACCACCTCATGGCAAGGGCCAAGTTGAAGATGAAGACGGAGATGAAGAGGACGATGGAGGAGGATGAGGAGGAGAACGACGAGGAAGGCGATGATGATGATGACCTCCTTGTAGCTTCTTCTCCTTTTTGGTGTTACGATGCCAAAGGGGGAGAAGTTGTTCTATGGACGGGAATTTGCATGGGGATGCCAAGGCCTTGGTGCTTCTTTTTGGTCTTTCGGCCTTGGCATCATATCTTCCCTAGTTAAACTTATTCGTATGACTCTATTTGTGGATCTCCCGATCCCCCGGTTTGTATTAAGACTCATTCGTGGTAGCCCATATTGGTTTTCATTATTTATCTCATGTTGGCTACACAAATTCTATGGAGGCACTTAGTGTGAGTTTGGGTTTTCTCAAGGCAAAGGTATGACAAATCCACTCAAAGCTCTTTGCATGATCACGTGTTGCCTCCATCTTGTGCATATGCTTTATAATCTTGTCAAATATCCTTGTGGCATATGTGCATGGTTTGTAGAATCTAGGGGGAGTTGTTCCTCTAGGATGTGTGCATTTCTATACAAATGCATATTCAAAATATGCACACATCTAGGGGGAGCTTCGTCTACTTTTTGCAAATCAAGAAACTTTATCATAATATATTATGCTATTTTGCAAATTTGTGTATTTCATCAATTGACTGATGATCTGATAGTTTGATTTGGTGGACAACTTGAATGAAACTTTAACCGTGGAATCAAAGATTGTCTTTGATAGATTGCAAGTGCACTGGCTGCACGACGTGGGCCCCCATGCCCGATATGCCCTATCCCGTATTGTTTTAGTTGAGGCCCATGAAGGCACTTGGACGGCGCAACCAGAAGATTGACAAAAGAAAGGCGCTTCAAGCCGAACAAGGAAAGATTAGATTTAAAACTACTGTAAACCTAGTCGTACTCGGTTAGACCTCTTGAGACCTGGCCTCCTATATAAAGGCCAGGAGAGGGGCTGCCGAGGGACACAATCAATCTTAGCAATCTTAGCCACCAAAAGCTTAGAGCTAGGTCACCATAGCACTTAGCCTCTCGACGAGATCTCAGCCGAACTATTCGGCACCCCATTGTAACCCAATATCTTCATAATCAAGATCAGACAGGCAGGACGTAAGGGTTTTACCTCATCGAGGGCCCCGAACCTGGGTAAATCGCTCTCCCCGCTTGTCTGTGAACCGATGTCTCGTGTCAGCTTGCAGGATTCCGTCAACCCTAAGCCCCAATCGAGGGCATTGCCGAGAGTACCTCGACAATTGGCGCCGTCGTGGGAACCCCGTCGGCACAAGATCGGACATCGGCAGAGCCCGTCATGTCATCGCGACGCCATCAACACCATCATCGCCAAACCGGAAAGCCCGATTCGCTTCGGCCCCTATGAATTCACCCCGCACACGACTCGTCTCGCTCGACCTTCTCCGATCTGCAAGGTAACATGGAGGTGACCTTCGGGAGCGTCCACTGCAACGTCAACTCAGAAGGAATCCTTCGGCTGCTAGAATCGCCCACTTCCAGATCGACGAGTCCAAGCGCGTCATCATCGTCGACCTTTCGGCCGGTCCGACAGCTCGACGAGTTCGCCCGCGCCCTCGACTCCCCGTTCAGCGTCTTCCATATCGGTAGGGTCCGACAATCCCGCATCTTCGGAGTTAACCTCGTACTACTGCTTGAACTGCGACACCAGGCACGGGCTGGGATCGAGTGACACACCGTTCATCTGCAATGCCCAGTATTCATCGGGAGAGGACAGTGTCGACAGCATCGTCCAAGGTGTCACCCGAGGAGCGGCGCACCACCAAGTTTATGTTGCTAACAGGGGAGACGGAGATCGCACCCCCCGTTCCAGCAGGCGAGCTAGTTTTGAGAACAGCGCCAGCAACAACAACAACGACCACACTATCGCAGAGGAGGAGTGGGCAGCAGCCAAGGCAGCCGTGCTTAACAACACGCCGCTCCCGGCAGGAACCACGGTTGGCACCCTCAACGCTTACCGCTCCATATTGGAGAAAAACCGGGAACGACTATCCAAAGAACAAGCCACCCTCGAGAGACGCCTATCTGCGGCAGACCGATCCAGCGAACGACGAAGAGGCTCGCAAGGAAGCGCCTCTCGAAGTACTCATGGGGCAGGCAAGCACCGATCAAGACTATCCAGGCTTTCGGAAGATGACGCTAGAGAAATAACGTCGAACCTGACCAAGTCCTTTATGACCACGGACACCGCGGGCATGCCACGGCCGAAAACCGTTGCAGGAGCAACAGCCAACCTCGCTGCATACCTCATCAACCAGCGCCCTGAAGGATCCATGGCTCAAGCCCACCGAGGTGCCCTAGAAAGTCTCGCGATATTGGGAGATAATCTAGTTCCGCGAAAGGAAAAGACCACGTTGCAGGCTAGTGGCTCAAAGCATCATGCGAGAGATGCTCGGGATGAAATCACCCAGAGCAGGATCGACAAAGCAAGGGAGGAGTATGACAGTGATTCTTCGGATGAGAGTCAGGAGAATGACGGCGAGCTCAGGGGAGCCGATTGTTTAAGCTACAAAATCCGTGAGGCGATGCCACCCAGAAAGTTCAAACCCACCCCTACTGACGCCGCCAAATACGATGGGCAGCAGGAGCCAAGGTCCTGGATAGACGACTATCTGCAGACTGTGATTCTGCATAAGGGGAACCAGATAGCAGCAATGCAGTGCTTGCAGCTTTACCTAAAGGATTCAGCGCGAGCCTGGTTAAGGGGTCTGCCGAAGGGTTCCATCAAATCATGGGACGACCTAGTAGATGCTTTCGTTGCCAATTTCCAAGCAACGTACAAAAGACCCGTCGGGATTGAAGAGTTACGGCATTGCCAGCAAAAGCAGAAGGAATCGATGCGCTCATACATCGGGAGATTCACCAAACTCCTAAACGCTGCCGAAGATGTATCTGTCGACAGAGCAATCGACGCCTTCAGCGATGGCATCCGACGTGAAAGCTACATAGAAGAACTCGGACGCAAAAAGCCAAAAACCATAACCAAGTTAATGGAAATCGCCAACAGCTGGGCTGATGGCGGACAACGTGCGAAAGCCGCGACAGCGCAGTGACGACGAAGACGATGACCAGCCGAAGCACGACTCGGGTGGTCGAAGGGATCGTCACAAGAGAAGGAAGAACCGCAGCTATGACGACAACAACCTGGTAGCCGCAGGGTACTCCGATCGGCAGGACGATCGATATGACGATAGAAGAGACGATCGACAGGACGGTAATCGGAACAACTCTGGGAACCGTGGCAATTATAAACCACGGCAGCAGAGGACTCCCGAACTGCCCTACGCTGAGCAGATCAACGCTCCCTGTTACTTGCACTCGTATGTCGATTCTAAGGACGGCAAAACGAAGTCAAGCCACTTGCTCAGGGACTGTCGGCAGTTCATTGACATGCACAAACTCATCCAGCAGGCAGGCCAGCAACCGCCACCACCACCACCACCACCTCCACCGCAGCATCAAGTCCAGCAGGCTCAACCTCATCAACCCAACGAGGCGTTTCCACCACCACGTGGGCAGATGAGCATGATCCATAGGACAGGTGTCTCGAGAAGAGAAATGAAGAAGCTCACCCGAGAGATTAACCTGGCAGAAAGTATCATGGCGAACATCCCCGAGTATGTCGAGTGGTCCTCTCAGAACATTACGTTCAGTCGAGCAGATCACCCGATGACCATACCAAAACCAGGACACGCTGCCCTAGTAGTCGAGGCACAAATCGGGGGGTTCAAGATGAGCAAAGTCTTCATGGATGGTGGAAGCGGGCTAAACCTGATATTCGTCGACACAATCAAAAGTATGGGGATCACCATGAGGATGCTAGAAGAAACAAATACTTGCTTCCATGGGATTCTGCCAACTTCACCGGCGTACTCTCTTGGCAAAGTTTACCTGAACGTCGTCTTTGGCAAAACCGACAACTTCAGGAAGGAAAAGATCGAGTTTGAAGTAGTGAACTGGGAATCACAGTATCACGCTATACTCGGGAGACCAGCTTATGCCAAGTTCATGGATGTACCGCACTACGCATACCTCAAGCTGAAAATGCCTGGGAACAACGGGACAAACATCACAGTCTATGGAAGTTTTTCACGCTCGGACAATTGTGATCGCGACTTTCAGAGGATTGCTGCGAAGTTTGGGTTACAACAAGAAATTGTCGACCCTCCGCCCAAGTTATCGATACGTGAAATTAAGGAGGAAAAACATGTCAGGGAAACCAAGAAGAAGCCAGCCGACCTTGCTCTAGAAGCTTCGGCAGCAAAAGTTTCGGCAGTTGATGGCACAGAAGACATAGGAGACAGCAAGACGCTGGCAACCATTGTCCAGGCCCCTGGCGAAATCAACAACGCTGCGGCAACCACTAACGTGGTGAACAAGCCAGAAGATGAGAAGAACCCCTTCCTTGCTTAAGCAATTTACTAGCGTTTAATTTTTTCCCTTTACCTTAAACAGGGCCTTCCTTTTTTCGCCCTTTAGTCCCGTGCTTACCTTATTAATGAGAACTTAAGTTTCGATCCCTTGTTAAGCATTGCAGTAATTCAAAGCATCTAAGCCGCATCACCGTGAACCTTGCCTACGCCCCCTGGCAAACGACGGTGCAACGTAGTACGCGGCAGAAGATCGTGCTTCAAAAGAAAAGCCTCTACGAGTGCTAAAAGATGCAAAATAAACAAGGACATTAATCCTTCCCTCTGCTATAGATGCCTCTACGAGTGCCGTAAATAGCAAGAGTTCGGAAATACATATAAACACAACCCACGTTCGATATTTTACTTATGGAAATATCAAAGAACAACGGGCTCATCGGCAGAATCATTGCACCCGAAATATTCGGGAGTGACTGTCGAAACATACATCGGTTGAAAGCAAAGTTGCGCATACAATAGGTTTAGCAAAACCTGCAACACGAGCTGATCACTCAAATGATTTGCTGACCAACGAGTACACATACATCTAAACGGGCAATTAAGATTTGCTCCTTCAAAATTTGCCAACGGCATTAACACGGTAAAAGTACATATACATGTATCTACCGAATAAAAAGTTTCGGCTAAACAATCCTAACACTTGGATGAAGTAGCCAAAATAACCTATTTACAAAACAACCTTAATCCCTGAAATCACCCTTGCGGAGTTTCTCTTTCCTCAGGTACCTTTGAATCCTTCTCAAGCTTGTCGACAATTATATTGGCGGGCAGCAATACCTTCGGATACAGAGTCTCCAAGTCACCAACCGCGTTGGCGATAGTGAGCAGATTTACCGTGCAAGGACAAGGGCAAGTGTAAACCTGGCCCCTGCAAAAACCTGAGCTCGCACCAAGTCTCGAATCTTCTTGGTATTCCCAAACTCAGACATCAGAGTCAACAGCGTAGGAGGGACCGCGTTCAAAGGGAACATAGTCCTCCAAATTACCCTCAGGGCTTTGTAGCACTTGTCGAAGAAATGGTGGACTTGTTGGACCCGATCCTGAAATTGTGCGACAGCCGAAGCCTTCGAGTGTTCCCGCCAGAAAATTTCTTCGGCTGATGACAGCTGGGTCAATGCGTGCACACGCTCGTGAATCCGCTTGTTCTCTTCCGCACGGTTCAAAGCTATGACTGGCAAAGGAATCAATAGAGGATCAGACAATGCATTGTTGACAAAAGAGTGCAAGGACCAAGGAACTTACAGTTCAAACTTTCGGTGGCTTTATGCAGTTCAGTAAGAGCGTACCGCTCCACTTCGGCTGCAATCTCGCTCCACTTCAGTAAGATGTCTTCCTGGAAGAAACCAGCTCAAGGAGCTGGCGTGCACACTTAAGGGCCGACGCTTTGAAGACGCTTAAATCAATGAACCGCCCATCTTGCTCTTTCGGCAGCTCCTTGGACATCTCTTCAATATCGGCCTTGAAGCCATGACCCATCATAAGTTGGAAGGCTAGGAGGGCACCATAGGTACGCGAAGTGCGTTTGAATACCTCGATAACCTCCTTGGTGTCGACTGCGAAGGCATCGATCAGCTGCCCCAGAGTCTTGTCTTGACTGATCTTGGGGAAGATCATCGAGTGCATCCGCGCCATGGCACCTTTCCCCTTTCAAGAAGCTCCCGTGTAAGCTGGTGGGAGGCGAGGGTCATCGTTACACCGTTTGCCGGAGAGTTGTTTGGAATCCTGTCCAAAGCATTGGCAGGGATGTCGGTGGCCTCTGCAAGAGAATTGAACAAAATGAATCAAAACCATAAGTACAATAATCGACAGAGAAGCACAAAAAGAGATTACCAAGCAAAGCTAACGAAGACTGGCGAACGAGTTCATCTTTTTTAGCTGCCTGAGCTTCGGCAGCCAGCCTCGACGCTTCCTCTTCCTTCAGCTTCTCCTTCAGCTTGCCCGCTCCTCCTTCAGGGAGTCGACTTCTTGGCGAGCTATGGCGGCCTTTTTAATGGCGCCATCCAACTTCAAGGAAGAAGATTTAACTTCCTCTTGCAGCCGAACCTTGTCCGCTTCCAGAGAAGTAAACTGAGAGGCAAAAGCCTCCAAAGAAGATATGACGCCCCGTAGATCCTTAAGGAAAAGAGCAAAGAGGATATTTGACGAAGAATCATTAAACAAGGTACGCACCAGAAAATTCGCGTTGTAATCGAAAAAGGACTTACAGAAGGAGGAGTCACGGCGGCGGCAGTTGAAGGAACATCTTTCCCCTTAGAAAGGGAGGAAGCTGTCGATACCTGAGCCGGGGCTGCCTTAGGAGCCGAAGCTTCGGAAGCCGCAACGTCCGGTGGAGCAGCGCCAGATTTGGCTTTCTTAGACGGAGGCTCAATGAAACCTTCATCACTGCAAAAGGAAATGATTGACAGAAGTTATGAAAAGAATGCGAGAAATAAAAGGACAAAATATGGCTTCAGGGAAGAAGGTGCTTACATATCGAAGAGATCGTCTTCATCGGCAAAGCCGCCGGTTGATCTCTTCATGGGTGAAGCCCTGGTCTCCTCCACAGCTGCATTAACAAAGGCATCACGATCAGCGTCATCATCACGCACTGATCCCTCTGTGTCGCAAGCATCATCGGCTGAGGAAGGAAGATCGGTGTGAACAGCTTCAGAATCTATCGGATCATCGTGTTCGCTCTCTGGGCCTGTGTGCTCGACAGTGTGAAAATCAACAGGGACTGAGGAGCCTCTTCCCTCAGAAGTATCATTCGGCGAATCATGCAAGTTTCCAGAGACTATGGGGATCTGTCGAAGAGAAGAACAAATAAGAATAATAGTAATTATGTTGACTAAGTGGAAGCAGCGTAATAAGGATATGAGAAGGAAAGATACCTCTGATGGTGTGAGACGTGTGGGCCTCCAAGAGCAGAGGGTTGTAGAACAGCAGCAAGTTTTCCCTTAAGTGGATCACCCAAGGTTTATCGAACTCAGGGAGGAAGAGGTCAAAGATATCCCTCTCATGCAACCCTGCAACCACAAAGCAAGAAGTCTCTTGTGTCCCCAACACACCTAATAGGTGCACTAGTTCGGCGAAGAGATAGTGAAAACAGTGGTATGAATATATATGAGCAAAGAGCAACGGTGAAAATAGCTTGCTGGCGTGTAGTTGATGGTGGTAGTATTGCAAGCAGAGTAACGTAAAAAACAGTAAAACAAGCAGCGATAGCAGTATTTAGGAACAAGGCCTAGGGATTAGACTTTCACTAGTGGACACTCTCAACATTGATCACATAACAGAATAGATAAATGCATACTCTACACTTTTGTTGGATGATGAACACATTACGTAGGATTACACGAACCCTCAATGCCGGAGTTAACAAGCTCCACAATAATGCTCATGTTTAAGTAACCTTTAGTGTAAGATAGATCAAAAGACTAAACCAAGTACTAACATAGCATGCACACTGTCACCTTCATGCATATGTAGGAGGAATAGATCACATCAATATTATCATAGCAATAGTTAACTTCGCAATCTACAAGAGATCATGATCATATCATAAACCAAGTACTAACACGGTGCACACACTGTCACCTTTACACACGTGCAGGAGGAATAGAACTACTTTAATAACTTTGCTAGAGTAGCACATAGATAGTAGTGATACAAAACTCATATGAATCTCAATCATGTAAAGCAGCTCATGAGATCATTGTATTGAGGTACATAGGAGAGAGATTAACCACATAGCTACCGATGTACAGCCCGAGCCTCGATGGGGAACTACTCCTCCTCATGGGAGCAGCAGCGGTGATGAAGATGGCAGTGGAGATGATGTAGAAGCCTTCCGGGGCACTTCCCCGTTCCGGCAGCGGTGTCGAACAGACTCCGTCTCAGATCTTGGCTTGCAAGGACGGCGCTCTGAAGGTTTCTGTGGGGTTTCGCGTTCGCCATAGGGTTTTCGCGACGGAGGCTTTATATAGGCGAAGAGGCGGCATAGAGGTTCGGAGGGGCCACACCATGGCGGCGCGGTCCCCCTGCCGCGCCAAGGTATCATCTGGGGGCCCATAGCCCCCTCTGGCGGCTCTCGGTTCTGGATGCTCCGGCAAAATAGGAACCTGGGCGTTGATTTCGTCCGATTCCGAGAATATTTCGTTACTAGGATTTCTGAAACCAAAAACAGCAGAAAACAGGAACTGTCAGCATCTTGTTAATAGGTTAGTTCCAGAAAACGCATAAATATGACATAAAATGTGCATATAACATGTAGGTATCATCAATAAAGTAGCATGGAACATAAGAAATTATCGATACGTTGAAGACGTATCAGCATCCCCAAGCTTAGTTCTGCTCGTCCCGAGCAGGTAAAACGATAACAAAGATAATTTCTGAAGTGACATGCCATCATAAACTTGATCATATTGTAAACATATGTAATGAATGCAGCGATCAAAACAATGGTAATGACATGAGTAAACAACTGAATCATAAAGCAAAGACTTTTCATGAATAGTACTTAAAGACAAGCATCAATAAGTCTTGCATAAGAGTTAACTCATAAAGCAATAATTCAAAGTAGAGGTATTGAAGCAACACAAAAGAAGATTAAGTTTCAGCGGTTGCTTTCAACTTGTAACATGTATATCTCATGGATAATTGTCAATGCAAAGCAATATAACAAATGCAATATGCAAATATGTAGGAATCAATGCACAGTTCACACAAATGTTTGCTTCTTGAGGTGGAGAGAAATAGGTGAACTGACTCAACATAAAAGTAAAAGAACGGTCCTTCAAAGAGGAAAGCATCGATTGCTATATTTGTGCTAGAGCTTTGATTTTGAAAACATAAAGAGAGCATAAAATAAAGTTTTGAGAGGTGTATGTTGTTGTCAACGAATGGTAGCGGGTACTCTAACCCCCTTGCCAGACAAACCTTCAAAGAGCGGCTCCCATTTTATTTTATTTTTGAGTGGCACTCCTTCCAACCTTTCTTTCACAAACCATGGCTAACCGAATCCTCGGGTGCCTGCCAACAATCTCATACCATGAAGGAGTGCCTTTTTATTTTAGTTTTATTATGATGACACTCCCCCCAACCTTTGCTTACACAAGCCATGGCTAACCGAATCCTTCGGGTGCCGTCCAACAATCACATACCATGGAGGAGTGTCTATTTTTGTTAATTAATTTGGGACTGGGAATCCCATTGCCAGCTCTTTTTGCAAAATTATTGGATAAGCGGATGAAGCCACTAGTCCATTGGTGAAAGTTGCCCAACAAGATTGAAAGATAAACACCACATACTTCCTCATGAGCTATAAAACATTGACACAAATAAGAGGTAATAACTTTTGAATTGTTTAAAGGTAGCACTCAAGCAATTTACTTTGGAATGGCGAGAAATACCATGTAGTAGGTAGGTATGGTGGACACAAATGGCATAGTGGTTGGCTCAAGGATTTTGGATGCATGAGAAGTATTCCCTCTCGATACAAGGTTTAGGCTAGCAAGGTTATTTGAAACAAACACAAGGATGAACCGGTGCAGCAAAACTCACATAAAAGACATATTGTAAACATTATAAGACTCTACACCGCCTTCTTGTTGTTCAAACTCTTTACTAGAAATTATCTAGACCTTAGAGAGACCAATTATGCAAACCAAATTTTAGCAAGCTCTATGTATTTCTTCATTAATGGGTGCAAAGTATATGATGCAAGAGCTTAAACATGAGCACAACAATTGCCAAGTATCACATTACCCAAGACATTATAGCAATTACTACATGTAGCATTTTCCAATTCCAACCATATAACAATTTAACGAAGAGGAAACTTCGCCATGAATATTATGAGCTAAGAACACATGTGTTCATATGAACCAGCGGAGCGTGTCTCTCTCCCACACAAGGATGAAATTATTCAAACAAAAGCAAAAACAAAAACAAACAGACGCTCCAAGTAAAGTACATAAGATGTGACCGAATAAAAATATAGTTTCAAGAGAAGGAACCTGATAATTTGTCGATGAAGAAGGGGATGCCTTGGGCATCCCCAAGCTTAGATGCTTGAGTCTTCTTGAAATATGCAGGGATGAACCATGGGGCATCCCCAAGCTTAGACTCTTCACTCTTCTTGATCATAGTATATCATCCTCCTCTCTTGACCCTTGAAAACTTCTTCCACACCAAACTTTAAGCAAACTCATTAGAGGGTTAGTGCATAATTAAAAATTCACATGTTCAGAGGTGACACAATCATTCTTAACACTTCTGGACATTGCTCAAAGCTACTGGAAGGTAATGGAACAAAGAAATCCACCCAACACAGCGAAAGAAGCAATGCGAAATAAAAGGCAGAATCTGTCAAAAACAGAACAGTCCGTAAAGACGAATTTTAAAATGGCACCAGACTTGCTCAAATGGAAAAACTCAAAACTAATGAAAGTTGCGTACATATCTGAGGATCACTCACGTAAATTGGCATAATTTTCTGAGTTACCTACAGAGAATTAGACCCAGATTTGTGACAGACAGCAATGCTGTTTCTGCGCAGCAATCCAAATCTAGCATCAACTTTACCATAGAGACTTTACTTGGCACAACAAAACACAAAACTAAGATAAGGAGAGGTTGCTACAGTAGTAAACAACTTCCAAGACACAAATATAAAACAAAGTACTGTAGCAAAATAGCACATGGGTTATCTCCCAAGAAGTTCTTTCTTTATAGCCATTAAGATGGGCTCAGCAGTTTTAATGATGCACTCGCAAGAAATAGTATTTGAAGCAAAAGAGAGCATCAAGAAGCAAATTCAAAACACATTTAAGTCTAACATGCTTCCTATGAAGAGGAATCTTGTAAATAAACAAGTTCATGAAGAGCAAAGTAACAAGCATAGGAAGATAAAACCAGTGTAACTTCAAAAATTTCAGCATATAGAGAGGTGTTTTAGTAACATGAAAATTTCTACAACCATATTTTCCTCTCTCATAATAACTTTCAGTAGCAACATGAGCAAACTCAACAATATAACTATCACATAAAGCATTCTTATCATGAGTCTCATGCATAAAATTATTACTCTCCACATAAGCATAATCAATTTTATTAGTTGTAGTGGGAGCAAATTCAACAAAGTAGCTATCATTATTATTCTCATCATCAAATATAGGAGGCAAAGTATCATCAAAGAAAATTTTCTCCTCAATGCTTGGGGGACTAAAAATATCATGCTCATCAAAGCCAGCTTCCCAAGCTTAGAATTTTCCATAGCATTAGCAACAATAGTGTTCAAAGCATTCATACTGATAACATTCCCATTAGCATGCATATTCCATGGGTTTTTTAATTCTCTCTTCAAACACATCATGTCCTAATTCAAGATAAAGTTCATAAAGATCTCTCATTTTGTTGTTGTCTTCCATTAAGCCTTACTAGTGTAACAAGAAACAAAAAGATGCAATTGCAGAGTCTAAAGGAAATAGCTTCGAGTACTTACAACGGCGAAAATAGCTTAGTAGCCGAGATCCGGAGTGTGAGTACCTTTTACCTTTCCTCCCGCAACGGCGCCATAAAATAGCTTGATGTCTACGTTCCCCCTTTCTAGACAGTGTTGGGCCTCCAAGAGCAGAGGTTTGTAGAACAGCAGCAAGTTTTCCCTTAAGTGGATCACCCAAGGTTTATCGAACTCAGGGAGGAAGAGGTCAAAGATATCCCTCTCATGCAACCCTGCAACCACAAAGCAAGAAGTCTCTTGTGTCCCCAACACACCTAATAGGTGCACTAGTTCGGCGAAGAGATAGTGAAATACAGGTGGTATGAATATATATGAGCAGTAGCAACGGTGCCAGAAAATAGCTTGCTGGCGTGTAGTTGATGGTGGTAGTATTGCAGCAGTAGTAACGCAGTAAAACAGTAAACAAGCAGCGATAGCAGTATTTAGGAACAAGGCCTAGGGATTAGACTTTCACTAGTGGACACTCTCAACATTGATCACATAACAGAATAGATAAATGCATACTCTACACTTTTGTTGGATGATGAACACATTGCGTAGGATTACACGAACCCTCAATGCCGGAGTTAACAAGCTCCACAATAATGCTCATGTTTAAGTAACCTTTAGTGTAAGATAGATCAAAAGACTAAACCAAGTACTAACATAGCATGCACACTGTCACCTTCATGCATATGTAGGAGGAATAGATCACATCAATATTATCATAGCAATAGTTAACTTCGCAATCTACAAGAGATCATGATCATAGCATAAACCAAGTACTAACACGGTGCACACACTGTCACCTTTACACACGTGCATGAGGAATAGAACTACTTTAATAACTTTGCTAGAGTAGCACATAGATAGTAGTGATACAAAACTCATATGAATCTCAATCATGTAAAGCAGCTCATGAGATCATTGTATTGAGGTACATAGGAGAGAGATTAACCACATAGCTACCGGTACAGCCCCGAGCCTCGATGGGGAACTACTCCCTCCTCATGGGAGCAGCAGCGGTGATGAAGATGGCGGTGGAGATGATGTAGAAGCCTTCCGGGGGCACTTCCCCGTTCCGGCAGCGTGCCGGAACAGACTCCGTCCCCGCATCTTGGCTTCGCGATGACGGCGGCTCGGGAAGGTTTCGTGGGTTTCTGGCTGCTCGCCATAGGGTTGCGACGGAGGCTTTATATAGGAGAAGAGGCGGGCAGAGGGCTTCGGAGGGGCCACACCATAGGGCGGCGCGGCCCCCTCCGGCCGCGCCAAGTATCATCTCTGGGGCCCCGTGGCCCCCTCCGGCGGCTCGGGTGTTCGGATGCTTCCGGGCAAAATAGGAACCTGGGCGTTGATTTCGTCCGATTCCGAGAATATTTCGTTACTAGGATTTCTGAAACCAAAACAGCAGAAAACAGGAACTGGCACTTCGGCATCTTGTTAATAGGTTAGTTCCAGAAAACGCATAAATATGACATAAAATGTGCATATAACATGTAGGTATCATCAATAAAGTAGCATGGAACATAAGAAATTATCGATACGTTGGAGACGTATCAACCTCTGATGGTGGATGATCGGCATCAAGGGGAGTATAAGAAGATATCAACGGAATCGAGTCTTCCTGACTAAAGAGAGTAAGGCGACGGACTTCGTCAAGCAGCTCCTTTTCCGACAATTCAGCGATATTTATCCTGGTTTCATCCTTTGCACCCGAATACAACCACATCGGGCGGATTCTGGCCATGACTGGTTGGACTCGACGCTTCAAGAACACCGCTGCTACCTCTGTACCGATCATAGTTTGACCATCGGCCTCTTTGATCCGAAGGAATTTGGCAAATAATTCGTCGGCTGCTGTCTTTTTCGTCGGGAGAGAGAATGTTCTTCCAAGAATCCTTCGGCTTGGCTTCAAGGACATCGACAAAGCAAGGAAGCTGGGACTCGGTTGTTGAAGGAATCCTTGACATAAAACCATTTCAGTCTCCATCCTTGCACGGATTCTCTCATTGGGAAACTGAAATAGTTAACCTCTGAACGAGCCACAAACCCCACTCCTCCGATGACAAAAGATCCATTACTACTGCTGTACCTCTTTACATAAAAGATCTTTTTCCACAATCCAAAATGAGGCTCAATGCCCAAGAACGCCTCGCAGAGGGTGATGAATACATCAACGTGAAGGATTGAGTTAGGGGTGAGTTGCCACAGTTGGATTTCGTAAGTCCGCAGAAGATGATGAAGGAATTCATGGGCAGGAAGCGAGAGACCCCGATACAGGAACGATAGGAACATCACGGAAAAACCAGCAGGGGGATTGGGCCGAGAAATCGCACCTGGAAGAATCACGTTCCCCTCGTCGGAGGAGACTAACCCAAGGCTTCGGGCCCTCTTCTCATCACGCTTCGTGATGGAGGATGCTAGCCAATCCCCAGGTTTGGCTATCGAGCCTGGCGCCGGCGGCGCCGGAACTGAGGAGGAGCATCTGGAGCGCTCCTCTTCGGAAGATTCGAGGAGGATTTGGCGGCGGCGCCACCGCTAGTAGAACTGGCGGCGGCAGTGAGGCTCTTCTTCTTCACCATTGCGAGATCTGGGGAAGATCGGAAAAGCGGTGGTGGCGGCGCAGCAGTTGCAAAGGAAGGAAGAAGAAGAAGGGCGAGGAGATGCTACGGCAAGTGTGGAGAAGGTTAGAGATTTTCGTCTTTTGGAGATTTTAAGAAAGGGAGAACTCGAGGGCTGTGTAGGCACGTGTCATTGCTACCAGTTCATTAAGGAGATCTTTTTCCATTGATGGCTGCGGGAATCGAGGGGGCGCCTTGGTAACCGTACGAGAAGGGCGGATATTGCTTAAAAATAGGGCCAGACAGAGAAAGGATGGGCCCAGCGGATCGCGTCTTATCAGTTAAAATCAAGATGTCAGTAAAACATCATCAATGACGTCGTGAAGAATGCTCGAAGCATTCGAAGGAATAAAAAGGTATCGGATGGTGAACTTGAGTCTATGCACAGATTGTGAAGCATCTGCACTTAGACTCGGTACTCCCATCGGGAGCGCTGACGCGCACCCGACCGAATGAGGAGTCGAAGGAAAAATGATTGAAGAAAACAGCTCGAGTCTGCACTCGGTTGCAAGCACCCGCGCCGTACTCGGGGGCTACTCCCATCGGGAGCGTGACGCGCACCCGACATCACTTTTTTGCACTCCAGGATCATGCCCGGGGACTTGATTCTGTGTAGAGTAACGTTGTTTTGCCATCGGTAGTTAACCAACAAAAGTTGGGCACGTTACTCATTATCCCTTGCATGAGGAAAATATATCGGATGACCTATGAAGACTTGCAGAAAAACTTCGGCAGAGCAAAATGTTCGAGTGGTACAACTTGAGTCTACGCATGGATTGCAAGCATCCGTACCTAGACTCGGGGGCTACTCCCATCGGGAGCGCTGACGCGCACCCGACAGAAGAAGATGATGCTGATTCAAGATGAACAAGGACAATCAAGGAGAAGAACATCAGAAGGAGACATGCTTCAGTCTCCACCCGAACTATGTTCGGCTAGACACTCGGGGGCTACTGACGTGGGCATTACCCTTCGGGTAACCGACATTGCCCTATCCCATATTGTTTAGTTGGAGGCCCATGAAGGCACTTGGACGGCGCACCAGAAGATTCCTTGACGGGCAAGACAAAGAAGCAGCCGAACAAGGAAAGATTAGATTTAAAACTACTGTAAACCTAGTCGTACTCGGTTAGACCTCTTGAGACCTGGCCTCCTATATAAAGGCCAGGAGAGGGGCTGCCGAGGGACACAATCAATCTTAGCAATCTTAGCCACCAAAAGCTTAGAGCTAGGTCACCATAGCACTTAGCCTCTCGACGAGATCTCAGCCGAACTATTCGGCACCCCATTGTAACCCAATATCTTCATAATCAAGATCAGACAAAGGGACGTAAGGGTTTTACCTCATCGAGGGCCCCGAACCTGGGTAACGCTCTCCCCGCTTGTCTGTGAACCGATGTCTCATGTCAGCTTGCAGGATTCCGTCAACCCTAAGCCCCAATCGGAGGGCATTGCCCAGGAGTACCCTCGACAACGGTGCCCTCGCTGAACACGTCATGATCGGAGGACTGAAGGGTAGTGTATAGGTTTTTTTGGTTTTGTTTGTGTGTCGCGAGGTAACATGGTTGGAGAGGAAAGGAGGAAAAACAGTTTTGAGCGGTACTACCGGTACCGAGCGGTAGTACCGCTACCCTATGGTACCGCCCCAGTACCGCTCTGGAGATTACACTGAAAAGTCCCACAGAACAAGTTACGGTACCTCTGCGGTACCTTGAGCGGTAGTACCGCTTGAGAGCGGTAGTACCGCCTATGGTACCGCTTAAGTACCGTAACTAAGTTACGGCAGTACCGCTTGGTACCGCTTCGGTACCGCTTGGGATCCAGTAAGCTCTGGAGGCCATTGCGGTACCTCGAGCGGTAGTACCGCTCTGTGTCCACGTGGACAAGATCTGTGGGGATTTCGAATCCAGAGCGGTAGTACCGCTTACCAAAGCGGTAGTACCGCTTAGGCAGAAACTGCACATAACGGTTGGATTTGAGAGGCCTATATAAAGGCCCCTTCTTCCCCAGCTCGTTTTTAGCTCTTCTCTTCTTCTCTCCTCCATTGTTCCTGAGCTCAAACTTAGTGGATCTCCTCACCTACCCAACCAATCTTGCCCATACTTTGAGGAGTGGTGGAGGAGGCCCCGATCTATCGATCTACCAAGAGAGTTTTCACCAATTCGTGCTAGTCCTTAGTGGATCTTGTTGTTAGGGTTCCTATGGTGGGATCTTGGATGAAGTGCTCCTATGGAGGCTAGCTTGGAGTTGTGCTAGCCCCATAGGGTGTTGGGAGCCTCCTAGTGTTGTGGAGCTCGCCCCAACCTTGTGAAGGAACCACCGCCTCGACCGGTGCCTTAGTGGAGAAAAGGGAGCCCCTTTGTGGAGCTCTCTTGAGGAAGAAGGTGAGGCCTTCCTTCGTGGTGTGGCCGCCTAGTCTCTTGTGTGAGACTAGCACCTCCTCAACGCAGACGTACTCCCTCTTGTGGGAGGAACTGCGGGAAACAAATCCTCGCCTCGACTCCGCGCCCTCCGGTTGTCCCATTCCTCATCCTTGTTATTGTTGCTTGGTTCCTTTACTTGTTGCACTAGTGATAAGGGGTGGCCCGATCTTCTCAGTAAGCAACGGTGGTGATGATGATCACGGGGTGATAGCAGCGGAGGAACACGACGATGTAGTGGAAGATAACTTGTATGACGCAACGAGATCTCTCGATTGGTCCCTGTCGCCAATGCAACAGCTCTCAACCCTGCAAGATATTCGCAACTCCACACACTTGCGCACGTAGCCGCCGACCACGAAGCGATAAGTTGCAATCTACTAATTCCCAATGGAACAACAGATCACACAAGACTTTTCAGGGATTCCACACCAAATCAATGCAATTGGATGTAGAAATTCAATAGAGTTGCAAAGCAAACAACTATGAACTAGGGTTTATCTTAAACGTGGTCTAAAGCAACTTTGGGGCGTCCTGGGAACTTATATAGGGGTTCGTGACGACTCTCGTCGAAAAGTACGAAATAACCGACCCAGAATAGATCTGGTCGAGACAGACTCGGAGTCGGCCGGTCTGGCGGCCGGTCGACCGGGTCTGGGACCGCCCGGTCCGGTTCAAACCGGACCTGGCACCGATGGTGACCGGCGAAGCTCCCGGCATACGGATAGTGCCCGGTTGGCACAAGCGCCGCAGCTGGGCTTGGATCGGACGGACCCGGCGCTGGATCCGGTCGGACCCGGCCTGGGACCGGTTGGTCCGACGGCACGGCCGGTCGGACCGGCTCCGGCACCGGCCGAACAACGGCTTCCCCTCTCGCGCATGCCTCCCGCTCCTCCCTCGCGTCCATGGGATGTCTTCATGTCCAGCTCCATGTCCAGCTCCACGTCCATCTTCTGGTCCAGCTGCTCCTCTCCTCCTCGTGCGATGCTTGCTCCCTCTTCATACCTGATCATACATAAGTAATAGCACTTAGGCAGTATAAAGTTCTCATCAATCAAAGTATCATTTAGGAACAAGTTCACCTGTTGTTTAAGTAGCTTCGCACGAGCTCGTGTCATTGGTCCAATCCTAACTTCATTGGACTTGAGCTTCACAGCAGGATCATCTTCAACTTGCAATGACGGAGGTAGTAGTGAGGTAGGGATGTCCTCATCATCTCCCCCCTTCAAAAGGCGTCGACCTCGACGCTCCAAGGTCTTCTCCGTCATATGGTGTCAAATCAGCAACATTGAAAGAATTACTGACACCAAACTCATCAACTGGAAGATCTATCGAGTATGCATTATCATTGATCTTGGCAAGCACTTTGTAAGGACTAGCACCATGATGCGTGCAGTTAACACACGTCCGTTGGGAACCCCAAGAGGAAGGTGTGATGCGTACAGTAGCAAGTTTTCCCTCAGTAAGAAACCAAGGTTTATCGAACCAAGAGGGAGTCAAGGATCACGTGAAGGTCGTTGGTGACGGAGGTAGTGCGGCGCAACACCAGGGATTCCGGCGCCAACGTGGAACCTGCACAACACAATCAAAGTAATTTGCCCCAACGTAACATGCTGAGGTTGTCAATCCCACCGGCTTGTCAGAAACAAAGGATTAACCGTATAATGTGGAAGATGATGTTTGTTTGCGAAGAACAGTAAAGAACAATTGCAGTAGATTGTATTTCAGATGTAAAGAATGGACCGGGGTCCACAGTTCACTAGTGGTGTCTCTCCCATAAGATAAATAGCATGTTGGGTGAACGAATTACACTTGGGCAATTGACAAATAAAGAAGGCATAACAATGCACATACATATATCATGATGAGTACTATGAGATTTAATCAGGGCATTACGACAAAGTACATAGACCGCTATCCAACATGCATCTATGCCTAAAAAGTCCACTTTCAGGTTATCATCCGAACCCCTCCGGTATTAAGTTGCAAACAACAGATAATTGCATTAAGTATGATGCGTAATGTAATCAACACAAATATCCTTAGACAAAGCATTGATGTCTTATCCCTAGTGGCAAAAGACATCCACAACCTTAGAACTTTCTGTCACTGTCCCAGATTCAATGGAGGCATGAACCCACTATCGAGCATAAATACTCCCTCTTGGAGTTACAAGTATCAACTTGGACAGAGCCTCTACTAGCAACGGAGAGCATGCAAGAACATAAACAAAATATATGATAGATTGATAATCAACTTGACATAGTATTCAATATTCATCGGATCCCAACAAACACAACATGTAGCATTACAAATAGATGATCTTGATCATGATAGGCAGCTCACAAGATCTAACATGATAGCACAATGAGGAGAAGACAACCATCTAGCTACCGCTATGGACCCATAGTCCAGGGCTGAACTACTCACTCACATCGATCCGGAGGCGATCATGGCGATGAAGAGCCCTCCGGGAGATGATTCCCCTCCGGCAGGGTGCCGGAGGCGATCTCCTGAATCCTCCGAGGTAGGATTGGCGGCGGCGGCGTCTCTGGAAGGTTTTCCGTATCGTGGCTCTCGGTACTTGGGGTTTCGCGACGAAGGCTTTAAGTAGGTGATACGTCCAAAACGTATCTACTTTCCCGAACACTTTTGCTATTGTTTTGCCTCTAATTTGTGTATTTTGGATACAACTAACACGGACTAACGTTGTTTTCAGCAGAATTACTATGGTGTCTCGTTTTTGTGCAGAAATTCAACTTTCAAGGAAATCCCCGGAATTTATGTCGAAGGGCTTATTCCAGAAGATTCACGGAGCCGAAGGGCAGGCCTGGGGGAGGCCCAGGCCCCCCACACACTAGGCCGGCGCGGCCTGGAGGGGGGCGCGCCGCCCTAGCGTGTGGCCCCCTCGGCCAGCCTCTGACGCCCCCCGGACTACTTAAGGGTTTCGATCTAAAAACGCGAGACGGGAAGTCGAAGTCGCAAGAAAACATCCAGTCGCCGCCACCATCACGAAACTCCGTCTCGGGACCGAAACTCCGTTCCGCACTGACGGGAATTGGAGGAGATCATCGCCATCATCACCACCGACGCCTCTCCATCGACCAGCCATGTTTCCCCATCCATGTGTGAGTAATTCCCCCGCTGTAGGGGGATGGTAGGGATTGGATGAGATTGGTCATGTAATAGCATAAGATTGTTAGGGCATAGTGCCTAGTATCCGTAATTGGTACTTTTATGATATTGTTGCAACTTGTTATGCTTAATGCTTGTCACTAGGGCCCGAGTGCCATGATCTCAGATCTGAACATGTTATTGTTTCATGATGATATGCATTGTTTTATGATCTTACCTGCAAGTTATATACACGTATTGTTGTCCGGAACCCGAGGCCCCAAAGTGACAGAAATTGGGACAACCGAAGGGGAAGGCGGTGATATGAGGATCACATGTGTTCACGGAGTGTTAATGCTTTGCTCCGGTGCTCTATTAAAAGGAGTACCTTAATTTCCAGTAGATTTCCTAGAGGCCCGGCTGCCACCGGCTGGTAGGACAAAAGATGTTGTGCAAGTTTCTCATTGCGAGCACGTACGACTAAATATGGAACACATGCCTATTGATTGATTAGTACTTGGATACCGTTTTATTACTATCTGCAAATGCCCTACCTTGATTGTTACATGAGTTTCTCTCATCCATGCAACGCCCGTCATCCATCCCTGTGCCTACAGTATTTTAATCCTGCTATTTACTATAATCACTACTGCTGTCTTTGTTACTCACCGCTGTTATTTCACTCATTTACTGCTATAAAATTGTTACTATCGATAAACTCTTGCGAGCAAGTCTATTTCCAGGTGCAGCTGAATTGACAACTCCGCTGTTAAGGCTTTCAAGTATTCTTTGTCTCCCCTTGTGTCGAATCAATAAATTGGGTTTTACTTCCCGAAGACTGTTGCGATCCCCTATACTTGTGGGTCATCAAGACTATTTTCTCGCGCCGTTGCCGGGGAGCATAGCTTTATTTGGAAGTTCACTTGGATTGATATTGTTCGCTGCAAATTCTCCATCATGGGTAAACCTCGCGATACTAAAGTCACCATATTACCATCCACTACAAGAAAAGGTACAACTCTGAGTACCTCTGCTGCTCTTGATTCACCATCTGTGATAGATAAACTTGTTTCACCACCACAAGCTTCACATGCTGGTACTTCTGCTAGATCTGAAAATTCCTCTTATAATTTTGATGATGCTTCTGCTGTGCTTGATAATGATGGTTCATTAGGATCTTTTCTAGATGCTACAATTGCTAGGTCTAGACAAATTGAAAATACTGAAACTCCTAATGAAAATGCTGCTACACCTGTTAATTCACCTGAGTCTGTTGAATACTCTAGTGATGATCCTGATGAAGATTATGTGGAACTTGATGATGATTTTATTGATAAATGCAATGCTACTACTGATGCAAGAAAAATTAAAAAGTTGCTTGCACAACATACTGTTAGATATAAACTGTCTCCTGATCCTAAATTTGCCACATCTCCTATAAATATTAAGGATAAGGATTATGATTTTTCTCTTGATCTATCTCATATAGCTATTGTTGAGAAAACACCTTTTTGTGGTACTGAAAAAGAAAGTGCTGTTGAACACATGATTGAGTTATCTACTCTGAGTAGCTTGTTTTCTGATGATGTTAAGAAGCGTACTTATTTTGTTGCTAAATTTTTTCCTTTCTCATTAAAGGATGATGCTAAAACTTGGTATAATAGTTTGCCTCCTGGTTCTATTGATAGTCCAAGTGATTTGCTTGATGTTTTCTTTCGGAAATACTTTCCTGCTAGTGCTCAACATATTGCTTTGCAGAAAATTTATAATTTTGACCAGGAAGATGGAGAGAAATTGCCTGAAGCTTGGGCAAGATTTTGCTCTCTTATCAGAGCTCGGCCTGGACATGATTTGGAAAAGCATGATTTACTTGATATATTTTATAGTGGACTAACCATTGAGTCTAGGGCATACCTGGATAGTTGTGCTGGTTGTGTTTTCAGGAAAAGGACTCCAGACGACGCTGAAGAATTATTGGCTAGAATAGGCCGGAATCATGATGATTGGTCTACACCTGAACCAACCCCGACACCAATATTGAAGAAGAGGGGTATGATTAAATTAAATGATGAAGATATGAGGGAAGCCAAGAAATCTCTTAAAGAGAAGGGTATTAAATCCGAAGACGTGAAGAATTTACCTCCCATAGAAGATTTATGCAAGATAACTCCCCCTTCATCCATGATTGAGGTACACTCTCTTCAACGCTTTACTAGGGAAGATATTCCGTATTCGAAACCTCCTGCTCAATGCTTAGATGAGTTTGATAATTATATTGTTAAGCAAGAAAATTTTAATATGAGAGTAGAGAATCATTTAATGGAAAATTCTCGAGCTATTAGTGAATTGCATGGTATTGTGGAGAGAACCTCCAATGATGTTAAGATGCTTGTTAAACATTTTCATATGGTTCAAACTCAAATTGATCAACTCACTAAAGTGCAAAATGACTTGTTAAAAAACAATTCTAAAGAAAAACATGCTTATGAAGTAACAACTAGAGGCGGTGTTTCTACCCAGGATCCTCTATATCCTGAAGGGCATCCCAAAAGAGTTGAACAAGATTCTCAACGAACTAAAACTAGTGCTCCATCTAAGAAAAAGAAAAAGAAACATAAAACTGTTGTAGAATCCTCTGAGCCTGTTAATGATCCTAATAGTATTTCTATTTCTGATGCTGAAACTGAAAGTGGTAATGAACATGATAAAGATAACGATAAGAATGATGCTTCTGATAAAGAAGAGGTTGAAGAAGAACCTGAAAAGCAAAATAAAAAGTATACCAAAGAAGATTTTATTGCTAAGAAACATGGTAATGAAAGGGAACCTTGGGTTCAAAAGCAAATGCCTTTTCCTGCTAAGAAACTAAAATCAAAGGAAGAAGAACACTATAATAAATTTTGTGATTGGATGAAACCTTTATTCCTGCAAATCCCTTTGACTGATGCTATTAAATTGCCTCCTTATTCAAAGTATATGAAAGATATTGTCACTAACAAAAGGAAAATTCCTAATGAGATTTCCACTATGCTTGCTAATTACTCTTTCAATGGCAAGGTTCCAAAGAAGTTGGGCGACCCAGGTATACCGACTATTCCTTGTTCTATTAAGAATAATTATGTTAGAACTGCTCTATGTGATTTGGGAGCGGGTGTTAGTGTTATGCCTTTTTCTCTTTATAAGAGACTTTATTTAGATAAGTTGATACCAACTGATATATCTTTGCAAATGGCTGATAAATCTACTGCTATTCCTGTTGGTATATGTGAGGATGTTCCTGTTCAAGTTACTCAAAACTGCTTAATATTAACTTATTTTGTTGTGTTGGAAATGCCTGAAGATGATAATATGTCTATTATTCTTGGGAGACCTTTTCTTAACACCGCAGGGGCTGTTATTGATTGCAATAAAGGAAAAGTCACTTTCAATGTCGATGATAAGGAGCATACCGTCTATTTTCCCAAGAGGATTGATAAAGTATGTGGAGTTAATACAATTTCTAATGTGAGATCTATCAAAGTGGGAACTATTGATTGTCCAATATATGAGCCAAAAGAAGAATATCGAACTCTTGTGATTGGATCCATATCAATACAATATAAGGTAACATGATTGATTTGAGGTTTATTTCTTCCTATGACATGTAAGATTTATTTGATGGCAAGACTTGATCAACCTTGTTAACAAGTACATTTTATATGCATAGAAGAGCTAAACAACATTTCTTTCTTCCTCCACTTACTTTACTTGCTGTAGCACTACTTATTTTGCAAGATGCTTTAGTTGTTTAGAGGTTTGCAAATCTTTTTCTGCCCAGTAATAATAAATTTAATACCCAGAAATGTGCGTTTTTCAAAGTTTTCAAAAATTCACAAAAATTATACCGTTGGTCTTATTTTTCGAAGAGGCACCTGGGAGCACCTGGGGATGACCAGTGGGGCACCCCAGGGTGGCACCCCACAGGCCGGCGCGGCCAGCAAGGGGGGCGCGCCACCCTGTTGTGTGGGCCCCTCCTTGCCCCACTTCATCATCTTTTCCACTCATTGCACTCTCTCTCCCGAAAAAACTCGTACTCATTTTCTCTCACTCGCGTTTCTGCTCAAGAGCTCAAGATTTCTCGATCTCTTTGCTCAGCCCAGATTTCTGTCTGAAATTTGGCACATTTGCTCTCCGGTATGTGACTCCTCCGATTATCCAAGTAGAATTTTGTTTGGTTGAGTATATCTTGAATATTTTGCTGTTGTAGGTAACATGTTTAGTGAGCTTGCATGCTTGTTCCAAGTTGTAAGAATTAGTTTTGATGCATGTTTAGTACTCTAGCAAGTTCCTATAGTAGTTTCCCTCAATTATATGTCTCCAAATCAAATTTTATAATGTTTGTTGAAAAATTTCAGAAAAGGAAGATGGATAACTATAACTTTGGAGAAGTGTTTGAAAGAGAGACGACAAGCACGGGGAGGCCCTCAAGGGCAGCTACTCGGATTAGACGATCCTATAATGAGGATGTCATCGCACCGAGCTTCGAAGTTGAAGAGGATAATGGAGTCCCTAATGCTTCATCTTTTCCATGCTATAACTTTTTAAGTAATGCAGGGTTGCTTGATGATTTCCTGGTCCTTATCAATAATGTGGGCTTAACTTCCTATATGGAAGATGAGAGGGATCAATACTACACGCTAACTAAAATCTTTGTTGAGAGCTTTCAGTTCAACAATAAGCACTACCAACCATCAGTTGCATTCAGGATTTATGGTGATCCTATTACTATGAAGTTGAAGGATTTTTGTACTGCATTGGATATTGCCCCTGTAGGTACAGCGAAGAAGATTGAGAACAATCCCAAGGCTTTGCTGGAGCTCTATCGAGGAATCACCAATGATGATTGTCGCACCATTCAGCGTGGCAAGATAAGAAACATTCAACTCCCTGCCATTAAATATTTCGCTTACTATCTTGCTACTAGCATTCTTGGTAGGGAGAACACTAGCAATATCTCTAGTTATCATCTTGCTTTCCTAGTTGCTGCACTCACTAGAGAGACGCCTTATCATCTTGGTGCTCTTGTTGCTCGTCGTTTGTCTAACAATGGGCCTATTTTTGGAGGAATTGTTGCATCACGCATTTTGGCATATTTAAATCTTCCTCTTGACCCTACTGATGTGAAATTAACTCCTATAAGGCTTGATATTGCTGCTATGAAGAGTCACCAATTTGTTACAAATGACTCTAGCTTAGATAATATTGTCTATAGAATGTTGTTTGCTGACGGGGAAGAAAGGGAAATCCCTTTGCCACAGCCAGATTTGTTCAGTATTCACAGGAAACCGTGGTCGCGCTCTAAGGAGGAGGTGGATGAGCAGCTGAAGATACATGGCTTCCACCAGCAGCATGATTCCGAGGACGCCGAGCCCTCCCACGACTACACCGTCACGTATCCTGGTGCTTCCTCCAGCACATACCCGGAACATGATCCATCTTCGTCGTACTACGGAGGTGCTACTTCATGGGCACCATGGGATTGATCTCCACTTAGGCCAAAAGCCTAAGCTTGGGGGAGGTATACCGGCATCACTCATTCTTTGCATATTATGGTTGCTGGATACTTGTACATACTTGTTTAGCTTCTTAAAGTGGTTTTCTAATAAGAGGGAGATGATATTTGGGGAAGTGCTGATTGAAAACAGATTCTGGACTGATACCAAAAAAATTCTCAAAAACAGCCAGAACGTTATTTTGCGAAGACAATTTTTGTGCATGTTCCCAGGTTGTTATCTAACTTTCATTAGTTGAACACTTTTCGAGCTGGGCAGCGGAAGAATTTCTTAAAAATCGATTACTGTACTGCTGTCAAGTTTGGCAGATTTCTGCTACTTTGTGTTTATGTGACTCTTCTAGTTTTCATTTTCTTGTTTTTGATTTGTTTCTTTCCTAAAACACAAAAAGACCAAAAATATTTCTGTTGTTTCTCTTACCATTTGCTTATTTTGGTTTCTTGCTTTCATTTTGCTTTATTTGCTATCGTTGGTTTGCTATAAGAAAATCCAAAAAGATTTTGCTTTGTTTCCTTGTTTCCTTTTGTTCTTATTTCCAAATTCGAAAACACCAAAAATATTTGCTGTTCTTCTTTGGTTTTGTAAAGTTCATTTTGGAGTTAAATGGTCTTCGGTGGTTGGAGCTTGGTTTTCACTCCATATTATTCAAGCTACACAAGTGAAAAGGCAATAATGACGATCTACAACAATCCGACTGTGGTGAGAGGCTGGTATGAACTCTATTTGTTTTCATTTTTGTACATATACTCATCCATGTGAGCATGCTTAGTTGGTTCATGTGAGGTATATGTCATTTAAGAAAGTCTAGTAGTTCATGATCTCTCATGTTTAGCTCCAATTTATTAATATGAGTAGCATGTCATAAATATTTGCTTGCATTGCTTTATTCATAGATAGATATGACATTGTGGTATCCTCCTCTGAATAATTCACTTGAATCAACTTGGCACATGCTCACGCATGCATATGACTGAACAAAAGTCAATTAAGCCTCGATGATTTACTTTACCTCAGAGTTCTTGTATCACTTTTATGCCTCCGTTAATTTATTTTGTCGCAAGCATGATTATGACAATTACTGCTCTCTTGATTGTCGCTTCCCAGTCTATTGCTAGCCTTCACTTGTACTGAGCGGGAACGCTGCTCGTGCTTCCAAACCCCTGAAAACCAAGTTATTCCAGAGTGTCCACCATAAATACCTATGCATGGCATTTCAAACCATTCCAAGTAAATTCTCATGTGCTACCTTTAAAACCTTCAAAATGCTTCTCAATTTGTGTTAATGTTTTATAGCTCATGAGGAAGTATGTGGTGTTTATCTTTCAATCTTGTCATTTACTCCTGACAGACTTTCATAATGGACTAGTGGCACATCCGCTTATCCAATAATTTTGCAAAAAGAGCTGGCAACGGGGTTCCCAGCCCCAATTAATTAACTTTCATCAATAATTCTCTTCACATGTTTTGCCCTGATTTATCAGTAAGCAACTTAATTTGCAAATAGACACTCCTCCATGGTATGAGAATGTTGGAAGGCACCCGAGGATTCGGTTAGCCATGGCTTGTGTAAGCAAAGGTTGGGGGGAGTGTCATCCATAATGAAACTAAAATACATGTGTAAACAAAAGAGAAGAGAGATGATCTACCTTGCTGGTAGAGATAACGTCCTTCATGGGAGCCGCTCTTGAAAGTCTGGTTGATGAGGTAGTTAGAGTACCCATTACCATTCGTTGACAACAACAAACACCTCTCAAAATAATTTTACTCCTGTTTTACAAATGAAAAGCTCTAGCACATGTTAATCCCTGCTTCCCTCTGCGAAGGGTCAATCTTTTACTTTTACATTGAGTCTCCATCCTTTCTTTGAGCACTTTCTTGAGAGCACAACTGTCATTCTTAGTATAATATGCTTGTCCCAAAATATGATTAGCTGTGGTATAACTTTGATGCTTTTATCTTTGATAATCTCTATTTCCATTCTTTCCATAAACTTCAAAGGTGCCCGAGCATTTATGTTTTGCTGTACAAATACGGGCAAGCGAGATACCACTTTATCATATCCTTTTATGAACATTGCAATCCTGCTGATAGACATGATTCATGATGCTTATTGTTAATTTGTTGGTACCTTTTCCATGATTGACATAGCTATTAGATGATTTTATTTGCATGTATCTTATTATGAATTGCTTAAGTACTTGCCATATCATGAGAATATTTACATCATATGAACAAATGTGTTCGTGAAAGTTCTTTTATCGCACTCAGTTGTTAACTGAATTGCTTGAGGACAAGCAATAAGCTAAGCTTGGGGGAGTTGATACGTCCAAAACGTATCTACTTTCCCGAACACTTTTGCTATTGTTTTGCCTCTAATTTGTGTATTTTGGATACAACTAACACGGACTAACGCTGTTTTCAGCAGAATTGCTCTGTCTCGTTTTTGTGCAGAAATTCAACTTTCAGGAAAATCCCCGGAATTTATGTCGAAGGGCTTATTTTTCCAGAAGATTCACGGAGCCAGAAGGGCAGGCCTGGGGGAGGCCCAGGGCCCCCACACACTAGGCCGGCGCGGCCTAGGGGGGGCGCGCCGCCCTAGCGTGTGGCCCCCTCGGCCAGCCTCCGACGCCCCCCTCTGGACTACTTAAGGGTTTCGATCTAAAAACGCGAGACGAGAAGTCGAAGTCGCCAGAAACCATCCAGTACGCCGCCACCGTCGCGAAACTCCGTCTCGGACCAGAAACTCCGTTCTGGCACTCCGCCGGGACGGGGAATTGGAGGAGATCATCGCCATCATCACCACCGATGCCTCTCCATCGACCAGCCATGTTTCCCCCATCCATGTGTGAGTAATTCCCCCGCTGTAGGCTGAAGGGGATGGTAGGGATTGGATGAGATTGGTCATGTAATAGCATAAGATTGTTAGGGCATAGTGCCTAGTATCCGTAATTGGTACTTTTATGATATTGTTGCAACTTGTTATGCTTAATGCTTGTCACTAGGGCCCGAGTGCCATGATCTCAGATCTGAACATGTTATTGTTTCATGATGATATGCATTGTTTTATGATCTTACCTGCAAGTTGTATACACGTATTGTTGTCCGGAACCCGAGGCCCCAAAGTGACAGAAATTGGGACAACCGAAGGGGAAGGCGGTGATATGAGGATCACATGTGTTCACGGAGTGTTAATGCTTTGCTCCGGTGCTCTATTAAAAGGAGTACCTTAATTTCCAGTAGATTCCCTAGAGGCCCGGCTGCCACCGGCTGGTAGGACAAAAGATGTTGTGCAAGTTTCTCATTGCGAGCACGTACGACTAAATATGGAACACATGCCTATTGATTGATTAGTACTTGGATACCGTTTTATTACTATCTGCAAATGCCCTACCTTGATTGTTACATGAGTTTCTCTCATCCATGCAACGCCCGTCATCCATCCCTGTGCCTACAGTATTTTAATCCTGCTTTACTATAATCACTACCGCTGTCTTTGTTACTCGTCGTTATTTCACTGCTTACTGCTATAAAACTTTTACTACTAATAAACTCTTGCGAGCAAGTCTGTTTCCAGGTGCAGCTGAATTGACAACTCCCTGTTAAGGCTTTCAAGTATTCTTTGTCTCCCCTTGTGTCGAATCAATAAATTGGGTTTTACTTTCCGCGAAGACTGTTGCGATCCCCTATACTTGTGGGTCATCAGTAGGCGGAAGGGCGGAGTCGGAGGGCTGACAGGGGCCCCACACACTAGGGCGGCGCGGCCCCACCCTTGGCCGCGCGGCCCTAGTGTGGCGGCGCCTCGTCGCCCCACTTCATGATCCCTTCGGTCTTCTGGAAGCTTCATGGAAAAATAAGACCCTGGGCGTTGATTTCGTCAATTCCGAGAATATTTCCTTTGTAGGATTTCTGAAACCAAAAACAGCAGAAAACAACAACTGGCTCTTCGGCATCTCGTCAATAGGTTAGTGCCGGAAAATGCATAATAATGACATATAATGTGTATAAAACATGTGAGTATCATCATAAAAGTAGCATGGAACATAAGAAATTATAGATACGTTTGAGACGTATCAAGCACGAGGCTTCAACTTGGACTTCCGCAGCTTCGGGAACCTATCCTTGCGAAAATGTACCCAGACCATATCACCAGGCTTGAACAATATCTCCTTGCGCTTCTTATTCATCCTTGCAGCATTGCTCTTGCCTTTCTTCTCGATCAACTCTTTAGTCTTCACATGTATCTTCCGTACAAAATCTGCCCTCTTGGATGCCTCCATATTAACTCTCTCATGTATGGGTAGAGGCAACAAATCAAGCGGAGTAATGGGTTTGAAACCATACACCACCTCAAAGGGACACAACTCTGTGGTAGAATGTACCGCCCTGTTATAAGCAAACTCCACATGCGGCAAACACTCTTCCCACTCCTTCAGGTTCTTCTTGATCATGGATCTCAACAGTTGTGACAATGTTCTATTCACCACTTCAGTTTGACCATCAGTTTGAGGATGACAAGTAGTGCTGAAAAGCAGCTTCGTCCCCAGCTTTCTCCACAGCGTCTTCCAGAAGTAGCTCATAAACTTCACGTCACGATCAGAAACAATAGTCTTCGGGACTCCATGTAAACGTACAATCTCCCTGAAAAACAGGTTAGCAATATGCGACGCATCGTCGCTTTTGTGGCAGGCAATAAAGTGTGACATCTTGGAAAATCTATCCACTACCACAAATATAGAATCATGGCCTCTCTTAGTACGCGGCAAACCCAACACAAAATCCATACTAATATCCTCCCAAGGTGTAGTAGGTGCCGGTAAAGGAGTATACAAACCGTGAGGCTTCAGCTTGGACTTGGACTTGTTGCAAGTAATGCACCTCTTCACATACCTATCCACGTCCCGCCTCATCTTTGGCCAATAAAAGTGGTCAGCTAGCATGAGTAGCATCTTCTCACGCCCAAAGTGACCCATCAAACCTCCAGCATGTGATTCCTGCAATAAGAGCAAACGCACAGACGATTCTGGAACACATAGTTTGTTAGCTCTAAACAAGAACCCATCATGTATGTGATATTTTTCCCATGCTTTACCAAGAGCACATAAGCGATATGGTTCAGCAAAATCATGATCAGTGGCATACAAATCACATAGTATCTCTAAACCAGGAATTTTAACATCAAGTTGAGTTAATAGCATATTCTTCCTAGATAGAGCATCAGCAACAATATTATCTTTTCCCTTCTTATGCTTAATAATGTATGGAAAAGACTCAATGAACTCAACCCACTTAGCTAGACGCTTATGCAAAGTAGATTGGGCTTTCAGATATTTCAAAGCTTCATGATCAGAATGTATGATAAATTCTTTTGGCCACAAGTAATGTTGCCAAACTTCAAGAACTCTAATTAAAGCATACAATTCTTTATCATATATAGGATAGTTCAACTTAGCACCAGAAAGTTTCTCAGAAAAATATGCAATTGGGCGACCCTCTTGCATCAACACACCACCAATTCCAATACCACTAGCATCACATTCAATCTCAAATTGCTTATTGAAATCAGGAAGTGCAAGCAACGGTGCAGAAGTTAACAATCTCTTAAGTTCATCAAAAGCATGATCTTGGGCTACGCCCCACTCAAAGACAACACCCTTTTTAGTCAAATCATTCAAAGGTGCAGCAATAGTACTAAAGTTGGGCACAAATCTTCTATAAAACCCAGCTAGACCATGAAAACTTCTTACTTGACTCACATTCATGGGAGTAGGCCAATTTTGAATTGCTTCAATTTTAGACACATCTACTTCTACTCCATGCTTAGAGACAACATAACCAAGAAATATGACCTTATCTTTGCAAAATGTGCACTTCTCAAGATTACCATAGAGTTTATTATCACGCAACACTTGCAAAACATGTCGAATATGTATAGTATGATCAGATTCATTGCGGCTGTAGATTAATATATCATCAAAATACACAACCACAAACTTGCCAATAAATTCACGCAAAACATGGTTCATCAGTCTCATGAAAGTGCTAGGTGCATTAGTCAAACCAAAAGGCATTACTAACCACTCATATAAACCAAATTTTGTTTTAAAGGCTGTTTTCCATTCATCCCCTTCTTTCATCCTAATTTGATGATAACCACTACGCAAATCAATTTTAGAGAACACAGCAGCACCACTCAATTCATCTAGCATATCCTCTAAACGGGGAATAGGGTGACGATATCGAATAGTAATGTTATTTATAGCTCTACAATCTACGCACATACGCCATGTACCATCTTTCTTAGGAACTAGAATAACATGAATAGCACAAGGACTAAGGCTTATGTGGATATAACCTTTGTCGAGTAGCGCTTGTACTTGCTTCTGTATCTCCTTCGTCTCTTCGGGATTAGTGCTATATGGCGCCCTATTGGGCAGCGAAGCTCCGGGAATCAAGTCAATTTGATGCTCAATACCTCGCAATGGTGGTAGTCCTGCGGGTACCTCCTCCGGAAACACGTCGCCGAATTCCTGCAAAACATTAGAAACACCAAGAGGAAGAGGGGTCATGTCGTTAGAAACCAAAACCGTACCCCTGTACAAAAGCACAAGAGGCATGGCCGTAGGATCCTCACTAAATTCTCTCATGTCTTCTTTGGTGGCTAATGAAACTAAGGAATTCACTCGCTCACTTTTCGTTATATCACTCACAATATTACAATTCTCTCGCCTATCTAAAGGTGCATCCTCCAAGTTTACTTCAATTTTCTGACGAGATTCATTGACAATCTGTTGTGGTGACATAGGCTGTAAGTTAATTTTCTTGCCCTTGTACTCCAAGTGATATGTATTGGCACGGCCATTGTGTTGCACAGAACGGTCATAGAGCCAAGGCCGACCCAATAGTAGGTGACAAACCGTCATAGGAACCACATCAAAGTCAATGCAATCCTTATACGGTCCAATCTCAAACTCAACACGCACCATGTGGTTTACCTTCATCTCACCATTGTCGCTCAACCACTGAATATAGTATGGATGCGGGTGCGGTAGATACTTCAACTTCAGCTTGGTACACAACTCCTTGCTTGCTAAATTGCGGCAACTCCCGCCATCAATAATGACCTTGCAAGCCTTGTCAGGACCAACTAAAGCCTTTGTTTGGAACAAATTGCAGCGCTGAGTAGATGCACTAGGCAACACATTAAGAGCACGCTGCGACACAACAATGGTGCGAGCATCAGACGGATATGCATCTTCACCATTGATGGCGTGTAACACACACGTTCGTTGGGAACCCCAAGAGGAAGGTATGTTGCACACAGTAGCAGTTTTCCTCAGAAAGAAACCAAGGTTATCGAACCAAGAGGAGCCAAGCACGTTGAAGGTTGATGGCGGCGGGATGCGGCGCAACACCAGTGATTCCGGCGCCAACGTGGAACGCACAACACAACCAAAGTATTTGCCCCAACGAAACAGTGAGGTTGTCAATCTCACCGGCTTGCTGTAACAAAGGATTAGATGTATAGTGTGGATGATGATTGTTTGCAGAAACAAGAGAACAAGCATTGCAGAGATTGTATTCAATGTAAAAGAATGGACCGGGTCCACAGTTCACTAGAGGTGTCTCCCATAAGATAAATAGCATGTTGGGTGAACAAATTACAGTCGAGCAATTGACAAATAGAGAGGGCATGACCATGCACATACATGATATGATGAGTATTGTGAGATTTAATTGGCATTACGACAAAGTACATAGACCGCATCCAACATATCTATGCCTAAAAAGTCCACCTTCAGGTTATCATCCGAACCCCTTCCATTAAGTTGTAAACAACAGACAATTGCATTAAGTATGGTGCGTAATGTAATCAATAACTACATCCTTGGACATAGCATCAATTTTTATCCCTAGTGGCAACAACACATCCACAACCTTAGAACTTCTGTCACTGTCCCAGATTTAATGGAGGCATGAACCCACTATCGAGCATAAATACTCCCTCTTGGAGTTAAGAGTAAAAACTTGGCCAGAGCATCTACTAATAACGGAGAGCATGCAAGATCATAAACAACACATAGGTAATAGATTGATAATCAACATAACATAGTATTCTCTATCCATCGGATCCCGACAAACACAACATATAGCATTACAGATAGATAATCTTGATCATGTTAGGCAGCTCACAAGATCCAACAATGAAGCACATGAGGAGAAGACAACCATCTAGCTACTGCTATGGACCCATAGTCCAGGGGTGAACTACTCACTCATCACTCCGGAGGCGACCATGGCGGTGAAGAGTCCTCCGGGAGATGATTCCCCTCCCGGTGCCGAGGCGATCTCCGAATCCCCCGAGATGGGATTGGCGGCGGCGTCGATACGTCTCCAACGTATCGATAATTTCTTATGTTCCATGCCACATTATTGATGATATCTACATGTTTTATGCACACTTTATGTCATATTCGTGCATTTTCTGGAACTAACCTATTAACAAGATGCCGAAGAGCCAGTTCTGCTGTTTTTGGTTTCAGAAATCCTAGTAACGAAATATTCTCGGAATTGGACGAAATCAACGCCCAGGGTCCTATTTTGCCACGAAGCTTCCAGAAGACCGAAGAGGAGTCGAAGTGGGGCCACGAGGCGCCGCCACCATAGGCGGCGCGGCCCGGCCCCGGCCGCGCGACCTATGGTGTGGGGCCCTCGTGTGGCCCCCACGTTGCCCTTCCGCCTACTTAAAGCCTCCGTCGCGAAACCCCCAGACCGAGCCACGATACGGAAAACCTTACGAGACGCCGCCGCCAATCCCATCTCGGGGGATTCTGGAGATCTCCTCCGCACCCTGCCGAGAGGGGATTCATCTCCCGGAGGACTCTACACCGCCATGGTCGCCTCCGGAGTGATGAGTGAGTAGTTCACCCCGGACTATGGGTCCATAGCAGTAGCTAGATGGTTGTCTTCTCCTCATTATGCTTCATTGTTGGATCTTGTGAGCTGCCTAACATGATCAAGATCATCTATCTGTAATACTATATGTTGTGTTTGTCGGGATCCGATGGATAGAGAATACTATGTTATGGTAATTATCAAGTTATTACTTATGTGTTGTTTATTATCTTGCATGCTCTCCGTTATTAGTAGAGGCTCTGGCCAAGTTTGTACTCTTAACTCCAAGAGGGAGTATTTATGCTCGATAGTGGGTTCATGCCTACATTGATACCTGGGACAGTGACAGAAAGTTCTAAGGTTGTGTTGTGCTGTTGCCACTAGGGATAAAACATTGATGCTATGTCCGAGGATGTAGTTATTGATTACATTACGCACCATACTTAATGCAATTGTCTGTTGCTTTGCAACTTAATACCGGAAGGGGTTCGGATGATAACCTGAAGGTGGACTTTTTAGGCATAGATGCAGTTGGATGGCGGTCTATGTATTTTGTCGTAATGCCCAATTAAATCTCACTATATTTATCATGCCATGTATGTGCATTGTTATGCTCTCTCTATTTGTCAATTGCCCGACTGTAATTTGTTCACCCAACATGCTTTTATCTTATGGGAGAGACACCTCTAGTGAACCGTGGACCCCGGTCCATTCTTTTATACTGAAATACAAATCTGCTGCAATACTTGTTTTACTGTTTTCTTGCAAACAATCATCTTCCACACAATACGGTTAATCCTTTGTTACAGCAAGCCGGTGAGATTGACAACCTCACTGTTTCATTGGGACAAAGTACTTTGTTTGTGTTGTGCAGGTTCCACGTTAGCGCCGGAATCCCTGGTGTTGCGCCGCACTACATCCCGCCGCCATCAACCTTCAACGTGCTTCTTGGCTCCTCCTGGTTCGATAAACCTTGGTTTCTTTCTGAGGGAAAACTTGCCGCTGTGCGCATCATACCTTCCTCTTGGGGTTCCCAACGGACGTGTACATCTACGCGCATCAAGCACATTTTTTCTGGCGCCGTTGCCGGGGAACGAAGAAAAGTTACACCACAAACATTTCTAACTCCCACGTCAACTACACGCCAGCAACATTTTTTCTGGCGCCGTTGCCGGGGAGATCAAGACACGCTGCAAGGGGAGTCTCCACTTCTCAATCTCTTTACTTTATTTTTGTCTTGCTTTATTTTATTTACTACTTTGTTTGCTGCATTATATCAAAACACAAAAAAATTAGTTGCTAGCTTTACTTTATTTACTGTCTTGCTCTCTATATCTAAAACACAAAAAAAATTAGTTACTTGCATCTAGCTTACTTTTGCTACCATGTCTAGCTCTTGTTACTTCTTCGCCTGAAGAATTAGTCTTCACTTTTAAACAAGGGGATGAGGAGAGTTTTAAGGATGCTTGGTCTAGAATTTTTACTTCTTATCGTAAAACTGAACCTCAAATGACTCTAAGTTTGCTCCTTAGTAATTTTTATTTTGGTCTTATGATTCGTTATAGATATGCTTTGGATGCTTTAGTGGGAGGAGATTTCCTTCATTGCAATGGGGATCAAGCTTTTAATGCCATAAAGAAGTTGGTTGCATCACATGATTCAGCTAATAACTTTGATTCAGCCCTTATTAGCATTTATAATAGATTAAACAATCTCGAGATAAGTACATCTCGCTTGGATGACAACTATCACCGTGTTCGTAATCGTCTTGAACAAGTTTTAGTGAACTCTAAACCTTCATTATGGGATCCTACTGTTAAAATTGTTATCGGTGATCAAACTCTTCGTGCCAACTGTGATATTATGTCTGAATTTTGCCTTATGCCTGAGAGCATTTATAAATCTTTGAAACTTTGGGGAGTTGATGAAGGAGGAGAAGAAATAACTCTCATTGATAACTCTGTTATAATTCCTAAGGGAATAGCCGCAGGTGTGCATACAACCATTCTTGGAAGAACAATATCCATTGATTATCTTGTTATTGAATGTGTAGGGACAGGAAAAATCACACTCGGAAGATCCCTGCTGAAACTATTGGGAGCAGTCATAGATGTGGGAGAAGGCATCTTGGATTTCACCTCTATACCAGGGGGGAATCATACATTTCCTAAATCAAAGAGAAAGGAAAACAACAAGAAAGGTAAGGGTAAAGCCCAAGGTAAGGATGATGCACCACCCTTTGATAATACTTGAATTACACTTTCTGCGCCTAGCTGAAAGGCGTTAAAGAAAAGCGCTTATGGGAGACAACCCATGTTTTTACTACAGTACTTTGTTTTATATTTGAGTCTTGGAAGTTGTTTACTACTGTAGCAACCTCTCCTTATCATGTTTTTGTGCCAAGTAAAGTCTCTATAGTAAGGTTCATACTAGATTTGGATTACTGCGCAGAAACAGATTTCTTTGCTGTCACGAATCTGGGCCTAATTCTCTGTAGGTAACTCAGAAAATTATGCCAATTTACGTGAGTGATCCTCAGATATGTACGCAACTTTCATTAGTTTTGAGTTTTTCCATTTGAGCAAGTCTGGTGCCATTTTAAAATTCGTCTTTACGAACTGTTCTGTTTTGACAGATTCTGCCTTTTATTTCGCATTGCCTCTTTTGCTATGTTGGATGAATTTCTTTGATCCATTAATGTCCAGTAGCTTTATGCAATGTCCAGAAGTGTAAAGAATGATTGTGTCACCTCTGAACATATAAATTTTTATTGTGCACTAACTCTCTAATGAGTTTGCTTGAAGTTTGGTGTGAAGGAAGTTTTCAAGGATCAAGAGAGGAGTATGATATACTATGATCAAGAGGAGTGAAAGCTCTAAGCTTGGGGATGCCCCGGTGGTTCACCCCTGCATATTCTAAGAAGACTCAAGCGTCTAAGCTTGGGGATGCCCAAGGCATCCCCTTCTTCATCGACAACATCATCAGGTTCCTCCCCTGAAACTATATTTTTATTCCGTCACATCTTATGCACTTTGCTTGGAGCGTCGGTTTGTTTTTGTTTTTGTTTTGTTTGAATAAAGTTGGATCCTAGCATTCACTGTATGGGAGAGAGACACGCTCCGCTGTAGCATATGGACAAGTATGTCCTTAGGCTTTACTCATAATATTCATGGCGAAGTTTCTTCTTCGTTAAATTGTTATATGGTTGGAATTGGAAAATGATACATGTAGTATTTGCTATAATATCTTGGATAATGTGATACTTGGCAATTGTTGTGCTCATGTTTAAGCTCTTGCATCATATACTTTGCACCCATTAATGAAGAAACACTTAGAGCTTGCTAATTTGGTTTGCATATTTGGTTTCTCTAGAGTCTAGATAATATCTAGTATTGAGTTTTGAACAACAAGGAAGACGGTGTAGAGTCTTATAATGTTTACAATATGTCTTTTATGTGAGTTTTGCTGCACCGTTCATCCTTGTGTTTGTTTCAAATAACCTTGCTAGCCTAAACCTTGTATCGAGAGGGAATACTTCTCATGCATCCAAAATCCTTGAGCCAACCACTATGCCATTTGTGTCCACCATACCTACCTACTACATGGTATTTCTCCGCCATTCCAAAGTAAATTGCTTGAGTGCTACCTTTAAAATTCCATCATTCGCCTTTGCAATATATAGCTCATGGGACAAAATAGCCTTAAAAACTATTGTGGTATTGAATATGTACTTATGCACTTTATCTCTTATTAAGTTGCTTGTTGTGCGATAACCATGTTCCTGGGGACGCCATCAACTATTCTTTGTTGAATATCATGTGAGTTGCTATGCATGTCCGTCTTGTCTGAAGTAAGAGAGATCTACCACCTTAATGGTTAGAGCATGCATATTGTTAGAGAAGAACATTGGGCCGCTAACTAAAGCCATGAATCATGGTGGAAGTTTCAGTTTTGGACACATATCCTCAATCTCATATGAGAATAATAATTGTTGCTACATGCTTATGCATTAAAGAGGAGTCCATTATCTGTTGTCCATGTTGTCCCGGTATGGGTGTCTAAGTTGAAGAATGATCAAAAGCGAGAAATCCAATGCGAACTTTCTCCTTAGACCCTTGTACAGGCGGCATGGAAGTACCCCATTGTGACACTTGGTTAAAACATGTGCATTGCGATGATCCGGTAGTCCAAGCTAATTAGGACAAGGTGCGGGCACTATTAGTATGCTATGCATGAGGCTTGCAACTTGTAAGATATAATTTACATAACTCATATGCTTTATTACTACCGTTGACAAAATTGTTTCATGTTTTCAAATAAAAGCTCTAGCACAAATATAGCAATCGATGCTTTCCTCTTTGAAGGACCATTCTTTTTACTTTTATGTTGAGTCAGTTCACCTATCTCTCTCCACCTCAAGAAGCAAACACTTGTGTGAACTGTGCATTGATTCCTACATACTTGCATATTGCACTTGTTATATTACTCTATGTTGACAATTATCCATGAGATATATATGTTATAAGTTGAAAGCAACCGCTGAAACTTAATCTTCCTATGTGTTGCTTCAATACCTTTACTTTGATTTATTGCTTTATGAGTTAACTCTTATGCAAGACTTATTGATGCTTGTCTTGAAGTACTATTCATGAAAAGTCTTTGCTTTATGATTCACTTGTTTACTCATGTCATTACCATTGTTTTGATCGCTGCATTCATTACATATGCTTACAATAGTATGATCAAGATTATGATGGCATGTCACTTCAGAAATTATCTTTGTTATCGTTTTACCTGCTCGGGACGAGCAGAACTAAGCTTGGGATGCTGATACGTCTCCAACGTATCGATAATTTCTTATGTTCCATGCCACATTATTGATGATATCTACATGTTTTATGCACACTTTATGTCATATTCATGCATTTTCTGGAACTAACCTATTAACAAGATGCCGAAGAGCCAGTTGCTGTTTTCTGCTGTTTTTGGTTTCAGAAATCCTAGTAACGAAATATTCTCGGAATTGGACGAAATCAACGCCCAGGGTCCTATTTTGCCACGAAGCTTCCAAGACCGAAGAGGAGTCGGTGGGGCCACGAGGCGCCGCCACCATAGGCGGCGCGCCCAGGCCCTGGCCGCGCCGACCTATGGTGTGGGGCCCTCGTGTGGCCCCCACGTTGCCCTTCCGCCTACTTAAAGCCTCCGTCACGAAACCCCGCACGAGAGCCACGATACGGAAAACCTTCCAGACGCCGCGCCGCCAATCCCATCTCGGGGATTCTGGAGATCTCCTCCGGCACCCTGCCGGAGAGGGGATTCATCTCCGAGGACTCTACACCGCCATGGTCGCCTCCGAGTGATGAGTGAGTAGTTCACCCCGGACTATGGGTCCATAGCAGTAGCTAGATGGTTGTCCGATGCTCCGTTCTCCTTTCCGTAGACAGTGTTGGGCCTCCAAGAGCAGAGGTTTGTAGAACAGCAGCAAGTTTCCCTTAAGTGGATTACCCAAGGTTTATCGAACTCAGGGAGGAAGAGGTCAAAGATATCCCTCTCATGCAACCCTGCAACCACAAAGCAAGAAGTCTCTTGTGTCCCCAACACACCTAATAGGTGCACTAGTTCGGCGAAGAGATAGTGAAATACAGGTGGTATGAATATATATGAGCAGTAGCAACGGTGCCAGAAAATAGCTTGCTGGCGTGTAGTTGATGGTGGTAGTATTGCAGCAGTAGTAACGCAGTAAAACAGTAAACAAGCAGCGATAGCAGTATTTAGGAACAAGGCCTAGGGATTACACTTTCACTAGTGGACACTCTCAACATTGATCACATAACAGAATAGATAAATGCATACTCTACACTTTTGTTGGATGATGAACACATTGCGTAGGATTACACGAACCCTCAATGCCGGAGTTAACAAGCTCCACAATAATGCTCATGTTTAAGTAACCTTTAGTGTAAGATAGATCAAAAGACTAAACCAAGTACTAGCATAGCATGCACACTGTCACCTTCATGCATATGTAGGAGGAATAGATCACATCAATATTATCATAGCAATAGTTAACTTCGCAATCTACAAGAGATCATGATCATAGCATAAACCAAGTACTAACACGGTGCACACACTGTCACCTTTACACACGTGCAGGAGGAATACAACTACTTTAATAACTTTGCTAGAGTAGCACATAGATAGTAGTGATACAAAACTCATATGAATCTCAATCATGTAAAGCAGCTCATGAGATTATTGTATTGAAGCACATAGGAGAGAGATGAACCACATAGCTACCGGTACAGCTCCGAGCCTCGATGGAGAACTACTCCTCCTCATGGAGCAGCAGCGGTGATGAAGATGGCGGTGGAGATGGCAGCGGTGTCGATGGAGAAGCCTTCCGGCACTTCCCCGTCCGGCAGGGTGCCGGAACAGACTCCGTCCCCAGATCTGGCTTCGCGATGACGGCGGCTCTGGAAGGTTTCGGGTTTCGGCTGTCGTCATAGGGTTTTCGATCCAGGGGCTTTATATAGGCGAAGAGGCGGCGCAGGAGGGTCGAAGGGGTGCCCACACCATAGGGTGGGCCCCACCCCTGGCCGCGCCGCCATGTGGTTTGGTGGGCCTGTGCCCCCTCCCTGGTGGCTCTCGGGTGTTCTGGATTCTTCCGGGAAAATAGGAACCAGGTTGATTTCGTCCGATTCCGAGAATATTTCCTTACTAGGATTTCTGAAACCAAAAACAGCAGAAAACAGAACTGGCACTTCGGCATCTTGTTAATAGGTTAGTTAAAATGCACGAATATGACATAAAGTGTGCATAAAACATGTAGATATCATCAATAATGTGGCATGGAACATAAGAAATTATCGATACGTCGGAGACGTATCAGCATCCCCAAGCTTAGTTCTGCTCGTCCCGAGCAGGTAAACGATAACAAAGATAATTTCTGGAGTGACATGCCATCATAAACTTGATCATATTGTAAACATATGTAATGAATGCAGCGATCAAAACAATGGTAATGACATGAGTAAACAAGTGAATCATAAAGCAAAGACTTTTCATGAATAGTACTTCAAAACAAGCATCAATAAGTCTTGCATAAGAGTTAACTCATAAAGCAATAATTCAAAGTAAAGGTATTGAAGCAACACAAAGGAAGATTAAGTTTCAGCGGTTGCTTTCAACTTATAACATGTATATCTCATGGATAATTGTCAATGCAAAGCAATATAATAAGTGCAATATGCAAGTATGTAGGAATCAATGCACAGTTCACACAAGTGTTTGCTTCTTGAGGTGGAGAGAGATAGGTAAACTGACTCAACATAAAAGTAAAAGAATGGTCCTTCAAAGAGGAAAGCATCGATTGCTATATTTGTGCTAGAGCTTTGATTTTGAAAACATGAAACAATTTTGTCAACGGTAGTAATAAAGCATATGAGTTATGTAAATTATATCTTACAAGTTGCAAGCCTCATGCATAGTATACTAATAGTGCCCGCACCTTGTCCTAATTAGCTTGGGTTAACACTGATCATCATTGCATAACATATGTTTCAACCAAGTGTCACAAAGGGGTACCTGATACGTCCAATTTGCATCACTATTTTGTATCATAATTTGCTGTTATTCATTGATATATTTCATATTGGGACACAATACTTATGTTATTTCATCTATTTTGCATGTTTCATCATCATTGGAGGATCAAGCACCGGAGCCAGGATTCTGCTGGAAAAAGCACCGTCAGAACGCAATATTTCGGAAGATCAACTGTGGAAGGGAATTTCACGTAAATTCCTATTTTTCCAGATGACGGAGGGAGCCAGAAGGGGAAGAAGAGAGGGGCCACAGTGGGCCCAGACCATAGGCGGCGCGCCCATGGCCTGGCCGCGCCACCCTATGCTCGGGGGCCCACGACCCTTTTCTCCTTTTCTTCGCGTACTCCTTCGTCCCGAAAACCTAAGCCACAGAGGACCTCACGAAGGGTTACAGCCGCCTCTGCGCGGCGGAGAACACCAGAGAGAAAAGAGCTCTCCGGCGGGCAGGAATCCGCCGGGGAAATTCCCCCCGGGAGGGGGAAATCGACGCCATCGCCATCGTCATCGAGCGGGACATCATCTCCATCATCATCATCATCATCTCCACCATCTACACCGCCATCACCACCGCTGCACCTCGTCATCGCTGTAGCAATTCGGGTTAAATCTTGATTGTTTGATAGGGGAAACTCTCCCGGTGTTATTCTATACTTGTTGTAGATGCTATTGAGTGAAACCATTGAACCAAGGTTTATGTTCAGATTGTTATTCATCATCATATCACCTCTGATTGTATTCCATATGATGTCTCGTGAGTAGTTCGTTTAGTTCTTGAGGACATGGGTGAAGTCTAAATGCTAGTAGTGAATTATGGTTGAGTAATATTCAATGTTATGATATTTAAGTTGTGGTGTCATTCTTCTAGTGGTGTCGTGTGAACGTCGACTACACGACACTTCACCATTTATGGGCCTAGGGGAGTGCATCTTGTATTCGGTTGCTAATTGCGGGGTTGCCGGAGTGACAGAAACCTGAGCCCCCGTTAGTATATCGATGCAGGAGGGATCGCAGGATCTCAGAGTTTAAGGCTGTGGTTAGATTTATCTTAATTACTTTCTTGTAGTTGCGGATGCTTGCAAGGGGTATAATCACAAGTATGTATTAGTCCTAGGAAGGGCGGTGCATTAGCATAGGTTCACCCACACAACACTTATCAAAACAATGAAGATTATTTAGCCACTTGAAGCGAAAGTACTAGACTAAAATCCCCATGTGTCCTCAGGAACGTTTGGTCATTATAAGTAAACAAACCGGCTTGTCCTTTGTGCTAAAAAGGATTGGGCCACTTGCTGCAATTATTTCTCTCGCATTTTATTTACTTGTACTTTATTTATCTACAATATCAAAACCCCCTGAATACTTGTCTGTGAGCATTTACAGTGAATCCTTCATCGAAACTGCTGCCAACACCTTCTGCTCCTCGTTGGGATCGACATTCTTACTTATCGAAGATACTACGATACACCCCCTATACTTGTGGGTCATCAAGACTATTTTCTGGCGCCGTTGCCGGGGAGTGAAGCGCTATTGGTAAGTGGAATTGGTAAGGAAATTTACTGTTTGTGCTGATTTTATTTCTGCCTGCTGCTATAAATCATTATGGAGAGATCTTCTCTTCAATTTCTATTTGGGAAATCTACTACTACTGCAACGGTAGTGGATGAAGCGCCAGGTGAGGAAGTAGTACCATATAAAATACCTATGAAAATTATTGAACGTGTTATGGATAACCGCTATGAAGGGGATGGAACTGTCCATCCTGGTGATCATTTACTGTTTTTGCATGAATTATGCGGGTTATTCAAATGTGCAGGTATTTCTATGAATGAAGTTAGGAAGAAACTATTCACTATATCGCTGTCTGGTAAAGCGGCGCACTGGTATAAATTGCTGAAGAATGGTGATTCTATTGATTGGGAGGACATTGTGCCTTTATTCTATTCCAAATTTTATCCTCCAAGTGAAATTCACAAAGATCGGAACCGCATATATAATTTCTGGCCTCATGATGGAGAGAGTATCGCCCAAGCTTGGGGGAGATTGAAGTCTTTAATGCTCAAATGCCCCATTCATGAGCTTCCTGGTAATGTTATTATTGATAATTTCTATGCAAGACTTTCTTTTCAAGACAAGACCTTGCTGGATACTTCTTGTTCTGGATCATTTACACGCAAGAATGAAGAGTTTAAAAGGGACCTTCTTGATCGGATCCAAGAAAATACTGAAGGATGGGAGAACGACAAAGATAGAGAATCAGGTATAACTTATGATTATAAATGCATTGAAGCTTTTATGGATACTGATAAATTTCGTAATATGAGTGCTACATATGGTCTTGATTCCCAAGTTGTTGCAAATCTTTATAGAGCTTTTGCCTCTCATTATGAACTGCCTAAGAAGAATTTTGATAAGTATCATGAACCGTATAAAGATAAAATTGATTCATCTGTAAACAAATGTGTAGTGGTTGAAACTGTTGATAATGTTATTCCTGAAGCTTATATTGAAAAAACTCCTTTCCCTGCTAAAATGAAGGAGTACTCTGTCATATCTAGTGCGGTTAATAAAAGTGAAAAGAAACCTAAAGAACCTGAAGAACAAATTAAAATTGAACCTGCTGTTGCTATAGTTAAAGATCTTGTGACTGAAAATGTGGAGGATGGTCATATTATTTTCTGTGAAGATGCTTCTAATATTGTTTCACATCCTAATAAATCCAAACAAGTTAGTGTTCCTATGCTATCTGTTAGAATTGGTGATCATTGTTATTATGGTTTATGTGATATTGGTGCAAGTGTTAGTGCTATTCCTTATGAGCTTTACACGGAGATTATGCACGAAATTGGTTCTTGTGAACTTGAAGATATTGATGTGGTTATTCATCTGGCTAATAGAGAAACTATTTCTCCAATTGGTATTGTTCGAGATGTGGAAGTTCTATGTGGTAAGATTAAATATCCTGCTGACTTTTTGGTACTTGGTTCTGCTGCTAGTGATCATTGTCCTATCATTTTTGGTAGACCTTTTCTAAATACTTGTGGAGCTATTATAGATTGTAAGAAAGAGAAAATTTTGACTAGATTTGCTGGTGAACCTTATGAATTTAACTTTTCTAAATTTACCAAAACTCCTTATAAAACTGACTTGCCTAGTAATGATTTTAAAATGGAGCAATGTGCATCTATTGTTCTTGTTCCTAATAATCCTTTGCAGCAACATTTGGAGAATAGTGAAAGTGAAGCTTTTAGGAAAGAAAGAGATGAGCTTGAGGAAATTTTTCTTCGCCAACCTATTCTCAAGCATGATTTACCGGTGGAAGATTTGGGTACAACACCGCCACCAAAGGAAGATCCTGTTTTTGATTTAAAGCCTTTACCTGATAATCTTAAATATGCTCATATTGATGATAAGAAAATATATCCTGTTATTATTAGTTCTAAGCTTTCAGAGATCGAGGAAGAAAGGTTATTGGAAATATTGAAGAAACACCGAGGAGCTATTGGCTATACTCTTGATGATTTGAAAGGGATTTCTCCTTCTATTTGCCAACATGCTATTAATATGGAAGATGATGCAAAGCCTGTTGTTGAACATCAACGTCGTCTAATTCCGAAGATGAAGGAAGTGGTAAGGAACGAGGTATTAAAACTCCTTGAAGCTGGTATTATATATCCTATTGCTGATAGTAGATGGGTTAGTCCTGTTCATTGTGTTCCTAAGAAAGGAGGAATGACTGTTGTGCCTAATGATAATGATGAGCTTATTCCTCAAAGAATAGTTGTAGGTTATAGAATGTGCATTGATTTTCGAAAAGTTAATAAAGTTACTAAGAAAGATCATTACCCTTTACCCTTTATTGATCAAATGCTAGAGAGGTTATCTAAAAATACTCACTTTTGCTTTCTTGATGGTTATTCTGGGTTTTCACAAATTGCTGTTAAAGCTAAAGATCAAGAGAAAACCACTTTTACTTGTCCTTATGGAACTTATGCTTATAGGCGTATGCCTTTTGGTTTATGTAATGCTCCTGCTACTTTTCAAAGATGCATGTCTGCTATTTTTCATGGTTTTTGCGAAAGTATTGTAGAGGTGTTCATGGATGATTTTTCTGTCTATGGGAATTCTTTTGATAATTGCTTGCGAAACCTCGATAAAGTTTTGCAGAGATGTGAAGAAACTAACCTTGTTCTTAATTGGGAGAAATGCCACTTTATGGTTAATGAAGGAATTGTATTGGGACATAAAATTTCCGAGAGAGGTATTGAAGTTGACAGAGCTAAAGTTGAAGCAATCGAGAAGATGCCCTATCCAAGGGATGTTAAAGGTATTCGTAGTGTTCTTGGTCATGCTGGGTTTTATAGGAGATTTATTAAAGATTTCTCTAAAATTTCAAAGCCTCTTACTAATCTTCTTCAAAAAGATGTACCTTTTGTTTTTGATGATGATTGTAAGGAAGCTTTTGAAACTCTAAAGAAAGCCTTAACAACTGCTCCTGTAGTCGAACCTCCTGATTGGAATTTACCTTTTGAAATTATGTGTGATGCTAGTGATTTTGCCGTAGGCGCTGTTCTTGGACAGCGGGTAGATAAAAAATTAAATGTTATTCATTATGCTAGTAAGACTCTTGATGCTGCTCAAAGAAATTATGCTACAACTGAAAAGGAATTGTTAGCTGTAGTCTTTGCTTGTGATAAGTTTAGACCTTATATTGTTGATTCAAAAGTTACAATTCATACTGATCATGCTGCAATTAGATACCTTATGACAAAGAAAGATGCTAAGCCAAGGCTTATTAGATGGGTACTTCTGTTGCAAGAATTTGATTTACATATTATAGATAGGAAAGGTGCTGATAATCCTGTTGCTGATAATTTGTCTAGATTGGAAAATATTGCTTATGATCCTGTTCCTGTTAATGATAGTTTTCCAAATGAACAATTGGCTGTAATAAAGGTGAGCTCGCGAGAGAGCCCTTGGTATGCAGATTATGCTAACTTTATTGTTTCGAAGTATTTGCCTCCAACCTTTTCAGCTCAGCAAAGGAGGAAATTCTTTTATGACTTGAGGCATTATTTTTGGGATGACCCACACTTATATAAAGAAGGAGTGGATGGTATTATGCGAAGATGTGTTCCTGAATATGAACAACAGGAGATATTGAATAAATGTCATGGAAGTGTTTATGGAGGACATCACGCTGGAGATAGAACCGCGCAGAAGGTTCTACAATCAGGTTTTTATTGGCCAACACTCTTCAAAGATGCAAGGAAATTTATTTTATCTTGTGATGAATGTCAAAGAGTTGGTAATATCTCTAGACGCAATGAGATGCCTATGAATTATACTCTTGTTATTGAACCATTCGATTGTTGGGGATTCGACTTCATGGGACCTTTCCCTTCTTCAGACGGTAACACTCATATACTTGTCGCTGTTGATTATGTTACTAAATGGGTAGAAGCTATACCTACAAAAAGTGCTGATGGTGAGACCTCTATAAAAATGCTTGTAGATATTATATTTCCTAGATTTGGAGTACCTAGATATATTATGACTGATGGAGGTTCTCATTTCATTCATGGAGGTTTTAGAAAAACTCTTGCTAAGTATGGTATTAATCATAGAATTGCTTCTGCTTATCACCCTCAAACTAGTGGTCAAGTAGAATTATCAAATAGAGAGATTAAAGCTATCTTAGGTAAGACTGTTAATAAATCTAGAAAGAATTGGCCTAGCAAATTGAAAGAAGCATTATGGGCTTATAGAACTGCTTATAAAAATCCTATGGGAATGTCACCTTATAAAATGGTTTATGGAAAAGCTTGTCATTTACCTCTAGAACTAGAGCACAAAGCTTATTGGGCTGTTAGAGAATTAAATAAAGATCCTAAATTAGCCGGTAATAAGAGGTTGTTGCAATTAAGTTCTCTAGATGAATGGAGAAGTGAAGCTTATGAAAATGCTAAACTCTTTAAAGAAAAAGTTAAGAAATGGCATGATAGAAGGATCATCAAAAGAGAATTTAATGTTGGAGATCAAGTTCTATTGTATCGGTCTCGTCTCAGATTCTTTGCAGGGAAATTACTCTCGAAGTGGGAAGGACCATATGTTGTTGAGGAGGTGTATCGTTCAGGAGCAATTAAAATTAGCTCTCTCCAAGGCAATGCCACACAAGTGGTGAATGGACAAAGACTCAAGCATTATATCTCGGGCGATTCTTATAATGTTGATGTTGATATTATTCAAGTGGAAACACCGGAGGCTTTCATCAAAGGACAAATTGACAGTCCGCCAGAACTGGACTTTGAATAGGTAACAGTATAGGTAATAAAAAGTCCGCGTTTACCTTTCCGAACATTATTTCTGCTGTTTTTGGAAAATATGAAAAATTACGGAATCGAAACGGAGTGGAAAAGACGCGCGAGGGCGTGCCACCATAGGCCGGCGCGGGCCCCACCCTGGCCGCGCCGACCTATGGTCTGGCCGCCTCGTTGCCCCTTTCCGACTCGTTTTCGACCTGGAACCTTCCTTTTGTCGTAAAAATATTTGCTATATAATCCCCCGGACCCCTGGAGGTCCGTAATATCGTTTTCTCGTCGTGTTTTGTTTCGAGCTGTTTTCTGCCAGATTTGTTTTGATCTAGAAGCACCATGGTCTCCAACAACAAAGACAAGGGGCCTTGGAGGGAAGAGATAGATGAAAGGATCAATAAGGAGAAGGAGAAGATAGCATCAGCAAAAGGAGAGTGGGAAACTACGAGGAGTAAGCCAATCTTGGTGGGATCGGTTAACACTGGGCGTTCTTTTTCTCATAACTTGCAGGGAGCTCTTCCGCCTGCTCTGGACCTCGACTCTTTCCCTTGTGTGGAGGAAGCAATACGGGTTGCTGATGAGTTTTGTGATCAATATCGTGCTCTAAGGAGGGAAGTGGAGATACTTCAGGAGGAGAACCAGCGACTTCGCAGAATGCTGGAATATTACTCAAATCCCAGCACAAGGCCGTCACCGCCACACTCGGGTAACAATGAGTCTCTTCAGGTTTTGGTGCAGAATTACAAAATTGAGAAGCTGAAGCTGAAGGAGATCCTTATGAAGCGCGAGAGGAATCCATCACCATCATCACCGAAGGAGTAATTCATCATCGGTATTGGCATCCCCTTGGTTTGTTCCAAGCTTGGGGGAGTGCCGCGGTATCACATCACCACCACCTTTATCTTTTACTATCAAGTAGTGTCATATCATGAGTAGGGAAGTTATCATATGGAATAGTATGCAATGTGGAAGTATCTCTCTTAGTTAGTTATCTATGTATCCGTTGGTGTGAGTTATCGTTATGGAATATTAATGAGAAGTCTTATCATTTACTTTTTGCACACCTTATTTTAGTTTGCAATCTCCATTATATGATTACTCTTGACATGAGTATTGATATCACTTTGGGAGCATCGAGTAAATCTATTTGGTTTTGGCAAACTTAGCATTGGTCAATAGCAACAACATCCTGATGTTTAATTAGAAGAGAGAAATACACTTAGATATATTACTCTATTATCTCTATGCTTAGTATTCTAGAGTTAAAATTGCTTGTGCTTATGAGAAAGATGCATGATTGTTTCTATCATATGTATATTTGTTTGTTTCCCTCAACCTTTATGCTTGCTATCAAACCTTGCTAGCCAAAGACCTGTATCGAGAGGGAATGCTTCTCATACATCCATAACCTTAGACCAAACCTATGCCATTTGTGTCCACCATACCTACCTACTACATGGTATTTTCTGCCATTCCAAGTAAATACTTCATGTGCTACCTTTAAATTATTCAAACTATACTACTCCTTATTTGTGTCAATGTTTTATAGCTCATGAGGAAGTATGTGGTGTTTTATCTTTCAATCTTGTTGGGCGGACTTTCACCAATGGACTAGCGGCACATCCGCTTATCCAATAATTTTGCAATAAGAGCTGGCAACGGGGTTCCCAGCCCCAATTAATAACTTTCATTAATAATTCTCTTCACATGTTTTGCTCTGATTCATCAGTAAGCAACTTAATTTTGCAATAGACACTCCTCCATGGTATGTGAATGTTGGAAGGCACCCGAGGATTCGGTTAGCCATGGATTGAGAAAGCCAAGGTTGGGGGGAGTGTCACCCATAATAAAACTAAAATACATGTGTAAACAAAAGAGAAGGGGGATGATCTACCTTGCTGGTAGAGATGCCGTCCCTCATGGGAGCCGCTCTTTGAAGGTTCGTTTGGCAAGGGGGTTAGAGTGCCCGCTACCATTCGTTGACAACAACAAACACCTCTCAAAATATTACTTTTATTCTCTTTATATGATTTCAAAACTTGAAAAGCTCTAGCACATGATTTAATCCCTGCTTCCCTCTGCGAAGGGCCTATCTTTTACTTTTATGTTGAGTCAGTAAACCTATTTCCCTCTATCTCAAGCAAGCAATTGAGTTGTTGTGAACCAATCATTTATGCTGTGATCCAGTTAATCATGTCTTTTATACTTTCTTGTTTAGTACCAATTTTATCTGAATGAATATGACTTTGAAGTTATCAATGATTATGAGGAGATTGTTATGCTTAAATATGAAAGCTCAGCTATAAAATCTAATATGAAAGCTTTGCTTAAAAGTACAATCCGTTAGTAGTTCTCTGACCAAGAACAAAGTTTGCCATCACCAATTATGATTTCTTATGCACCTTTACTTGTGATTTCTCTTTACTTATTTCGAGATGAGTTATATGAGGAAGTTGTTTACTAGAATGTCTTGTGTGAATGAATATGATGCTTCTTGTCCGTATTTTATTTATCGACTCTTCACTCCATAAACATGTGGTCTTGTTTATCGAGCTCAGTTTCGCTTGGGGACAAGCGAGGTCTAAGCTTGGGGGAGTTGATACGTCCAATTTGCATCACTATTTTGTATCATAATTTGCTGTTATTCATTGATATATTTCATATTGGGACACAATACTTATGTTATTTCATCTATTTTGCATGTTTCATCATCATTGGAGGATCAAGCACCGGAGCCAGGATTCTGCTGGAAAAAGCACCGTCAGAACGCAATATTTCGGAAGATCAACTGTGGAAGGGAATTTCACGTAAATTCCTATTTTTCCAGATGACGGAGGGAGCCAGAAGGGGAAGAAGAGAGGGGCCACTGTGGGCCCAGACCATAGGGCGGCGCGGCCCATGGCCTGGCCGCGCCACCCTATGCTCTGGGGGGCCCACGACCCTTTTCGCCTCCTTTTCTTCGCGTACTCCTTCGTCCCGAAAACCTAAGCCACAGAGAGGACCTCACGAAGGGTTACAGCCGCCTCTGCGGGGCGGAGAACACCAGAGAGAAAAGAGCTCTCCGGCGGGCAGGAATCCGCCGGGGAAATTCCCTCCCGGAGGGGGAAATCGACGCCATCGCCATCGTCATCGAGCGGGACATCATCTCCATCATCATCATCATCATCTCCACCATCTACACCGCCATCACCACCGCTGCACCTCGTCATCGCTGTAGCAATTCGGGTTAAATCTTGATTGTTTGATAGGGGAAACTCTCCCGGTGTTATTCTATACTTGTTGTAGATGCTATTGAGTGAAACCATTGAACCAAGGTTTATGTTCAGATTGTTATTCATCATCATATCACCTCTGATTGTATTCCATATGATGTCTCGTGAGTAGTTCGTTTAGTTCTTGAGGACATGGGTGAAGTCTAAATGCTAGTAGTGAATTATGGTTGAGTAATATTCAATGTTATGATATTTAAGTTGTGGTGTCATTCTTCTAGTGGTGTCGTGTGAACGTCGACTACACGACACTTCACCATTTATGGGCCTAGGGGAGTGCATCTTGTATTCGGTTGCTAATTGCGGGGTTGCCGGAGTGACAGAAACCTGAGCCCCCGTTAGTATATCGATGCAGGAGGGATCGCAGGATCTCAGAGTTTAAGGTTGTGGTTAGATTTATCTTAATTACTTTCTTGTAGTTGCGGATGCTTGCAAGGGGTATAATCACAAGTATGTATTAGTCCTAGGAAGGGCGGTGCATTAGCATAGGTTCACCCACACAACACTTATCAAAACAATGAAGATTATTTAGCCACTTGAAGCGAAAGTACTAGACTAAAATCCCCATGTGTCCTCAGGAACGTTTGGTCATTATAAGTAATCAAACCGGCTTGTCCTTTGTGCTAAAAAGGATTGGGCCACTTGCTGCAATTATTTCTCTCGCATTTTATTTACTTGTACTTTATTTATCTACAATATCAAAACCCCCTGAATACTTGTTTGTGAGCATTTACAGTGAATCCTTCATCGAAACTGCTGCCAACACCTTCTGCTCCTCGTTGGGATCGACATTCTTACTTATCGAAGATACTACGATACACCCCCTATACTTGTGGGTCATCAGTACTCTATGCCGCCTGTACAAGGGTCTAAGGAGAAAGTTCGCATTGGATTTCTCGCTTTTGATCATTCTTCAACTTAGACACCCATACCGGGACAACATAGACAACAGATAATGGACTCCTCTTTTAATGCTTAAGCATTCAACAACAGTTAATATTCTCATAAGAGATTGAGGTTTTATGTCCAAACTGAAACTTCCACCATGATTCATGGCTTTAGTTAGCGGCCCAATGTTCTTCTCTAACAATATGCATACTCAAACCATTTGATTGTGAAAACCGCCCTTACTTCAGACAAGACGAACATGCATAGCAACTCACATGATATTCAACAAAGAGTTGATGGCGTCCCCAGGAACATGGTTATCGCACAACAAGCAACTTAATAAGAGATAAAGTGCATAAGTACATATTCAATACCACAATAGTTTTTAAGCTATTTGTCCCATGAGCTATATATTGCAAAGGCGAATGATGGAATTTTAAAGGTAGCACTCAAGCAATTTACTTTGGAATGGCGGAGAAATACCATGTAGTAGGTAGGTATGGTGGACACAAATGGCATAGTGGTTGGCTCAAGGATTTTGGATGCATGAGAAGTATTCCCTCTCGATACAAGGTTTAGGCTAGCAAGGTTTATTTGAAACAAACACAAGGATGAACCGGTGCAGCAAAACTCACATAAAAGACATATTGAAAACATTATAAGACTCTACACCGTCTTCCTTGTTGTTCAAACTCAATACTAGAAATTATCTAGACCTTAGAGAGACCAATTATGCAAACCAAATTTTAGCATGCTCTATGTATTTCTTCACTAATAGGTGCAAAGTATATGATGCAAGAGCTTAAACATGAGCACAACAATTGCCAAGTATCAAATTATCCAAGACATTATAGCAATTACTACATGTAGCATTTTCCAATTCCAACCATATAACAATTTAACGAAGAGGAAACTTCGCCATGAATATTATGAGCTAAGAACACATGTGTTCATACGAACCAGCGGAGCGTGTCTCTCTCCCACACAAGCATTTATTCAAACAAAAACAAAAACAAAAGCAAACAGACGCTCCAAGTAAAGTACATAAGATGTGACCGAATAAAAATATAGTTTCAAGGGAGGAACCTGATAAATTTGTCGATGAAGAAGGGGATGCCTTGGGCATCCCCAAGCTTAGATGCTTGAGTCTTCTTGAAATATGCAGGGATGAACCACGGGGCATCCCCAAGCTTAGACTTTTCACTCTTCTTGATCGTAGTATATCATCCTCCTCTCTTGACCCTTGAAAACTTCCTTCACACCAAACTCGAAACAAACTCATTAGAGGGTTAGTGCATAATCAAAAATTCACATGTTCAGAGGTGACACAATCATTCTTAACACTTCTGGACATTGCTCAAAGCTACTGGAAGGTAATGGAACAAAGAAATCCACCCAACACAGCGAAAGAAGCAATGCGAAATAAAAGGCAGAATCTGTCAAAACAGAACAGTCCGTAAAGACGAATTTTAAAATGGCACCAGACTTGCTCAGATGAAAATGCCCAAATTGAATGAAAGTTGCGTACATATCTGAGGATCACGCACGTAAATTGGCAGATTTTTCTGAGTTACCTACAGAGAATTAGGCCCAGATTCGTGACAGCAAGAAATCTGTTTCTGCGCAGTAATCCAAATCTAGTATCAACCTTGCTATCAACGACTTTACTTGGCACAACAAAACACAAAACTAAGATAAGGAGAGGTTGCTACAGTAGTAAACAACTTCCAAGACACAAATATAAAACAAATTACTGTAGCAAAATAACACATGGGTTATCTCCCAAGAAGTTCTTTCTTTATAGCCATTAAGATGGGCTCAGCAGTTTTAATGATGCACTTGCAAGAAATAGTATTTGAAGCAAAAGAGAGCATCAAGAGGCAAATTCAAAACACATTTAAGTCTAACATGCTTCCTATGAAAAGGAATCTTGTACACAAATAAATTCATGAAGAGCAAAGTAACAAGCATAGGAAGATAAAACAAGTGTAGTTTCAAAAATTTCAGCACATAGAGAGGCATTTTAGTAACATGAAAATTTCTACAACCATATTTTCCTCTCTCATAATAACTTTCAGTAGCAACATGAGCAAACTCAACAATATAACTATCACATAAAGCATTCTTATCATGAGTCTCATGCATAAAATTATTACTCTCCACATAAGCATAATCAATTTTATTAGTTGTAGTGGGAGCAAATTCAACAAAGTAGCTATCATTATTATTCTCATCAAGTGTAGGAGGCATAGTATAATCACAACAAAATTTACTCTCCATAGTAGGTGGCACCAAAAGACCACTATCATTATAATCATCATAAATAGGAGGCAAAGTATCATCAAAGAAAATTTTCTCCTCAATGCTTGGGGGACTAAAAAGATCATGAAAACCAGCTTCCCCAAGCTTAGAACTTTCTATATTATTATCAACAATGGTGTTCAAAGCGTTCATACTAATATTACTACCAGCATGCAAATAAGATTCCATAGGTTTTTTAATTTTCGCATCAAACAATCCATGTTTTAAATCAGGAAATAGAATAAGAAGCTCATTCTTGTCCATTATGCCAAACTAGTGTAAACAAGAAACAAAAAGATGCAATTGCAGGATCTAAAGGAAATAGCTTCGAGTACTTACAACGGCGAAAATAGCTTAGTAGCCGAGATCCGGAGTGTGAGTACCTTTTACCTTTCCTCCCCGGCAACGGCGCCAGAAAATAGCTTGATGTCTACGTTCCCCCTCCTTTCCTGTAGACAGTGTTGGGCCTCCAAGAGCAGAGGTTTGTAGAACAGCAGCAAGTTTTCCTTAAGTGGATTACCCAAGGTTTATCGAACTCAGGGAGGAAGAGGTCAAAGATATCCCTCTCATGCAACCCTGCAACCACAAAGCAAGAAGTCTCTTGTGTCCCCAACACACCTAATAGGTGCACTAGTTCGGCGAAGAGATAGTGAAATACAGGTGGTATGAATATATATGAGCAGTAGCAACGGTGCCAGAAAAAGTTGCTGGCGTGTAGTTGATGGTGGTAATTGCAGCAGTAGTAACGCAGTAAAACAGTAAACAAGCAGCGATAGCAGTATTTAGGAACAAGGCCTAGGGATTACACTTTCACTAGTGGACACTCTCAACATTGATCACATAACAGAATAGATAAATGCATACTCTACACTTTTGTTGGATGATGAACACATTGCGTAGGATTACACGAACCCTCAATGCCGGAGTTAACAAGCTCCACAATAATGCTCATGTTTAAGTAACCTTTAGTGTAAGATAGATCAAAAGACTAAACCAAGTACTAGCATAGCATGCACACTGTCACCTTCATGCATATGTAGGAGGAATAGATCACATCAATATTATCATAGCAATAGTTAACTTCGCAATCTACAAGAGATCATGATCATAGCATAAACCAAGTACTAACACGGTGCACACACTGTCACCTTTACACACGTGCAGGAGGAATAAAACTACTTTAATAACTTTGCTAGAGTAGCACATAGATAGTAGTGATACAAAACTCATATGAATCTCAATCATGTAAAGCAGCTCATGAGATTATTGTATTGAAGCACATAGGAGAGAGATGAACCACATAGCTACCGGTACAGCCCCGAGCCTCGATGGAGAACTACTCCCTCCTCATGGGAGCAGCAGCGGTGATGAAGATGGCGGTGGAGATGGCAGCGGTGTCGATGGAGAAGCCTTCCGGGCACTTCCCCGCTCCCAGGGTGCCGGAACAGAGACTCCTGTCCCCCATCTTGGCTTCGCGATGACGGCGGCCTGAAGGTTTCGTGGGTTTCGTCTTCATAGGGTTTTCGATCCAGGGCTTTATATAGGCGAAGAGGAGGCGCAGGAGGGTCGGGGGTGCCCACACCATAGGGTGGCGCGGCCCACCCCGGCCGCGCCGCCATGTGGTTTGGTGGGCCTCGTGCCCCTCCCCGGTGGCTCTCGGGTGTTCTGGATTCTTCCGGGAAAATAGGAACGGGCGTTGATTTCGTCCGATTCCGAGAATATTTCCTTACTAGGATTTCTGAAACCAAAAACAGAAAAAACTGGCACTTCGGCATCTTGTTAATAGGTTAGTTCCGAAAATGCACGAATATGACATAAAGTGTGCATAAAACATGTAGATATCATCAATAATGTGGCATGGAACATAAGAAATTATCGATACGTCGGAGACGTATCATTGTCTTCTCCTCATTATGTTTCATTGTTGGATCTTGTGAGCTGCCTAACATGATCAAGATCATCTATCTGTAATACTATATGTTGTGTTTGTCGGGATCCGATGGATAGAGAATACTATGTTATGGTAATTATCAAGTTATTACTTATGTGTTGTTTATGATCTTGCATGCTCTCCGTTATTAGTAGAGGCTCTGGCCAAGTTTGTACTCTTAACTCCAAGAGGGAGTATTTATGCTCGATAGTGGGTTCATGCCTACATTGATACCTGGGACAGTGACAGAAAGTTCTAAGGTTGTGTTGTGCTGTTGCCACTAGGGATAAAACATTGATGCTATGTCCGAGGATGTAGTTATTGATTACATTACGCACCATACTTAATGCAATTGTCTGTTGCTTTGCAACTTAATACTGGAAGGGGTTCGGATGATAACCTGAAGGTGGACTTTTTAGGCATAGATGCAGTTGGATGGCGGTCTATGTATTTTGTCGTAATGCCCAATTAAATCTCACTATATTTATCATGCCATGTATGTGCATTGTTATGCTCTCTCTATTTGTCAATTGCCCGACTGTAATTTGTTCACCCAACATGCTTTTATCTTATGGGAGAGACACCTCTAGTGAACTGTGGACCCCGGTCCATTCTTTTATACTGAAATACAAATCTCTGCAATACTTGTTTTACTGTTTTCTTGCAAACAATCATCTTCCACACAATACGGTTAATCCTTTGTTACAGCAAGCCGGTGAGATTGACAACCTCACTGTTTCGTTGGGGCAAAGTACTTTGTTGTGTTGTGCAGGTTCCACGTTGGCGCCGGAATCCCGGTGTTGCGCCGCACTACATCCCGCCGCCATCAACCTTCAACGTGCTTCTTGGCTCCTCCTGGTTCGATAAACCTTGGTTTCTTTCTGAGGGAAAACTTGCCGCTGTGCGCATCATACCTTCCTCTTGGGGTTCCCAACGGACGTGTACATCTACGCGCATCGGCGTCTCGGAAGGTTTTCCGTATCGTGGCTCTCGGTACTGGGGGTTTCGCGACGAAGGCTTTAAGTAGGCGGAAGGGCAACGCGGGGGCCACACGAGGGCCCCACACACCAGGGCCGCGCGGCCAGGGCCGCGCCGCCCTGTTGTGGCGGCGCCTCGTGGCCCCACTTCCTTTCCCCTCGGTCTTCTGGAAGCTTCGTGCAAAATAGGACCCTGGGCGTTGATTTCGTCCAATTCCGAGAATATTTCCTTTGTAGGATTTCTGAAACCAAAACAGCAGAAAACAGCAACTGGCTCTTCGGCATCTCGTTAATAGGTTAGTGCCGGAAAATGCACAAATATGACATAAAGTATGCATAAAACATGTAGATATCATCAATAATGTGGCATGGAACATAAGAAATTATCGATACGTCGGAGACGTATCAGCATCCCCAAGCTTAGTTCTGCTCGTCCCGAGCAGGTAAACGATAACAAAGATAATTTCTGGAGTGACATGCCATCATAACCTTGATCATACTATTGTAAGCATATGTAATGAATGCAGCGATCAAAACAATGGTAATGACATGAGTAAACAAATGAATCATAAAGCAAAGACTTTTCATGAATAGTACTTCAAGACAAGCATCAATAAGTCTTGCATAAGAGTTAACTCATAAAGCAATAAATCAAAGTAAAGGTATTGAAGCAACACAAAGGAAGATTAAGTTTCAGCGGTTGCTTTCAACTTATAACATGTATATCTCATGGATAGTGTCAATGTAAAGTAATATAACAAGTGCAATATGCAAGTATGTAGGAATCAATGCACAGTTCACACAAGTGTTTGTTTCTTGAGGTGGAGAGAAATAGGTGAACTGACTCAACATAAAAGTAAAAGAAAGGTCCTTCAAAGAGGAAAGCATCGATTGCTATATTTGTGCTAGAGCTTTGGTTTTGAAAACATGAAACAATTTTGTCAACGGTAGTAATAAAGCATATGTATCATGTAAATTATATCTTACAAGTTGCAAGCCTCATGCATAGTATACTAATAGTGCCCGCACCTTGTCCTAATTAGCTCGGATTACCAGGATTATCATCGCAATACACATGTTTTAACCAAGTGTCACAAAGGGGTACCTCTATGCCGCTTGTACAAAGGTCTAAGGAGAAAGCTCGCATTTGGATTTCTCGCTTTTGATTATTCTCAACTTAGACATCCATACCGGGACAACATAGACAACAGATAATGGACTCCTCTTTAATGCATAAGCATGTAGCAACAATTAATGTTCTCATATGAGATTGAGGATATATGTCCAAAACTGAAACTTCCACCATGATTCATGGCTTTAGTTAGCGGCCCAATGTTCTTCTCTAACAATATGCATGCTCTAACCATTAAATGAGTGGTAAATCTCCCTTACTTCAGACAAGACGGACATGCATAGCAACTCACATGATATTCAACAAAGAGTTGATGGCGTCCCCAGAAACATGGTTATCGCACAACAAGCAACTTAATAAGAAATAAAGTGCATAAGTACATATTCAATACCACAATAGTTTTTAAGCTATTTGTCCCATGAGCTATATATTGCAAAGGCGAATGATGGAAATTTAAAGGTAGCACTCAAGCAATTTACTTTGGAATGGCGGAGAAATACCATGTAGTAGGTAGGTATGGTGGACACAAATGGCATAGTGGTTGGCTCAAGGATTTTGGATGCATGAGAAGTATTCCCTCTCGATACAAGGTTTAGGCTAGCAAGGTTATTTGAAACAAACACAAGGATGAACCGGTGCAGCAAAACTCACATAAAAGACATATTGTAAACATTATAAGACTCTACACCGTCTTCCTTGTTGTTCAAACTCAATACTAGAAATTATCTAGACTTTAGAGAGACCAATTATGCAAACCAAATTTTAGCAAGCTCTATGTATTTCTTCATTAATGGGTGCAAAGTATATGATGCAAGAGCTTAAACATGAGCACAACAATTGCCAAGTATCAAATTATTCAAGACATTTTAGAATTACTACATGTAGCATTTCCCGATTCCAACCATATAACAATTTAACGAAGAAGATTCAACCTTCGCCATGAATACTATGAGTAAAGCCTAAGGACATATTTGTCCATATGCAACAGCGGAGCGTGTCTCTCTCCCACACAATGAATGCTAGGATCCATTTTATTCAAACAAAAACAAAAACAAAAACAAACCGACGCTCCAAGCAAAGCACATAAGATGTGATGGAATAAAAATATAGTTTCAGGGGAGGAACCTGATAATGTTGTCGATGAAGAAGGGGATGCCTTGGGCATCCCCAAGCTTAGACGCTTGAGTCTTCTTAGAATATGCAGGGGTGAACCACCGGGGCATCCCCAAGCTTAGAGCTTTCACTCTCCTTGATCATATTGTATCATCCTCCTCTTTGATCCTTGAAAACTTCCTCCACACCAAACTCAAAACAACTCATTAGAGGGTTAGTGCACAATAAAAATTTACATGTTCAGAGGTGACATAATCATTCTTAACACTTCTGGACATTGCATAAAGCTACTGGACATTAATGGAACAAAGAAATTCATCCATCATAGCAAAAGAGGCAATGCGAAATAAAAGGCAGAATCTGTCAAAACAGAACAGTTCGTAAAGACGAATTTTAAAGTGGCACCAGACTTGCTCAAATGAAAATGCCCAAATTGAATGAAAGTTGCGTACATATCTGAGGATCACTCACGTAAATTGGCATATTTTTCTGAGTTACCTACAGAGAATTAGGCCCAGATTCGTGACAGCAAAGAAATCTGTTTCTGCGCAGTAATCCAAATCTAGTATGAACCTTACTATCAAAGACTTTACTTGGCACAACAATGCACAAAACTAAGATAAGGAGAGGTTGCTACAGTAGTAAAAACTTCCAAGACTCAAATATAAAATAAAAGTACTGTAGTAAAAACATGGGTTGTCTCTCATAAGCGCTTTTCTTTAACGCCTTTCAGCTAGGCGCAGAAAGTGTGTATCAAGTATTATCAAGAGACGAAGTATCAACATCATAACTTGTTCTAATAATAGAATCAAAAGGTAACTTCATTCTCTTTCTAGGGAAGTGTTCCATACCTTTCTTGAGAGGAAATTGATATTTAATATTACCTTCCTTCATATCAATGATAGCTCCAACAGTTCGAAGAAAAGGTCTTCCCAATATAATGGGACAAGATGCATTGCATTCAATATCCAAGACAACAAAATCAACGGGGACAAGGTTATTGTTAACGGTAATGCGAACATTATCAACTCTCCCCAAAGGTTTCTTTGTAGAATGATCAGCAAGATTAACATCCAAATAACAATTTTTCAATGGTGGCAAGTCAAGCATATTATAAATCTTCTTAGGCATAACGGAAATACTTGCACCAAGATCACATAAAGCATTACAATCAAAGTCATTGACCTTCATCTTAATGATGGGCTCCCAACCATCCTCTAGCTTTCTAGGAATAGAAGTTTCAAGTTTTAGTTTCTCTTCTCTAGCTTTTATGAGAGCATTTGTAATATGTTTTGTAAAGGCCAAATTTATAGCACTAGCATTGGGACTCTTAGCAAGTTTTTGTAAGAACTTTATAACTTCAGAGATGTGGCAATCATCAAAATCCAAACCATTATAATCTAAAGCAATGGGATCATCATCCCCAATGTTGGAAAAAATTTCAGCAGTTTTATCACAAGCAGCAGTTTTAGCAGTTTCAGGCAGTTTTGCGGCTTTGCATTAGAAGTGGAAACATTGCCAACACCAATTCTTTCACCATTATTAGTAGGAGGTGCAGCAACATGTGAAGCATTAACATTACTAGTGGTGGTAATAGTCCAAACTTTAGCTACATTATTCTCTTTAGCTAGTTTTTCATTTTCTTCTCTTTCCCACCTAGCATGCAATTCAGCCATCAATCTTATATTCTCATTAATTCTAACTTGGATGGCATTTGCTGTAAACAATTTTATTTTCAATATCCTTATTAGGCATAACTTTCGATTTCAAAAGATCAACATCAGAGGCAAGACTATCAACCTTAGAAGCAAGAATATCAATTTTATTGAGCTTTTCCTCAACAGATTTGTTAAAAGTAGTTTGTGTACTAATAAATTCTTTAAGCATAGCTTCAAGTCCAGGGGGTGTGTTCCTATTATTGTTGTAAGAATTCCCATAAGAATTACCATAACCGTTACCATTATTATAAGGATATGGCCTATAGTTATTACTAGAATTGTTCCGATAAGCATTGTTGTTGAAATTATTATTTTTAATGAAGTTCACATCAACATGTTCTTCTTGGGCAACCAATGAAGCTAATGGAACATTATTAGGATCAACATTAGTCCTATCATTCACAAGCATAGACATAATAGCATCAATCTTATCACTCAAGGAAGAGGTTTCTTCGACAGAATTTACCTTCTTACCTTGTGGAGCTCTTTCCGTGTGCCATTCAGAGTAATTAATCATCATATTATCAAGAAGCTTTGTTGCTTCACCAAGAGTGATGGACATAAAGGTACCTCCAGCAGCTGAATCCAATAGGTTCCGCGAAGAAAAGTTCAGTCCTGCATAAAAGGTTTGGATGATCATCCAAGTAGTCAGTCCATGGGTTGGGCAATTTTTAACCAAGGATTTCATTCTTTCCCAAGCTTGAGCAACATGTTCATTATCCAATTGTTTAAAATTCATTATGCTACTCCTCAAAGATATAATTTTAGCAGGGGATAATATCTACCAATAAAAGCATCCTTACATTTAGTCCATGAATCAATACTATTTCTAGGCAGAGATAGCAACCAATCTTTAGCTCTTCCTCTTAAGGAGAAAGGAAACAATTTTAATTTTATAATGTCACCATCTACATCTTTATACTTTTGCATTTCACACAATTCAACAAAATTATTGAGATGGGCAGCAGCATCATCAGAACTAACACCAGAAAATTGCTCTCGCATAACAAGATTCAGTAAAGCAGGTTTAATTTCAAAGAATTCTGCTGTAGTAGCAGGTGGAGCAATAGGTGTGCATAAGAAATCATTATTATTTGTGGTTGTGAAGTCACACAACTTAGTATTTTCAGGAGTACCCATTTTAGCAGTAGTAAATAAAGCAAACTAGATAAAATAAATGCAAGTAACTAATTTTTTTGTGTTTTTGATATAGAGTGCAAGACAGTAAATAAAGTAAAGCTAGCAACTAAATTTTTTGTGTTTTGATATAATGCAGCAAACAAGAAAGTAAATAAAGTAAATCAAGACAAAAACAAAGTAAAGAGATTGGATTGTGGAGACTCCCCTTGCAGCGTATCTTGATCTCCCCGCAACGGCGCCGTAAAATATGCTTGCCGTGGGAGTTGGCAATTTCCGTGGTGTAGCTTTTCTTCAGTTCCCCGGCAACGGCGCCAGAAAATATGCTTGATGGCGTGTAACACACACGTTCGTTGGGAACCCCAAGAGGAAGGTATGTTGCACACAGTAGCAAGTTTTCCCTCAGAAAGAAACCAAGGTTTATCGAACCAGTAGGAGCCAAGAAGCACGTTGAAGGTTGATGGCGGCGGGATGTAGTGCGGCGCAACACCAGGGATTCCGGCGCCAACGTGGAACCTGCACAACACAACCAAAGTACTTTGCCCCAACGAAACAGTGAGGTTGTCAATCTCACCGGCTTGCTGTAACAAAGGATTAGATGTATAGTGTGGATGATGATTGTTTGCAGAAAACAGTAGAACAAGTATTGCAGTAGATTGTATTCAATGTAAAAGAATGGACCGGGGTCCACAGTTCACTAGAGGTGTCTCTCCCATAAGATAAATAGCATGTTGGGTGAACAAATTACAGTCGAGCAATTGACAAATAGAGAGGGCATGACCATGCACATACATGATATGATGAGTATTGTGAGATTTAATTGGGCATTACGACAAAGTACATAGACCGCTATCCAGCATGCATCTATGCCTAAAAAGTCCACCTTCGGTTATCATCCGAACCCCTTCCAGTATTAAGTTGTAAACAACAGACAATTGCATTAAGTATGGTGCGTAATGTAATCAATAACTACATCCTTGGACATAGCATCAATGTTTTATCCCTAGTGGCAACAGCACATCCACAACCTTAGAACTTTCTGTCACTGTCCCAGATTTAATGGAGGCATGAACCCACTATCGAGCATAAATACTCCCTCTTGGAGTTAAGAGTAAAAACTTGGCCAGAGCCTCTACTAATAACGGAGAGCATGCAAGATCATAAACAACACATAGGTAATAGATTGATAATCAACATAACATAGTATTCTCTATCCATCGGATCCCGACAAACACAACATATAGCATTACAGATAGATAATCTTGATCATGTTAGGCAGCTCACAAGATCCAACAATGAAGCACATGAGGAGAAGACAACCATCTAGCTACTGCTATGGACCCATAGTCCAGGGGTGAACTACTCACTCATCACTCCGGAGGCGACCATGGCGGTGAAGAGTCCTCCGGGAGATGATTCCCCTCCCCGGCAGGGTGCCGGAGGCGATCTCCTGAATCCCCCGAGATGGGATTGGCGGCGGCGGCGTCCTGGAAGGTTTTCCGTATCGTGGCTCTCGTACGGGGTTTCGCGACGAAGGCTTTAAGTAGGCGGAAGAACGGGGGCCACACGAGGGCCCCACACACCAGGGCCGCGCGGCCAGGACTCGGGCCGCGCCGCCTGTTGTGGCGGCGCCGTGGCCCCACTTCCTTCCCCTCGGTCTTCGGAAGCGTGCAAAAATAAGACCCTGGGCGTTGATTTCGTCCAATTCCGAGAATATTTCCTCTGTAGGATTTCTGAAACCAAAAATAGCAGAAAAACAGCAACTGGCTCTTCGGCATCTCGTTAATAGGTTAGTGCCGGAAAATGCATAAATATGACATAAAGTATGCATAAAACATGTAGATATCATCAATAATGTGGCATGGAACATAAGAAATTATCGATACGTCGGAGACGTATCAACCATCAGTGTCATAGTCATCATCTTCTGGAGCATTAGGATCAACATCATCTCCAGTCTCATACTCATTGTCCTCATTGATAATCATGACTTTGCGGTTAGGACAATCTCTCTTGAAGTGACCCTTGCCACCACATGTATGACAAGCCATATCACGGTTGCGCGCGGTAGACATGCTAGAACCACTCGTACTTGCAGCAGATTCGGACTTCTTTGTGTTAGACACATTGGAGACCGGCTTGCTAGGCGGAGTAGAGTAAGGGCGGAGCGCGTCGATGGCGCCGGCGCCAGAGGGGGCGCGGGGCGTGAAGCGCCCAGCTCCCGTAGCACGACCTTTGACCTTTGCTTCTTCAGCCATCTGTGATTCAGCTTCTCTTGCATGATGTAACAATTGATTCATATTGGTGTAACTGTAGTGACGAACAATGCCTTTGATATCATACTTCAATCCGTTGAGAAAGCGCTGCATTGTCATCTCTAGAGACTCATGGACAGGACCACGCTGCATAAGCATCTCCATCTCCATGTAGTACTCATCAACAGTCTTCACACTTTGTCTCAATAGGGTCAACTTATCATATATTGTACGCAAATAATTAGTGGGCACAAAACGAGAATTCATCGCTTCCTTCATAGCACGCCATGTGATAATAGGTTGATCACCATCCTCCTGTCGATTACGAACAAGTGCATCCCACCAACGCAATGCATAACCATCAAATTCGGAAGAAGCAAGCTTGATCTTCCTATCTTCAGTGTAGTTCGGATGTAAGTTCCATAACTTCTCAATCTTGAGCTCCCAAGTGAGGTATTCTTCAACATCAGCTCCTCCTTCAAACTTGGGTATGGAGAACTTAGGCTTACCCAATCCATCTTCCTCATCATGTCCACGACCATGGCGTCCCAGTTCAACCCAACCACGAGGACAGTTACCACGTCCAACACCACGACCAGGGACTGCATCTTGTGGATCAAGGTCTTCATCCTCTGGTTGCTGTTGATTTGTAAGATTTTCAACAGACATTTGCAAAGTTTGAAGAGCGCGTTGGATATCCGTCATTTGATCTTTCATTGTAGTGACGGTCTCATTAGTAGCATCCAGCTTCTGGGAGATCCCTTGGACCGTTCCCCTAAGCTCATCATCCTGAGTGCGGAATTCACGTCGCATCTCATTACGAAGAGCTTCATACTCCCTCCATGTGATGATATCTGCCGAATTCTTGTTTTCCTGGTTAACAAGTTTAGCATCACTAGCAGACATGATTAGTAGGTTAGTGCACTAAATCAAAAATATATGGTGGTACTCTCACAACTCACTCAAAACTGATAAGAAAAGGAGATCTTACCGTTCCAAAGTAAATTAGTGTTGCTTACCACTTGTAGTAACAACTAGTGCACGGATGTAGCGAAGCGAATATCAAGGGTATAAGAACAATCACACGACAAAGCAAGATATATGTGGGGCTGTAGGTAGGCTACCTATTTGCACCAATAACAAGCTCTAGCGCTGACCGTAGACAACCAAAGATACTCACACAAGGCGATAAATATGGCAATGCAACTATATGGAGGAAAGGTTGCAATGCACTCGAGAGACACTAGCAAAGCTCAACGAAACAGGCACAAGATTGCTCAACTACAGGTGCAGAAAAGTAAACTAGGCCTTCACTTGATCTTACTAGCACTTGACACTTCTTATTTTTGTATTTTCTTTTTGTAACACACGCAGCTATGTAGCTCTTTTTGCTTCTTTTCTATTTTCTCTTTGTTTTTTTTGTTTTTTTTTTATTTTATGACACAACTCCTTGATAACACGGCCAACAAAGTATGCAAAGCACCAAAACCCTAATGAGCAGCCTGTCGAGCGGTAAAACTAGTCTCTTCTGGGGAAGTTCCTAGTCACGTATATCGAAAGGCTGTAGCTATGGTTTGGACAAACACACTGTACGCTATGTGGACTCGGAGTAACAAAAACTGAAACTAGATGATAGCGGAGACTCAAACCCTAACAATACTAGATGGAAGAAAAAGATACGCAAAAACAACTACGAAAAGCAACTAAAACTTGAAATTAGTGCAATCTAAAGCTATGGCAAACCCTAACCCTAATATTTTTGGCTTTTTCTGGATAGGAAAACACTCACAACTCAACTATGGGGTGGATTGTGGATGGCTTACCGAGGGAACCCAAGAATCTGATACCAAGATGATAAGGGGTGGCCCGATCTTCTCAGTAAGCAACGGTGGTGATGATGATCACGGGGTGATAGCAGCGGAGGAACACGACGATGTAGTGGAAGATAACTTGTATGACGCAACGAGATCTCTCGATTGGTCCCTGTCGCCAATGCAACAGCTCTCAACCCTGCAAGATATTCACAACTCCACACACTTGCGCACGTAGCCGCCGACCACGAAGCGGTAAGTTGCAACCTTCTAATTCCCAATGGAACAACAGATCACACAAGACTTTGGGATTCCACACCAAATCAATGCAATTGGATGTATAAATTCAATAGAGTTGCAAAGCAAACTACTATGAACTAGGGTTTATCTTAAATGTGGTCTAAAGCAACTTTGGGGGCGTCTAGGCACTGAGTTTTTCTCCTCCTCAAAAGTTGGATTTTGTGGATCCTTAGGAGGAGAAAAACCCATATCAAGAATTTGCTCCACATGTGGGTGCATGCCCCTAAAATAATCAAGCATGTAGAATTTCCAAGCATCATAATTAGTGCCATCAAATATAAAAGTGGTATTGTGCACTAATCCTCTAGCCGACGTCATTACTCTCTAGGCGGTGAAGCCCAACAAGATAAGAGAGCCCTAGCTCTGATACCAATTGAATGTACTAGGACGTCGCCTAGAGGGGGGGTGAATAGGCGGTGTATAAAAACTTCTACTTGAGAGCTAAACTAGGAGGAATAAAACTACAGTGTTTACTTGTTTAGCTCAAAGCCTATCAACTAGGGTTTGCCTAAGTGCACCAACAACCTATGCTAATCATGATGAGCAACAAGGTGATAACAAGCTAGATATGGAACAACAAGCATAAGGGATATCACTGAAGGAGATATGCCCAAGAGGCAATAATAAAAGTGGTTATTATATATCTTTATGTTTATGATAAATGTTTATATACCATGCTATAATTGTATTAACCGAAACATTGATACATGTGTGATATGTAAACAACAAAGAGTCCCTAGTATGCCTCTTAACTAGCTTGTTGATTAATGGATGATTAGTTTCATAATCATGAACATTGGATGTTATTAATAACAAGGTTATATCATTATATGAATGATGTAATGGACACACCCAAATTAAGCGTAGCATAAGATCTCGTCATTAAGTTATTTGCTATAAGCTTTCGATACATAGTTACCTAGTCCTTATGACCATGAGATCATGTAAATCACTTATACCGGAAAGGTACTTTGATTACACCAAACGCCACTGCGTAAATGGGTGGTTATAAAGGTGGGATTAAGTATCCGGAAAGTATGAGTTGAGGCATATGGATCAACAATGGGATTTGTCCATCCCGATGACGGATAGATATACTCTGGGCCCTCTCGGTGGAATGTCGTCTAAATGTCTTGCAAGCATATGAATAAGTTCATAAGAGACCACATACCACGGTACGAGTAAAGAGTACTTGTCATGAGACGAGGTTGAACAAGGTATAGAGTGATACCGATGATCAAACCTCGGACAAGTAAAATATCGCGAGACAAAGGGAATTGGTATCGTATGTGAATGGTTCATTCGATCACTAAAGTCATCGTTGAATATGTGGGAGCCATTATGGATCTCCAGATCCCGCTATTGGTTATTGGTCGGAGTGAGTACTCAACCATGTCCGCATAGTTCGCGAACCGTAGGGTGACACACTTAAAGTTGGATGTTGAAATGGTAGAACTTGAATATGGAATGGAGTTCGAATATTTGTTCGGAGTCCCGGATGAGATCCCGGACATCACGAGGAGTTCGAAATGGTCCTGAGAATAAGATTCATATATAGGAAGTCATTTTATGTGATTTAAAATGATCCGGAAGGTTCTATGGAAGGTTCTAGAAGGAACCTTCTAGAACCTTCTAGAACCTTCCAAGACCCTAAGGAAGGCGGAGTCCCGGAGGGACTCCACCTCCCATGGCCGGCCAACCCTAAGGGGGAGGAGTCCCAAGTGGACTCCCCTAAGGGGCCGCCCCCCCCCCCCCACATGGAAGGGGGGAATCCCACCCCAAGTGGGATTCCCACCTTGGGTAGGTTTCCCTATCACATGGAAGGTTTTTGGTTCGGGTCTTATTCGGAGACTTGTAGTCCAACACTTGGGGCTTCCACCATATAATGAGGGGCCAAGGGGGCCGGCCACCCCAAGACCACAAGGTGGCCGCACCCCTAGTGGGCCGGCCCCCCTCTCCCAAACCCTAGCGGCCCTCTCTCCTCCACCACATCCCGCACGCTTAGCGAAGCTCCGCCGGATTTCTCCACCACCACCGACACCACGCCATCGTGCTGTCGGATTCAAGAGGAGCTACTACTTCCGCTGCCCGCTGGAACGGGGAGGTGGACATCGTCTTCATCAACAACCGAACGTGTGACCGAGTACGGAGGTGCTGCCCGTTCGTGGCGCCGTGATCAAGATCTTCTACGCGCTTTTGCAAGCGGCAAGTGAACGTCTACCGCAGCAACAAGAGCCTCATCTTGTAGGCTTTGGAATCTCTTCAAGGGTGAGACTCGATAATCCCCTCGTTGCTACCGTCTTCTAGATTGCATCTTGGCTTGGATTGTGTGTTCGCGGTAGGAAAATTTTTGTTTTCTATGCAACGTTATCCTACAGTGGTATCAAAGCCGTGTCTATGCATAGATGGTTGCACGAGTAGAACACAATGGTTTTGTGGGCGTTGATGCTCTTGTTATCTTTAGTTTGAGTACTTTGCATCTTTGTGGCATAGTGGGATGAAGCTCGGACTAACTTTACATGACCGCGTTCATGAGACTTGTTCCTCGTTCGACATGCATCTTGTATTGCATAAGAGGCTTTGCGGGCGTCTGTCTCTCCTACTATAGTGAAGATTCAATTTACTCTTCTATTGACAACATTAGTATCAACGTTGTGGTTCATGTTCGTAGGTAGATTAGATCTCTCTCGAAAACCCTAAACCACGTAAAATATGCAAACCAAATTAGAGACGTCTAACTTGTTTTTGCGGGGTTTGGTGATGTGATATGGCCATAATGTGATGATGAATATGTATGAGATGATCATTATTGTATTGTGGCAACCGGCAGGAGCCTTATGGCTGTCTTTAAATTTCATGTTGAGTAGTATTTCAAAGTAGTTGTAATAGTTGCTACATGGAGGACAATCATGAAGACGGCGCCATTGACCTTGGCCGCTACGCCGACGATGATGGAGATCATGCCCGAAGATGATGGAGATCATGTCCGTGCTTTGGAGATGAAGATCAAAGGCGCAAAGACAAAAGGGCCATATCATATCACATATGAACCGCATGTGATGTTAATCCTTTTATGCATCTTATTTTGCTTAGATCGCGACGGTAGCATTATAAGATGATCCCTCACTAAAATCTCAAGATAATAAAGTGTTCATCCTTAGTAGCACCGTTGCCAAGACTTGTCGTTTCGAAGCATCTCGTGATGATCGGGTGTGATAGAATCAACAAGTGCATACAACGGGTGCAAGACAGTTTTGCACATGCGGATACTAAGGTGGCCTTGACGAGCCTAGCATGTACAGACATGGTCTCGGAACACGTGATACCGAAAGGTAGAGCATGAATCATATGGTTGATATGATGAACACTTTGAGTGTTCGCCATTGAAATCACACCTTGTCTCGTGATGATTGGACTTAGGTGCGGTGGATTTGGTTCGTGTGATCACTAAGACAATGCGAGGGATATTGTTTTGAGTGGGAGTTCACCTAGATTTTTAATTATGTTGAATTAAAATTTGAACTCAATTTGTCATAAACTTAGTCTAAACTTTTGCAAATATATGTTGTAGAGATGGCGTCCCCAATCAATTTTAACCAGTTCCTAGAGAAAGAAAAACTTAAGAGCAACGGTAGCAACTTCACCGACTGGTTCCGTCATGTGAGGATCTTCCTCAATGGCGGAAATCTGCAATATGTGCTTGATGCACCGCTAGGTGACCCTCCTGCAGAAACTGAAACCGATGAAGTAAAGAATGTTTACGCGACTTGGAAAACTCGGTACTCTCAAGTTCAGTGTGCCATCCTGTGCAGTGGAAGCCGATCTTCAAAAACGTTTTGAGCACCACGATCCACATGAGTTAGTCAATGAGTTGAAAACTATCTTTGAGACTCATGCGGCCGTGGAATGCTATGAAGCATCGAAACACTTCTTCAGTTGCATGATGGAAGAAGGCAGCTCCGTTAGTGAGCACATGCTCGCCATGACCGGGCATGCGAAGAAACTCAGTGATTTGGGAATAGTGATTCCTAACCGACGGGGATTAATCGTGTCCTTCAATCACTGCCACCTAGTTACAAGAACTTTGTGATGAACTACAATATGCAGAACATGAACAAAGAGTTACTAACTCTTCTCCATGCTAAAATCTGCTGAGATTGAGATCAAGAAAGAGCACCAAGTGTTGATGGTCAACAAGACCACCAGTTTCAAGAAACAGGGCAAGTCTAAGGGAAAATTCAAGAAGGGTGGCAAGAAAGCTGCCACGCCTCCTGTGAAACCTAAGACTGGCCCTAAGCCGATGCTGAGTGCTATTACTGCAAGGAGAAGGGACACTGAAGCGTAATTGCTCCAAGTATTTGGCGGATCTGAAGAGCGGCCTTGTCAAGAAGAAGAAAGAAGGTATATCTGATATACATGTTATAGATGTTTATCTTACTGGTTCTCGTACTAGTACCTGGGTATTTGATACTAGTTCGGTTGCTCATATTTGTAACTCGAAACAGGACTAAAGAATAAACGAAGACTACTAAAGGATGAAGTGACCATGCGCGTTGGAAATGGATCCAAAGTCGATGTGATCGCTGCCGGCACACTTCCTCTACATCTACCTTCGGGATTAGTTTTAAGCCTCAATAATTGTTATTTTGTACCCGCGTTGAGCATGAACATTATATCTGGATCTTGTTTAATGCAAGACGGTTATTCATTCAAGTCTGAGAATAATGGTTGTTCTATTTTTATGAATAATATCTTTTATGGTCGAGCACCTGAAAAGAATGGCTTATTTCTGTTAGATCTCGATAGTAGTGATACACATATACATAACATTGATGCTAAGCGAATTAAATTGAATGATAATTCTACTTATATGTGGCACTGTCGTCTTGGTCATATTGGAGTGAAACGCATGAAGAAACTCCATACCGATGGATTACTTGAATCACTTGACTTTGAGTCACTTGATAGATGCGAAGCATGTCTAATGGGAAAAATGACTAAGACTCCATTCTCTGGTATTATGGAGCGAGCTACTGACTTATTGGAAATCATACATACCGATGTGTGCGGACCAATGAGTGTAGCATCGCGCGGTGGATATCGTTATGTTCTAACCTTCACAGATGATCTGAGTAGATATGGGTATATCTATTTCATGAAACATAAATCCGAAACTTTCGAGAAGTTTAATTCCAAAGTGAAGTAGAAAATCAACGTAACAAGAAGATTAAATTTCTACGATCTGATCGTGGAGGTGAATATCTGAGTTATGAGTTTGGCATGCATTTAAAGAAATGCGGAATACTTTCACAATTGACACCGCCGGGAACACCACAACGAAACGGTGTGTCCGAACGTCGTAATCGAACTCTCTTAGATATGGTTCGTTCTATGATGTCTCTTACTGATTTGCCGTTATCATTTTGGAGTTATGCATTAGAGACAGCCGCATTCACTTTAAATAGAGCACCATCAAAATCCGTTGAAACGACGCCGTATGAATTATGGTTTAATAAGAAACCTAAGCTGTCGTTCCTTAAAGTTTGGGGTTGCGAAGCCTATGTAAAAAAGTTACAACCGGACAAGCTAGAACCCAAAGCGGAGAAATGCGTCTTCATAGGATACCCTAAAGAAACTATAGGGTACACTTTCTATCACAGATCCGAAGGCAAAATCTTTGTTGCTAAGAACGGAACCTTTCTTGAGAAAGAATTTCTCACTAAAGAAGTGACTGGAAGAAAAGTAGAACTCGATGAGATTGATGAATCTATACTCGTTGATCAGAGTAGCGCAGTACCGGAAGTTGTACCTGTACCGCCTACACCGGCAACAGAGGAAGCTAATGATAATGATCATGAAACTTCGAACGAGGAAACTACTGAACCTCGCAGATCGACAAGGGAACGTGCCACTCCTGATTGGTATGATCCTTGTCTAAATGTCATGATTGTGGATAACAATGATGAGGACCCTGCAACGTATGAAGAAGCGATGATGAGCCCAGATTCCAACAAATGGCAAGAAGCCATGAAATCCGAAATGGGATCCATGTATGATAACAAAGTGTGGACTTTGGTAGACTTACCTGATAGCCGCAAGGCTGTCGAGAATAAATGGATCTTCAAGAGAAAAACAGATGCTGATGGTAATATTACTGTCTATAAAGCTCAACTTGTCGCAAAGGGTTTCCGACAAATTCAAGGTGTTGACTACGATGAGACTTTCTCACCTGTAGCGAAGCTAAAATCTGTGAGGATTTTGTTAGCAATAGCTGCATTTTTCGATTATGAGATTTGGCAGATGGATGTCAAAACGGCGTTCCTTAATGGAGACATTGAGGAAGAGTTGTATATGGTACAACCCAAAGGTTTTGTCGATCCTAAAAATGCTGACAAAGTATGCAAACTTCAGCGTTCAATCTATGGACTGAAGCAAGCATCAAGAAGTTGGAACCGACGCTTTGATAAGGTGATCAATGACTTCAGGTTTATACAGTGTCATGGAGAGGCCTGTATTTACAAGAAAGTGAGTGGGAGCTCTGAGCATTCCTGATATTATATGTAGATGACATATTATTAATTGGGAATGATATAGAACTATTAAGCAAAAGGTTATTTGAATAATAGTTTTTCAATGAAAGACCTTGGTGAAGCATCGTATATATTAGGCATCAAGATTTATAGAGATAGATCAAGACGCCTAATAGGGCTATCACAGAGTACATACCTGGACAAGATTCTAAAGAAGTTTAGAATGGACGAAAGTAAGAAAGGGTTCTTACCTATGTTACCAGGCAAGGTCTTGAGTAAGACTCAAGGACCGGCTACGGCAGAAGAAAGAGAAAGGATGAGTAATATCCCCTATGCCTCGGCAGTAGGATCTATCATGTATGCCATGCTATGTACTAGACCGGATATAGCACATGCCGTTAGTTTGACTAGCAGATATCAAAGTGATCCAGGAATGGAACACTGGACAGCGGTCAAGAATATCCTGAAGTACTTGAAAAGAACTAAGGATATGTTTCTTTGTTATGGAGGTGACCAAGAGCTCGTTGTAACAAGTTACACCGATGCAAGTTGGAACACTGATCCTGATGACTCTAAGTCACAATCTGGGTACGTGTTTATATTGAATGGTGCTGCAGTAAGCTGGGCAAGCTCGAAGCAGTGCACGGTGGCAAAGTCTTCAACAGAATCGGAGTACATAGCGGCTTCAGAGGCTTCATCAGAAGCGGTATGGATGAAGAGGTTCATTGTAGAGCTCGGTGTGGTTCCTAGTGCATTGGACCCATTAATCATCTACTGTGATAACATGGGTGCCATCGCCAATGCACAAGAGCCAAGGTCACACAAGAGGCTGAAGCATATCAAGCTGCGTTACCACTCGATTCGCGAATACATCGAAGATGGAGAAGTAAAGATTTGCAAAGTACACACTGATCTGAATGTAGCAGATCCGTTGACTAAAGCTCTCCCTAGGGCAAAGCATGACCAACACCAAAATGCCATGGGTGTTAGGTATATTACAATGTAATCTAGATTATTGACTCTAGTGCAAGTGGGAGACTGAAGGAGATATGCCCAAGAGGCAATAATAAAAGTGGTTATTATATATCTTTATGTTTATGATAAATGTTTATATACCATGCTATAATTGTATTAACCGAAACATTGATACATGTGTGATATGTAAACAACAAAGAGTCCCTAGTATGCCTCTTAACTAGCTTGTTGATTAATGGATGATTAGTTTCATAATCATGAACATTGGATGTTATTAATAACAAGGTTATATCATTATATGAATGATGTAATGGACACACCCAAATTAAGCGTAGCATAAGATCTCGTCATTAAGTTATTTGCTATAAGCTTTCGATACATAGTTACCTAGTCCTTATGACCATGAGATCATGTAAATCACTTATACCGGAAAGGTACTTTGATTACACCAAACGCCACCGCGTAAATGGGTGGTTATAAAGGTGGGATTAAGTATCCGGAAAGTATAAGTTGAGGCATATGGATCAACAGTGGGATTTGTCCATCCCGATGACGGATAGATATACTCTGGGCCCTCTCGGTGGAATGTCATCTAAATGTCTTGCAAGCATATGAATAAGTTCATAAGAGACCACATACCACGGTACGAGTAAAGAGTACTTGTCAGGAGACGAGGTTGAACAAGGTATAGAGTGATACCGATGATCAAACCTCGGACAAGTAAAATATCGTATGTGAATGGTTCATTCGATCACTAAAGTCATCGTTGAATATGTGGGAGCCATTATGGATCTCCAGATCCCGCTATTGGTTATTGGTCGTAGTGAGTACTCAACCATGTCCGCATAGTTCGCGAACCGTAGGGTGACACACTTAAAGTTGGATGTTGAAATGGTAGAACTTGAATATGGAATGGAGTTCGAATATTTGTTCGAGTCCCGATGAGATCCCGGACATCACGAGGAGTTCCGAAATGGTCCTGAGAATAAGATTCATATATAGGAAGTCATTTTATGTGTTTTAAAATGATCCGGAAGGTTCTATGGAAGGTTCTAGAAGGTTCTAGAAAGATCCGGAAGAAACCACTAAGGAAGGCGGAGTCCCGGAGGGACTCCACCTCCCATGGCCGGCCAACCCTAAGGGGGAGGAGTCCCAAGTGGACTCCCCAAAGGGGCCGGCCACCCCCCCACATGGAAGGGGGGAATCCCACCCCAAGTGGGATTCCCACCTTGGGTAGGTTTCCCTATCACATGGAAGGTTTTGGTTCGGGTCTTATTCGAAGACTTGTAGTCCAACACTTGGGGCTTCCACCTATATAATGAGGGGCCAAGGAGGGGGCCACCCCAAGACCACAAGGTGGCCGCACCCCTAGTGGCCGGCGCCCCCTCTCTCCCAACCCCTAGCGGCCCTCTCTCCTCCACCACATCCCGCACGCTTAGCGAAGCTCGCGGTTCTCCATCACCACCGACACCACGCCGTCGTGTTTGTCGGATTCAAGAGCTACTACCCGCTGCCCGCCGGAACGGGAGGTGGACGTCGTCTTCATCAACAACCGAACGTGTGACCGAGTACGGAGGTGCTGCCCGTTCGTGGCGCCGTGATCAAGATCTTCTACGCGCTTTTGCAAGCGGCAAGTGAATGTCTACCGCAGCAACAAGAGCCTCATCTTGTAGGCTTTGGAATCTCTTCAAGGGTGAGACTCGATAATCCCCTCGTTGCTACCGTCTTCTAGATTGCATCTTGGCTTGGATTGTGTGTTCGCGGTAGGAAATTTTTTGTTTTCTATGCAACGTTATCCTACAATCACAATGTAAAGCGCATAGGTAAAGGAGCTCGGGTTGAGAAGTAACCGGTGCACGAGGAGACGACGATGTATCCCGAAGTTCACACCCAAGGGTGCTACGTCTCCGTTGGAGCGGTGTGGAGGCACGAGGCACTCCAATGAGCCGCTAGGGCCACCGTATTCTCCTCGAGCCTTCCACCAAAGGAAAGCCTCGATCCACTAAGGGACCCTTGAGGGTGGTCACCGAACCCGTACAAGCTTGGGAAAACTCCCAAGTATCAAGCTTGAGGCAACTCCACAACACGGAGGCTCTCAAGTACAAGGCCACAAGAGGCTACAACACGCCACACCGGCGACAAGGCCACCAAGACACCAACGCGCCACAACCGGCACCAAAACCACAAAGGCTACCACACTCCACAAAGGCAACAACGCCACAAAGGCTACCACGCCACAAAGACGACAAGGCCACAAAGGCTACAAGGCCACAAAGGCTACAACACCACAAAGGTAACAATGCCACGAAGGCAACAACACCACTAAGGTAAACAAGCCCTCTACGAGACCGAAACCCCGGAGAGAACCCAAACCGATGCACCTAATGCAATGGCTAAGAACACCACTAAGATTCCCAAGTTATTCTCTCCCAACAAAAAGCTACAAAAGCTATTGGGGGAATAAGGGAGGAAGAACAAAATAGAGGAGGAACACAAATTACTCCAAGATCTAGATCTAGCAAGATCCCCTCACTTGGAGAGGGATTCAATTGGTGAAGCTCTAGATCTAGATCTCCTCTCTTTCCCCCAAAAATATACAAGAAATAGTGGGGGGATCAAGAGGAGGAAGAAACTCTTCAAGGTCAACAATGGAGGAGAAAGAATGAGTGGGGAGAAGTGGTTGGGTAGGAGGTGGAAGAGAGGTATAAATAGGGGGCCCAAAATATAGCTGTTGGAGACAGAAAAACGGTCAGATTCACGCCCGAGCGGTACTACCGCTTGTCAAAGCGGTACTACCGCGAACTGTGTAGAAAACAACTGAAAAATGGCCCAAACCGGTAGTACCGCTCTGCGGAGCGGTACTACCGCTTGTGCTGAAATCTGAAACGCAAAGAGAGAGAGAGAGAGGGGGGACAGCGGCAGAGCAGCAAGGCAGAGGGTAGCTCGCGTGATTGCATGCGGGGGCAACAGCGTGCAGCAGGTGGCTTGGCAGCGTGGCATGCGGGCAGCAGGAGCCAGGCGCGCGGGGCCAGCGAGGGAGCATGCCTCTCCGCCGGTCAACGCCTCGATCCACGCGAGCGGGAGAGAGCGCGCGGAAGACTCGCGCGGGGATCGAGCGCTGGCTCTCCGCGGGCGAGCGACAGCGGTCGCTGGCTTGGTGGGCTGGCGGCGGCCCACTACGGGCGCGGGGAGGAGCTGCTGCGAGCGGGGCTGGGCTGGGCGCGGTGGTGGAGCTGGAGAGAGAGAGGGCTGTGCTGAGGAAGAAGGTTGGGCCGGTAGTACCGGGCCCGATACCGGGCCGGTACCGTAAAAAATATGGTACTACCGGGTTGGTACCGGCCTGGTACTGCTCCGGGTCCAGTACCTCGCAGAGAGGCTTACGGTACTAGGCCGGTACTGCGCGCGGTAGTACCACGGCCCATATGTGATGTTTTTCTTTTCCAAATAATATGCAACGCGGAAAACGCAATAACTTGAGCTAGACAACTCCGATTAAGGTGAAACCAATTTTGCTAGAAAGAGGACGACAAGAGCTATCTTCTCATGGTCATAGAGGTGTAACCTCTCAATATGGTATATCGGGAAAATCATCACCCTCGCACATGCAACATGCAACATGCGATGCATCCGGAATCCGTTTCGATAGAGCTTGTCATGAGAATGAACACAAGCTCTAACCCATCTCATGGATAAGAACCAAGAACAACCAAGAAAAACAATGCAATGCATGCAAGGTTTGAGCTCTCTCCGATGATGCGACCTACTATCCTATCGAGCACAAACCTTATCCTTGCGCGTTCCTCTTGAGTCGGCAAGCTTTCACCCTCTTCATCATTGTACATGCCACCGTCTTCCTCCAACATACATGCCACCGTCTTCATCCATCTTCTACGCACGCCACCATCTTCATTCATCTTCTACGCCGTCTTCATCCCTCTTCATCTTCAACACCGTCTTCGTCTCTCTTCGACACCGTCTTCATCATAGTACTCCATCTTCTCCATCTTGCAACCTTGAGACCAACACATGGCTATGGACACGACATAAGATAGATTCTCAATACAACCATTAGTCCATAGGATTTTTCATCAGTTACCAAAACCACACATGGGGGCTCCATGTTCTTTCACATGGTCCGTTCAAGAGATCTTCGGGTGATATATTGTATGGCCTCTGGAACCTCGGCCGATTATTTTGCCTGTTAGAACTTGGAGCATCCCTATGATCGCTGCGCTGCTCGTTGCTCCTCTGATAATCATCCCGATGATTTCCTCCACTATTTCCTCGGAAGCCAGACGCTACTTGGCTGGGACCGTCATAATCTGAAAACTGTCGAGAAAAACATCATCTATTTTGATTGTTATTTCTGTTGCGGTCTTCCTCGGGTGACCTGTGCCGTTTATTTTGAACAACATCTTCGCCATCCGCTCAGCGGTTCGCTATCTCCATGAGCCCTGCAATTGTTTTCGGGTTAGACCTTCCGAAATCCTCGATTAAGTCCTTTTTCGGATCCCCGCAACAAATGCATCTATTGCTCTTTCGTCAGATATGTTCTCTGCCGAATTTTATATAATGTTCTATCGCTGGATATACATCCTCATTGGTTCGTCATACTTCTGCCTGCAGGCCCTTAGCTGCTCTATTGATGCGGGTTTCTTGCACGTGGATCGGAAATTTTTCACAAACATATCTTCGAAAGTTTCCCAGCTGTCGATGGACCCTTCTGGCAACTTCTTTATCCACGATCTTGCGGCTCCCGCTGAGGTGAACCTGAATGCTCTGCATGGCAGTTGCTCTAGTTCCACCTATCAACTTCACTGTCTCCAAGTAGTCGACTAACCAGTCCTCAGGATCTTGCAGACCATCGAACTTTTTGTAGTTGTCGGGTAATTTAAACCCGGACGAGACCCAAGTTTTGCGAACTAGTCGAGTGAAGCAAGGAAGCCCACACATATCTTCTTCATCTACTTCTGGTGATTGCCGACGTTCTCTTCGCTCTTGTTGTGCTTGATGCGTGTAGTTGACACGTCCGTTGGGAACCCCAAGAGGAAGGTGTGATGAGCACAGTAGCAAGTTTCCCTCGTAAGAAACCAAGGTTTAATCGAACCAGTAGGAGTCAAGAAGCACGTTGAAGGTTGATGGCGGAGGAGTGTAGTGCGGCGCAACACCAGGGATTCTGGCGCCAACGTGGAACCTGCACAACACAATCACATAACTTTGCCCCAACGTAACAATGAGGTTGTCAATCTCCCTTGCGTAAACAAAGGATTAGATGTATAGTATGGATGATGATGTTTGTTTGCGAAGAAGAAGAAAGAACAATTGCAAGATTGTATTTCGATGTAAAGAATAGGACCAGGTCCACACACTAGTGGTGTCTCTCCCATAAGATAGCAGATGTTGGGTGAACAAATTACGCTTGGGCAATTGACAAATAAAGAAGGCATAACAATGCACATACAAATATCATGATGAGTACTATGAGATTTAATCAGGCATTACGACAAAGTACATAGACCGCCATCCGATGCATCTATGCCTAAAAAGTCCACTTTCAGGTTATCATCCGAACCCCTTCCAGTATTAAGTTGCAAGCAACAGACAATTGCATTAAGTATGGTGCGTAATGTAATCAACACAAATATCCTTAGACAAAGCATCGATGTTTTATCCCTACCGGCAACAGCACATCCACAACCTTAGAACTTTCTCACTGTCCTCCCAGATTTAATGGAGGCATGAACCTACTATCGAGCATAAATACTCCCTCTTGGAGTCACAAGTATCAACTTGGCCAGAGCCTCTACTAGCAACGGAGAGCATGCAAGAACATAAACAACATATATGATAGATTGATAATCAACTTGACATAGTATTCAATATTCATCTGATCCCAACAAACACAACATGTAGGATTACAAATAAACGATCTTGATCATGATAGGCAGCTCACAAGATCGAACATGATAGCACAATTAGGAGAAGACGACCATCTAGCTACTGCTATGGACCCATAGTCCAGGGGTGAACTACTCACACATCGATCCTGAGGCGATCATGGCGATGAGAGACCTCCGGGAGATTCCCTCCTGCAGGGTGCCGGAGGCGATCTCCCGAATCCCCGAGATGGATTCGGCGCGCGGCGTCTCCGGACGGTGCCCGTATCGTGGCCTCGGTGACTGGGGGTTCGCGACTGAGGCTTTAAGTAGGCTAAGGCAAGTCGGGGGGCCACACGAGGGCCCACACACCAGTGGCCGCGCGGGTAGGGTCGCGCGCCTGTTGTGGCGGCGCCTCGTGGCCCCACTTCATCTCTCCCGGACTTCTGGAAGCTTCGTGCAAAAATAGGCCCCTGCGTTGATTTCGTCCAATTCGAGAATATTTCCTTACTAGGATTTCTGAAACCAAAAACAGCAGTAAAACAGGAACTGGCATCTCGTCAATAGGTTAGTGCCGGAAAATGCATAATAATGACATATAATGTGTATAAAACATGTGAGTATCATCATAAAAGTAGCATGGAACATAAGAAATTATAGATACGTTTGGGACGTATCACATCACTTTTCCTACTCGCCCTCGAGTAGGTAAACGATAACAAAGATAATTTCTGAAGTGACATGCTATCATAATCTTGATCAATACTATTGTAAAGCACATGAGATGAATGCAGATTCCAAGCAATGATGAAGATAATGAGTAAACAAATGAATCATATAGCAAAGACTTTTCATGAATAATACTTTCAAGACAAGCATCAATAAGACTTGCATAAGAGTTAACTCATAAGCAATAAGTTCAAAGTAAAGGCGTTGAAACAACACAAAGGAAGATATAAGTTTCAGCGGTTGCTTTCAACTTCAACATATTTATCTCATGGATAATTGTCAACACAAAGTAATATAACAAGTGCAATAGGTAAACATGTAAGAATCAATGCACACAGTTGATACAAGTGTTTGCTTCTAAGATAGAAAGAATAGGTAAACTGACTCAACAATAAAGTAAAAGAATGGCCCTTCGCAGAGGGAAGCATGGATTACTATTTTTGTGCTAGAGCTTTTCATTTTGAAAACAAGAAACAATTTTGTCAACGGTAGTAATAAAGCATATGAGTTATGTATAAGACATCTTATAAGTTGCAAGCCTCATGCATAGTATACTAATAGTGCTCGCACCTTGTCCTAATTAGCTTGGGTTAACACGGATTATCATTGCATAACATATGTTTCAACCAAGTGTCACAAAGGTACCTCTATGTCGCCTGTACAAAGGTCTAAGGAGAAAGCTCGCATTGGATTTCTCGCTTGATTATTCTCAACTTAGACATCCATACCGGACAACATAGACAACAGATAATCTTCTTTAATGCTTAAGCATTCAACAACAGTAATATTCTCATAAGAGATTGAGGTTTTATGTCCAAACTGAAACTTCCACCATGAATCATGGCTTTAGTTAGCGGCCCAATGTTCTTCTCTAACAAGATGCATACTCAAACCATTTGATTGTGAAAACCGCCTTACTTCACAAGACGAACATGCATAGCAACTCACATGATATTCAACAAAGGTAAAAGAGTTGATGGCGTCCCAGAAACATGGTTACCGCCAACAAGCAACTTACTAAGAAATAAGACACATAAGTACATATTCTTCACCACGATAGTTTTTAAGCTATTTTGTCCCATGAGCTATATATTGTAAAGGTAAAGAATAGAAATTTTAAAGGTAGCACTCAAGTAATGTACTTTGGAATGGCGGAGAAATACCATGTGGTAGGTAGGTATGGTGGACACAAATGGCATGGTTATTGGCTCAAGAATTTGGATGCACGAGAAGAATCCCTCTCAATACAAGGCTAGGCTAGCAAGGTTGTTTGAAGCAAACTCAAGTATGAAATGGTGCAGCAAGACTCACATATAAACATATTGTAAGCATTATAAGACTTTACATCGTCTCCTTGTTGTTCAAACACCTCAACCAGAAAATATCTAGACTTAGAGAGAACAATCATGCAAACCAAATTTTAACATGCTCTATGTAGTTATTCATTAATGGGTACAAGGTACATGATGCAAGAGCTTAAACAAGATCTATATGAGCACAACAATTGCCAAGTATCACATTATTCAAGACATTAACCCATTTACCACATGCGGCATTTTTCGTTTCCAACCATATATCAATGAATGAGGTAGTTCAACTTTCGCAATGAACATTAAAGATAAAGCTAAGAACACATGTGTTCATACGAAACAGCAGAGCGTAATATCTCCAATATAAAGTATTATGGGATCCAATTTATTCAAACGAAAACAAAAACAAAAACAAACAGACGCTCCAAGTAAAGCACATAAGATGTGACGGAATAAAAATATAGTTTCACTAGAGGAACCTGATAAGTTGTCGATGAAGAAGGGGATGCCTTGGGCATCCCCAAGCTTAGACGCTTGGGTCTTCTTAAAATATGCAGGGATGAACCACGGGGCATCCCCAAGCTTTGACTTTTCACTCTTCTTGATCATATTGTATCATCCTCCTCTCTTGACCCTTGAAAACTTCCTCCACACCAAACTCGAAATAAACTCATTAGAGGGTCAATGCATAATTCATATATTCAGAGGTGACATAATCATTCTTAATACTTCTGGACATTGCACAAAGCTACTGAAAGTTAATGGAACAAATAAATCCATCAAACATAGCAAAACAGGCAATGCGAAATAAAAGGCAGAATCACAAACAGAATGATCTAAAGACGAATTTTAAAATGGCACCATACTTGCTCAGATGAAAATGCCCAAATTGAATGAAAGTTGCGTACATATCGAGGATCACGCACGTAAATTGGCAGATTTTTCCGAGTTACCTACAGAGAATTCTGCCCAGATTCGTGACAGCAAGAAATCTGTTCCTGCGCAGTAATCCAAATCTAGTATTGGCTTTACTATCAAAGACTTTACTTGGCACAACAATGCAATAAAATAAAGATAAGGAGAGGTTGCTACAGTAGTAAACAACTTCCAAGACTCAAATATAAAACAAAGTACTGTAGTAAAAACATGGGTTGTCTCCCATAAGCGCTTTTTTTTAACGCCTTTCAGCTAGGCGCAGAAAGTGTGTATCAAGTGTTATCAAGAGAAGAAGCATCGACAGAGGAGTTTGGAATTTTCTCAACTATGCATTTTATATTATCTATGTGAGTTTCAGAGGCTCCCTTTTCATTATTCTTAGGTTTGCTATCCTCGTCAAACAAATTTTCAAGGACAAGCCAACCATAATTAGTTTCTAGAGCATCGCTCATCCCTAGGAGCTTACAAGGTATTGTTGTCTTAATCTCCCCACCATCATTAATATCATTAGTGTACCTTACTCTCTCCATGTCCATCTTTTCAAGGATACTAACAAAATTGGTATAAGAACCAAGCATATTGTATTTAATAAAGACCTTTCTAGCCTCTCTTGCTACACCACCAAATTCTTTAAGAAGGGTTTCTAAAACAAAATCTTTCTTTTCCCCTTCCTCCATATCACCGAGTGTGAGAAACATGTGTTGGATTATAGGATTGAGATTAACAAATTTAGTTTCCAACATGCGAACTAAAGAAGCAAAGCAATTTCATAAGTAGGAGCAAGTTCTACCAAGTGTCTATCTTCAAAATCTTCACGGTACTAACATGAGTGAAGAAATTTTCTATATTATCTCTTCCAATTATAGACCCTCGGCCTACCGGTATGTCTTTTAGAGTGTACTTAGGAGGAAACATGATGAAATAAACAAGAGGTAAATAAAGTAAATGCGAGTAACTAATTTTTGTGTGTTTTTGATATGGAGAACAAGACAGTAAATAAAGTAAAACTAGCAACTAATTTTTTTGTGTTTTGTTTAAGTGCAGCAAACAAAGTAGTAAATAAAATAAAGCAAGACAAAAACAAAGTAAAGAGATTGAAGTGGAGACTCTTGCTGTCTTGTTGCTTAAGGCGCGAAAATTTGCTTGATGCGTGTAGTTGACACGTCCGTTGGGAACCCCAAGAGGAAGGTGTGATGAGCACAGTAGCAAGTTTCGTGAAGAAACCAAGGTTTAATTGAACCAGAGGAGTCAAGAAGCACGTTGAAGGTTGATGGCGGAGGAGCAGGCGGCGCAACACCGTGGATTCCGGCGCCAACGTGAACCCGCACAACACAATCACGTAACTTTCCCCAACGTAATGAGGTTGTCAATCTCACCGGCTTGTGAAACAAAGGATTAGATGTATAGTGTGGATGATGATGTTTGTTTGCGAAGAACAAGAAAGAACAATTGCAGTAGATTGTATTGATAAAGAATAGGACCGGGTCCACAGTCACTAGTGGTGTCTCTCCCATAAGATAGCAGATGTTGGGTGAACAAATTACGCTGGGCAATTGACAAATAAAGAAGGCATAACAATGCACATACAAATATCATGATGAGTACTATGAGATTTAATCGGGCATTACGACAAAGTACATAGACCGCCATCCAAGATGCATCTATGCCTAAAAAGTCCACTGTCAGGTAATCATCCGAACCCCTATTAAGTTGCAAGCAACAGATAATTGCATTAAGTATGGTGCGAATGTAATCAACACAAATATCCTTAGACAAAGCATCGATGTTTTATCCCTAGTGGCAACAGCACATCCACAACCTTAGAACTTTCTGTCACTGTCCCAGATTTAATGGAGGCATGAACTCACTATCGAGCATAAATACTCCCTCTGGAGTCACAAGTATCAACTTGGGAGCCTCCACTAGCAACGGAGAGCATGCAAGAACATAAACAACATATATGATAGATTGATAATCAACTTGACATAGTATTCAATATTCATCGGATCCCAACAAACACAACATGTAGGATTACAAATAAACGATCTTGATCATGATAGGCAGCTCACAAGATCGAACATGATAGCACAATTAGAGAAGACGACCATCTAGCTACCGCTATGGACCCATAGTCCAGGGGTGAACTACTCACACATCGATCCGGAGGCGATCATGGCGATGAAGAGACCTCCGGGAGATGATTCCCTAGGTGCCGAGGCGATCTCCCGAATCCCGAGATGGGATTGGCGCGGCGGCGTCTCTGGAAGGTTTTCCGTATCGTGGCTCTCGACCGGGGTTTCGCGACGGAGGCTTTAAGTAGGCGAAGGGTGTCAACACGAGGGCCCCACACGCCGTGGCCGGCCGACGCGCGCCGCCGTTGTGGCGCGCCGTGGCCCCACTTCGTCTCCCCGGACTCGAAGCTTCGTGCAAAAATAGGCCCCGGGCGTTGATTTCGTCCAATTCCGAATATTTCCTTACTAGGATTTCTCAAACCAAAAACATAAAACAAAGAATCGTTCTTCGATCTCGTCAATTGGTTAGTGCTTAAAATGCATAATAATGACATATAATGTGTATAAAACATGTGAGTATCATCATAAAAGTAGCATGGAACATAAGAAATTATAGATACGTTTGGGACGTATCAGTGCTCTATCAACTCGCGCTTGTGTCATTGTGTCTCTTGCATCACCTACTCTTGGAGGATCTCGCGCTACCGTGGTAGGTCGAGGACTATTTCGCCTTGGGGCACTTTCAGGTGGTGTGCTTGAGCTTGCGAACGCTGTTCCCATGGCTCCAACTCCCGCCATGACCATTTGGTATAGTGCTTCTCCTGGATCTCCAGGAGGTGGCCTAGATGCCAATATAATGGCTTGAGTCGCCATATATCCAACTTCCGGTGTTTTGGGGATGATATTTCCTCTTGTATCTATCGACATAAAGGACATGTCGAGGTTCTGGATCAGATGCTCCCGCTCATCCTCGGGTACATGCGCCAATCGAGACCTTCCTCTATCACGTGCTGCTCTGTGGTTATCTCCCGAAGTTCCTGACTGTCGACTTAACTCAACTCTTCGCCTACTCGACACAGAGGCTGCAACTTTTCTTTGTTCAAGTATCACTCTTTGTTTTTCCAACTCTCGTCCAGCACGCGCGAGTCTATATTGATATGCTTGCAGCTCTGCCACCGTAGCTGTGGTGGTCATTGGCTCTGTGCCATTCATGGCTTTTGATGCTATGTCCCAAGCTGCTTGCGGAAGTTGTAATTTCTCGCGAGGTGTAGGTCCAACATACTTATTTCCTAATCCCCGCGTAAGATCAGCGGGATCGATGTATGGATTTCCCAAATCATCGAAAGCCTCTGATGTTTCATCTTCCTGACGACTTGACTCGCCAATTGCACAGACCTGATGGTATATTGTAGCTTTGTTTTCTTCAGGGTCGGTGACACCGTCATATAGATCGGCGAAGACCTCCCGAATAGAAGTAGACCTGTCGACGAAATCAAAGCTGTCGACACTTTCTGAGTCACTGCTCAGATCTGAGTCCGCGTATGACCCGAAGGACATGCCGCTGAACATGTTGGCGAGTTTTCCGCTTGATGCGGGCTTGGTGAAGCTTGACGATGAACTCTCCTTTTCGCCGGACTCGAACGATGATGACGATCCCGAAAAATCGGAATCGATTGCTAACGGTCCCGAAGAGGTCGGTACCGCGAGACGATGTGATCCCTGCTTCCCGACGCGGAAGTGGAAGCTCCCGAACGTCATCTCCGTTGGCTCCTCCAGATAAGCATATGCATCCACACGGGCGGGAGGGTGAGGTACAAAATCAACGAGACCAGTTTTGATCTGTTTACCTGCGTCCATCGCGTTGCTTCCTACCGATGATGTTGAAGATGTTGAACGTGCCATCGAGATTAGATCCTTGTCGCCTCCAATCCCCACAGACGACGCCAATTGACAAGGTATTAACTTGTCAATGCATACAAGTTGTAGACTAGGGTTTCGCGGAAAGTAGAGGGCAAGTAGATCTCGAAGGTTTTAGCCGAAAAAGTACTCGACTGTCAAAAACTAGGGTTGTGTTGACAATGAATCGATCATTTCTTTCTCCCTCCCCTTTATATAGGAGGTGGAGCCGAGGGTTTCGTGCCGTACAAGTTACAAATAGCGAGAGACTCTTTGAGTTCGTCCCGTAGAATTACAAATATCTATTCCTAATATATCTTCAACTTCCATATCGACGCTTTATTGAGCTTCCGGGCTATGTAATCTTCGGATCATGGGGCTTTCAGTAATCCTTGGGATGCCTATGTCAGCGACTCTGCTGCCGACTATTTGGAGGACGCGGGTGAAGGTGCTCTAAGATTGTCAAAGAAGAAAACGGGCCTGAATGGGCTGTTGTCCGCCCAAAACCTCAGCCCATACACAGAAGACAGACCATTAAATGAACAGATCTGCATCTAGTCTAGGGGAACGGGACGGACAGCAGAATCAGATCCCCACGATTTCCCGTTTCCCCCCACCTCATCCCCTAAAACCACCAAGCCCCCAAAGTCACCGCAACTCGCAATGGCAGCTCGTCCCTCCGGCGACATGCCGCTCCCCACCGCCGCCCTCCTCGCCCGCTCCCACTCCCCCTCCGCCCCCGCGCCCCAGCCCGCCGCCGCCTCCTCCCGCCTTCTCATCTTCCTCACAGCCGCGCTCGCCGTCTCCACCTCCTACCTCCTCCTCCTCCGCCCGCCCTACTCCGCCGCGTCCCCCCACTCCCCCCTCTCCGCCGCGCGGCCGCTCTCCAACCTCCCGAAGCCGGTGGTCCTCCTAATCTCCACCGACGGCTTCCGCTTCGGGTACCAGCACAAGTCCCCCAACCCCCACCTCCGCCGCCTCATCGCCAACGGCACCTCCGCCGCCGAGGGCCTCATCCCCGTCTTCCCCACGCTCACCTTCCCCAACCACTACTCCATCGTCACCGGCCTCTACCCCTCCTCCCACGGCATCATCAACAACTTCTTCCCCGACCCCGTCTCGGGGGCCGAGTTCAACATGGGCTCCCACGAGCCCCACTGGTGGCTCGGGGAGCCGCTCTGGGCCACCGCCGCCGACCAGGGGGTCCTCGCCTCCACATTCTTCTGGCCGGGCTCCGAGGTCCACAAGGGCGCCTGGGACTGCCCGGAGAAGTACTGCCGCCACTACAATGAATCTGTGCCGTTCGAGGACAGGGTTGACGCCGTGCTTGCTTACTTCGATCTCCCCGCTGACGAAATGCCCCAGTTCCTCACGCTCTATTTTGAGGATCCGGATCACCAGGGGCACCAGGTTGGTCCGGACGACCCAGTCCTCACAGATGCTGTAAAGCACATGGATGAGATGATGGGGAGGCTCATCGCTGGTTTGGAAGCTAGGGGTGTGTTTGAGGATGTCAACATTATCTGGGTCGGGGATCATGGGATGGTTGGGACCTGCGACCAGAAGCTGGTGATTCTCGAGGACTTGGCTCCGTGGGTTCAGGTGGAGAGCGATTGGGTTCTATCCACGACGCCGTTGCTGGCAATCAAGCCACCGGAAGGCGTGTCGCCGGCTGAGGTCGTGGCCAAGATGAACGAAGGGCTAGCGTCAGGGAAGGTGAAGAATGGGGAATATCTCAAGGTTTACTTGAAGGAGGATTTGCCTTCTCGCCTGCACTACTCGGAGAGTTATAGGATACCACCAATCGTTGGACTGGTAGATGAAGGTTATAAGTTGGAGATAAAAGGATCAAACGCAAAGGAGTGTGGAGGGGCGCACGGGTATGACAATGCCTTCTTCTCAATGAGGACCATGTTTGTCGCACACGGACCTCGTTTTGAGCGGGGTAAAACCGTCCCTTCCTTTGAGAATGTCGAGATTTACAATGTTATTGCCTCCATTCTCAGTTTGAACCCAGCTTCAAACAACGGCTCAGCCTCTTTCCCTGGAACGGTTCTGTTGCCGAGTTAGTGACCATGGATGCATGTGAGGGCTGTTGTTTGGAGGAGGAAAGACACGTCTATGGTAGTATCCTTTTGTTGTATTTGTATCTGTAGTTCTGTAGACCTCTTAATAAAGAATTCTGCCATGTGCAGCAATTTACCATGCTGGATATCTTTTGAACCTTATGTTTAAAGGATGTCAGTTGGTAATGTGAACCACGCCAAGCATTTTAATCGTTTATTATGCCAAATGTATCATGCTAGTTCCTTTTTAAGGTCCATGTTTTCTGCTTGAGTTCATGATGATGATATCCATTCTAGTGGTTGGTGGGGTGTGTGTGTAACATTTGTGGTCTTTTGAACCCAAATGTTCTTTTTGCAGAAGAAGAGTATGTATTCTTTGTATAACTATTTATAGACCCATGTAACTCCCAAAGGTTTTAGAAGAAATTACATTACAGAAACTTAAGTTCTACATTACCCCTGAGAGTATAAACTTGGATCAGCTGCTCGTTTATCATATTGAAAAGAAATGTACTGCTCCTAGTTTCATGTAACTATATTTTGGAAGGAAAACTTATATCTCGTATCTGTGCATGCACCAAAGCATCGAGTTCGTTTTGTTGTAATCTGTTTGCGCTGACATACAAAATTCAACAGCAAATCGTATAGTTGACACTTTGCATAATATTTAACTGAGCAGTGGATCACATTTATCTCCTTGGGTCTCTAAGACTGTTTGTGCCTCCTTATCTCTCTTTTTTATCATGTGTATGAATGTACTGTTTCATGACAAGAAGAAAAACACTGTTGTTCCAAGTTCTTGAGATAGTATTTACAAGTTTATAAAACTGTGTAAGAAACTAGGACATATAGTTAGATTTTACTAGCTGTCTTAAATGCATTGTAACACCATGATTGCTTCACTTTGGCTCCCGCTTTCTATTAATAGCTGAAAAACCAAAGAAATACCATTGATAATTTGTTCTCTTCTTGTTCTGGAAAGCATTTTTTTACGTACCTACTGTTTTTGTGTGGACATGAGCGAGTGTGGGTGCATAATGTAAGCTCTGTTTCTGTTGTTTACTACCTACTGTGAATATTTAAGCTATATTGTTGTTTCATTTGTGCCACCTTTGGTGGTTAATTATCAGGTGGAAACCACCCTCTTCGTGAAAACTCAATGGAAACAACATAGTAAGTTGAAAAAAAAACTCAAATAGGTTTTGGTGACATTTTATATATCTGTGAAATCTGAACATCAAATCAACTGTATTCCATACATATGGAGACGACAAAATGAATAGTGATTCTCACTGTTGATTACTCTTGTGCTCGTTTCTTCTTAATGGCATGCTGTCCAGATTTGTGAATTTGATCTTGAAAATTTTCAGGTTTAAAGACTATGTCATCCACTACTTATGGTATGTTTTAGAACCTTTTTAGGACTTCTACACGTTGTTTCTGCTGAGTTTTCCCGGAGAGGATATTTGCCCACCTGTGTTTTACCTGTGGGTGGCTAAAGTTCTGTTGTCTTATCGATGCATTTCATGCGAAGATAGAAGCTCTTCAAGATTGAAAGACTCTCATGCTTTCTTGAATATGCTCGTTATTTGTCATGGATTACTATGATGTCCATATCCTGAAGCATTTTATGTCCAGCTTATACTTAATGTTATAATTAAGATTTCCATATGGTTGAGTCACACAATGTTTTATTTTAAACTTATAATTAATGACCGGTACAATATAATTTTCTTAGACAGTCCGTTTTGCCTGCTGTTCAGAGGTGCAAACTTTACAGTGCTTACTTGAAATGCCATGGATACGCTTGGGTTTTTTCCGCTCTAGACTGGTAGTTTTTTTTGGAGTGATATAGTCAGAGTAGTTCCAGGACTTCACTGGAACACACGAAATTCGATGACTTCTTGAGCTGTGACACAATGTGTACTATTTCTTGTGTTATTTTTCTAAGTTTATTTTTGAAAATTTACACTTAAGCTGTCAAAACTAAGTTGCAAAGGGTGACTTGGTTCATTTGTTAGTCAGCCTTCATGTGGGGTGTGCATGATTGTAACTGCTGTTTTATCTGGACAAGCAGGCATTCCAAGCACATCCAACATTAGTAACACTACCAATTCAGGCATTCTGTGGACAGCTGCTACTTGAGCATTAGGTTCCACTTTCTTACCTTTTTGTAATCAGACTTTTCTCTTGGTCTATCTCATTTGCCCCCCAAGACATCATATTGTTGTTCTTTCTTCTCTTGCTTAGATTTCTTGTTGTTAAGAGGAGAGGTTTTGTGGGGAAAATATTGCATGGTAGCTTGCAAATGATCTCAGTATTTGCTTAAATACATTTTGTAGTTTAGTGTAAGAATGCACTTCCAGTTGCCTAGTTGAGAATTAGGTTTTGTGGGAAAATATTGCCACATAAAAGGCCTCTGCTAATCCTACAATTTTCTTAACTATGGATTTTGTTAGTTCATTGCTTATGAAACTTTTGGACCTGCTTGCAAGATATTCTTATGAACTGATATGTTTTTTTAGTCAAAACTTAGCGGTCACAGTTCATCTGCAGGGCGGTGATGGCGGTTCTTGTTGTGGACTAATGGACCCTTCTCAACTGCATGTACTGGGTTCTTTATAAGTGTATATACATATGCGACCAGTCAGGCCCCTAGCAGGTAAAGTATAGCTTCATAGAAAGTAGTTAGACATCCATATTTTAGCAGATATCTTCTCTTGTACAATTGTTCAATTGAATATTCTTGAAGTAGTTTAGCATGCTGTTAACAAAAGAACCAGTAAAAAAGTTCGGCAGATCCATCAATAGGACATAATAAGTGATTATACTATTTTTGGTACTTTTCTATATTGAAATTGGGTTGACGGGGTTCTGATACTCTTCATCTGTGCAGGATGGACGAGAAATTGCAAAGGCCCTACAAAACGCTGACACTGAGCTAGGATTTATAATGTCATCACCATAGCGTCCAAACTGATCTTGGTGACATGGTATGGATTTTATCCTCCACATATACATGCATCAACTGCACAACAGCACAAGATCAGCCAGTGGTTCAAATTGTAGCGCTAAATCTGTCCCTTGCCTACCCCTTTTTTTAAAGTCATATGCTTGTGAACAGTTGCTGTCTGTCTAAAGGAACGCTTGTTTATCTAGGTTTTAACTGTATCTTATTGTTTTGCCTGTTCATAATAGTGCTGATAATAAGTGAGTCTGTGTTTTGAAAAAAAAATCTCCCCAGTCCCATGATAAATGCAACCCGGCACGAGCAGTCCAGTGGACCTTCATAGTAGGACGCTGTCCTGCATGCAAGAGGTGCCATAATCTGGTCTCCTAAACTATGCTATGAACAGATGGAGATAAATGACAAACACTAGCAAATGTGAGATTATTATATGATGCACCTTGCACGGACCCGGTTACACGGTAACAGTGCAACAGTAGGGGCCATAAATAAAGAGGGTCCAATTGCCACCAAGTTGTTAGTTTAATAGGCTCTGTTTTTGGCTCTGCAATGCAGGCCATGCACATAGTTGTTGTCTAATTTCTTTAATCCATATCTTGTGCATACTTATGCTTTATTTCACCTTGGAAATGATTCACTGTATGGACCAGATCTGTCAAATAGAACTGTAGGCCTTTTCTCTACCACTATCATTGTTGAGTCGTTTGCAGAAGTCTATACTAAGTAGGACTGTCCCATTTTTCTATTATTATTCAAAACCTGTATGGCTCTATTCATATTGCCTTGTATGATTTGCCAGGACAAACAACAGCTCCATGTCTTAATTTTATCCCAAATCAATGCCTCCTTTTTGCTACTTCTGCAAAAGAAAGGATGTACTTGTGCACTACAAGAAATATCCTGATCTATGTGGTTAAATGGTTCCTCTTTTTATTTCACCATTGCCACTCCTCTTGGGGAGCTTCGTATATCATGTGGGTGCTATTCACAGCACAGAGAAGATGCTGTGATAATATGTGGCGATCTGTCAGGAGAAACAGGCATACTAACATCAGCTGCAGGAACTACCAGCAGATCAATCTATAGGCAAATAATTCCCATGGCCAAAGGGCGCAAAGCCCCTCCTGTTGCTCTGTTCATCCCTTGGTGAGTAATTTGCTTCTAGTATTGAATAACAGAGCCACTTAAACTGTCATTCCCTTTTACCTAGCATAACTTTTTTTTTGAGGGGGGACATTCGACATAACTTTCACACCCGGCAAGCACATAATTGCACGAAACACTGTCAGATAGTATCTTTATCTTTACCGTTTAAGCGCATCTTCACGGTAATAGGAAAACACCCAAGCTGTCCATGATAATGCAGGTTGCAGAATAATCTGTTGGCACTCATTCCAAGGACCGGAAACGAGCCTGTACTTGGCCTTCTGTTGCCCCATACAGTAGAGAGATCCTTTCCTCCTGGCCTTGATCCGTCAACCTCTGAGCCCATCTTGGCCCTGTTCATGCCCCTTGTATCCACGCTCGTAAAGCTCTAAACTGCAATTCACCAGTGTCCTCGTCAGCTGCAATAAGAGCACACGGGTATCTCTGTGCAAGGTCACTATTGAGATCCCCCATTGGCTTGCTGATGGTTACTGCCTACTACTGCCCAGAAATATTGTTCCAGCGACTGACTGTCCTTGTTGCACTCACCTCCCCATTGATTCCTTTTGTTCCTGCCCTGTCAATCCCAATGTGATGCCCATCTGGGACGTACACGACGGCCTGTTTTGTTTTTTGCATCTGACTTTCCTGTATACTTCCACTAACACTGCCAAGAAAAATGCTGCCGGGGGTCGTTGTCAAATTGATACCTGAAATTTCATAATGCCTTGATTCCTTTACAGTTAGCTCGCTAGCTTTTTCTGCTTGTTTGTTATAGATTAGATAACTTTCAACTTAGCAGCATATTATAACTATTACCAGAGTATAGTGAACCAGGAAATTCCTGGCAAGCGTTCATGATTGATATCCATCAATCCATAAATGGGCCACATCCACTAATCCTCCTCCATCTGGGTGCTGCTATGTGCATGAACCAAAACTTTAAATTCTAATGATTTTTGTTGTTAATTGGGTGATGCATGTATTGAATTTAAAGACCTACCAGGCAGTGTTTGTTGTGAAGCTTCCACAGGATACTGTTGGTATGTGGAACCATGTCACAATTCGCCCCCATATCTGAATTTTCTCCTCATCAGTCAGCTTCAGATTCAGGTAAGGAGCCATTGCTTATTTCTAGCTTTCAGTTATTACTTATGAAGATTCGGTCTTGCTTATTCCCCGAGATATGAATTGGAAAGGAACAAAGTAAGCAAAATCTGAAAAAGGGGGGGCTTGCTATTTTAACATATATATCTGAAGCGTATTACCAAACGCAACAACTGACAAGGTTGATAGCATATTATTTTATTGAAATTCATTTTAGTATTATTTTGTACGCCTGTTCTGCTAATGGATTTGTCTAATATCAGTGAAAGTCCAGATAATAAACAAGGCATTGTCTTTTTTCTCGGGTTCCCTTTGGCGTTTGCCGTGTTCTTATACCATGCTCAGTACTGCAGGGTCCCAACTATTCACCTAGACTAATGAACTTGTCCTAGATAGATCAGGTTGAGATTGCTGACCAATGATTTGGGACTAATGTTTATTCAAAGTTTGACTGGCTGAGCTCATCGCAGCGCTAAACAGGACAAGAAGCTCCAAATCCCGTGACCGCAGTAGCTTAGATTTAGTGTGTGGCCGTATTAGCCCATCAAATCACTGATGCAAATGTAACCTAGAAGAGCAATTCAAGGGGAGGGACACACTCATAGTCTAGTAAGATTAGTCAAGTGAACGGAACGTGGTGTGAATCATTCTGGTAGCATGGGGTTTTGGTTTGGTCGCATCTCATAATTTGCTTTTTACCACTGTCGGAGGGGTTTATGCAAAACTCACCTTTTTACAGGTATTTTTATCTCGGTCCGATCAGAAAGAGTTTGTGTACCGTGAGGGCCGTGGCTGTTGGGAATTCCTCTCCTGTGATCTGTATCTCCTGCTGCTAAGAGCTAATGCAAAATTTTGCAAATCAAGATACATTTCGAAGTGGTATTGACTGGGAGGATGCCATTTCTTTTTCATTATCCAAAAAGAAAAGGAAGAAGGATTGCAACTCTGATGACGGCGACACGTTGCACGGGTGAGTGAGTGAGACGTGCATTTCCAAGAGGATCCGGCTTTCGGCTCTCCTCGACTTGAGTAGTGGCACGTACTGATAGTACCGACGGATGCTGCTCCACATAGTGCGTGCGGTCGTGACGACGTGTCGACGTCCCGGCTGGAATGGGAGAAGAGGAGGGATCCGTTTCGTGCAGCGTAGTCTGGTACCAGCGAGAGGACGTGCAGCTCGTCATTGGTTCGGTCTGCCGTGCGGTGCTCGTACCACTACCACTGTCGTCGTCCAACGTTCTTGCCGTTGCTGTCATGTTTGTTATCTTGCAAATGTTGTTGTGTTTTTTTCTGAGAAGGGCCGCCGATCTATTAATCCTTATCAACAACAGCACAAAGAACATCAAAGGTAATAAAAACTATAAATAGGTCTTTAGACCATAAAGTGAAGACTACGGGCACTAGAGCGAGTCGAAGACGTGTTGCCATCCTAGCTCCTCCATCGTCGGAGTCAGACAAAATTTGTCGAAGTAGAGTTTGGTATTTGAGACCGGGGTACAGCTTCACATGTACAATTTTCTTTATCTTGTATGAAAACCGCAAATGCAAAGCAAAAGGTACAAAATTCTTCAAAAAAAAAAAAAACAAGACAACTAGTTAAGTAGGCATTATTTTTAAACGAAAGGCTTCAGATAAGCCTGCCTTTGAAATAACGAGGCAATCAATCAGCTAGAAGTTATACCACGAGTTATACGTGCACAAAAGTGCACACGATTGCCCTCTGTATTAGAGTTACAGGGAAGTATGTATCGACATGTGGTACAAGATTGCCCTTGACGTTGCAAAAATGAGTTAGTAAGGGCATCTCCAACCGGGCGACCCAAACGGACGCGCTGGGCCGTCCGTTTTGGGCCGTTTGGGTGGACGGACAGCCCGCCGCGTGTCCGTTTGGGTCGCACGCTGCGCCCAACGCGCGGACGCACCGCATATGTAATAAAAAAACATAAATAAAAATGAAAAATAAAAACAGCACAAAATAAATATAAACTACTGGTTAGTTAAACTTAGCCCTATTTTGGGCAATTTTTACACAAAAGAAAGCCCTATATGGGCTTTAAACTAAAAACCCTAGACAGGGTTTGCGAGCATGGTGGCCGCCGACATACTCCCGCAGTACTCGCCGTCGGGCGGGATGACGACGACGCCCCGCGGCGACGCGCTGTTCCGCCGAACGCCGGAGGCACCGGGACTCCGCCAGGCTCCCAGCTGCGCTCTTTCCTGTGATGCGGGTTCGGCGGGCTCGCGGCCTGCGCAATCGTGCCCTCCGCGCGGACCCGCCGGAGCGCTCCTCGCACCGCAGCCTCCGCCCGCAGCTCATCGTGGGCCAGCTCCTCCTCCTCCCCCGGGCGCCGCGCGACGCGCTCCTCCGACGTAAGCCGGCCGAGGGGAAGGCCCACGCTCCGCCCGCGCCCCTCCCGGGCCTCCTCTGGCGCCTCCTCCAGCGCGGAGGCGCACGTCTCGGCGAGCGCGCCATTTGGCCAGCTGTCGAGGTCCCGTCTGCTCGCGGACGCGCGAGCGCCGCTCGCAGCCCGGTCATTCTCCTCCTCCTGGGCCCTGGGGCGCGCCCGGGCTGTCGCCGATGTGAGGCCGGCCGGGGCGGGCCGCCCGCGGTGGCGTGGGCGCACACGCCGCGCCGTCGCGGATGTGAAGCACGGCGCCGCCGCATCGTGCTCACTCAACCACAAGTCCCGGCTTGGGACTTGCGCGCCGTACGCGGGGTCCCGCCGGAGGTCCGCCGGCCGGCGGCGCGTCCTCCGATCTCCAAGGATGCAGGCGCGAGTCGGGGCGGCATGCCGGAACCGATCTGGCTCAGTGCGCCGTGGTGCACGTCCCCTCACGGCATTGGGACACCGGTCCCTAACATCTACGCCACCGCTACGTGACGTAGATCCGCCGCGTCGAAGGCACGCGGCCGGCGACCGGCGCGACCGGGGTACAGCTTCACATGTACAATTTTCGTCATCTTGTATGAAAACCGCAAATGCAAAGCCAAAGGTTCAAAATTCTTTAAAAGAAAACAAGACAACTAGTTAAGTAGGCATTATTTTCGAAAGGCTTCAGATAAGCCTGCCTTTGAAGGCGAGGCCATCAATCAGCTAGAAGTTATACCACGAGTTATACATGCACAAAAGTGCACACGATTGCCCTCTGTATTAGAGTTACAGGGAAGTATGTATCGACATGTGGTACAAGATTGCCCTTGACGTTGCAAAAATGAGTTAGTAATGAGTGCCAAAAATACTCCCCACACCAAGACAAGACGAAAGCTGTTGCAATCTGAGTCCATCATGTAGCTGGATTTAATAACTACGACTGATCAGTATCAGCTGCCCGAAGGCTTATAATTGAGAAAAAAAGCTGTTGCAATCTGAATCTTGCTTTCTCGTTAGATCATGCAGCAACAGACCGAGAAGATGTCAACACGGAGAACCACCACTTGGTGGAATGGTGGGTTTATACCGTTAATGACGCGACCCTCTTAGCTTAAAACTTTTTTGGAGTACTCTTCAGAATTTAGCACAAACGGATGCACTTCGGTAGACATTCAGTGATTCACGCCTGTAAGTATGTGATGTCAACAAGTTTTAGCAAATTTCACGTGATTAGTTGAATTGCGTGTATTCAAGTCAGAACGCCAACTTTTACATTTTTTTGAAAAGAAATCCGGCCGAAAGGAGCTGAATCAAACTGCGCAATGATTCAGCCCAACAGTTGCATCTTTTATTTACAACTGTGGCTCTTCTTTTTATCAAAGTCGTAGTTTTATTGCATGAGATTCTTCATGGGGGTCGGCTAGCTTGGTTTAGCTTTTCTAGTGCAGTTCAAAGATGCAACCAGTTCCCCGCAAAAATAAACAAGAGCAACCAGTTGGTAAGCCAACTCAAAACGAATCACATACGCACCAAGCTTCTGCTGTGCTTGATTGCACATCACGCTTTAGCATTTTGGATATTCTTATATCGAGGTATGAGAATCAGCTTAAATTAATAACCTATCGGCATAGATAAAGTTTAGTTTCTTCTCTATCCGTCTTTGTTTACTACACGTCCATATATATTAAGAAGTCCAACTTTAAGTACCAATTTGACTCATCAAATATATTTATATGTCATCAAATCATTTGAAATTTCTTTCGAATGTGAATAAGTGTAACAATTTTTATGGCACACAATTTATATTTTATTGGTCAAATTGATAGATGTGTCTCTAGGATGGAGGTAGGCTTTTTTTCCATTAATTGGCACATGTAACTCGTTTGCTCTAGATATTATCGATTCGAGTAGACACACAAATAATTCAGCATTTGTAGGTGGACGAAAATATTTTTTACTCTAGATCAAAGATCTATCGTAGTATGTTTATTGTCAAGGGACATTTTTTTTTGCCAATTAATGAGAAAGTACAATTACCCAGTGTACTACTAGTAAAGAATATCAATTGACAAGTTAACAAGCTAACTGTTATGGGTGACATCCGTGACCTTTTCCTCCGTTCTTGCGAGTCGGCAGTCTAATAAAGTTAGTAATTTAAAGAAATGTGCACCATATGAGTGGAACATATGCTAGCATACAACTTGCGAGACAAACCACTGGACCGTGATGTGAATGCTTACTATTAAATCCTGGCAACGGACCAACGGTCCCTGCATCCTTGCTGCTGTTTGCCTTGCAAGATGTACCTTGCTTCTTCTCCCAAGGTATCTACCACCTTCCTTTTTATTGTCGATTGCTCCTGATTTCCATGTTTCAGTTAGGCGTATTCTTTTGATGAAAAATATATATTGATATCGTGAAGATATCAACTACACCTAGACTTTGCAACATCGCAAATACGCAATACCCTAATAGTAGTATAGATGCACACAACCGAAAAAAGAAGAAGAAACAAAAAAAAAGTCCAGCTCTAGTGTTCCAGTTCGTACAACAGCAGCACAAACACCACCATGACATCACCTGAAATCTAAGTTCTCCAAAAGCGACGCCTCTATGAAGGAAACACTGCACAAATGTCGTCGTTGCCCGATCATAGATCTTAGGTTTTCATTATGAAAAAAAATCCCCGCTCTCAAAACAATGCCAGCAAGAAGGCCATTGCGAGGCACAACCTGTTAATGCCATACATTAGATTTTCACCCTGAAAGGTAAGGAAAATGAGTTCTGCTGTGTTGGCGCCTCCACTTGCATGCTGCTACTATGAAGCCCAAAACATTCAGCAAATTCACCATCGACGCAAAGTCTCGAACTTGAGCACTAGTCCACAAAACTCGGCTTCCATGCCATTCCATACCTCTGACTTCACCATGGAACCAAAAATATGTGTCCCATGATGATAACAAATAGCAGAGCTTTGCGCCGCTCCCTCGTGGAACCAAACGGTCGAAAAAAAACATGGAAACACATGACCAAATCACATCTGATCCATCAATCTCCAGGCATAAGTCACCCAAGGGAGTTCACGACGAAGCCTTCCAAAACTCGACACTACGGCTTGATCAAGGAGGACAATCATCCGGTAGATCTTCGTCTTAACGCGAGAGTAACCCTGGGACCACCATCTTTATTCTTCGATACAGAGAAACATGCCCTCACGCAGTCACCCTGCCCTTTGCCGTCCAACGACGATAAAGGAGGTTTAGATTTCAGAACCTCCACCGCATTAGGAAATGGTATTCAACACGCTTAATTGTTTTTAGTACTTCCTCCGATCCATATTATTTGATGTTAAAGTAGATGTATCTACAGCTAAAATATATCTAGATATATCTATATTAACATCAAGTAATATGAATCGGAGGGAGTAATATGTTTCAGATCTTATACAACCCATATACAACGCATAATATCTTAATTTATCTTCTTCTTTTTTGTTATTCCCCCGTTTCAAAGAGGCCCGAGACGTTCTGAACTTCCGAATTCTGAAATGTCACAAGAAACTAGATACTAGCTATACTTGGGGGTTCGCTGAAATCTTGTGAGCGGCAGACAGCGATGTGGCTGGATTGCATTTCCAACTCTTCAGACCGAACGTGTGCACAGCCACCGACAAGGATAGGAAAAATCGCACTCAACGCCGTGCACAAATTTGTCGTTAGCGCGGTATGCCCTAGCCTAGTCTAGATTAGGGGTGATAAATTTCCACAAGAGATAAAGGCTGGCAAGAGTGGGAGCGCTGCTAGCCTACAAACTATAGGAATCGTTTTTTGCTAGCTTAGCTCAGTTCACTCTGTTCTAAACCTTGGTCCCAACTCCCGGTGTCAAAAAGTTTTTTTTTAAGATCCTTCGCTCGTACCAAATCGATCAATGTGTTGCCGACCTCGGGTTGATCACCATTCCTAGATTCAAGATGGTCAAAGACACTAGCGCTTGTTTGTTGGACAAGGATTTTGTGCACATGGGAGTTAGTGCTCCCTTCACTTTTGAATTTTTGAAAATTTCAGATTCTCATATTTCTCTGCTTTCAAATTTGACATTAAATATGTAGATAGATGTGTATACGAGATTGAATCAAAAAGTCCCGTCAAAAAATATATTTTGGGAGATGCAAAAAAGATAAATTTCGATAATAGACTGACAAAATATACGTACAATTGTACTACTATTTATAGTCGAAATTTGTCTTTTTTGTTTTCCAAAATACAAAGTATTTTTAATGGGACTTTTTGACTACACTCCTCGTGTCTAAATCTATCTACATATTTAATGCCATAATTTTTGAAAACATAAAAGAGCGAGATTTTAAAAAAATTCAAAAATCCAAAAGTCCAATGAGGACATGTGCATGTGCACATGGCACTTTCCGTTGTTGGGTCAGCTTACATCTTACATTAGGCCTCTCAAGTTGTGGCGATTTTTTTTAAGAATAATAAGCTTTTTTGAAAAAGAAATCCGCCAATGTTGCATGTTTTAAAAAAATTATAGTTGTGTGCATTGGTCAGCCACCGGAGGGTCGATCGGCTTTCCTTCCGCCGATACGGCGGACTTGGCAGGGCTCGTCAGCCACCAGGCGGCTGATCAGTCGAGAAGCAGCCGACGGCCAGTAATTGGCGTACCGGCCGTCGATCGGCTTGCTAGCCACCGAGGGCCTGCTTAGCATACCAGTTTAGTTCTTCCGCCTGCGTTTTCCCACCATTTTTTTCCTGCCACCCCTCCCAACCATTTTCTCGCTATTTTTCTTCCGCAATTCACCCGTCACATTCTCCCGCCATTTCTCGCCGCGTCCCGTCTAATTCTTCCGCCATTTCAGTAAAATTATAATGGTTTTGGGGTTTTCTGTGTCTGCAAGTTGAGAAAGTTTTTTTATTTTCAGATTAATTAATAGAAGAAAATACAAAGAGTGATAATCATCTTAGAAAGTTGTTTCTTATGATTCAAAATGTACCGAGATTCATGGGTTCACTTGTCTACTCGCTTTTTAAGTTGTAGTGGACACAAACAATTCATCAAAGACATAATATTGGTGGACCTCAACATGTGTTTGATAAGCATTTATATGGGCATTACATCCTAACATAGATGATGCAACACATTTCTCTTATACTTCTCAAGAAAGGGAAAACTTCAAACAATCTTGAATTAACAATCAACAGAGTATAGCCTTAAGTAATTTGATATAATATTTGAATTACGAATATGCTACCTTGAATAAACAAGATTATCAAGTTGTCACATAATAATTATAGCACTTGAAATCACTTTATCCCTAGTGAAACATCAAAACAAAGGTAAATGACATAGTAGATCCTAAATTTGTTGTCACTATTCAATCACTGCCACCATACAAGTTGGACCAGAACAAGTACTTAAAAACAGGTACATGATATGCATCTATCAATACATCTTACACAGGGGTTCCAATCTCATATATCAAATCATATAATAAAGATGCACCACATAGGAATTACATATATGATCATAATCATGTTGGACAGCTCATATGGTACTTGTACTAGATCTATGAAGAACAAGAGAGAAATAGATCAAGCTAGTGCGACAAACCCATAGTCTAGAGGTAGACTACTCCCTCTTCATCATGGTGATGGTGGTGGAGACGTTGGAGAAGGTGGAGATCCCTTCGGCGGCGGCTCTGACGGAGTTCCCTCCAATCTCGCTAGTTTTGGCTCTGTTTCGGTGTTTCAGCAGCACTCTTTGCTGGTGTGCACTCGTAGTACGCATACACGCTGTTGGTGAACTACAAGAGGAAGGTGTGAAGAGCACAACATCAAGTTTTTTCTCAGTACGAAACCAAGGTTTAATCGACCAGTAGGAGAAAGGCGTGACTTCTGAAGGTGTTGCTGGCTGACTAATGGCATGGCGCACGACCGACGTTAGCAACAACGTGGAACCTGCACACAACACAACCCAAATACATTGCTCAGACTTACAGTGAGGTTGTCAATATCATTGGTTTGCTGAACACAAAGGATTAGACGTATCGAATGGAATGAGATGTTTGCAGTAAATAACATGATTGCAGTTGAATTTATCAGTAAAGGAAATAGGACCGAGGTCCACAGTTCACTAGAGGTGTCTCTCCATGAAGAAATAGCATGTTGTTAAACAAATTACATATGGTCAATTGACAGAATATCGATCAATACATGACAAGATGATTACTATGATAATTTGGTATTGGGCATTACAACATAATACATAGACCGTAATCCAACTGCATCTATGACTAATAATCCACCTTCAGGTTGCCCCACCCCTTCCAGTATAAAGTTGCAAGCAACAGACTATCGCATTAAGTAATGTGTGTAAAGAGAATTACCCTTGGATAAAATATTGTTGGGTTATCCCTAGTAGTAACAACACATCTACAACTTAAGAAGTTATAAAGTCACTCTCCCAGGAAACTAGAGGCATGAACCTACTATCGAGCATAAATACCCCTCTTGGAGTCACAAGTGTCCACTTGGCCAGAGTTTCTACTAGCAACGGAGAACATGCAAGATCACAAATAACATATGACATGAATGTGTAATCAATCTTAACATAGTATACAATATTCATCAGATCCCAGCAAACCAAACATAGAGGATTACTTAAGATGATCTTGATCATGTAGGGCAGCTCACAAGATCGATACATGAAGCACAAGGTGGAAAATACAACCATCTAGCTACTGCTATGGACACATAGTCTAGGGATGAACTACTCACGCATCACTTCGGAGGCGGGCATAGCGATGTAGATGCCTTCGGTGATGATTTCCCCCTCCGACAGGGTGCCGGGAAGAGCTTCAGAACCCCCCGAGCTGGGTTCAGCGATGGCGGCCGCGACGGAACTTTTCGTGAATGGAGCCTCAAGTATCCAGGTTTTTTCTGAGAAGATGTATAAATAGACGAATGATTGAGGTCGGTTGGGCGCCTGGGTTACCCACACCATGCCTTGGCGTGGGCCCAGGCTTGGTCGCGCCAAGGGCATGTGTTGGCGCCCTGGTGCGCCTCTTCGTCCCCCCTTCGGAATTCGTCTTTGTTTCGGTTAAATATTTACTTTGACTTCCGTTTCGTCCATTTCCGAGAATATTTCATGTACAACTTATCTGAAATACAAAAAAACAGAAACAGAACCATATGGCATCTTGTTAATAGGTTAGTGCCAAAAATCATGTAAAAATACAACGAAGTGTAAACAAAACACATATGAATTGGTGTAAAACAAGCATGGAGCATAAAAAATTATAGATACATTTGAGATGTATCAGCATCCCCAAGCTTCACTCCTGCTTGTCCTCGAATAGGTAAGTGATAACAAAATAATTTTTGAGATGACATGAAGCCAACACAATCTGGATCAAGCATGTAAAGCATTGTGAGCTGGGATCTAAGTACTCTAACATAGGCATGATAGATATGATTCAATTGAACTTAGCAACTATGTTATAACATGAGGATTAAATCAAACAAAGGATCCTGAATAATAGTGCATTGAAAGAAACTGTGTGTTTATGATCATAGAGTAAACATAATAAAGTGGTACTCAACATGTCTATGGAATAGCAAAACATAAATGCAAAGACACCTTCAAAGTTTAAGAGGTGACTAGATAGAAATAATTTGAGAGCAAGCAATAGCACAATCATGAATCAATCAATAATAATTTTGGGACTATGCATATTGCACTAAGAATGACAACTATTCTCTCTAAATCGGCGCATAAAGTAGAAGGTGGAGACTCAACATGAGAGTAAAAGAAAGGCCCTTCGCAGAGGGAAGCAGGGATTACCCATGTGCTAGAGCTTTTTATTTTGAAAGCAATAAGAGTGTTGAAATTATTTATTTTGAGAGGTGCTACTTATGTCAACGGTAGTGATAAATAGTATGGCTTATGCATAATTACTTTCTATAAGTTTGCTTGCCTCATGCATAATATATCAATAGTGCTCACACCTTGTCCTAATTAGCTTTGACTTCAATGGATTTTCATCGCATACATATGTTTTAACCAAGTGTCACAAAGGGGTACCTCCTTGCCTCCTGTACAAAGGTCCTTAGGAGATGGATCTCATTTAATTTCTAAATTTTGATGAATCTCAAATTTTTTGGACATCCATACCGGGAAAGCAAGGACAACAGATATTTGGACTTTTGCCCAGCTGAAACTTCCACCATGTGAACATGGCTTTAGTTGGCGGCCCAATGTTCCTCTATAACAATATGCATACTCAAATCTTTGCAACTCATGGTAAATCTCCCTTACTTCAAAGAAGATGAGCATGCATAGTATTTCACATGATATTCAATAAAAGTGTATTGATGGTGTTTCCCATGACAGCATGGTTATCACACAATAAGCAACTTATAAGAACTAAAAATGCATAAAACATACTACTTGCCACAATAGTTTTTAGACTACTTTCCCATGAGCTACAATTTACACAAAACAGGTGATAATTTTTGAAGGTTTAAAGGTAGCACACAAGTAATTTACTTTGAAGTGGCGGTGAAATACCACATATAGGTAGATATGGTGGACATAATTGGCAACTTTGGTTTTTGGTGGTTGGATGCACGAGTAGATCTCATACTCAGTACAGGTGAAGGCTAGCAAAAGACTGGAAGCGACCAACTAAGAGAGCAATAATGGCCATAATCATGCATAGCGACAAAACATTATCAATCAAAGCATAAATTTATATTACAAATCAATAACTAAATGATCATATAGGCTTTAGTTGACTGGTTATAGTCATAACATGGTATAAGCATGCGCCAAGTCAACCCAATAAAGCACCAAAGGAGAATACCACAATACTATGCTTTTATGATAGAAACAACACATGATTCTTTCAATGACACATTATGCACTCTCATCTATTTGAAACAAGTCATGCTAAAAAAATAAATACTAAGCATATGACAAGAATAACATCCAACATGACGTGCCAAAGTCTATGCCACAGTCTAGACAAACTTCCATTTACATCACTATAGTCATGAAATATTTTACTCGTATCCAACACCAATCAACTTATCTGAAATAACTCTCAGATATGAAATACATTATGGACCAGAGAGCTAATCATACACAAATAAAGAATACTAACGTGCTCTGAACAAAATTCAAGTGAAAGAACAAGAGCTAAATGCAGTACCGGAAAACTAGAACACTCGCAGAACAATAACAGTGAAAACTAGAGAGTTCAATGCAATTAAAAAGGAGCGGATCTTTCTCCAAAACAAATGTGTCGGGATCCAACATATGCTACAGCAAACAAAACTAAACAAAACTAAAAACAAAAATAAATACGCTCTAAGAACAACACATAGCGTATGAAGCAATAAAAATATAGCATATAGAGAGATGACCTGTTGCTTTGTTGATGAATAGGGGATGCCTTGGGCATCCCAAGATTTGACGCTTGTACCTCTTGAATATATATTGGGGTGCAGGGGCATCCCCAATCTTGAGCTTTTGTCCATTCTTCATCCCATCACATCATTCTTCTCTCCCAACTTTCTTCATACAAAAACTTCTCACAATTTTTTATTAGCAGCATTAATATAATCAAAATAAACAAATCCACTTGTGTTCAGTACTAACATATATCAAACATATATTAAAGCATAATATACTGTAGCAACCTTTCAAATATTTCTCTAATAAAAAGAACTCAAAAAGACAGAGATTTAAGAGGCGAATGCAAATAGTGCAGAAATTTGTCAAAACAGAACAGCATGTAAAGATCGAAATTTCCGAAAATTCTCTGTTGCTTATATCGAAAATTGGTCAACTAACGAAAGTTTGATAATAACATGGTCATATACATAAAAAATACATCTTAATATTACTCTATGGCTATTTTTACGAATTTTTATGGTAACAGCACAGAATCTGCTTTTAGGACAGCAACTTCCCAAAATATTACTTTTTTCCAATGAGAGGCTATTCTTGGCACAAAAACGAAACAAAAATGATAATGAGCGATTATTACAGTAGTAGTATCTTCCAAGACTCAACAAAAAGAAAAAATACTGTAAATAAAACATGGGTTGTCTCCCATAAGCGCTTTTATTTAACGCCTTTCAGCTAGGCGCAGTAAAATGTGAGCATCAAGTATTATCAAGTGAAGAAGCATCAACATTATAAATAGTGGAAGCCTTGTGTATACCTCTGTTCTTTTTAAGATTTTTCATAGGGAAACGATGAGAACCACCTTGTAGAGTGGTGAAGATCATGATACCTTCCCCAAAATCAATCCTTGCTCCCAGGAGTTTTAGCAGTGATCGCCCAAGAGTGATTTGTCCTTTCCCTACACATTCAATGACAAGATAATCAGTAGATACCGTCCTTCCTAAAACATTGTATGCACTCCTTCAGCAATTCCAAGGGGTAATATAACAACATTATTGGTAAGAGATATTTCTTCTCCTCCCTCAGAAAGTCCCCAAAGATTTAAAGACTCGTAAATATTTATGGGCATAAGGAAAAATTCAGACATAATATCACAACGAGCATAAAATATTCACCACCTATATCAACTTTCACTGAAGGGAGTCAATTTTTTGGGTTCAGAATTTATTGGAACTTGATTACATTTCTCCCTAAGCATGCTATAACATTTGTTCAGTCTAGCTGTACTTGTCTCAAGAGTGTTTAATCTATTAAAAATGCTCACAAGGGATGAATCAAAATTACTAGGTGATGAGGACATCCCTACTACACTACTACCTCCGTCATTGCAAGATGAAGACGATGATGTTGTGAAGCTCAAGTCCAATGAAGTCAGGATTAGACCAATGACACGAGCTCGTGCGAAGCTAATCAAACAACAGGTGAACTTGTTCCTAAGTGATACTTTGATCGATGAGAAATTTATACTGCCTAAGTCCTATTACTTATGTATGATCAGTATGAAGAGGGATCAAGCATCGCACGAGGAGGAGAGAGCAGCGGACAAGAAGTGGACGTGAAGGTGGACATGGAGCTGGCCAAGAAGCTGGACATGAAGACACCTGTGGAAGCGCGAGAGGAGGCATGCGTGAGGGAGAAGATGAAGTTTAGCCAGCGCCGAATCGGTCTGACCGCACATGTCAGGCCCTGTCCCAGTCGGTCCACCATCCACTGGCCAGCCCGCGCGGACCGGATCCGAATGGGTGCCAACCAGCACCATCCAGAAGGAGCCTTGTGTTCCCACCCTAAGCCAGGTTCCTGCTCGACCAGACTAGCCCGGCCCCGTCCCTGCCGACGGTGTAGACCGGCCGACCCGGCCTGCTCTCGACCAGATCCGACTATGTCGGTTTTCATGTACTTTTTCACCCCGGTCGTGAACCCCTACAAGTGCCCAGGACACCCCCAAATTAGGTTTAGAACATGTTTAAGACAAACCCTAGTTCATAGTTGATTGCTTTGCAACTCTATTGAATTTCTACACCATATTGCATTGATTTGGTGTATACCCTGAAAAAGTCTTGTGTGAACTGTTGTTCCATTAGGAGGTAGATGGTTGCAACTTACCGCTTCGTGGTCTGCGGCTACGTGCGCAAGTGTGTGGAGTTGCGAATATCTTGCAGGGTTGAGAGTTGTTGCATTGGCAACAATCGAGAGATCTCGTTGCGTCATACAAGTTATCATCCACTTCATCATCAAGTTATCTCCGATGTGTTCATCCCGTGATCATCATCACCATCATGCTTACTGAGAAGATCGGGCCACTCCTTATCATCTTGGTATCAGATTTCAGGTTTTCCTCGGAAGCCATCCACATCCACCCCATAGTTGAGTTGTGAGTGTTTTCCTATCAGAAAAAGCCAAAAAGTTAGGGTTAGGGTTTGCCATAGCCTTAGATTGCACTAATTTTGAGTTTTAGTTGTTTTTCGTAGTTGTTTTTGCGTATCTTTTCTTCCATCTAGTATTGTTAGGGTTTGAGTCTCCGCTATCATCTAGTTTCAGTTTTTGTTTCTCCGAGTCCACATAGCGTACAGTGTGCTTGTCCCAACCATAGACACAGCATTTCGATATAAAGTGACTAGGAACTTCCCCATAAGAGACTAGTTTTACCGCTTGACAGGCTGCTCGTTAGGGTTTTGGTGCTTTGCAATTTCTGATGGCCGTGTTATCAAGGATTTGAGTCATAAAATCAAAAAAAATGAGAAAATAGAAAGGAAGTAAAAAGAGCTACATAGCTGCGTGTGTTACAAAAAGAAAAATCCAAAAAGAACAAAAAAAGTGAAGTGCTAGTAAGATTCAAGTGAAGGCCTAAGTTTAATTTTCTGCACATGTAGTTGAGCAATCTTGTGCCTGTTTCGTTGAGCTTTGCTAGTGTCTCTCGAGTGCATTCAACCTTTCATCTGTATAGTTGCATTGCCACATTTATCGCCTTGTGTGAGTATCATTGGTTGTCTACGGTCAGCGCTAGAGCTTGTTATTGGTGCAAATAGGTAACCTACCTACCAACATGCTTTGCCGTGTGATTTGTTCTTATACCCTTGATATTTGCTACATCCGTGCACTAGTTATCCCTACAAGTGGTAGCAACACTAATTTAGTTTGGAGGTAAGATTTCCTTTTATTATCAGTTTTGAGTGAGTTGTGAGAGTACCACCATATATTTTGATTTAGTGCACTAACCTACTAACCATGTCTAGTGATGAGAAAAATTGTTAACCAGCTTGCACTTCCTGATGTCAATAAGCAATTTGAGATTGAATGTGATGCTAGTGGTATTGGAATTGGTGACGTATTGATGCAAGAGGGTCGCCCAATTGCATATTTTTCTGAGAAACTTTCTGGTGCTAAGTTGAACTATCCTATCTATGATAAAAAATTGTATGCTTTAATTAGAGTTCTTGAGGTTTGGCAACATTACTTGTGGCCAAAAGAATTTATCATACATTCTGATCTAAAATATCTGAAAGCTCAATCTAACTTGCATAGGTGTCTTGCTAAGTGGGTTGAGTTCATTGAGTCTTTTACATATATTATTAAGCATAAGAAGGGAAAAGATAATATTGTTGATGATGCTCTATCTAGGAAGAATATGCTATTAACTCAACTTGATGTTAAAATTCCTGGATTAGAAATACTATGTGATTTGTATGCTACTGATCATTATTTTGCTGAACCATATCGCTTGTGTGCTATTGGTAAAGCATGGGAGCAATATCACATACATGATGGGTTCTTTGTTTACATGATGGGTTCTTGTTTAGAGCTAACAAACTATGTGTTCCAGAATCGTCTGTGCGTTTGCTCTTATTGCAGGAATTTCATGCTGGAGGTTTGATGGGTCACTTTGGGCGTGAGAAGACGCTACTCATACTAGCTGACCATTTTTATTGACCAAAGATGAGGCGGGGATGTGGACAGTATGTGAAGAGATGCATTACTTGCAACAAGTCCAAATCCAACTGAAATCTCACGGTTGATACTCCTTTCTGGCACCTACTAGACCATGGGAGGATATTAGTATGGATTTTGTGTTGGGTTTGTCGCGTACTAAAAGAGGCCATGATTCTATATTTGTGGTAGTGGATAGATTCTCTAAGATGACACATTTTATTGCCTGCCACAAGAGCGACGATGCGTCGCATATTGCTAACCTTTTTCAGGGAGATTGTACGTCTCCATGGAGTCCCGAAGACTATTGTTTCTGATCGTGACGTGAAGTTTATGAGCTACTTCTGGAAGACGCTTTGGAGAAAGCTGGGGACGAAGCTACTTCTCAGCACTATTTATCATCCCCAAACTAATGGTCAAACTGAAGTGGTGAATAGAACATTGTCACAACTGTTGAGATCCATGATCAAGAAGAACCTGAAGGAGTGGGAAGATTGTTTGCCGCATGTGGAGTTGTTATCACCGGATTTTGGCCAAATCAGGAGATGGGCCGTAAGTGAAGATGGGCTTAAAAGATATATGCACGGAGCATCTTTGAAGCGGCCTTGCGCGAAGAGTTTGGGCTTAATTGCCCGTGTATCTGTAGTATTAGTAGATCGCATCTTAGTTTAGATTAAAAGATAGAGTTTGACCCGTGCACGGTTCACGTCGAATAGAAAGTCCCTTGGACTATAAATATGTATCTAGGGTTATCGAGAAAGGAGGACAATCACGTTCACAACAAACACAAATCAGGCGCATCGCCACCCTTCTCGAGGGTTTCTCCGGGTAAGCACCATGCTGCCTAGATCGCATCTTGCGATCTAGGCAAGCCAATTTATTCATTTACCTTGTGTTGCTCGTACTGAAGCGTTGTTGATGGCGAGTAGCACTATTTATCGTAGATGTTTTGGGGCTTGCATAGATGCTTTTCTTACGCATATCTGCTAGCTATGCCGTCCCTCAATATCTAGCTGCCCTTATCCTATCCAGGTGTAAGGGCAGCATCTTGCTTGTTCGTTACTTAGTAGATCCGATCTGTTATAGTTGCTCCTTGTTCTTCAAGGATTAGTTTAATATCCGTATGGTTAGGCCTTGCAAACGGTTGAACGATCCGGGGTGCGTAGGGTATTCTGTTAGTCCTAAGAGGGATGTTAGGGAATTAACTTAATGTTGGTTTTTAGCCCTCTTTTAGGGTTAGTTTTCCATTATCTTTCGTGTCTATTAGGCTCAACTACGTGTAGGATGTTCCGATCATACAGTGAAAACCATAAACTGTCGTAGATTGGTTTAGCTTTGTTATGATCAAGCAGGATCCCCATGTCATTGAAAATCCAACATGAACCATGGAGACGATCGGCTCTTTGAGCCGATCCGCGGGGCAACCTCGAGAGCCGATAGGGCTCGTATTTATGTTTACGTGTACGCTATGTGGAACTAATCAACAATCCAACACCTTCCGGCCAGGTATAGGGCAGGTGGCGCAGCCGCGTGTCGTGTGCCTAGCATTTGCGGACGACGTCGAGGGACCACGGCCCGCTGCCGCCTTGGAAGCCTCCCGGCTTTTCATGCTTAACCACTTGCTCGCGGTGGGTTTTGGCAAGGCAACACATTCGGCACGCTGATGGGATATCGACAATCTTCCGCAGCAACCATGTTGTCATCTGCGCTCAGCGGCGGAACCGACCAAGTATGAAGATCTCGCTCCCTGAGCATAAGAAGAGATATGATGAACTCAAGGCAATCTTGGAAGCCGATCTCATCGGCGCTTTTAGAAAACCCGTTCACACGGGATCAAGTTCAAAGGTTCCAACCCGAAGGCGCTGGATGGACTAGATCTATCTCTCCTTGGACGAACGTACCGAGCCCCACGACAGAAGTCAACTATGCCGTTGCTCACTCTCTTCATCGGCATGCGAGAGCTTGGTGAACACTGGAGCGTGTCGCGCTCAATGTGGTGCAAGAAGTCACGAGGCACAAGTACTCTCCGTCAGGTCCTGCTCTAGGAACTCATCAAGGAGAGATACCGCTCTATACAAGGCCACCACCGCAGACACGTTTGCAGCTCCACAACAACAGGTCACCACCGACGTCGTTACAAGGTTGGAGGTGATCCGGCGACTACCAATTCTTATGAGCCGCCCAAGGAATTCCACATGGATACGTGTGCACATACGTGCCGGACGCAACAAGCTGGATGACCCAAATTACGCGGAAGGAGCGCCACAGCGGAGGAGTCTTTGGAGGAAGCGCCTGAAAAGATGCTGAGAAACGGCGTGGCTAACTAAATATGCCACCAATACAAGTCATGAACGATCAGCTTCTGCATCCTACGGTGGATGAGATCACCGCAATCATGAGAGACAGTTCGGCATCCTGCCGAAGAGAAAATGATCTTATTCCAAGCCGTATCCAACGACTACGACCTGATCCCGCCACCTAAGTATCGGCTCCCCGACTTCACCAAATTTAGTGGATCGAAGGAACCGGCTCGATCGAGCACGTGAGCCGATACTTGGCACAGCTTGGGCATGGTCTCGCTCAGACGAGCTACGTGGAGGCTCGCAGCCTCTTACGGGTCCAGCCTTTGGGTGGTACACTCGCTACCGCACGGTTCGGACGTGAAGCAGCTGAAGAACGCTCCATGTACACCATTCGAAACTACGGAAGCTAGCCTTGCCGATCGACCCAAGTTCGGCAGAGACGAGGAGACGGTATCTGAGTACATCCAGAGGTTCGGGACCGTCGGAACCGATGTTGTCGGTTCGCTAACCGAGAAGGAAGTAACAGTCGGTAGCAGGACTATGGGCCGCTTAGAGATATGACCTTCCAGGCAGAGTACAATTCACTGGCGCACATGGTTGAGAAGTTGACATATGAACAGCGCCATCCGTAATTGTACCAAGACAAGCAGGGTCGCTCTGATCGAGACAGACGAAGATGAAGATTGCAGAGATCGGAGGTGCTGTGGCGAGAGTGGACTCGGGGGCAAAACCCGTGTCGCAAGGGTGAAGCAACCAGGGCCTGAAGGGGTTCGACTTCGATTTAAGCAAAACGGAGCAAATTTTTGATTTTCGAAGGAGAAACAGCTAGTTACCGAAGGCCACAAAATCCCCACGCCACAAGAGATGAACGGCAGGCCATACTGCAAATGGCATCATACGTTCACCCATACCCTGTGACGCAGTCCTGCGCGGATTCGATGGCGATAGAACAAGGCCGATTACTCTTCGGTCAGTTTGCCATGAGAGTTGACACGCAGCCGTTTCCGGAAGTCAACATGGTCGATCTCACCCGGTGCATACGCGAGCCGGGTTTCTCGTTTGACATCAATATGGCAGGGCTTGCATCGCCATGGCGAGGGTAAGCCCGAGAGCAGCTGCCTCGGCAAAAGGTGAAGACGGGCCGATCCACACGATCGGCCCCAAACGATGAAAAGTGGTGAATCCTCGGTAAGCATTACGATGGAAAAGGAGGCCGATTCTAGCGATCGCTAAAGCCAACAACACGCCTTTTGCCGGCGCGACATGGATTTAGCGGCGACGAAAGTCAGGTATGGGTTTACATCGGCATGAATGGAAGAGATTGACATTGGCCCGGGGATAAGCCACGACCAACATTTGTCGCCAAAAAGTTGGATCCGCAAATGAAAAGCAGTTGATAGCCCTGTTGAAGGAATACCCGATTGTTTCGCATGGGATTACACGAGATGCAGGTTAGACAGAGCATTATCGAGCATCGGCTCCCTGAAAGGATTTCGGCTGTTCCAGCGCGCACGACAGATGAAGGCCGAAATCTTGGTGGAAGTCAAGAAAGAGATCGGAAGATGTTAGACGGGTTCATCAGGCCATGCAGGTACGCTGAATGGATTTCAATTCGTACTGTGGAGAAAAAGGATGGCCGTTGGCGCGTTGCCATAGATTCGGAACCTCAACAGTGCCACCCCAAAAGACGAATACCCAATGCCAGTAGCAGAGACTTTGATCAATGCACTGCTTGTCATAAAGTTTTAAGCTTCATGGATGGTAATGCTGGCTACAACCAAATTTTATGGCTCCAGAAGATATAAACAAGACTGCGTGAGTGCCAGGCTCGTGGGCTTGTTTGAATATGTAGTCATGACGTTTGGATTGAAGAATGCTTGGCGCGACATACCAAAGGGCCATGAATTACATCTTTCACGATTTGATCGGCAAATTGGTCGAGATTTACATCGATGACGTGGTGGTTAAGTCTGTTTCAGTGGACGGGCACTTGGGAGATTTACGGCGCGTCCTCGACCGAACTAGGAAGTTCGGACTAAGAATGAATCAAAAAAGTGTGCCTTTGGTGTGACGGCCTGTCAGTTCTTGGGTTTCCTAGTCCATGAGCGTGGAATTGAGATCGGCCTGAAAAGTCAAGAGGCGGTGCGAACAATGAAGCCACCCACCACGAAGAAGGTGCTCCAGTGTCTCATTGGCAAAATCAATTTCGTTAGAAGATTTATCTCTAACCTGTGAGGACGAATCGAGCCATTCATGGGACTGGTCAAAATTAAGTCTGACGAGGAGTTTCGCTGGGGGGCAGAGCAACAGAAAGCATTTGACGATATTAAGGAATACTTGACGAAGCCACCTGTGTTGGTTCCACCACAGCAAAACAGACTCTTCTACATTTATCTGTCAGTAGCTGACACCTCCATCGCGTCAGTGGTGGTGCAGGTTTATGATGGTCTGGAAAAAGTGGTTTTCTATCTCAGCGGAAGAATGTTAGATGCGGAAACAAGGTACCTCGAGATCGAGAAGTTGTGCCTTTGCATGTTCTTTACCTGCACCAAGATTCAGCACATCCTGCTGAAAGCAGAAATCATCGTCATATGCAAATCGGATGTCATCAAGCACATGCTGTCGGCTCCTGTAAGGCCGACTCGGCAAATGGATGTTTGCTCTATCGGAATTTGATATCCGGTATCAGCCTGCGAAAGCAGTCAAGGGACAAGCGTTGGCTGATCTCATTGCTGAACGAATAAACACGGATGTAGCAGCGCTATCCGTGTGTGCATGGACCATGTTCTTCGATGGATCGGTCTGCGAAGATGGTTGTGGCATCGGCATGCTACTCGTGTCGCCTCGGGGGGCAACATACTCCTTCTCCATCAGGTTATCTACACCTTGCACTAACAATGTTGCTGAATATGAAGCAATATGCAAGGGCATGGAGTTGCTATTGGACGCTGGGGCGGAGGCAGTGGAGATCTTTGGGGATTCCAAATTAGTAATTTCTCAACGCACGGAGGAGTACAAGTGTGAAAGTGGGTCACTTTTCCCATTATGGATGCAATGCCGTGAGCTGATGGCGTTCAGGTATATCAACTTCCATTGGATCCCAAGGACACAAAATACCGAGGCAAACGACCTCGCAGACGGCGTCAGGATACAAAGACGTGGTTGAGGAAGCCGATTTTCAGGTGCAACTCATGGAGCCGTGATTGGAGAGATATCTTCAATTACCAGATCCGGCTCGGGGGCACCTAAACGGATAAGATACAGGGCCATGAAGTACGTCCTGATTGGGGATGACATGTTCTACAGGACCTTGGAAGGGTTACTTCTCAAGTGTTTGGGGCCAGCCGAGTCAATCGGCTCTTGCATGAGGTACATGAAGGTGCTTGTGGAACGCACCAATCAGCTCATAAGATGAAGTGGCTGATCAGGCGATCGGGATTTTACTGGCCCACTATGCTCGAAGATTGTTTCCAATACTATAAAGGGTGTCAGGCATGTGGGAGCATTCAGATGGTGCCTGCATCAGCAATGAATCCTATCATCAAGCCGTGGCCATTCCGAGGATGGGGCATGGATATGATTGGCAAGATACATCCTCCTTCGAGCAAAGGTCATGTATGGGTTCTGGCCATTACAGATTATTTCACCAAATGGGTGAGGCCGTCCCTATGAAGGCAGTGAACGCGTCAGACGTTGTCGATTTTGTGAAGGAGCATGTCATCCACAGTTCGGAATTCCCAGGACTATCACGACCGATGGAGGTTCGGTTTTCGTGTCAAAGGAGTTTAGGAAATTCTGTGATGATATGGGAATCAAGTCGATCAATCGTCGCCATACTACACTCAAGCAAATGGACAGGCTGAGGCGTCCAACAAAAGTTTGATCAAGCTGATTAAGAGAAAGATCGACGAGAATCCTAGGCGTTGGCACGAGATATTGTCGGAAGCTTTGTGGGCTTATCGTATGTCGTGTCATGGAGCAATAAAACCTCGCCATACCATCTGGTCTATGGACAAGAAGCCGTGTTACCTTGGGAAATCCAGGCTGGGTCGAGAAGGGTTACATTTCAGAATGATCTAACTACTGAAGAATATGCAGCCCCTGAGTGGCAGTATTGAGGATGCAACGGAACTTAGACTTTGGTCACTGGAGAAGATCAAGGAGAATAAAGCCAAGGTGGCTCGGGCATATAATAAGAAATTGAAGCCAAAGAGTTCCAGGTGGGGTGATCTGGTATGGGAAGCCGTATTGCCGTTGGGGACTAAGGATAAAATATATGGAAAATGGTCCCCAAATTGGCATGGCCGTACAAAGTCGACCAAGTGTTAAAGGGCAATGCATATATGCTCGAGCAGTTGGAGGGAAGTTCCCAGTGGTTGTCAATGGCCAGCATCTCAAGTACTTCCCAAGCATGTGGGATGATGAGCATTAAGATATGGAGGCCGATACACGAAAATCGGCTAGAAAAATTTTAAAAATTATGATGAGCAGTAAGATATGGATGCCGATGCACGAAATCGGCAGTGAAACAAATTTCGAACAGACATCGACTTTAGAGGAATCAAGCACCATGGTCAGGTTTCGAGTTATCGTCTAAGTCTGAAGATTGCTTACCTGAACTGGCCTGGTTGTTTATCAGATGGGCGTTATCGGCGTCTGGTAGTGAAAGCCGATACGATGTTATCGGCTCTTGGGGCGTTGACCACCTTTGAAATTGGTTGATTGGAAGTTCAATTGGAGGAACATTTTCATTAATTCAAAGGGGATTTTCAGCAAGAGCTAATTGCTCTCAAAAGGGGTCATCGAGTGCCTAATGCCCTGCTACTAACCCTATACTCGCCTAATCTAAGGGCCACTCGCTTCGTCGCCGCTCGTCGGCGCTGCACGGGCGGGCTTTCGTCGCTGCTGATGAAGCGCCGCAGCATCTTCATCCTCCTCGTCGTCGTCATCGTCATCCGACCAAGCCCAGCCTCGGAGGCGCTTGGCCGGTGGGTACCCGGTGTCGGAGGAGTCTTCTTCTTCGGATTCCTCCGCTTCTTCTTCCTCTTCGTTGGAGGAAGGATCCATCTCCCGTGAGAGGAGGTCGCTCACACGCTGCTTCCTCCCCGTCGACGAGGAACCGGGTCTGCCTCCCCGGTGAGGGGTTCGTCGGCTTCCGACTCGTTGGAAGTCCCATTCTCCCGCGTCCTGCTCTCGTGCACGAGAGCATCGTAGTCCGTCTGATTGACCTCCGGCTCTACTTCGCTCGAGGAAGAGGATTGGGAGGAAGAGGAGGAAGACATGGCTACAGAAGAGGGTTTTTGGCTGATGGCTGGTTTGGAGCAAGGGGATGAGGAGGTAAACGTTCGAGGCGGTTAAATAAAAGGAGATATATTGGAGATTCAATGCTCGGACAGTTTCCGAGGATGTGGTGCCAAAACTGTCAAATCGTGCAGAGAAGCTGAGAAGGCAAGGCGTCATGATGAAGAATGCTGCGACGGTTCTGCTCTGCCACGACATGACCCTCGAAGGAAAAACGGATGGTTTTGCAATTATCATTACCAAAACCAGGGGCATGTGTTATCACCGGATTTTGGCCAAATCGGAAGATGGGCCGTAAGTGAAGATGGGCTTAAAAGATATATGCACGGAGCATCTTTGAAGCGGCCTTGCGCGAAGAGTTTGGGCCTAATTGCCCGTGTATCTGTAGTATTAGTAGATCGCATCTTAGTTTAGATTAAAAGATAGAGTTTGACCGTGCACGGTTAGGTGCACGCCGAATTAGAAAGTCCCTTGGACTATAAATATGTATCTAGGGTTATCGAGAAAGGAGGACAATCACGTTCACAACAAACACAAATCAGGCGCATCGCCACCCCTTCTTTCGAGGGTTTCTCCCGGGTAAGCACCATGCGCCTAGATCGCATCTTGCGATCTAGGCAGCACAACGTTTAATCGTTTACCTTGTGTTGCTCTTTGAAGCGTTGTTGATGGCGAGTAGCACCGTTTATCGTAGATGTTTTGGGGCTTGCATAGATGCTTTTCTTACGCATATCGCTTAGCTATGCCGTCCCTCAATATCTAGCTGCCCTTATACCTATCCAGGTGTAAGGATCTTGCTTGTTCGTTACTTAGTAGATCCGATCTCGTTATAGTTGCTCCTTGTTCTTCAAGGATTAGTTTAATATCCGTATGGTTAGGCCTTGCAAACGGGTTGAACGATCCGGTAGTGCGTTAGGTATGGTCTGTTAGTCCTAAGAGGGATGTTCCGGGAATTAACTTAATGTTGGTTTTTAGGCCTCTTTTAGGGTTAGTTTTCCATTATCTTTCGTGTCTATTAGGCTCAACTACGTGTAGGATGTTCCGATCATACGGTGAAAACCATAAAATGTCGTAGATTGGTTTAGCTTTGTTATGATCAAGCAGGATCCCCATGTCATTGAAAATCCAACATGAACCATGGGGCGATCGGCTCTTTGAGCCGATCCGGAGGGCAACCTGAGAGCCGATAGGGCTCGTATTTAATGTTTACGTGTATGCCATGCAGGGAACTAATCGAAGCAATCCAACACCTTCCTGGCCAGGTATAGATCAGGTGGCACGCCCTTGCGCCGCCGGTCGTGTGCGAGCATTTGCGGACGACGTCGAGGGACCAGGGCCCGCTGCCGCCTTGGAAGCCTCCCGGCTCTTCGTGTTGCTTAACCACTACTCGCCGGTGGGTTTTGGCAGGCAACATGAGTTTGCTTACAACAGGGCGGTACATTCTACCACAGAGTTGTGTCCCTTTGAGGTGGTGTATGGTTTCAAACCCATTACTCCACTTGATTTGTTGCCTTTGCCCATACATGAGAGAGTCAATATGGAGGCATCAAAGAGGCAAATTTGTACGGAAGATACATGTGAAGACTAAAGAGTTGATAGAGAAGAAAGGCAAGAGCAATGCCGCAAGGATGAACGAGAAGCGCAAGGAGATGTTTTTCAAGCCTGGTGATATGGTCTGGGTACATTTTCGCAAGGATAGGTTCCCAAAGATACGGAAGTCCAAGTTGCTTCCTCGTGGTGTTGGTCCTTACAAAGTGCTTGCCAAGATCAATGATAATGCATACTCGATAGATCTTCCAATAAATGAGTTTGGTGTCAGCTATTCTTTCAATGTGGCTGATTTGACACCATTTGACGGAGAAGATCTTGGAGCGTCGAGGTCGACGCCTTTTGAAGGGGGAGATGATGAGGACATCCCTACTACACTACTACCTCCGTCATTGCAAGATGAAGACGATGTTGCTGTGAAGCTCAAGTCAATGAAGTCGGATTAGACCAATGACATGAGTCGAAGCAACTACTCAAACAACAGGTGAACTTGTTCCTAAGTGATACTTTGATCGATGAGAACTTTATACTGCCTAAGTCCTATTACTTATGTATGATCAGGTATGAAGAGGGCACAACTGGTGCCAACCGGGCACCATCCAGTAAGCTTGGAGCCTTAGCCCGGTTCCCACCTGGTGCCAGGTCCGGTTTCGACCGACCAACCCGGTCCCGAGTCCGGTCGACCGGCCGTATGACATAACTCAGAGTCTGTCTCGACCAGATCGATCTGGGTCGGTTTTCTATGTACTTTTTTGACCCTGGTTGTCCTGAACCCCTATATAAGTGGGACGCCCCCAAATTAGGTTTAGACCACGTTTAAGATAAACCCTAGTTCATAGTTGATTGCTTTGCAACTCTATGAATTTCTACACCATATTGCATTGATTTGGTGTATACCTTGAAAAGTCTTGTGTGATCCGTTGTTCCATTGGGAATTAGACGGTTGCAACTTACCGCGTGGTCGGCGGCTACGTGCGCAAGTGTGTGGAGTTGCGAATATCTTGCAGAGTTGAGAGTTGTTGGCGACAAGAACCAGTCGAGAGATCTCGTTGCGTCATACAAGTTATCATCCACTTCATTATCAAGTTATCTCTGTTGTGTTCATCCCGTGATCATCATCACCACCGTGCTTACTAAGAAGATCGGGCCACCCCTTATCACTAGGTGAGCTATATGTTGCAATCAAAAAAATTATTTCAATAAAATCTTGATCTCCATCACAAAGAAGGAAATCTCCTCCAGCTACTGTATCCAAAATATATCTATAACGCAGAATAAGACCAAAATAAAAGCTACTAAGAAGCAAACTTGAAGTCATTCTTGGTTCAGTTTTAATGTAAGAACTATTAATTCTAGACCAAGCGTCCTTAAAACTCTCCTCACTCCCTTGCTTGAAAGTGAAAATCATCTCCTCAGGCGACATAATAACAGGAGCACACATTTTAGCAAAAATTAAACTAAGCAATAGAAATAATAATAACTATAATAAAAACTAATTTTTTGTGTTTTAGATATAAAGATAACTATAAAAGTAAACTAATTTTTTGTGTTTTTGATATAATAAATTAAACAAAATAAAATAAAGTAAACTAAGCAAACTATAACAGAGTAAAGAGATAGGAGATGAGAGACTCCCCTTGCAGAAATCCTCTTTCTTCCCAGCAACGGCGCCATAAATAGTCTTGCTGGCGTGCACTCGTAGTACGCAGACACGCTGTTGGGGAATCCCAAGAGGAAGGTGTGAAGAGCACAACAGCTAGTTTTCCCTCAGTACGAAACCAAGGTTTAATCGACCAGTAGGAGAAAGGCGTGACTTCTCAAGGTGTTGGCTGACTAATGGCAGGCGCACAACACAAGGACATGGGCATACCCCTTCGGGTGCCCATTATTAGTATACTGGCTGCCCAATATGGAGAAGACTCAATATGGAGAAGGCCCAACAAGGCAACCCGAAGAAGTAGTCGACTGGGACTCTTGTAAAACCCTAGGCTGGTTGCATATATAAAGCTGCAGGGCACCCGAAAGAGGAGAGAGGAGACCAAGATATAGACATACGATAGACAACATAACTCCGCCTATGGCGGCACCTGTAAACACATCTATGATCATATACTAGATTGCTAGCGACGTAGGGATCCTCCACCGAGGGGACCCGGAGCTGGGTGCGTCGTGTGCCTAATCTCGTCCCCGGAATCTCCCGTCCTCTCTCCGAAACCCTAGTCTACAATACGTAGGCATTGCCGAGTGATCCCTCGTCAATTGGCGCGCCTGTGGGAACACGCGACGACTGGATTTCGTTATCCGGGCGGGATCTGTCGAGTTCAACATCAACAATATCTAGATCGCATCTGATCAAAGAGACAAACACAAGCAGCGACAGCCGTCGAAGATTTAGAACGGCCACTCGAGAAAGGAGCAGCCGACAAGACGTGAACAATTTCTTCAAAGAAGAAACTTTGCCTGGGCGTGGAGCCATGTACGGAGTAGATAAATAAAGGACTTCACAAACAGCATCGTGGCTGAGTTGAGCTTTATCGGCGGGAAGCAAGCAGTCGCCGCGGTTCATGACTCTGGCGCGTACATACGCAATCAGCGGATTCAAGATCGGATCCCCGGCAAAAAAAAAAAAAACAAAACAAAAACAAAAAAAAAGAAAGAAGAAACCGGGTCTCCTCAACAAACACGTCATGTGGAGACGTGGAGACGTGAAGATTGATTGATTGGTTGAGCTAACACATGTGCTTCACGGCGTTAAGATCAACAATGGCGGTTCCGGATGGATACACTTCGTGGACTCACCGTTGAGTACACGCCACGCTCGAGGCTCGTGTGTTATAATTTCGCCATCATGATCCCACCATCCGACACAAGAAATCAGGTGCTATATTTCCGGTTAATTATTTTTCGTAAATTTATTCGTCCAAATTTTTTTCGGTTTGGGCTGTTATTTGCGCACAGTTTTTTGCGCCATAATATAACTGCAGATCGGAACAAGCTTCAACTGCTTCGCCGCGCACAGTCGCCACACTCGGGGGCTCGCTTGTCGCATCGCGGACTCGACATATTCGGGAGCTCAGTGGCGGATCACCACATCGATTACTACTACTTCATCAACCACTTCCGATACAAAAATATCAGATTGCAATAAAACCTCGACTTCCGCTGCTGCGTCGACCCCGTTCGCCATGGCGCTCACTTCGCTCGGGGGCTCACCCGTCGAGGATCCGTCACAATCAACTGCGTCCTCTTAATCGATTACATCCTCTTCTTCATCGAGCACTTCCAGCCAGACGCCACGCAACTACATCGACTTTGTCCGTTGCACGACATGTTTTCACGTCGGGTCCGCCGCAGCCGACAACAAAGCTAAGTGTTCCTCTTCAAGTAGTCAATTATTATTTACTTTTGACACGCTCGAATACTCGGGGGCTGCGCCATTGCATTATTACAACAAATTCATCCAAACACTGGGGGCTGCGCCATTACTTCGTTACCACAAATATACTCGGTTACTTGGTGGATTTATTTTCTTCGGCTTTGGATATATCTTCTCCGGTTCAGAGAAATTATTTTTCTCCGGTTCAGTGGAATTATTCTCTTCGGCTCAGTGGAATTATTTTCTTCGACTTAGTGGATTTATCTTCTTCGGTTCAGTGGATTTATTCTCTCTGGATTACTGGATTGGTTTTCTTTGGGTTATTATTGGTTCATTTATACAATATTACCCGAAGCGTTTCCGGGTCAATGGATTCATCTTCTATGGTTATTACTAGAACTATTTTCTTCGGCTCAATGGATTCATCTTCTATGGTTATTACTAGAACTATTTTCTTCGGCTCAATGGATTCATCCTCTATGATATCAACGGATTCATCTTCTATGATTATTACTGGATTCTTCGGGTCAATGGATTCATCTTCAATATATGCCTCATATTTAATGGCGTAATCTTCAATATGGGTTCATCTAAAATACTTCATCTGGGATTCATCTTCATATATTATTGTCTATGGCTTCATCTTAAATGGCGTCACCTTATATGACGTTGCAACTTCGTCAACTTCTTTTGACATCATGGTTAAACACTCGGGGGCTCGACCATGATTTCGCCTCGAGTAACAACGGTGACACGACGTCTAAGCAACAATTATGACATCACCTCAGCAACACTCGGGGGCTCGGCTATTTCTTCATCAACAATTTCGCGACATCCACTTTTGCTATTTGATGGTTTCTACTTTGGCGAGATTTCTTATCTACACTCGAAGATTTCATCATGCATCGACTTCGTCGGGTCCAAAAAGCTAAGTGTTCTTTTATTTTGCACAAAGTTGATTATCATTTAATTTCGCCGCACCCTACGCTCGGGGGCTGCGCGGCGTATATTCACTTTACATATCATCGAATCCGAGCATCTGACACCGCATGCGAAAAAGGGAGTCAAGGAAAAGATAGAAAAAGTTTGTTTATTTGTGCAGGAGATAGAAAATTTCAAAGTATGTAAGAGAGAACCCGACGAAATTGTCTACAGGGAGGAACCCGACGAAATCAAGAGAGAACCCGACGAATCTTCTTCAGGGAGGAACCCGACGAAATCTTGAGAAACCCGACGAAATTGTCTTCAAGATAGAACTCGGTGAAATCTTATTCAAGGAGTACCCGAAGAAATTTTCCTGAGGGAGGAACTCGACGAGATTATCATCAAGGAGAAACCAAAAAAAAAAGGAGGAGGAAAAAAGAAAAAGAGGATGGACAAATCTTCGGGTCCATTAACTCGTCATTTGTTCCGAAAGAGCACCGGCGTGCCTGACGACAATATAGAAGAACCCAATATATTCGGCTGTCTCATCACGCCCGAGAAAAATATAGAAGAACCCGCAAGATGGGTCATTGCATCACCGAACAAGGCACTTGACAAAATATTCTCGGAGCGCCAAAGTAGCGAACAATCTCTGAATGCCGCAAAACTGCGAATGTAAGACCCAGATCCGTTACGTGTGGCGTCCGCCAAAGATGCGCTCTGCATTTTTTCCGTATCAACGATACGAAGAAAATCCTAACGGACGCGTTAGGTCCGATAAATATGGCTGGGACTCCACGAATGGTAAGACCTTAAGCGGCTTTGTCGAAGTTTACACCGGTATCCGAGATCATGTCCGGGGACGTGATCTTGAAGTAGGTTTATGCGGATTGCCACTAGAAGCAGTTAACTGATCCGTCAGATGAACTAGCCCCAACTACCATTATCCCTGTACAATATAGAGATCAATGTCAAATAAAAGTAGCAATGGCCTGGATTCGATAAAAAGAGGGGCTGCGCCAAGTTCTTTATCTAGTACAACTTGAGCCTATGCCTAGGTGCAAGCACCTGCCCATAGGCTCGGGGGCTACTCTTATCGAGAGTATTGTTCACCCTCCCGATAAGATGCAAGAAAGAGGAAAGAATTGTTGTCGATTAAAAGCAAGTTGAGCCTCACCCAAGTGCAAACACTTGGCTGTAGCCTCGGGGTTACTCCCATCGAGCGCGGTCGCGCACCCGATAGAAAAATAATTTCGACAGCATCTACGACAATCAAGCTTTGTAGACTCAACTCGATTCTATGACTCGAGTGGAGCCTACTCCCATCGGGAGCACATGGATTTTATCAAGTCTTCTAGAAATATAGTTAAGTTCTTCATCGAGTAGTACAACTTGAGTCTATGCCCAAGTGCAAGCACTTGCCCATAGACTCGGCGCCCTGAGCGCGCCGCAGCCGGTTAATTTCAAGAATCGTCGACATCATCTACGCTACATGATCTTCGACATGGACCGTCTTATTTCCTCGACTTCGGAGATGGTTATGCTTGGAGTTTCTACGCAAGTCTTCACTTCCCTATAACTCGGGGGCTACCGACATGGGCATACCCTTCGGGTACCCATTATTGGTATACCCGGTCGGCCCAATATGGAGAAGACTCAATATGGAGAAGGCCCAACAAGGCAACCCGAAGAAGTAGTCGAAGGACACTTGTAAAACCCTAGGCTGGTTGCATATATAAAGCTAGCCAGGGCACCCGAAAGAGGAGAGAGGAGATAGGCCAAGATATAGACATACAGATAGACAACATAACTCCGCCTATAGCGGCACCCTGTAAACACATCTATGATCATATACTAGATTGCTAGCAGCACGTAGGGATCCTCCACCGAGGGGACCCGAAGCACGTCGTGTGCCTAATCTCGTCCCCGGAATCTCCATCGTAGCTCTCTCCCGAAACCCTAGTCTACAATACGTAGGCATTGCCGAGGTGATCCCTCGTCAGTCAGCAACAACATGGAACCTGCACACAACACAACCAAAATACTTTGCCCAACTTATAGTGAGGTTGTCAATCTCACCGGTTTGCTGAACACAAAGGTTTAGACATATCGAATGGAAGGAGATGTTTGCTAAAGTAAACAGAACAGATTGCAGGTGAATTTATCGTAGAAAATAGGATCGGGTCCAAGTTCCACTAGAGATGTCTCTCCATAAACAAATAGCATGTTGGGTAAACAAATTATAGCTGGGCAATTGACAGAATATCGATCGATACATGACAAGATGATTAATATGATAATTTGGTATTGGGAATTACAACATAATACATAGACCGTAATCCAACTGCGTCTATGATTAATAATCCACCTTCAGGTTAGCGTCCGCACCCCTTCCAGTATAAAGTTGCAAGCAACAGACTATCGCATTAAGCAATGCGTGTAAATAGAATTACCCTTAGATAAAACATTGTTGGGTTATCCCTAGTAGCAACAACAAATCTACAACCTTAGAATTTATAAAGTCACTCTCCCAGGAAACTAGAGGCATGAACCTACTATCGAGCATAAATACCCCCTCTTGGAGTCACAAGTGTCCACTTGGCCAGAATTTCTACTAGCAACAGAGAGCATGCAAGATCACAAATAACATATGACATGAATATGTAATCAATCTTAACATAGTATACAATATTCATCGGATCCCAGGAAACCAAACATAGAGTATTACATAAAGATGATCTTAATCATGTAGGGCAGCTCACAAGATCGATACATGAAGCACAAGGTGGAGAAGACAACCATCTAGCCCATAGGGACCCATAGTCCAGGGATGAACTACGACGCATCACTTTGGAGGCGGGCATGGTGATGTAGATGCCTCCGGCGATGATTTTCCCCTCCGGCAGGGTGTCGGGAAGAGCTTCAGAAGCCCCCGAGATGGGTTCAGCGATGGCGGCCGTGACAGAACTTTTCGTGGATGGAGGCTCAGGTATCTAGGGTTTTCCCGAGAAGATGTATAAATAGGCGAAGGGTTGAGGTCGGTTGGGCGCCTGGGGGGCACACCATGCCTTGGCGTGGCCCAGGTATCCATGCCAAGGGCAGGTGTGGGCGCCCTGGTGCGCCTCTTCGTCCCCCTTCGAACTTCGTCTTTGTTTCGGTAAAATATTGACTTCGGCTTTTGTTTCATCAATTCCGAGAATATTTCCTGTACAACTTTCTGAAATACAAAACAGCAGAAAACGGGAACCGCCCGTGGCATCTTGTTAATAGGTTAGTGCCAAAAATCATGTAAAAGTGCAACGAAGTGTAAACTAAACACATATGAATTGGTGTAAAACAAGCATGGAGCATCAAAAATTATAGATATGTTTGAGACGTATCACTCTTCTCGAGGAAGCCTCGGGAAGTCCTTTATATAGATAGTTTTAGGTCAAACAGATTCTGTGGGTGAAAGAATCAAGAGGATCGGATGGTCAAGGAAGGAAAGAGTGACTGGGCACGCCAGCTGGTCTCTTTTGGCCCTCCTGGCCCATCTCGTGAGGTCCAAGTGCTCCAAACGCTTCTGTTGGTAAAATATTGACACCCCCAAAATTCCTAGCTCCATTAGACTTCGTTTAGGTCCTTGAAAGCTAAAAATACACAAAAAAGGGTTTTTCTATCCTGCAGAGTTATAACCAAAATAAAGGGGATCATTGGTAAATAGCCAAAAATCAATATAAAACATGGATATGACATCATATATGTTGCAAATATGTGTCAACAAACTACAAAGTTCATGCATGCATTTTACATGCATCACGGTGGGACGGTTAGGCGTTCGATATATGCGATGCTGCCACATCAAAGTGTTCGACATGGTGCAGGGCCGATGGTGCAGCAGACACGGATGAGGACTCCATGTCTAAGGCGATGCGCTGCAAGGCGGGGGTGAACCTGGATTGGCCACTGTTAGTTGTTCTAAAAAAATTGTCGTTCTATACACCAAAAATTTCTACTAGGTTGAAAAGTGTTTCGATGCTATTGTTGTTTTGACTAAGGCTTTGAAGCATATGGATTTTTATAGACTTAAATGCACACCGGTTTTTTCAAGTAAGTCGGATACCTCTCCTGTAGATGATGAGGACGAGGCATACGTCATTTCAGATGGCCAGCTTCTTTCACATCTTGTAGGGGAGGTATCAGATGTAGGTTGCTGGCGTGTGGGAGTTAGAAATACCTGGGGTGTAACTGCGCCAGAAAAGCAGCTTCCTTGTGACGGTAAAGCACACGTCTGTTGGGAACCCCAAGAGGAAGGTATGATGAGCACAGCAGAAAGTTTTCTCTCAGTAAGAAACCAAGGTTTATCGAACCAGTAGGAGATGAGGAGTGTAGTGCGCGCAACACCAGTGATTCCAGCGCCAACGTGAAACTGCACAACACAATCAAACTACTTTGCTCCAACTTAACAGTGAGGTTGTCAATCTCACCATTGCTGAAAACAAAGATTAAACGTATGGTGTGGAGAATTATGTTTGCTTGCAGAAAACAACAGAGAATAGTGATTGCGGAGATTGTATTTCAGATGTAAAAAGAAAGGACCAGGGTCCACAGTTCACTAGTGGTGTCTCTCCATAAGATAAATAGTATGTTGGGTGAACAAATTACGGTTGGGCAATTGACAGAATAGAGATGCATATACATATCATGATGACTACTATGAGATTTACTTAGGCATTACGACAAAGAACATAGACCGCTATCCGCATGCATATATGCCTAAAAAGTCCACCTTTGGGTTAGCATCCGCACCCCTTCCGGTATTAAGTTGCAAACAACAGACAATTGCATTAAGTACGTGCGAATGTAATCAACACAAATATCCTTAGACAAAGCATTGATGTTTTATCCTAGTGGCAACAGCACATCCACAACCTTAGGGGTTGTTGTCACTCCCCCAGATTCAATGGAGACATGAACCCACTATCTAGCATAAATACTCCCTCTTGGAGTCACAAGTATCAACTTGGCCGAGCCTCTACTAGCAACGGAGAGCATGCAAGAACATATATAACACATATATGATAGATCAATAATCAACTTGACATAGTATTCAATATTCATCGGATCCCAACAAACACAACATGTAGCATTACAAATAGATGATCCCGATCATGATAGGCAGCTCACAAGATCTAAACATGATAGCACAAGAGGATAAGACAACCATCTAGCTACGCTATGGACCCGTAGTCCAAGGATGAACTACTCATGCATCGTCCGGAGGCGGGCATGGTGATGTAGAGCCCTCCTGATGATTCCCCTCTCGGCAGGGTGAGGCGATCTTCCGAACCCTCCGAGATGGGGTTGACGACGGCGACGTCTCGGATCTTTTCTCGTATCGTGGCTCTCGGTACTAGGATTTCGCGACGAAGGGAATAAATAGGCGAAGGGGCAACGTAGGGGCGCGCCCGAGGGCCCACCCCATAGGCCGGCGCGGAGGGGCCCCACCGCGCCGCCATGTGGGGTGGCCGCCTCGCGTCCCCTCTTCGTCTCCTCTTTGGTGTTCTGGAAGGCTCCGTGGAAAATAAGACCGTGGGCTTTTGTTTTGTCCAATTCCGAGAATATTTGTAAACTAACTTTTCTGAAACCAAAAACAGCAGAAAAATAGGAACTGGCACTTCGACATCTTATTAATAGGTTAGTCCCGGAAAATGCATAAAAACATTATAAAGTATGACTAAAACATGTTGGTATTGTCATAAAACTAGCATGGAACATAAGAAATTATAGATACGTTGGAGACGTATCAAGCATCCCCAAGCTTAGTTCCTGCTCGCCCTCGAGTAGGTAAACGATTAAAACAATCATTTCTAAAGTGACATGCTACCAACACAATCTTGATCAATACTATTGTAAAGAATATGAGATGAATGAAGTGATTCAAAGCAATGGTATGTAGTTTGCTAACAAAAAGATAATGACTAAACAACTGAATCATATAGCAAAAACTTTTCATGAATAGTACTTTCAAGACAAGTATCAAAAGACTTGCATAAGATTTCTATAAATCAATACATTCAAAGTAAGAGGTTTTCTTCCAAAGGAAGATTTAGTTTCAGGAATTGCTTTCAACTTTCAACATGTATATCTCATGGATAATTGTCAACACAAAGTAATATAATAAGTGCAATAAGTAAACATGTAAGAATCATGCACACAGTTGACACAATTGTTTGCTTCTAAGATAGAAAGAAGTGGGTAAACCGACTCAACATAAAGTAAAAGAAAGGCCCTTCGCAGAGGGAAGCAGGGATTACTCATGTGCTAGAGCTTTTATTTTGAAAACATGGAAACAATTGTGTCAACGGTAGTAATAATTCATATGGGTTATGCATAAAACTTTCCTATAAGTTGCAAGCCTCATGCATTGAATACTAATAGTGCCCGCACCTTGTCCTAATTAGCTCGGATTTCCATGGATTATCATTGCATTACATATGTTTCAACCAAGTGTCACAAAGGGGTACCTCTATGCCACCTGTACAAAGGTCCAAGGAGATAAATCACATTTGATTTCTCGATTTTGATAGATCTCAACTTGAGGACATCCATACCGGGACAACATAGAAAATAATGGACTCCTCTTTTTAATGCTTTAAGCATTCAACAACAAATAATATTCTCATAAGAGATTCTGAGGATTAATGTCCAAGCTGAAACTTCCACCATGATACATGGCTTTGGTTGGCGGCCCAATGTTCTTCTCTAACAACATGCATACTCAAACCATTCAGCTCATGGCGAATCTCCCTTACTTCAGACAAGACGAATATGCATAGCAACTCACATGATATTCAACAAAGGTGTGACAAGTTGATGGCGTCCCCAGAAACATGGTTACCGCTCAACAAGCAACTTATAAGAACTAAGATACATAGCAACATATTCATTACCACAATAGTTTTTAGGCTACTTTCCCATGAGCTATGTATTGCAAAGACAAGTAATGAATTTTTAAAGGTAGCACGCAAGAAATTTACTTTGCAATGGCAGAAAAATACCACATATAGATAGTTATGGTGGACACAAATGGCATAGGTTTTGGCTCAAGGTTTTTGGATGCACGAGAAGCATTTCCTCTCAGTACAAGGCTTTGGCTAGCAAGGTTGTTTGAAGCAAACACAAGTATGAACCGGTACAGCAAAACTTACACAAGAACATATTGCAAGCATTATAAGACTCTACACTGTCTTCCTTGTTGTTCAAACACTTTTACCAGAAAATATCTAGACCTTAGAGAGAACAATCATGCAAACCAAATTTCAACAAGCTCTACGGTAGTTCTCCACTAAGAGATTTAAACTACATGATGCAAGAGCTTAAACATGATCTACTTGAGAGCTCAAAACAATTGCCAAGTATCAAATTATTCAAGACAATATGAGGCATTTTCTGTTTCCAACCAAATAACAACAAGTACAAGTGCTGCGGCTTTCAGCTTTCGCCATGAATATTAAAATAAGATGAAGAACACAAGTGTTCAAATGAAAAAGCGGAGCGTGTCTCTCTCCAACACAAGGATTGCTGGGATCCGAATTTTTTCAAACATAAACAAAAATAAAAGCAAACAACGCTCCAAGTAAAGCGCATAAGATGTGACGGAATTAAAATATAGTTTCACTAGAGGTGACCGATAAGTTTGTTGATGAAGAAGGGGATGCCTTGGGCATCCCCAAGCTTAGACGCTTGAGTCTTCTTGAAATATGCAGGGATGAACCACGGGGGCATCCCCTGTTGGAGATATGCCCAAGAGGCAATAATAAATTAGTTATTGTTATATCTTATTGTTCATGATAAATGTTTACATTTCATGCTATAATTGTATTAACCGAAACATTGATACATGTGTGTTATGTAAACAACAAGGAGTCCCTAGTAAGCCTCTTGTATAACTAGCTTGTTGATTAATGGATGATCATGGTTTCGTGATCATGAACATTGGATGTTATTAATAACAAGGTTATGTCATTAAATGAATGATATAATGGACACACACCCAAATGAGCGTAGCATAAGATCAAGTCATTAAGTTCAATTTGCTATAAGCTTTCGATACATAGTTGCCTAAGTCCTTCGACCATGAGATCATGTAAATCACTTACACCGGAAGGGTACTATGATTACATCAAACGCCATTGCGTAAATGGGTGGTTATAAAGATGGGATTAAGTATTTGGAAAGTGTGAGTTGAGGCATATGGATCAATAGTGGGATTTGTCCATCCCGATGACGGATAGATATACTCTGGGCCCTCTCGGTGGAATGTCATCCGATTAGCTTGCAAGCATATGAATGGTTCATAAGAGATCACATACCACGGTACGAGTAAAGAGTACTTGTCGGTAACGAGGTTGAACAAGGTATGGAGATACCGATGATCAAACCTTGGACAAGTAAAATATCGCGTGACAAAGGGAATCGGCATCGTATGTAAATGGTTCAATCGATCACTAAGTCATCGTTGAATATGTGGGAGCCATTATGGATCTCAGATCCCGCTATTGGTTATTGCTCGGAGAGGAGTCTCGACCATGTCCGCATAGTTCGCGAACCGTAGGGTGACGCGCTTAAGGTTCGATGTCGCATAAGTAGATTCGGAATATGAGTTGGAGTCCGAAGTTTTGTTCGGAGTCTCGGATGGGATCCAGGACATCACGAGGAGGTCCGAATTGTAGAATAAGATTCATATATGGGAAGTCAAATTCCGGGGTTCGGGAAAAGTCCGGTTTTGACCGAGCTTCTAGAAGGTTCTAGAGGGCCACCAGTGGGCCCACCACCCCGGGAGAGGCCACATAGGCGCCACATGGTAGTGTCCTGCCCACCATGACATGTGGGCCCAGGCCGCCCCCTTAGAGATAAGATCTATCTCTAGTTTAAATGGTTTAAATCTAGAGATAAGATCTATCTCCTAAAATAAATGGTTTAAATTAGGAGATCAGGGGAATACCTTGGGGAGGAGTTTGCCCCCCCCCCCCATGTGGCCGGACAAGGGGGGTAGGTGGGCCTAGGGGAAACCCTAGGCCGACCCCCACCTATATAAAGAGGGAGGGGTGGCCGGCCAAGGCCCCCCATCGATAACCCTAGCCGCCTCCTCCCTCCTCTTCCTCTCTCGCTGCGGCTTAGGCGAAGCCTGCAGATTCTCCTCCACCACCACCACCACGCCGTCGTGCTGCTGGGATTCCGAGGGATCTACCACACCTCCGCTGCCCGCTCGAACGGGAGAGGAAGGGCTTCATCGACACCGTACGCGCGACCGAGTACGGAAGTGCTGCGGATTGCAGCACTGGGGATGATCGTCTACATCAACAACGAGATCTGATCTCGTAGGCTTTGGAAATCTTCAAGGGTTAGTATCTTATCAATCTCGTTGCTTCGATCTTGTAGATTAGATCTTGGGTGTTCCATAGATTAGATCTTGGATTTATTCGTCTTGCGGTAGGAAATTTTTTGTTTTCTATGCTACGAACCCCTTCAGTGGTATCAGAGCCATGTCTATGCATAGATCTGTTGCATGAGTAGAACACAATGGTTTTGTGGGCGTTGATGCTTTTGTTGCTTTAGTTTGTGTACTTTGCATCTTGCGGGATGGTGGGATGAAGCGGCCCGGGCTAACTTTACATGACCGCGTCTCATGAGACTTGCTCCACGCTTGACATGCAACTAGTATTGCATAAGTGGCTTTGCGGGTGTCTGTCTCTCCCACCATAGTGAAGATTCCAATTTACACTTTCTATTGTCAACACTAGTATCACCGTTGTGGTTCATGTTCGTAGGTAGATTGGATCTTACTCGAAAACCCTAAACCACGTAAAATATGCAAACCAAATTAGAGGCATCTAACTTGTTTTTGCAGGGTTTGGTGATGTGATATGGCATGATGTGATGATGATTATATTTGATGTATGAGATGTTCATTGTTGTATTATGGCAACCGGCAGGAGCCTAATGGTTGTCTTTAATTTTTACTAAAGACCTGCGTGTCTATTCATCATGTAATAGCTTTATTTCAAGTAGTTGTCATAGTAGCTATAAGTGATGGACAACCATGAAGCGGCGCCATGGACCTTGGTGCAATGCTGGTGATGATGGAGATCATGATCGTGTGCTTTGGAGATGGAGATCAAAAGCACAAGAAGAAAGGCCATATCATATCACATATTATGAATTGCATGTGATGTTAATCCTTTATGCATCTTATCTTGCTTAGATCGCGACGGTAGCATTATAAGATGATCCCTCTCACTAAATATCAAGATAATAAAGTGTTCATCCTTAGTATGCACCGTTGCTAAGACTTTTCGTTTCGAAGCATCTCGTGATGATCGGGTGTGATAGACTCTACATGTGCATACAACGGGTGCAAGCCAGATTTGCACACGCGGATACTAAGGTTGCCTTGACGAGCCTAGCATGTACAAACATGGTCTCGAAACACGGATACCGAAAGGTAGAGCATGAGTCATATGAATGATATGATGAACACTTTGAGTGTTCGCCTTTGAAGCTACATCTTTTCTCGTGATGATCGGACTTGGTGTAGTGGATTTGGTTCGTGTAATCACTAAGACAATGCGAGGAATGTTGTTTTGAGTGGGAGTTCACCTAGTTAATTGAAGAATTAAAAAATGAACTCAAATTATCATGAACATAGTCTGAATAGTATTTTGAATTAAATTTGTAGAATTGGCATCCGTTTTCTACCATGCGCTAGTCTTGTAATTGAGATAGAAATACTGTTAAGTCTGACAAGTAACTTTACGGACTGGTACCGTATTGTTAAAGAATCAAGATATGATTAAGTCCCAATGCAAAATTTTAGTAAACCTCACATTGATGATTCAAGAAGCAATGGTTTCAATTAGTACCTTAAAACATCTTGTCTCCGTGAAACTTGAAGTTCAAATCCGTTTGAAAAGTAAGGAGCTGAAAATTTTGTTTTCAGAAATAAGCAAGGTATGAGATATATGTGATATCTAAGACCTTATTGCAAGGTGATAGAATATAATTTGGTGAGACTACATAAACTCATAAGTTTTATGGGAATGTACGAAGGTTGAAAACGCCGGGCGTCTCAATCCTCCAACTAGTTGGGCACTAACGATATTCGCATATCCATGAAGTGATCGTCATTAGTATGCACCGTTGCTAAGACTCGCTCTCAAGCATGATGATCGGGTGTTATAGATTCTACGTGTGCAATGGGTGCAAGCCAGATTTGCACATGTGAATACTAAGGTTAAACTTTACGAGCCTAGCATGTACAGACATGGTCTCGGAAAGTCGTCATGATTTTATGGATAAAATTATGAGTGAAATTGTTCATTTCATTAAAAGGTTACTAGTAGTGAAATCTAGAACACTTGTCATGTGATGATCAACTTCAAGGTAAGAACCTCAAGGTTATTGGTATTTGACCAATGGACCTAGAAGTTATTGAAGGTGAAGTGTTTTCTAAGAATGAGGAAAGCTAAAAGAGAAACTACAAAAGATTTGTGGCAGAAAGAAAAGAGAAGACTAGAAAGTCTAGCTCAGGTGTATATAGATGATATACATGTTATGAATGTATTCCTTGTTTGGTCACACAATGAAATTCTTGGGTAATTGTACCATATTGGTTGGTATGAGGTGTCATACAAGACAATGCAATACAAGAATACAATGGCCTAAGTGACTGACAAGGAATATGGTAGAAATGCACGTCTGAAACAAAATAAAGTGTTATTGTGTTCGTTGTTGGCATTTTACCTAGCCCTTCAGATTTATAATAAAGAACTTTATAATTGTTGTTTTGTTCTGGTTAAATGAAAACAATGAGTTGTTCAAATTGTAACAGCATTCCATGTACGATGGATAAGTTATTATAAATCTTTATGGTGAAGCACACATACATAACACTGACGCTAAAATGCCATAAGGCAAATGATGTGAATTCCACTCATTAGTGGAACCGCCGTTTAGGTCATGTTAGAAAGGAACGCATGAAGGAACTCCATTTGAATGGATTTTTGGAGTCATTCGACTTGGAATTGTTTGGCGCTTGCAAATCTCTTCTAAAAGAGAATGACTTAAATACCGTTCATAGGCCAAGAGTTGAACGAGCAACTAACTTAGTGGAAACATACATAGTGATGTATATGGTTCACTGGGCATAGTTGTGTGCGGGAGATTCTTCTACTTCATGAAAACTTCTAACAATGAATTGAGTATATATATGTGGATATATTCGATAAGGAAGAAGTTTGAAACATTTGAATGGATTCAAATAAATTTCAGCATGAAGTGGAAATCATCGTAATAGAAAAGTCAAATATATGTGATTGCATCATGGTGGAAATATTTGAATTACGAGTTTTAGCGAACATCTAAGAGAGTTATGAAATTGTTCTACAACCTCACGTTTCTTGGAGTATCATAATGATGACGGAGTATCCAAGAGACGTATCCAAACCTTGTTGGATTAATGATGAGATAATATAAAATGATGCCATTATATTTTTTGTGGATTATGATTTAGAGACTATCGCTTTTACACTGAATAGAGTATCATCATGATCCATTGAAATGACACCATACGAGTTATGGCATGGGTATAAACCCTAAATAGTCCTTTCATAAATTTTGGTATGCATAGCATAAGTAAATGAGTTTACAACCAAAATCGGATAAATGTCTTTGTTGATTATCCCATGAAATTGATTGGGAGTTCTTTCCACTATGAAGTCAAAGACAAAAGTGTTTGTCAATGTTTCTTACTTATTTCAAAGAAATTGTTTCTAGCGAACTATTTGAGTGGGAGGACAATTGAACTTGATAAGGTTTATGAACCTGAGCATGATGATCAGAGTAGCACAACATCGGAAATGGTTCCGGAAGCGGCTACGAAGATCATGGCTCCCATGTCTACAAAGTGTTATAGTCATGGAGATCAAAGTACTTATTGAACCTTGTAGATGTGGTTTATTTTGTAATCAAATAAATGATTTGTGGACAAAGGATTGTTTTTGAACAATGATAAACCAACTACATACAAAGAAGTTATGATGGGCCCTGACTCCGTTAAAATGGCTATGCGCCATGAAATCCAAGATAGGTGAATACTTTTTAAAAGTAAATGGATCTATAAAGTAGATGGACTTGGATGGAATATACTTAAAGAAGCTTGACTTATCGAAAAGCAGTTTACGAAAAAGTTCAAAGAGTTGACTACGATAAGATTAGATCTTCCGTGGCAATGCTTATAGTCTATGTGGATTATTCTAGTAATCGCTACATATTTCTTTTATGAGATATGATAGTAGGATGGCAGAAATACATTCCTTACCAGAAGTGTGTATGAAGGATGTATACTAGATACAACCAAGAGTTTTGCTGGTCCGTGGAATACTAGATAGGTATACAAACTTCAATTGGATGAAGTGAGTATCGCGGAGTTGGAATCTTCACCGGATGAAATAATCAAAGAGATTTGATTTCATCAGAAACGATGAAGATGCTTGCATTTGCAAGAAATTAAGTGGGAGCGCTGAGACATATTTATAATACTTTATGTAGATGACATATCGTTGATTATAAATAGTGTAACTATATAGTTGATTTAAAAGGTTTCATTGAGAATTAACATCAATGAAAGGATATGAATTGAAACATATTTAGTGTCAAGATCTATGAAGATAGATAGAAACACATAATTAGTTTAAGTTTAAGTACATAGAATAGATATTGAAGTAGTTCAATTAAGAAGGTGTTCTTTTCATGTGAAGGTTTAACAAGACTTGAGTGTATTTGACACTCGATGAGTAAATACACATGAGTGATTTTAGATCACGAATAATATGTACAAAGTCAGAAGTCCTGTGCTCTAAAGTGTTACGTGCATATACCAGAATGATTCATGTAATGATCATTGGACAACAGTAAGAATATTCCTGAGTACTTTAGAAGAACCAAGGATATATATATATATATATATGGGAAATAGTGGGCTACCATGGGGCATAGCTATGCACATCAATCCAACCATTAGATCATCTATAGGGAGCACAAAGAGAGCACACGGTGTTAGTCCATTATACATGCACGGCATGCTGCTCCGTTATATTCAAATCACTTCCATCCACATCGTTTCATGGTTGCAAATTATTTTTTAGTGAGACCATGCCATAGATGGCATAGGCTGCCGACATCAATTCTACTTCCCTTTTGATACCAAAACAACAACCAATTTGTAAAGAAGCCTAATAAAATAAATACATCTAAGACAGTGCGTGGGAAGGAAAGCACCTACACACCTAACCATGGAAGATATCTACTGCATTTTTGTTCCAAAATGACAACCAAAAAAAGATACACATTCCGAACCAAATTTACCACGGAGCAACGGTACGGTCCGTGGCAAAACAACAAGCTTACCATGGTATGGTCGATTTCTATTACTCAGCGTTCAACTAGCAAAGAGAAAATATCCGTTGTTTCCCATTCGGTCGAGGTTTTGAATTTTAAGAGGCAAATAAGTCGGCCTCCTATACACACACATGTTCAACGGCAGTGGCCTCCCCGGCCCGCTCTACGGCGGCTGCGCCGGGAAGAAGGAGGACGCGTTCACACTGAGGGTCAAGCCCGGGAAGACGTACATGCTCCGGCTCATCAACGCCGCGCTCAACGACGAGCTCTTCTTCGCCGTCGCCAACCACACGCTCACCGTCGTCGACGTCGACGTGCTCTACGTCAAGCCCTTCGCCGTCGACAGCCTCCTCATCGCGTCGGGACAGACCAGCAACATGTTCCTCACCGCTAAATCATCATTTCCCGGTGCAAGGTACTACATGCTGGCCCGGCCCTACGCCATCACGCGCCCGGGCACCTTCGACAACTCCACCGTAGCCGGCGTCCTCGAGTACGAGGAGCACGACCTCGCCTCCCCCACCTCCGACAAGAATCGCCTGCCAACCTTCACGCCTACGCTCCCGCAGATCAACGACACGACCGCCGTGTCAAACTACACCGCGAGTTCAGCGTTCGGATGAAGCTCGTCGACGGTGGCTCCGCCGGCACCGTCACCTCCTTCTACGTAGGCCCATCCATTTCATCCGTGCAGAGGATATGCATCTTGTGCTTATTTTTTCTTTTCTTTTGGCTAAATCAATGTCGCTGGATGTGCTCAGCTGATGTCCGGGGAGAGCAGTACCCACGACGAGATTGACATCGAGTTCATGGGGAACTCGAGCGGGCAGCCTACGTGATGAACACCAGCGTCTGGGCCAGCAGCGACGGCAAGAAGGAGCGCGTTTATTTTTTCTGAACTGGATTTGCTTTATATCCTTTTCCAGATCGTGGTCTAGATCCACATGTTGCAGATTTTTCTTCTCATCTTATTTTTTCTTTCTGATAATTGAAAAGAATGTTCCTGCTGGGGTTCATGTTGTATTAGAGATCCAAAAGAATGTTCTTTGTCTGGATAACTGGATCCACCTGTTGCTGGCTATTTTTTGTGATCTTAGATGGGCATAAGCTTTGAGGTTGTACTTGATGTTCCGTGGATGAATTTTTACCTTTTATTTTTATGAACATGGGATCTGATATTAATGTTCAGTGCATGTGCATCGCAATCGTTTGAAAATATACTACAACTCAAATAATTTCATGATCCGAAATTTTCTCAACTGAACCACACATGTGCATCAATCGTTTGAAGATGTAAAATCATCCGCGGGTCGGAGAAATTAAACAATGCGACAAGGCAGCTGCTAGGTGGATGATATTTTCCATTTCTTTTTACACTTCTTACATGACATGGGAAATCGTTTCCATCTAGTCAAGCTTTTGGCGCCGACCGTCTCGTGGGAATTTTATTATTTTTCTTTTACTAATACACTACCTGCACGACATGAGCGGCCGCGCTGCCGTCTCATCATGCTTTTTGCCGCCAACACTCCACAATTATGTCACGGCATCGGTGATATTAATACGTGCCAGCATTGCCGTTTGTCATCTCTATGACCAATAAATGACGTCAACAACAGACAGATGAGTGCTGAGTGCAACGTCTACCTCCTAGGCCTATAGCCGTCCACATTTTGTGAATGTACCTAGGGAACAAAACCAGCCATACCATGGCTTGGTTGCATTTTTAGTTTTTTTTGTTTGTATATTGGTCACGGCTATGCCGCACGGGTACATGGATGCACATTCCAGTCCATTTTGATAACAAAACGACCATTCAAAAATCGACAACTTTATCACGTCCAAAATCTGAAACCAAAACCACAACTAAACATAGGTCACTGTTTTATTTTTATTTTTTGAACTTCCTATTATGCCAAATGACAACCATTTTACGGTCGAACTTTGATACCAAAACGACAACCAAACTTTGATACCAAAACGACAACCAAACTTTGATACCAAAACGACAACCAAGCATCGGTCACGGTTGTTCTTTTTTCAAACTTTCTTCTACCAAAACGAGGACCATATTCACGGTCAAACTTTGATACCAAAACGACAACCAAGCATCGGTCACGGTTGTATTTTTTTAAAATTTTCTTCTACCAAAACGAGAACCATATTCACAGTCAAACTTTGATACCAAAACGACAACATAGTGACGGCACGGTGCCTCTCTCATGAATAATTGTCAATTCTGTAGCGGATGGCTTTTTTTTCCAAGGCGGACAAAAACAAATTTGGCTCACGCGCCATATGATCGGACGTATTTTTAATGTAGTAAAAATTTCCATACCATATGCAATGTTTGGGGAAAACAGGAAAAGTTTACTTAGTGGGGGCGGCCATACCGCATGTAGATTGTCATTTTGGTACAAAAATGACAACCAAACATTGGAAAGAAAGATTCTGAAAGTACATCTACAAATGCCTACCGTCAAGGTGAGAAAACGTCGTTTCAATCCCAAAACGACAATCAAACATCGGTTAGGCACCACTAGGCTATTTTTTTTTGGCTAGTTTTAGACTCAACGGTATGTTTTACGCTGGAAAAAATTATAAAACAGGCATGGAACACTATGGACGGCCGTTACATGATATGACGGCCGATTCCTTTTTATCTGCACCTGGGAAGAGTTGGAGCCCCACTATCCAACGATTTTGAGTTTGCTTGTTTACACTGATAATTGTTTGTCGAACAATATTAAAATGACAGTCTACACTCGGTGTTAGACTCGGTCCACGGCGCTGGCTTGCGCAGTCATAGCACGGTGGCAGTGTCTTTTGCTCCATAATTTTGTTCAATGAGCTAAAAAAAAATGATACTGAAATGGCAGTCATAGCATGGTGATGGTTGCTTTTAAAAGTAAAAGATGCTCCATAGTTTTGCTGAATGACCTAAAAACATTGATACTGGATTGATTATCATAGCATGGTGACCGTGGATTTTGAGTACAAAAATGCTACAGAGTTTTGCTACACATTCATCCATCCAAGCCGTGATCAATTAAGATGCTACATTATTTTTAGCCGTAAACACAAATAGTTGTTACATGGTTTGTCCTCACCGTGCCTACCAAAAAACGTCAAAACAAATCCAAAAAGAGTAACTGACTTCGGCATGGCCTATAGCTATGTACCGTGCCGACACTAGTTTGTCGATTTGGTATCAAAACGACAACCAAACTTTGATACCAAAACGACAACCAAACTTTGATACCAAAACGACAACCAAGCATCGGTCACGGCTATTCTTTTCAAACGACAACTCACACACCAAATTCCGTAACGGTGTTACATGAGATGACATGCTCTTTTTTTGATCTGCACCTGGAGAGAGTTGTAGCCCCACTATCCAACGGCTGCTAACCTATGCATAGCTATCACCCTAGGTAGAAAATCCGCGTCGATATATATATATATATATATATATATATATCGAAAATTGTCTGCTGCAAAGGAGGGTAGGTACCACCCCCTTTGGAGATCGACGCGTGTCTAACGCTGTTTACCAGCATGGAAGGGGATGCGCCTGCGGTCACGCGCGCTGTGTTCGTTTTGGGTCGCACTTGTACCTTTTTCACCTAGCTTCTTATCTCATTTCTCCCGTGACTTTTTTCTCCCCCAAACCATGCTGGTTCCATTCTTTCTCTCTCTCTCTGATTCCTATGGCTTTCTTCTTCGACCAGAAGCACACTAGGTTGCTACTGTGAACTCCATGGTGACGGTGAGCCACCGCAGCCCCATTTCCTTGCGTCCTCAACCATCCATGCGTGGCTGTCGTCGACTTCGGCGCGGCCGTCTCGAACGAGATCGACCAAGGATCCCCTGGCTTCCATCCTACAGGAGTTGAACTCCCCCTACTCTGTCTCTTCCTCGTCTTTCTCTCCAGCTTGTCTCATTTTTTTCTGGATCCAGTTTTGGTTCGTGTTGTATTTTGCCGATCTAAAATCTCGTTCGTGATCTAGATCCCAACGTTGTGTTTGTGATGGATTCTGAAGCTGAACTGATTTGATTAGCTTTCCCTGATTGGTTTTTAACATATTTAATTGATCTTTTGAGGCATCAATCGAGTCTGTGAGCATCTCATTGATTTCCCCCCATTTATCTCTCTCTTCCTCTCCTCAAGGCGCACGGCCAAGCCCGGCGTCTCCATCTCCTCGGGGCCGGTGGCACGTTCGCGGAGGTCGGTGTCCGGTGCGCGCGGGTGCTCAGGGAGGCGTCGAGGTTCGTCGCCACGATGCCGAAAAAAGTAACCCGTTCCAATATGATTTTGTGCAGCTAGTAGGAAAAAAGCCAGTGAAAGATGGTAAGAGGATCAGCTCTGGAAAAAAGTTGGCATCACGGCTGTTAAAACTGAATTTTTTTTTTCGAGATCTACGGGGGGGAGAGATTCCCCACCGCTTGTTGCATTCCACTCGAAAGAGCCCGGCAGGGCCATGTTCTGTTACAACATATGGAGGAATTACACGGGGGTTTACATGGGAAGAGAGAACACATAAAAGATACTCAGTACCAGGGGACTACAAAGTGACCAAGAACCACCCTACAAACGATGCAAACAAACAGGAACACCAGAGGTACACCACCATGGATCCAAGCTTGCCAGGACGTGTGCAGACATGAAGTAGATCAACATCTTCAGTCTTCATCAAGCCAACCGGATGTGGCTATTTGGTTGCCGCTCTTGCCACGGAGCTCCACTCGCCCTTCAGGGGAAGGAAGCCCGGAAGGAGGGAGGACCACGGAAAAAGAACAAGGAGATCCGAGACCTTGGATTTCGTCCTAGCAAGCACCCTCCACTCGCCCTCTAGGGGGAGGAAGCCCTGGAGAAGGGAGACCCGCTTCTAGGAGGCGAGAACAGCCGAGGAAAGGGGTCTAGAACTTGTTAACCCGGCTTCAGACAAAGAAAGAACCACACAAGCTGCACACACACACCAAGCACGACGAACTCCGGTTTGCAAGACGTCACCCCTCCGCATCAAGCCAGTCGGGCCTGACTATATGGTTGCTGCTCTTGACGACGACGTCCACTCGCTCTTTGGGGGAAGGAAGCCCCAAAGAAGGGAAGACCGAAGCAAGAGAGCGAGGAGTTTTGGCCAAAGCGTTTGCTGTCCGGGAAGATGCCTTCCGCTCGCCCTTCTCGGGAAGGAAGCCTTGAAGGAGGGAGGGCACTGCACGGAACAACGACAACCGGAAGGATGAAACGAGAACTCGCTAACCCAACATTAGAGGGATATATCCGACAGGTAGGAGCAGTGCGAAACATTCGGGTGGACAAGCTTGCAGAGAATTGAGCACAAGGGGGTGGGTGGCCAAATTGGGAGAAGAAGATGGCGACACAGGCACCGGAGAGGAAGAAACTGCAGCCACAGACATGGCAACGCACAAAACGTTGGTGTTCCTCTGTGACGCCTTCAAGCAGTGAAACGACGCAAAGGAGCGCCGTCATCGCAGGGCTTTCACCCGGAAACACACCGGAGGAAGGTACAACTCCCAGACAAGCCATAGAAGGGGATTTCTCCGCGAGAAAGCACCTCACCTCAAACTCAGGGGCACTGCTGTGACACCTCCAAGAGGCGCTGGTCACCGTCGATGCCGCACCTGGCAGAGCAGCTCCGGCTGCACACCAAAATTCACAGCGAGGTCGAAGCAGAGCCACATCCCGTCGGAGCAGGGGACCAGAAACCGCGGGCAGCGGGGCGGTTGCCCGACGCGCGCAGCCGGAGCCGACGGACAGGACGCCAGCAGGAGCGGGCGCCTCCGCCGACAGGGCCTCGGGTGGCAGAGCACGGATGCGGCGCCGTCGGGCGCCGGGCCCCAGGGCCCCCAGAAGGGCGAGCCGCGCGTGCCAGGGAGCAGGGCGAAGCCTGGCGGCGGACCATACCCGCGCGCGACGGAGAAGACGGCGGCCAAGGTTGCCGATTGGGGGATTTCCGGGGGGAGGAAGGGAGCGCGTGGGATGGAGCTGCAGCCCCGCCGCCGCCGTCCGCCGGGGACGGCCTCCTTCGGCGGCGGCGAGGGAGTTGGGCGCGGGAGGGGCGGTTTTTGGTGGTGGCGGCGCTGACGCCTCGGAGTCGCCTAGAGGCGACCCGGAGGCGGCTAGGGTTTCCTTATTGCTGATTATGATCAGTCTAAAACTGAATTTTAGAGCTTTGCCCATTGGATTTTTGAACAGGTTTGGTTGATCCCATTTTTTATTGATCCTTGTGGCATAGATCAAGTCCGCCAGACCGCTAGCATCTCCCTAGCTTTACGTTTGGTGCTGGTGGTGATTAATATTTCATTTGTTCCTGGATTAGTGTTAGTTATACCATTTGTATTTTTGATTTTCCTTTAGGAACATGATTAAGTAAGGTGCAATGGGATTTTTAGATGTACTTGATGCTCTAGATCTCTGCTCCCCTCCGTATCCTGTTCCCCCTTATCCTTTATTTCTTCTGAGTAGAGAAGAAACATTGAGGTTTTCTTCCATATTACATGGATTCTGAGAGGTACATCGATTTGTTCACTTCCTCTACGTTGTAATAGGCCACGCTTATCCATCGCTAGCTCGACTAGGCAGGGCATACCGAGATTGGTTATTTTTTTCCTGATGGATTCTTGAGCTGAGCTGAAATAGCAGCCCGTGATGGACTTTTTTAGCCAGTTTGATTCTACCAACTTCCGGTATCCATCGCGGCCGAACGGCAACCTCCCCCAGTATCTGATTGCTTTCTCTCTGTATATCTAGTCGAGTTTTTGTCTTGTATGACAGTTTTGGGGTTTGCCTCATCGGCTTGGAGGCACTGATGAGCTCCCTTGAAGGAAATCCATGGTAGTACTGTAGTGTCTCTTTCACTAACCTCTTCTTTCAGATGTTGCTGATCCAGTTCTCTATCCTTCCACCGTGGGTCTCTACCGTCATGTTTTTTTCCCCTAGATTTATCCAGGTTCTTGTTGAGATCCAAAATCGTGTTCGTGCTCTAGAGCCACACGTTTTCTCTATTGGTGAATATTATTAGATAGAAAAGGAATTTCAGAGCGTACTTGATGTTCAAGCTCGATGCTCTACTCCAGATTGCACAAGCTTTTGGATGGACCGCCTCCTTGTTTCCGATTTTACTCGCCGCACATCTGTTTCTTGAGCAGAGAAAGAAACAAATATTACATGTTACATGCATTCAAAGTGGTACAGGCTTCAGCAATTTGATTTGTTTTCTGTGATCTCTCTGTCTGGATCGATTTATCCATGAGTTTAATTGATGCTTTGCTTCTAAATCAAACTTTGTTGATGATCTCTTCCTTTTTTTCTTTTATGCTCTAAAAATGAACTATTAAGTATATTGGTAGTGAGAAATGTGTTCATTTTCTATCTAAAATATTGGTTGTACAGCTCAAGAAAATTGGACACCGAGCTGAAATGGATTCATGAGCTGTTCTGATTCTACCGTTTCTTTTCTTTGATGCTATTTTCATTGATCTTTCTGGTAAACCTTTGTAACATGCTCAGGCCCAGCGTGGTGATTGGCTGGGTTGACAGATCACTTCGTCCCAACTTCATTGTGGAATCTCCAACCAAATGAAGAAGCAAGTCTATCGCTGGAATACAAAGAAGGGAACAAGTCGACCACTTGGGACGAAGCTCACTGCTCACCTTTATATTTAGCTCTCTTTTTGAATGTTCGAGCACTCTTGTCAGTTTAAGATCTAGTACTACCTTTGTATCCAGCGGTTGATCAGTACTACAAATGAGCCCTTTTTGGTTCTGTTCTTCATTGCTGTTGGCACATTAATTTTATAATGTCTCACTTAGGTTTAATATTATCACATTTGTATTTAAATAAGAGAATCTCTCTGTGGCTAGAGCAGTGGCAAAAGCAGTAGCATCAGCTTTGGTGCTTGCATAGTTTTTGTACAAGGGAAATAAAGCAACCAGTTTTGCTGTTTGCACTACAGGGAAGAAAAAGTACTCCGATCCAATGACTACAAGAAAATAAAGCCATTGCTGAAAAAATGAAATAAAGCCATTTCTTTCTGTAAAAAATTCCAAACAAAATAAAGATTCCTTTTCTTCAGACATAGGGCCTACCATAGTTGAGTTTTGTTCCCATGTTGGTGCATGCATGTCAATGACCAACTTGTTTGTTTGGCAGAACGTAATGGAAGGTGGGGCTCACCTCCTTTTCATTAGAGCTAGGACTGTTAAGTGTCCGTTAGATGGCCGTTTGTTATCAATACCATCCAACGGCTACAATGGCACGGCTAGCTACCACCCATTGCAGGAAATCCACACGGCCAGTATATGGGGAAGTGACAAACAAATCGCTGTAAGGTGTTGCACCGATATTAGTTTGGTCACATATAAAAATAAAATTTCAATCTCAATTAGGCTAAGTGTTGTTTATAAGGTAGCACAATGAGCTAGTAGAAGTCTATGCTAGATTTAGATCATTTCTAAATATTGTGACGGATTCTACAAATGAAGGCAGAGTATGTCATTGTTTTGACAATGACTGAGGATGTTAAGTCGAGGAGTTCTTTGAGAACTTGGTGTAGTTCCGATAGTGTCAGAACTTTGAAGCTATATTGTGTGTGACAATATTAGTGACTTATTTCAGACCGCGGAATTAAGGTTCCACCAGAGGACTAAGCATATACGTCGACTCATTTGGAAAATGAGTGATGCGTTGAGACGCAAATGAATTGCAAAATACATACGTTTCTGAGCGTGTCGATCCGTTGACTAAAACCTCTCCGTGAGCAAAACATGATAAGCACCAGAAGGCCAAGGTGTCATATCTTTACAAATGTTAACTAGATTATTGACTCTAGTGCAAGTGGGAGACTGTTGGAGATATGCCCAAGAGGCAATAATAAATTAGTTATTGTTATATCTTATTGTTCATGATAAATGTTTACATTTCATGCTATAATTGTATTAACCGAAACATTGATACATGTGTGTTATGTAAACAACAAGGAGTCCCTAGTAAGCCTCTTGTATAACTAGCTTGTTGATTAATGGATGATCATGGTTTCGTGATCATGAACATTGGATGTTATTAATAACAAGGTTATGTCATTAAATGAATGATATAATGGACACACACCCAAATGAGCGTAGCATAAGATCAAGTCATTAAGTTCAATTTGCCATAAGCTTTCGATACATAGTTGCCTAAGTCCTTCGACCATGAGATCATGTAAATCACTTACACCGGAAGGGTACTTTGATTACATCAAACGCCATTGCGTAAATGGGTGGTTATAAAGATGGGATTAAGTATTTGGAAAGTGTGAGTTGAGGCATATGGATCAATAGTGGGATTTTTCCATCCTGATGACGGATAGATATACTCTGGGCCCTCTCGGTGGAATGTCATCTGATTAGCTTGCAAGCATATGAATGCTTCATAAGAGATCACATACCACGGTACGAGTAAAGAGTACTTGTCGGTAACGAGGTTGAACAAGGTATGGAGATACCAATGATCAAACCTTGGACAAGTAAAATATCGCGTGACAAAGGGAATCGGCATCGTATGTAAATGGATCAATCGATCACTAAGTCATCGTTGAATATGTGGGAGCCATTACGGATCTCCAGATCCCGCTATTGGTTATTGCTCGGAGAGGAGTCTCGACCATGTCTGCATAGTTCGCGAACCGTAGGGTGACGCGCTTAAGGTTCGATGTCGCATAAGTAGATTCGGAATATGAGTTGGAGTCCGAAGGTTTTGTTCGGAGTCTCGGATGGGATCCAGGACATCACGAGGAGGTCCGGAATTGTCCGGAGAATAAGATTCATATATGGGAAGTCAAATTCCGGGGTTCGGAAAAAGTCCGGTGTTTTGACCGAGCTTCTAGAAGGTTCTAGAGGGCCACCAGTGGGCCCACCACCCCGGGAGAGGCCACATAGGCGCCACATGGCATAGTGGGTCCTGCCCACCATGACATGCGGGCCCAGGCCGGCCCCCATTAGAGATAAGATCTATCTCTAGTTTAAATGGTTTAAATCTAGAGATAAGATCTATCTCCTAAAATAAATGGTTTAAATTAGGAGATAAGGGGAATACTTGGGGAGGAGTTTGCCCCCCCATGTGGCCGGCCAAGGGGGTAGGTGGGCCCTAGGGGAAACCCTAGGCCGACCCCCACCTATATAAAGAGGGGTGGGGCCAAGGCCCCCATCGATAACCCTAGCCGCCACCTCTCCTCCCTCCTCTTCCTCTCTGCTACGGCTTAGGCGAAGCCCTGCAGAGATTCTCCTCCACCACCACCACCACGCCGTCGTGCTGCTGGGATTCCGAGGGATCTACCACACCTCCGCTGCCCGCTCGAACGGGGAGAGGAAGGGCTTCATCGACACCGTACGCGCGACCGAGTACGGAAGTGCTGCCGGATTGCAGCACTAGGGATGATCGTCTACATCAACAACGAGATCTGAACTCGTAGGCTTTGGAAATCTTCAAGGGTTAGTATCTTATCAATCTCGTTGCTTCAATCTTGTAGATTAGATCTTGGGTGTTCCATAGATTAGATCTTGGATTTATTCGTCTTGCGGTAGGAAATTTTTTGTTTTCTATGCTACGAACCCCTTCATCCCCAAGCTTAGACTTTTAACTCTTCTTAATCATATCATATCATCCTCCTCTCTTGATCCTTGAAAACTTCCTCCACACCAAACTCAAAGCAATCTCATTAGAGGGTTAGTGCATAATCAAAAATTCACATGTTCAGCAAGGACACAATCATTACCAACACTTCTGGACATTACCCAAGGCTACCGAAATTTAATGGAGCAAAGAAATCCAATCAAACACAGTAAAAGAGGCAATGCGAAATAAAAGGCAGAATCTGTCAAAACAGAACAGTCCGTAAAGACGAATTTTTTAGAGGCACTTAAATTGCTCAGATGGAAAAACTCAAAACTAATGAAAGTTGCGTACATATCTGAGGATCACGCATGAAGTTTCGCAGAATTTTTTGATTCTTCTACAGAGAGAAAAACGCGAATTCGTGACAGCTAAGAAATCTGTTTCTGCGCAGAAATCCAAATCTAGTATCAACTCTCTATTAGAGACTTTACTTGGCACAACAATACATGAAAATAAAGATACAAAGGTATTGCTACAGTAGTAACAAGCACCTTGACTCAAATATAAAACAAGAATTGCAGAAGTAAAATAATGGGTTGTCACCCATAAGCGCTTTTCTTTAACGCCTTTCAGCTAGGCGCAGAAAGTGCAAATCAAGTAATATCAAGAGAAGAAGCATCAACATCATAATTTTTCTTAAGAGCACAACTTGTCTCAACAGGTATCTTAGATGCTACATTATCTAAATTTCCCGTAGTGGTACTAAGGGTTTTATCAATTTTAAGCTCATAACGATTCTTTGGCTTTGGCACCTTAGGGACATACATGCATGAATTTTTGCTCCTTGCCCACATAAGCGTTCTCCTTAAACTTAAGAGAAGAAAAAGTTGAACCCAAGGTCCCCATAGCTTCTTCAAGTTCACCAATCCTATGGGTTTGATTATCATGGATAGCACAAGTTTCTAGAACAGCAATTCTTTCATTAATTCCTCCTAGGGATTTATCAAGTTTATCAGTATTATCAAGTAATATTCCCAATTTAGTCTCAACACTTGGAAGATTTTTCTCTATGGCTTCCAACTTTTTCATGACATCCTCAAGAGAGATTTCAATTTTAGCTTCATTAGCAGGTGGTATTCCAACTAGACTCTCAGTGATGCAACTAGCTTCTAACGCAGGAGTACCTAGGAAATTACCCCCGCAAGTATCAAGAACATACCTATTCCAGCTAGAGATACCAACATAAAAGTTCCTAAGAAGGATAATAGTGGAGTGTTTATTAATGCACCTATGATGAGCATCACTAATTCTGTACCAAGCATCTTTAAAACTTTCTCCCCCTTGTTGCTTAAACGAACGAACTTCAACTTCAGGATTACTCATTTTAGCAATAATAAAAATAAACTAAGCAAAACGAATTAAATAAAGTAAAACAAGTAACTATTTTTTGTGTGTTTTTGATATAAAGAAAGCAAACAAGACAGAAAATAAAATAAAGCAAGACAATAAACAAAGTAAAGAGATTGGATGTGAGAGACTCCTGCAGCGTGTCTTGATCTCCCCGCAACGGCACCAAAAGTAGTCGCGGCGTGTGAGTTAGAAATCCCTGGGTGTAACTGCGCAAAAGCTTCCTTGTGACGGTAAAGCACACGTCCGTTGGGAACCCCAAGAGGAAGGTATGATGAGCACAACACAAGTTTTCTCTCGAAGAAACCAAGGTTTATCGAACCAAAGGAGATGAAGGCCACGTGAAGGTTGTTGGTGAAGGAGTGTAGTGCGGCGCAACACCAGTGATTCCGGCGCCAACGTGGAACCTGTACAACACAATCAAATTACTTTTCTCCAACTTAACAGTGAGGTTGTCAATCTCACCGGCTTGCTGAAAACAAAGGATTAAACGTATGGTGTGGAGAATTATGTTTGCTTGCAGAAAACAAAGAAGTTGATTGCAGAGATTGTATTTCAGATGTAAAATAAAGGACCGGGTCCACAGTTCACTAGTGGTATCTCTCCAATAAGATAAATAGCATGTTGGGTGAACAAATTACAGCTGGGCAATTGATAGAATAGAGATGCATATACATATCATGATGACTACTATGAGATTTACTTAGGGCATTACGACAAAGAACATAGACCGCCATCCAAATACATCTATGCCTAAAAATTCCACCTTCGGGTTAGCATCCGCACCCTTCCAGTATTAAGTTGCAAACAACACAATTGCATTAAGTATGTATGTAATGTAATCAACACAAATATCCTTAGACAAAGCATTGATGTTTTATCCCTAGTGGCAACAACACATCCACAACCTTAGGGGTTGTACTCCCCCAGATTCAATGGAGACATGAACCCACTATCTAGCATAAATACTCCCTCTTGGAGTCACAAGTATCAACTTGGCCAGAGCCTCTACTAGCAACGGAGAGCATGCAAGAACATATATAACACATATATGATAGATCAATAATCAACTTGACATAGTATTCAATATTCTTCGGATCCCAACAAACACAACATGTAGCATTACAAATAGATGATCCCGATCATGATAGGCAGCTCACAAGATCTAAACATGATAGCACAAGAGGAGAAGACAACCATCTAGCTACTGCTATGGACCCGTAGTCCAAGGATGAACTACTCACGCATCAGTCCGGAGGCGGGCATGGTGATGTAGAGCCCTCCGGTGATGATTCCCCTCCGGCAGGTGCCGAGGCGATCTTCGAACCCCCGAGATGGGGTTGATGGCGGCGGCGTCTCTGGAACTTTTCTCATCGTGGCTCTCGATACTAGGGCTTTCGCGACGGAGGAATAAATAGGCGAAGGGCGTAGGGGGCGCCGAGCGGCCACCCCATAGGCCGGCGCGCCAGGACCGCGCCGCCATGTGGGGTGGCCGCCTCGCGTCCCTCTTCGTCTCCTCTTCGGTGTTCGGAAGGCTCCGTGGAAAATAAGACCGTGGGCTTTTGTTTCGTCCAATTCCGAGAATATTTGTAAACTAACTTTTTCTGAAACCAAAAACAGCAGAAAACAGGAACTGACACTGCGGCATCTTGTTAATAGGTTAGTCCCGGAAAATGCATAAAAACATTATAAAGTATCACTAAAACATGTTGGTATTGTCATAAAACTAGCATGGAACATAAGAAATTATAGATACGTTGGAGACGTATCATAGGTCTAGATGAGGCGATGCTTGGTTCATGCTATGAACTCGAAGCACCAGACCGGAAATCCAGATCTTCATCTCTAAGGAGGAATGCATGGCGTAATAAAAAGGCTAAGTTGGAAAATTTTAGATTGTTTCCAAATGAATGGCATGTTTAAGAACAACAAAGATCTTCGCGAGTTGGCTAAACACTTACACATTGCGGAATGTATTCGGGAACATTCCTTATATTTTGTTGCTATTTCTCTGATGCGCAAACAGAATTACTCGACTAATTTTCTAAATCGCCTTTCAGGAGGAGAAGAATTGTGGAGACCCAGCATACCACTTCATGTTGTGGTACGCAAATCATTGATATAACACCAATGAAACACTATTCCACTAGTATTACATCCCTCGGAGTGGTATAACAAAAACATTGTGGATCCAAGGCATGTCTATAGGATCACACACACACACTCTTTACAAACGATCAACAAAGCCTCCTACTTTACAATGAGGTAAAGCTGCAAATAAACTCCAAAAGAACAACAACAGGTAAGCTAGACTAGTACTAGATCTACCTAGAGATCTACTCCGCTTACTAAGAAAGTACTTAGTTGAACTATAGCTATGTAGGTGCTAGGGTTAGGGAACTGGTTCCGTCTACTGCTAGTCTATGTTTCCACCATGGATTATGTAGTACTTGACTTCGTTGACTCCTTGGACTGGCTCATGTCCCATGTAGTGGTTGACTTCTCCGTCTTCGAGCTTCACAGTAGATCCTCCTTCAATGCCTCAAGGTCTAAGCAGGGGGTTCAAGAGGGAACAGATGAGTATGAGCGTACTCAGGAATTTCAATAATAGAAATATGTGTATCATGCACTAGATACATCCATAGACCAGGAAGTCGTAGGAAAATGCAAGTTTTTTAATCATTTCTTCAAAAGGTTGATTTTATTCTGAAGATCTATGTCTATCAGCCTTCGCAGGGTGTCTAGAACTTCATGGAGCTCCTTTCCTGTAGCGTTCGTAGTTCCAAACCTAGAATAGGGAGTGAGCAACAACAATTTGATACACTCTGTAGAGGTGTGTTACTTTACTCATAAGTGAACTTATCTTTGTTGCCAGCCGAGCGTACTTTCTCGTCCACACTTCCTTGGTGTGGGGCCCAGTAAGGATCCAAGCCAATCAATGTCCTTCTCCGCGACCCTGCATACCCACCCTGCCAGGCTTCAAGCACACAAGATCAAACAACCCCATCTTCTGCAAGGTATCAACCATAAAGCGGTACTGAGTGGCTTGGAGCATGGCAAGTTCTTCCTTGTTGATGGCCTTGGGCTGCACAATGACACCATTTCTCATGAGCTCTGGGCAGTTGTAGAAATCATCCCATATATTCATCTGAGTGTTGGTCCAGAATTCCCTATCTCCAATGTTGTAGGTTCTTTCCTCGAAACGATAGGGATTCTTCTCTCCGAGTCTTCTCCAATCAACAATGTGTACCATACCAACGTTGTATGTTGGCACTTTCTCCACAAGATCACTGTCTGGAACTGTATCTTTGCCTTTCCTTTTCTTCCATGTTGACTTGGTCCTACCTCCTGTAGAACTGGCTGGTCCACTGCTTGGAGCTGCTTTGCTGGTCATACGAGTACTAGTCCGGCACCCCGGGGGACTCTCATTCCTGCCCCTCTTGGCAGCAGCACGAGTGTCATCACTAGAATCACCTATGAATGAGAACGTAGAGCGAGAATAGCAATGGGATAAGTGTACATGTCATCAGAAATAAGGAGGCCAAAAGTATAACATACATACAAGTGTTTTGATGAAGTTGCGCGAAAATCTGGGCGAGTCGGCGCACGGCCGGCACAACCGGGCTGTAGACCGGACCAGCCGGTCTGACAGCCGGTTGGTCGGGCGACACGCCGGCCCGGATGGTGTGAGGGCTGGCACTCCGAGCCATAGGCCGGGAACTGATGAATCATATGTATTTTCCAGATTTTCGACACAAAGTCATGCAAAAGTGCATATGCTTGTACAAATATTACAACAATGTAGAGTGAATCATGTGGATACAGGTGTGTGACATTCTAATGGCATGAGGTACTAGACAAACCCTAACCCTAACCCTAGTTTCTCAAAACCCCCAACAAATGTGCAATGTATGAGGGAATCAAGACATAGGAAGGTGAGGAGGGGGATTACCCGAAAACATTGCTCTTCCTTGCCCAATGGAGCAAGAAGAACTGCAAGGAGGGGCTTGAGGGGAAAAAGGCCAAGAACTCCAAATGTGGCTTGAGAGGGAGAGGGAAGGGGCGGCGCCAATGGAGGATGTGGTTGGAAGGGAAAGTGAGGAAGATCGAAGACCTCAAAAGATAACCTCCGGTCCCACTTAAATAGCCGTCGACCGGCGCACGGGCTGGCAGACCGGGCCGGCCGGCGCCAGGTCCGGCGGAACCGGGATAGGGACCGGACTTGCAGGCAACAACCCCTTTTTCCCTTTTTCTTTGTGTAACCGCGTGTGTATGATCAGAGGATGACATGTACAATATAGATAGATAGACACATGATAAGAGGAGCACAAACATGGGGTAGAAAACGCAAGATTTTCTAGGCATACCCATTGGAGTGAAATCCAAACAAGATGTAAATAGCAACAATGGGCATGATTCGAAATACATCAAGAATCATAAATCATTTTAGAATTATTTTGCAATAAGATCAGTTAGCCTTATAGAATGAAATCATTTTGCAACTGAGGCTAATAAGGGGCGGGGGATTACTTCCCCTATGTTAAAGCACAAATGTCATGAGACCTCGAAGAGACATGCTTGGGGTCCATATAATGACATTGTGTCTATTTATGTTGCACACATAGGTATGCATCATACCAAGACATGGTAAGATGACTATCCCCATATGTGTTGCACAACTAAGCTAGATAGCACGATAAATGCAATAATATAGTGCAAGAAGTTGTTCAATCTAAGTTGTTAGGATCAAGAATACCAAGTTCTCCTCTCAAGTTTACAAACCGGGCTTCATCCAAAGGCTTAGTGAAAATATCCGCCAATTGGTACGTTGTTCCCACATGAGTGAGATCAATGTCCCCATTGGCAACATGATCACGTAGGAAGTTATGGCGAATGTCAATGTGTTTTGTACGGAAATGTTGAACAGGGTTATTTGCGATCTTTATTGCACTTTCGTTGTCACATAGAAGAGGCACCGTACCAAGAGACACACCATAGTCTTTCATGGTTTGCTTCATCCATAACAACTGAGTGCAACAAGATGCCGCAGATATGTATTCGGCTTCAACGGTGGATAGGGCAGTGGAGTTTTGTTTCTTGGATGACCAACTCACCAATGACCGGCCAATGAATTGGCAAGCCCCGGGGGTAGACTTGTGGTCAACCTTATCACCATCCCAATCAGAATCCGAATAGCCTATGAGTTCAAAGGTTGACCCCTTTGGATACCAAAGCCCGAGAGTAGGAGTGAGAACAAGATATCTTAGAATCCGTTTGACCGCCACCAAGTGGCTCTCCTTAGGAACTGATTGAAAACGAGCACACATCCCTGCACTTAGCATGATATCCGGCCTAGAAGCACAAAGGTAGAGCAAGGATCCTACCATGGAACGGTATACCTTTATGTCCACATCCTTCTCACCATCACATGAGCCAAGCTTCCCCTTTATGGGCATAGGTGTCTTCATTGGGCTTGCATTGGTCATGTCAAACTTCTTGAGCATGTCCCTTACATATTTTTCTTGGGCGATGAAGGTGCCTTTTGCAAGTTGCCTCACTTGGAAGCCTAAGAAGAACTTCAACTCCCCCATCATGGACATCTCAAATCTCCTAGTCATCAATAGCTCAAAAGCTTTGTTATGATTAGGGTTAGTTCCACCAAATATAATATCATCAACATATATTTGACATAGAAATAGGCCACCCCCTTTAACCCGCTTGGTGAAAAGGGTGGAATCGACCGTACCCATGCTAAACCCATCCTTGAGTAAGAAATCCCTAAGGTACTCATACCAAGCACGTGGAGCTTGCTTGAGACCGTGGAGTGCCTTATGGAGTAGATACACATGGTTGGGACGACTTGGGTCTTCGAAACCCGGGGTTGAGCCACATATGCAGTTTCTTTTAGGGGGCCATTCAAAAATGTACTTTTCACATCCATTTGATATAGCTTGAAATTGTGAAAAGATGCAAATGCAAGCAAAAGACGAATAGCTTCAAGACGGGCAACCGGCGCAAAGGTGTCCTCATAATCCATACCTTCTATTTGGGAAAACCCTTGCGCCACTAACCTTGCTTTATTTCTTATGATGATGCCATTCTCATCTTGCTTGTTTTGAACACCCATTTGGTCCCAATGACATTGATGTGATGATCTTTGGGTCTCTCAACTAGAGACCATACTTCATTGCGGGTGAAACATTCCAATTCTTCTTGCATGGCAATCACCCAATCCGAATCAACCAAGGCTTCATGTACCTTAAGTGGCTCAAAACTAGACACAAAAGCATGATGTTGACAATAAGTGATAAGTAATGCATGGTGTCTACGAGTTACCACTCCTCTTGAGATACTACCAAGGACTTGATCTACTTTCATGTCACTTGCCCTTGAAGCAGCCTTGATCTTCCGAATGGTTCCTTCATGATCAATAAATTCATCTCTTGCTAGTACTTGATCATGGGGGACAACTTGAGCTCGACCATGGGTTGAGGATGATTCTAGCTTGAACAGTATCATGGTCTTGCCCAGTGGGTTGAGGGCTTTTTTCTTGTTCTTCGGAATGCGACTCGTCTTGAGTAGAGGTTGGATCTTGGCTGTATTTGATGGTTCAACTTGAGTTGAGCAAGGCTCCACTTGGGCTGAGCTTGAGGCTTCTATCCCATCATCTTGATCTTTAGTGTGGACCTCCGTGGGCCGGATGTGTCAAATTCCCATAAGCTTGATGGCATTAGAAGGATCATCATCACCTGCAGGACATGGAACAACTTGCTTCACTTGGGAGCCATTATCCTCCAAGAACACCACGTCACAAGATACTTTAATAGCCCCAGTGGACTTGTTGTAATATCTATAGGCGTGAGAGTTCTCCGCATACCCAACAAATGTATCCTCTATAGTTCTAGTCTCAAATTTACTAAGTTTCCCTCTCTATTGTTCTTAACAAGACATTTGCATCCAAAGACATGAATGTACATGGCATTAGGCTTGTTACATGTGAGGAGTTCGTATGGAGTTTTATTATGCAGGGAACGAAAGAAAGAGCCAGCTGTAGAGATGGCTTCTCCCCAAAAGTTATGGGGTGACTTGAATTCACTCAACATGGTTCTTGCCATCTCAATAATAGTCTGATTCTTCCTTTGAACAACATCATTTTGCTGAGGGGTGTATGGAGCCGAAAACTCATGTTTGATTCCCTCATCATCAACAAATTCTTGCATAGTGTAGTTTTTGAACTCGGTGCCATTGTCGGTCCTTATCGCCTTGATCTCAGATTCATACATTCTTTGAGCCTTCTTGGCGAAGATGATAAACTCTCTAGAGGTCTCATCCTTAGATTTAAGGAGAAAGACCCAAGAGTATCTTCAGTAATCATCAACAATGACCAGTCCATATTTGCTTCCACCAAGAGTATCATAATGTGATGGCCCAAAGAGATCCAAGTGAAGGAGCTCCAAAGGCCTGAAAGTGGTGACGATACTCTTGATAGGATGTCTCTTCTTGAGTTGCTTTCCAGCTACACATGCACTGCACACACGATCTTTCTCAAAGGAAATGTCGGTTAGTCCAACAACGTGCTCACCCTTTAGAAGTTGTTTAAGATTTCTTATATTGACATGACCAAGGCGGCGATACCACAACCATCCTCAGGATTATGATCACATAGAAAAACACATTTTAATTATTGGCAGTTATATCTGGCATGTAGGGCCCCACATGTGCACACAAGGAAGTGTGCATCACCAACACCGGTCCTACTCGGAAATCTCAATTCAACCTCCCGGAGAGAGAGAGTGAGGGAGAACAAAGATAAAATGCGGCTAATTCTCAATCGTCCTAGAATTGAATTACTTCTCGGTCACGTCGCCTAATTTTATGTGCAAGTGAGGTGAAACTCAAAAAATGTAATTGTACACATGCGTATAATTTGTGCACAAATCACGATACAAATTTAACGATCCTAGGGTAGATCTAGAATTAACTTAATTCTCGATCGAGCTAAAACTAGCTAAATAGTAAAAAAGAAAATATATTCTGCAGTACTCGGTCCGTAGCACTATGCCACGATACACAATGATAGATGTGGGGACTATAGGGAAAACATATCAAATCACGATTGTTTTCTTAAGAAAATCTCTCGGCTTCCCTGTACTTGTGCACTTGCCAATTCCATCCTCTCCCACTCGCTACATATAAGTGCTCTTCTCCTCTCTTGTAGTCGCCAAGCTCCACCTCCACTACACCACCAGTCCACCACCACCATTACAAAGCCGGCCGGGCCGGTGCAAGGATAGCTCCACTACACACACCGTAACACCAACAGCACACCTCGGGCGCGCGTGCGATGTCCGTTTCTTGGCCGGCGCCGTTGACGTGCGCGGTCGGCGGCGCCCTCCTGGCCGCGGCGGCGTGGCTGCTGTGCTTCAGGCTGCTGCCGGCCGTCGTGGTAGTGGTAAGGCTGAGAAGGCGGCCGACGAAGGAGGAGAAGGCGCAAGTCCCGCCCGGTAGCTTCGGGTGGCCGGTGGTCGGCGAGACGCTGGACTTCGTGTCCTGCGCCTACTCCCCCCGCCCCGAGTCTTTCGTCGACAAGCGCCGCCTCCGGTAAGTAAATGAACTTCTCTCTCCCTTTCCGATTCCCTCTGGCACAGCACAGTGGCCGCACGCGTGCGCGTGGCTGGCATCGTTGGATGCCATGCCATGCCATGCCAGTGCGCGCGCATGCACGTGCACTGACAACCCAATTAATCGGCACCGGCATGCAGGTACGGCAGCGCGGTGTTCCGGTCGCACCTGTTCGGGTCGGCGACGGTGGTGACGGCGGACGCGGAGGTGAGCCGTGCCGTGCTGCAGAGCGACGCGCGGTCGTTCGTGCCGTGGTACCCGCGGTCGCTGACGGAGCTGATGGGCAAGTCCTCCATCCTGCTCATCAACGGCAGCCTGCAGCGCCGCGTGCACGGCCTCGTCGGCGCCTTCTTCAAGTCGCCGCAGCTCAAGGCGCAGGTCACCGCCGACATGCAGCGCCGCCTCGCGCCCGCGTTCGCGGCCTGGCGCGACCAGGGGCCCGGCGCAAGGCTCCGCATCCAGGACCACGCCAAGACGGTACGTTCCATTACTTGCCGTAGTTTTAGTTGTGTTACACTCTCTGCCGTGCTCGATCGCCAGCTAGCTAGCTGCTCGATCCTCCATTGCCGGTTTCTTGATTTCACATGTCGCTCTACCAGCGTAGCTGGGTACGACGACGACGACGTGTCTGTACGAGCGTCAGAGAGAGAGGGAGAGAATAAGGAAGGGATGGATTGAATTGGATTGCCACTCCTACAAGTGGTCGTATGGCGCCCGCACCGGCGTGCACACGTGCGGCGCCGTGTCACCACATGGTGGAAGAAACCCCGAAAGGAGTGGGGGCCGTGTCGTGTCCCTCTCCCTTTCTACTCTGCTCGCCATGCCGATTCTGTTCGTTCGTGTGCTAGAGAAAGAGAGAGATGGGGACGAAGACTGTGACCGTGCGGGTGCGGTATCTTAATGAGATTGTGGGGAGCTGCTGCCTGCCTTCTATTCTCTCCCCCATTCAATTTTCCACCTCTCTACCCCCCGTGTGGCGTGGGGCACACATTCAGGATTGGATTACCGGCAAGCAAAAAAATCACCCATCCTGTCCAAATGTACAGTGATACTAGTATTGGAGTACTGTTCTACTGCCATGAACTGCTACTAGTGATTTCTATGTGAAAATGAAGACGAAGAACAGTCTCCACATGCAACGAGATAAACCTTGATGAAACGGCACCTTCAAATTTACATGAAAAGATCTAGAGTAGGAGTATCCGTATCTGATTCTGGTAGATTATTTCTAATGACTACTCACTGAGCAATGTATGAATGAATATGGTTTGGCGTTGCAGATGGTGTTCCAGATCCTGGTGAGAGGTCTGATCGGGCTGGAGGGAGGCCCGGAGATGCAGCAGCTCAGGCAGCAATTCCAGGAATTTATTGTCGGACTCATGTCGCTTCCCATTAAGCTGCCAGGGACTAGGCTCTACAGATCCCTCCAGGTACCATCTCACTCCCCACCATGCCATGCAACACCCACGCACTGCCATCTCTGTCTCTCCCCAGCTGCAAACATGGCAGCGAAAGCATCAGTATATCACTGCCAAGATTTATTTACCTTTCCTTGTTCCTCCTGTTTGACACACTTCTCTGTTCTCTCTGGTGCACTGATCGATCACCAGGCCAAGAAGAGGATGGCCAGGCTGATTCAGAGGATCATACAGGAGAAGAGAAGGAGGATCCTCTGCGCCGGCGGGGAGGCGCCGCAGCAGCCCAGAGACGCCATCGACGTGCTCATGGGCGACGGCAGCGACGAGCTCACCGACGAGCTCATCTCCGACAACATGATCGACCTCATGATCCCCGCCGAGGACTCCGTGCCCATGCTCATCACGCTCGCCGTCAAGTTCCTCAGCGAGTGCCCACTCGCCCTGAAACAGCTTGAGGTATGTATAACACTCACAACCCCATCCACATTTTTCATTGTACTATTAGTAAGTTTGAATATAATTCCGTTAAAAAAAAGCATGACCGATTATGCCCAGCAAACTAGAGTCCGCTGTTGTTAATCAAGCAAAAGCATGAATTTGCATGAACACTGCAACCTGCAAAAATCAAGTCACCCATGAACTGGTTGCTATATTGTTTCACCTGAACAACATGACTGTCGATGTACTCTTTTAAGCACGATCTATATATCCAGATTTTCATGTGCTGTATTTTTTTTTGCCAAATACTAGTATTTTTTTCCCCAGTTCACCTGTGTCTGATACATGTGCAGTATAATCTGCACAGTTCACCTGTGTCTCGAACAAAGCTAGAGCTCTTTATAAAATCGCAGTGAAAATATCTCGGAATCATTCATCGCATAAGGGATCGTGCCAACCTTGGTCCATGCCTTTCCTGTTGGCATCTAAGCATTGATTATTGCTGCCATCTATGTGCCTAAGAAAGTGTAGCTAGCTTGCCCAACTCTGCAACAAGACATGCACACAACATTGTTAATACTGTATCAGATTCTGAAAAAAAAACATTGTTAATATCAGGTACATGCATCTCATCAAATTTTGCCACCTTCTCACCCAAAAAGGTTTAGTATCATGATGTGCCATCTACTCGGTCGATTCCTTAGTCATCTTATTACTTATGTAGTCACTTTATTATGACAGTGTCATGCCACCTAATTGCTGTCACATAGCAGCTTTTGACACCTGATGTTATGATGTCAAGGCTAATTTATCCATATAGAGCATCTGATGTCGTGCAACTAAGTATCAACGCATTGTAAAAAGATCTACCACTTATTATCATCCACCCTATAAAAAAACTCAGAGCATCTCAGTCGCGTCCCCCAAAGGGATTTGGGGCGCGCCGGACAAAAAAACGTTCACAGCCGCGCGCCCCAAAGGCCTTCTTTGTCCGGCGCGGCCCGATACGGTGTCCGGCGTCCCGAGCCCGTCCCCGTCCCACAGGGGACGCACCGGCACGCCGACACAACGAAATGAGAGGCGAGGAGCCGACCCTTCGGACGCTCAACGCCACATACGTAGCGACGGTGCGATGAAGCGGAACCGTCGCATTGGCAACCGCGTCGACGACGCGCCAACCCGCGAATGGAGCGCCGACTCCTCGAAGAGCAACCGCCGCTCTCTTCGACTTCGCGCGCCGTTCATCCGCGCTCAATAAGACCCGTACGTACGCCGTCATTCATCCAAGCCTCCATCCGACACCTCCAGCGACGATGAGCTACATCTCCCCTCTCCGACGCGAGGGAGCCTGCGGTGGCGCGTTGTGGGACAAAACAGCTGCGAGGCGCGACGCCGCCGCCAAGCGAGGACGAATGGCTGGGCGGGAGGAGGAGGAAGAAGAGAGCGAGGCCGCGGCGGCGGCGGTGGCCCGTGCGAAGGCGAAGGCGGCCAAGGCGAAGGCCGCCAAGGCCAAGGCCAAGGCGCAGCCGACGAGCACCGGCGACGACGACGCGTCGAGCGCCGACACCGCCTCTTCGGAAGAGGTGACGAGCAGCGCCACCGCGATGACGACGCGAGGCGGGGCCATCAGCGAAGAAGAAGAAGTAGATAGTTTATATGTATTTAATTATATTTTTTCGAAGCTTTATATATAATTTGTTTATGTTCAACCGATTTGAATATTATTAAATAGTTTCTTTCTAGCCAAAAAAATACTTTTAATGTTTGGGGCGGCGTTTGGGGGACGCGGCTGGGAGCGACGTCCCCCAAACGCGCAAACACGTCCCAAACGCTCAATCCGGCGCGGTTTGGGGGTTTGGGGGACGCGACTGGAGATGCTCTCAGAGCTTCTCTTAGTTTTGTTTTGTTTCTGAAGACATGCATCTTTCTTTCTGAGATAAGGTTTCATCAGTTGGGGAAAGATAGGGCTGTGAAAGTTGAACATTCCCTAGCTAGCATGTCGTCCTATTGCACAAGCAACATCATATCATTCACTAGTTTCCATTTACGGCGCTACAGTGGGTAGAAATTACTCGTATGTCGACCCTGTTTCTGCTCTGATGCCATGCGGACAATGAACTCATTGAAACCTCTGGGTGCCAGCTACTGTTGCAGAACATGCCTAGCTAGGTAGCTGCTAGTTTTGATTTCCTAGCTGGTAGAAAAAATGAACCTTAGTTTCAGTATAATCATTTGATGCAACAATCATTGGTGACACCAATTAATTACCTCATTTTGACGGTGCCAGGAGGAGAACATGCAGCTGAAGATGAGGAAAACTGACGCGGGTGAAACCTTGGAGTGGACAGACTACATGTCCTTGTCATTCACACAGCATGTAAACAAAGAAAAAATAGCACCATACGTGATGCTCGTTCCTCCTCCGTTTCTACCATAGCAACAATCAGCAGCTGCCTTAGCATTTTAGGGTTACATGTGCAGGTGCTAACGGAGACGCTGCGCTTGGGGAACATCATCAGCGGGATCATGCGGAAGGCGGTCCGGGACGTCGAGGTGAAGGGACATCTCATCCCCAAGGGGTGGTGCGTGTTCGTGTACTTCAGATCGGTCCACCTCGATGACACGATCTATGGGGATCCTTACAAGTTCAATCCATGGAGGTGGAAGGTAAGAATGAACCCCACATTTGGTAGATATGTTCATCCAATTGCTACTCCTTTAGGCAACAACAACACAATAATATGGGTTTGATGAGTGAAAGAGTGGGGCTTGTGGGACTCCTAACATGTGGGTTTTTTCCCATATATCTGTAGGCTCATGATAGAATTGGCATAGTACATACAGTATATAGCTAGTATGCTAGAACATAACAAATTAGTACTCATTATATCTTAAAGTTGCATTTCTTTCAATTATATTATATGACAAAAATCATCGCCCCGCAAAATCCCTATGTCTCGTAAAAAACTTAAATTGAGTACCTGAACAAGTGAAATGAACATGGCCACTACGGCATACATTTGTAATGCCTCAAATGGTGTGTGTCTTGTGATATACAGTAAGTTATAACCTAGCTAGTTAAGAAGATACCAATGCAAAATGGTGGGGTAGTACTACTAGTCGTGAAGCATATCATTGTGATTAGATTTTTGCGGGAAACCTAATAATGCGTTTATCGGTCAACAAATGAATGAATCAACAGGAGCAGGATACGAGCACTAGCAGCTTCACTCCTTTTGGTGGTGGGCAGAGGCTGTGCCCAGGCCTGGATCTGGCCAGGCTGGAAGCTTCCATCTTTCTCCACCACTTGGTCACCAGCTTCAGGTATGGATCACTCCCATTCTCAGCCATGCATGGAACACCACACGACGTTCTTTCAAATTCTTCATGTTCTGTTGCAAACTTTTTTGAAAAAAAAATGGAAAGATTTTCCGTTTTCAGTTATTTAGAAGAGGATTTTTAGAATAAATGCCTTGAAAAATCCTAGGACTTAATTACAAGCCTACTTTCTTTGTACACCGTACGCACTACTTAATTACTTTTATTGCTCCGGACAAAGCTCCAAACTATTGCCTCCTCCTTGATCTTCCCGGCTACAATGGGTGTGGGAGAGGAGCGGTGACAGAAAACCACATGGAGTATATATCGAGCTTTGCTAGCTTTGCTTTTTTAGCATCTAGCCAGATGCACAACATGACCAAAAAAGTATCATTGTATGCAAAGACATAAACTCTTTGGGGTTTATATATGTCTGAGTTGACTGAAGGTTCTAGTGAGAGAAAGTGCTCACACCGGCGACCCCCATACAAAATCGATGTCATCCCGGGCCTAATAGAATAGCCGGCGAGCTCCAGCCAACCCATATGCTAAGGGAGGCTATCGGGGTCGCAGACACCAAACCCACGCCAATTCGACGTTGATTTGGGGGTCGTTTTCAATCGGGAGCAGCTATGAGAGGAGTACCGGTGTGGAGGTTTGAATTTTTTTGACCGGCACTTGCTGCGGGCCGGCATGTGTGCTGCCGGCTACTATTTAGGGATCCCTTGCCATGCATAGGACTACATTCACATTCCCCTTTCCAAAGTGCTGTAATAATCACGCCACCATGCATTCTTGACCATGCTGCCTTCAAGCGAGATCGACTTTGGCACACCAATAATTTCCAGTAGTACAGGCATACTACGAAAGAAACCTAGGTAGGGAGGTCCATGCATGCATGGCAAGGGACCCCTACACGGCTACACTACCCTCACCCTGATTGCATTGGTTGGGACGTTGGCGCGTGGGGCTACACGTGCGAACACATGCAACGGACGCTACCACGCCAAGTTCCACCGCCGACTCATGCATGCTACTCGATCGTAGCCGCAGCACACACGACACACCTACTCGTAGCGGCCGCACGCGCGCGTACATTGGGGCGTGTGGCACCGTGTCGACGCCGGCCGCACGTGTGCGTACAGAAGCAGTTGGGGCAATGGAGGATGATGGTGTAGTAGGGAGTAGACTGTCGTAATACGCGTGCGGCGTCGACATGCGCACCCCCACCACCACGTGTGAGCGGGGCACCCTTGTGCTGCCGCGGCGCCGGCATTCGCACGTGCCAGTCAGCCGCTCATGCCGCGGCCGGCACAGTGCCTGCATGCACGCTTCGATCGCCCGGTCGGCGTAGTGGTAGTAGACAACAGTACTCCGTAGTAGCGTTCCAGTGCGGAAGTATTATCCAAGTCCAAGCGCACCTGCTGCATGCATGCAGTGGTGCACGCCCAAGTCTCGGTTTACCAACACTATCGGCAAGTGGGTACATGCATCACTGGATCAGCATGTAGTGAAAATCTGGGGAAAATCTATTTTACATTAACGGAATTGCTAAGTTTCAACTAGCTATGACATAGCTTATGTCTCAGTCACGTGTTCCACCGTTGAATTTTGTTTCTGCTTGAAGATTCGTGTTTGCTGTTGTTTGCACTTTATTTAGATTCACAATAAAACACAAATGTAATCCAACTGAGACATAAGTTAAGTCTCGTCGAAGCCTTAGAGACACCCTTAAATTAAACCATAAAAAACTTGTGAAGGTTTGATGAAATAAACCCTAAGCTCTAAATCTTTGTCGTTTCTACCTAAGAATCCTGGTCTAAATCAAACCCTAGAGCTGTTTGTCTCGGAAAAGGATAATCCTGATCAGGAGTAACCCATTGTCGCGTGCCGAGATTTGGAGGGAGTGGGGAGCATGGCAAGGTGATGGGGATTTCCAAGTGATGGATTCGGCTGAGGCAATCCAGGAGGCGACGTGGCCCACCGATGCTGCCATTGAAGAGAAATAAGGCGAGATGGACTGGGATAAGAGATGAATCTAACATGCAGCCCCGTCTAGTCACTGCGATAATGGGTATTTTGGGCCAGGATTATCCTTTTCCCGGTGAGGCAAAAAGCTTCATGGTTTGACGTAGACCGGGATTCGAAAGTTCAAAGTGTATAGGGTTTTCAGATTTAAAGTTCATTCGCTGAACTTCTGCAAACTTAGAACTTAGGTTCAGGTTTTAAAATATTTTTTTTCCGACATGTGTGACTGATGGCCTCCCAACCCAAATGGGCTCGAGCTCGACCGGATGGATGGATCAGATGGATGGCATGCTTTCTGTCTGGTTCGGTCCGTGATTGAGCAGCTGAACCCCAATAAAATATGCGCGCGCATGCGTCTTGCCGCTGCCGCTTTGACCGGCCGGCCGCTCAGTTCTTTCGTCGCGCCAGGGCATGGCATGGCGCCGCTGCACAGCACGTACCATTGTTGTTTTGTTTGTTTTATTTATTTATATATACCCCTGCCCGGCCCATACATAGAGAAGAGAATCATCTGTCACTCCGAGCACTAGTGCATTTCAGTGTTTATATGCCCATACAAAGAGAAGAGAATCATCTGTCACTCCGAGTACTAGTACATTTCAGTGTTTATATACCAATACAAAGAGAAGAGAAAAGCATACATGTATATATTGCATAGTCATATCATACGCAAGTGGGCGCTGCGATAAAAACAGCTTAGTTAATATGCGAATCGTGTGGCCGATGGCGAGATCCCGCATTTACAGACATTGTTTGTTGCCTGACAATGACGCCGGAATGGTCGTGTATGCATGCAGGTGGGTGGCGGAGGAGGACCACATCGTCAACTTCCCGACCGTGCGCCTCAAAGGGGGCATGCCCATCAGGGTCACCAGCAAAGAAGACTAGCCATATCTCCATATCCATCCAAGCCAGGTCAAGCAAGTTGCACATACATGTCATGTATACCATCACTACTAGTACACTCTGGTGTTCGATCATGGCATCCAAGAATACTGAAGGATCCCTCAGACAAGGCATGCAAGCTCTGAACTGAGCACCGGGCAGGGTCAAATGTGCTGATCTGCCCTGTTTAATTAGATCATAGATGTACATAGATGTTATATGTAATGTAAGTGTTAGTAGGGAGAAGTTGGTAGCTTAATTAGCCAAGAAGAGGTAGAGTACTTACTGATCAGTGCCACTGGCTAACTATAGCTGATCAGGAGGACTTTGGTGATGGTGTTATAGTAGTAGCATACTTATGTTATGTCATGAGGAATTAAGTTTGGAAGAAAACAATCACCAGCTAGGAAGAGAGAATATAGATATTATAATGTAAGTGTAAGTGTGAGTGTCAGTACTTGGTAGGGAGAAGCTGGCAGCTTAATTAGCCAAGATGAAGTAGAGTACCTGCTGATCACTGCCACTGCCTAACTATAGCTGATCGGGACTTTGATGATGATGGTGTTATAATTTTAGTACATTAGTGTACTTATGTTATACTACCTCCGATTCAAGGAATAAGGCGCCCTCGTTTTACGTGCTTTTCGTTTGACTAAGTATAACTTCAAATATATAAATATTGTTTGTATAAACTTAACATCATTAGAAAGTGCTTTTCAATACGAATCCAACATATATGTCATAAGGAATTATGTTTGGAAGAAAACAATCACGAGCTAGGAAGAGGATATGTAAGGCCATGTGCTATGTGGTGCCGATTCAACACAAAAAGCTGTCAGAGTTGAGTCGATCGGCATTTGCCTGCTATGTGTGAACCGCATCAACACTGTAGCAATGGGGTCCAGTTTCAATAAAAGATGGTTATTTAACACCCTGACGAGTAAAGAATGCATTATTTAGTAGAATGAACCGAACCAACCAAGTATGTGATTCGCTTTTTCTGTTAGACGCTACAATGCGATGTCCTACTATGTATAGAACCGATTCAAAGACCATTTTGATTCACTTTGCTACAACATAGTGCATGGTCTAAGATATATGGCATGCATGCAGTTGCCACTTGCCGAACTGCTCCAAAGGCCCAACAGATATTGAATTGAGAATGCTAGCTAGCTAGGTTTGGCGAGGCTATGCCATGCGACAATGCTGACAAGACTTTGAGGACTGCAAAGCTTGGACACGGTGGGCGTGCACCTGCATCTGCTTTGCCTGGGGAGCGGGCGAAGAGGCTCAGAGGAGCATATAGGGCCTAGACCCTAGAGAGAGGTCCAGCATGGAGATGATAGATGGATGGATGGACAGGGGTGAATTCAACTTTGTTATGATGCTGCAAATGTTCAGCTGCAGGTGAAAAGCAATGCTGTCAACTCTCTGCAGCAAACGGCAGAGGAACTGGATCCTTTTTTGGGTTTGATTTCATGAGGCAGGTGGCATACGGCAAAGGAACTGGATCGATGATCGTAGATTTATGCTTCTCCTTGTATGTTTTCTCAGGATCAGATGTTTCTTCTTTTTTTGTTCTCAACTTTCTCCTGTTTCCAGAGCATAGATTTATGTTCACTTAAGGAGGCAGCATAGATGTACTTCGGGTCTTCAGTACAACTATAGGAGGCTTCAATCTTTTCTAAGGCTGGTGCGGCTGGAGCTGATAGCGATAGCGGCGGGAGGCGGAGGCGGTGGGGCGGGACGGGAAGCGGCGGTGGCTGGGTCGCCCGGCGCGGCCCCTGCTACCGCCCGCGTTGGCGGCGTGAGTGAGGCGGGAGCACACCTATGAGACCGTTGAGTCCAATGTCGGCCCTGCAATACACCACCATGCACCACCAAGCCTAGCAGCTAGGATTCAGATGGACAACGAAATGAGGGACTCATCGGTGTATACACAGCTCCAGCAAGATTTGATTGAGCATGTGTGCGCTCATAATGCCTAGATTATGTAATTTTTCAAATTTTTATGTAATTTTTTCAAATTTTTATGTAATTTCTTTTTATGATGTAATCGGTAACAATTTTAGTTCAATAAAATAATTTCCTTGCATTATTTTTAATGTTGTAATCTGAAAAAAAAAGCTAATGTCGAGGAGAGAGAAAAGCTGATGTGGAGGAGAGAGAAGTGAGAGCTCTCACTATAGCCCATGCATTGGCAAGTGAGGAGAGGTGAGAGAAAGGAAAAGCTGACGTGGCGAGGCTAGAGTGGGGCGGTGCATTGGCACCAGCCTAAGCATGTAAACTGCAAATGTAGTGCCCTGATAGTGATAGGTGTCCAAGAGCAAAGGCAGTGAAAGGCTGGTGTACTAAAATCTTAACACTATCCTGGACCCTGTAGTTCCCTTCCGATTGTGCCCGCCTCCGGCTGTGACTAGTGAGATGAGCTTTCAGGAACACAAAAGCCAGAGCACGCGCACAAGCTTGCTCCTACTACATTGGCACGTAACTCTGTCGGGCCTAAGGGCATCTCCAACGCGGCGATCCATCTCGCGCCGCCCGCGCGTCCGGATGGATCCAGCCGGACAAAAATCCAGCCCAACGCGGCGACGCACCGCAAATGAGGATGGCCACGGATGGCCACGGATGGCACGCGGCGTCCTCGCGTGTCCGCCTGGTCCGCGTGGCTGGCCCAGCTGTCGGTGCCCCAGTCCTATTAAATGTGGACTTGGGGAGGGAGACTATCCAGCCTCACTCTCCACTCGGCACACGCATGCGCTAGAGCTTCCGTGCCGCCATGGTCCCGAAGCGCGAGTTCGAGCCATCCGCCAACGACCACGAGGCCAGCAGCAGCCGGCAAGTCGCGCCGCCAGCGTTCGCCATGGGGCCGACGGCTCCTCCCAGACGCGACCGGATCAACGTCATCGTAGCGGTGGCGCGATGTTCGGGACGCGCGTCCCAATGCCGTGGGGACGTGCACCTCCCCCACGGCCGGCACCCGAGTCCATCAGGTTCCGTGCCGCCCATCCCGGCTCCGCGCCCGCCGCCGAGATCCGAGGCGCCGCGTGCAGCTGCTTGCGGACCTCCGCGAGGACCACAGACGGCGACGCAAGTCCCAACCGGACTTGTGGTACGAGGTGGAGCACGATGCGCCGGCGCACGTGCTTCACGTCCGCGACGGCGCGGCCTCACGCGCAGCCGCGCACACCTGCAAGGCGGGCTGGCCGCCGCCCCTGCGGCCTCTACATCGGCGAGCCGAGCCCCAGCCCCAGGAGGAGGAGGTCGACCCGGAGCGCAGGCGCCGCGCGTCCCGCGAGCAGCGCGACCTCGATGAGCGGCCAAATGGCCGCACCTCGCCGAGACGCCGCGCGCTCCGCGCTGGAGGAGGCGCCGGAAGGCCCAGGAGGACGCCCGGAGGCGTGGGCCTTCCTCGAGATGGCGCGCCGGCAGGAGGAGGCCACGCTGAAAGATCGAGATGTCGCCTAGAGGGGGGTGAATAGGCAATTACAAACTAAGTGTAAAAATTGCAACTAGAGCTAAGCAAGATAGGCACAAGATATATGTACCACAAGTGATAGCAAGATATATGTACTTCAAGCACGATGGCTATCACAAGGAAAGAGAGCTCGGGTATAAAAATAACCGAGGCACGCAGACGAGGATGTATTCCCGTGTTCCCTTGCTTTGCAACAAGGTACGTCACGTTTGGAGGAGTGGAGGTCCCACGAAGGATTCCCCGCGCCACGAAGGCTCACCATATTCTCCAACCACACCCACGAAGGATAATGGCCCTTTCCTTATGGTTAGCTTTTCCTCCGCGGAGATGGCAAGCTCCACAACCACTTCACAAGCTCCACGAGGGAGAAGCCCGGGCCTCTTCACAATCTTCTTGAAGAGATCACCGGAGCACCAACCGCCAAGCCAACTAGGAGGTCTCCTCCAAGAGTAACAAGCTCACGGTCTCTCACTCGAACTAATCGTGGTGGAGAGCTCAACACTATGCAATGATGCAAAGCAAGAACACTAGAGGTGTTCAAGTCCTTCACACTCAAATCCCACCCAAGCAACAAATGGTAAGATGAGATTGGAGAGGAAGAACAATGGGGAAAGTCAACAAAAGACTCCAAGATCTAGATCCCAAGATTTCCCCTCACTTAGAGGAGAAATGGATTGGTGGAGGTTGTAGATCTAGATCTCCTCTCTTAGATCCCTCAAGAATGAGCAAGAATCATGGGAGGGAAGGGAGAGGAAGCAAGCTCAAGAGGTTCAACAATGGTGGTCAAAAACATGCTCAAGAACACTAGAAAACCGTTGGGGAAGAAGCCCCTTTTATAGCCAAATGAAATATGACCGTTTGGGGCAGATCTGGGAGTTTTTCGTGTAGCCTGGCGGGCCCGGAACCGGGCCGGGACCCGGCCGCCGGGCGGGAAGCCGGTGAAAGCCCCCGGAAACCGTCCGGATGGCACCGGTGTGGGAGCCGGTCTGGCCGGACAAGCCGGTCAGACAGCCGGCGCCACCGGGTCAAACATGAAAACATGGTTTACAAAAACCATGATAACTTTTGCGTCCGGACTCCGATTTCGATGATCTTGGGCTTGTTGGAATCAGGACAACAAGCCCTACAACTTTATGCATAGAAACATCATTGTACACCCACGGAATAAAAACCATAAGATGAATGTTTGACCTATCTATAAAAGAGACACCGGTAAAACCTCCAAGCTTGAAAACGCAATAGAAGATGCATATGGATTCCGTTTTCGATGAACTTGGGCTTGTTGTAAAGCTAGCAACAAGCTCAAGAACCTCACACAGAGAAACACCAAGAAGCAATAGATTTATGGAATGCAAAGCATGCAAAGGGTTGAGCTCCCTAAGACGATGTGATCAAGTTACCCAACCGAAAGCCCCTCTTGATAGTGCGGCTATGTATCCTATAACCCGGTCTCCCAACAACCACCTTGAGACCGGTAAAAGGAAACCTAGCAATGCCATACCTTTGACTTGCGCATCCCGCTTGATCTCGATGATAGCTCTTCATGCTCCACTCAAGCCGGAATGCCTCACTTGATCATTGTTGCTTCGTGAAGACTCACAAATGCTCCCATACACCATGATGGGAAAGCTCCATTGATGCACATCTTCATATGTCCATTATCACCAAAATGGACGGCAAGCTTCAAGCATATGATCCTCTTGAGATGCTCAGTCTTGAACTTGCCCAACTCAACCTTGATGACGATCACCACTTGACGTCATCCTCTCATGGGCTATATGAGATCTCACTTTTGATGCATGCCCATGGAAAGATACCTAACCCACATAGACAACACAAGGGAACATATATGATGGGTTAGTTCATAAAGCATAATTGACACGGCTTACCCTACCACATGACTTCTCGTGGCACATTCTTCATGCTTCATGTGTTGACCAAACTTGAATCTATTCTTCACTCTTTGTATTGGTCAACCTTGTATCTTCTCATGCTCTATCATACTATCTTGAGGCGTATATAGAATTCTTCATTTGCTTGCATGCTCTAAATCTTAGTCAACCATAGCTCAACTTATGAGACTATCATGACACCGACTTAGAGCCATAACTTGAATTCTTCACTTGGAATCAAGCACTCAAGATCTTGATCATTCATTGCTTATCACATAAGCTAGAGCATGGCTAATATTGAGTTCCACATAAGAACTCCATCTTCATTTATTCTTCTTGATCATATCACATATATATCTTCAAATCGATGATCTTGATGCCAATACACAAGGTATACCTTTATCTTCATGGCATCCATACTTGAATCCAACACATGGAGTGCAAGTAGTACCTATGGAATATTCCTTCATATAAACTCAATGAAAACATTAGTCCATAGGGGTTGTCATTAATTACCAAAACCACACATAGGGGCAATATACCCTTACAATCTCCCCCATTTTGGTAATTGATGACAACCACAATAAGAGGGTTTATATAATGAATATTAGAGACAAGTACGCAACTTATCCGAGAATAAGTTGTATACAAGAGGTTGTATTTGATATGGTCAAGTAACACAAAGCTACTATCCTATATCAAAACCAACTCTACTCACACAACTACAACTAATGCAAGGGATGTGAGTAGAACCAATATATATAGAGCAAACTCCCCCACAATGTATGCACGTGTGATGAACATGAATTCATTGCATACATTGTCAAGATTAACCTTTGGGACAATTTCCACTATATATATACAACCATGCAAGACATATAAATATGGAATGCATGAGAGGCAAAACACTTAAGCACAAACCAAACTTAAGTATAAAACCATTCCCTTAAACCCTCTAAACTTCTCCCCCATTGGCATCGATTGTCAAAATGGGTAAAAAAAAATTAGAAAGCCAATATAATGTGAGTTCCTCCCCAAGGTGTGCACTTCTCATAATTTGAGTGGAATCAAATGCACATATCCAATGATGAATATTTGAAGGAAGTCAAACTATATTGAGGATCTAAGATTGCGCAAGGATAACATGGTGAAGGAAGTTTTAACAAATAAAGCAAGCAATCAAAGATCCAATTGGACGAACAAAGATATCATGATAAGAGAGATATAGTGCTCTAAATAAAAATAAGGAAGCTCCCCAAGGTTCGTGCATAATTTATAATGTTTGCATTTGAATACAATATGCATAAACATGGAATCCTCACTCCCTCTATATCATTTAGAACACAACCAAGATAAAGATAATATGCTTATCAAGAATAACTTGAGTCCAACAATTACGAGATATGAGTGCATGAAGAAAAACAAGTAAACCAAGCACTCATAAATCTTCTTTACCAACACCACTAAAAGCACAAGGGTAAAATATGGTTGGCAAAGAACAAGGATATCAAGATGATGGATTAACGCTCTCATGTATATACGTTTCTAAAGTGGACATAGTGATCCATAAAGAAACATGCACACACAAGAGGTTAACAAAATAAATAAGACAAGATATCCAAGATGAAGTCATAAAATATACCAAGGATGTTTGCTTTAAAAAGCATATATAGCCCAAGGCTTCAATATTCACTTGTGGTATATGGATGAGCTTCAACCAAGAAAATCTCAAAAACATCACAACTAACAATAAGGGAAATAAAGCTAGTTGGAATGTTTTGAGAAAGGCAACAAGTATCACAAATACGGATTTATTTCACAATTTCATCAATATTGCACATAAGAGCTCTTTGAGGAATTGATATGCAATAAATTGCTAGAGGGAATATTTGTGATAGGTGAATCATAAATATGATATGTATATTCCTATCATATGCATCTTCTCAAATTACTCAAATGTTCAATAAGAAGTTTTCTTTAAAAGGAATTTTTCAAGAACCGCAATATTTTTGAAATTAATAAATTCATGCCAAGATTCAACCTACAAGAGGTCGGATGCTATATGAGTATGCATGAATAAGATACTTGTTACCGAGATAGCAATGGCATGATGTAGTAGATAAGAGTTCATTCATCATCCTAGCTTGACTCCAATTACCATATGGTGACAACACCTTCCTTATAGACGAGACAAGCGTCCATTGCATCTCCAATGTACCTAAAACATTATTCAAGTACATCTTGGTCCCCAAACTTATTGGGTCCACAATGGTTAGAATAACCACAATACATAGGACACACTCCATATAAATATCTGCATATTTATAGATGAAATTTGAATTTCATGCACATCTTAGCCGTTTAGGATTTGATGGAGTATACCCTATATAATGGATCAAAGAAGGCAAGCACGCTACAAATGTAAACAAATTACATATAAGCATGCATAAAGACTTTAAAGATCCAAGAAAGATATACTTTGGAAAAAACACCAAATGAATTTAAAGAAAGCATAAAGATGTGACCAAACAAATTTGTTGTCCAAAATATATCAAAGACGCAAATCACAAAAGATTTGTTCAACAAAGTTCAATCAAATGAACTAAGAAGAAACCATTGAGCATAAAGGATGAAGTAAAGCAAACATGCTCAAAGATTTATCTCATTCAAGCAAATAAATCATGTAAGAAGGAATGAGATAGCAAACTCCCAAAAAGAGCAAGGTTCAAACAAATAAACCAAACCCTCTACACTTTTCACAATGGCACAATGTACCGTAAGGAAAAGGTTTGTCTTCCAAAACAAACACTTGATATGTGTCAAGAGAATTTATCAAAAGATTTTTCAAAGGGACAAAGAAGACACGTGGGAGCAACAAAGATTTCTTGGAAATGAAATAAGTAAAATAAGAAGCAATCCAAGGTGAAGATGATCCATGAATTCAACCACATACAGGGTTATCAATTGTCAAAGACAATGAGTATATTGGAAATAATTTCCGGTGGTGAATTCATAATGATAGTAAGGGTCAACTTCACAATAAAGGCATAGGATAAGTATATAGAATTAAGCACTATGCACGGATGAAGATTCTTGATAGCTTCAATTAGTCAAACAATCACGCACGGCAATGATTAGAATAACATGCAAACGGTGTCCCAAATAAGATATAGAGATATGTATTTGAGGAAAACCGTACCAAGAATTTCTTACTCAAACAAGAATCCATAAGATGAGCTAATAAAAGTTTTTCAATAGAAATGGAGCTTGTTTGAGCAAATATGCCACCTAGGATCAAGATAATTACGTGTATCAACTCCAAGTGGCATAACCTCATATGTTCACATTTTCTTAGGCTTGTGATATGTATAAAACATATTACTCCCCCATAATGTGATAAAACATTTCTTCTAAACAAGAGGCAACTAAAATTCAACTAGAGATGATTAATGGACATTTAGAATTTGAATTTCTCATGAGTATGACACACCACATAGTGACTAGATAATCTTGCGATATTAATACTAAGTGGTGATACCCATGTACACACATTTTAGAGAAAGAGAGATGCACAATGCATATCACTCCCCCAAAATGGGATGTTCCATTAATCACTCAAAGAGAGCCAAATAAGATATCATCAAGATGCATTAGGCTCAAAACAACACACAAGTATATGATGAGTCAAACAAACATACTTGAATACACAAGATAGGCAAGTAAGACTCAACACATATAAATACATATTTGATACAAAACCAAACATGCAAAGGGGCAAGTAACTTACAATGAATATGAAGAGTTGAAGTATAAGTTACCGCAAGGAGGAACATTGGATATAAGATACAGATGATGATCCATACGACTTGGCTTGGTTAAAATATAGTATATGAAGATCCCTTAATTCTTCATGAATTAGCCAAGTCTCCAATGACCTCCATATGCACCTATTGATCACGTTTGAGCTTGTTGGTCCCCAACCAAGTTGGGTCCTAAGAGGTTAGTCACAATAGGCTTGGCAACCCAAATGGTCCTTTTGTTGAGACCACTTTGAGTTCCAACAAACTTGGCAAACACATTGCCATCTTTATCCTTTCCTAGAGAATAATCATCATCAACAATTATAGGGTTAGATAAGGTACCACTTAAACATGAAGAAGCAAAGTGCCCCTTCACACGGCATAAGTAGCAAGTGTTCCCCTTTCTCTTCTTTATTGATTTCTTCTCTTGGGGAACAACGTCTTGATTCTTCTTGGGAAGTGACCTATCTTCAACTTGAGGTCGAGCATGAGCTTGACCTTGACCTTGTGGCCGTTTCCCTTGTTGTTTCTCACTCAAGTGCTTCTTGTTCTTCAATGGGCATGACCTAACATGATGCCCTTCAACCTTGCACTTGAAGCAAACCAACTTGGCCGGATCCTTGACTTTGTCATGGCCCTTCTTCTTGTTGCTCTTGCTCTTGGACTTGTTCTTGTTATTGGAGTTGAATCCAAGTCCACTCTTGTCATTGGGGAATTGTTGCACACTTAGCATCTTGTCAAGTGCGGATTTCCCTTCATGACGCTTTTCCAAGTCTTTCTTTAAAGAAAGGACTTGGGCCTCGAGCTCTTTGATTTCCTCTACATGGTTAGTAGAAATACAAGTACTAGAGGAAGTAGAAGCTTCATTGTTAGAGCAACAAGGCAAAGCAAGTAATCCAACACAAGGTGTATCACTAGTTTGACTAGATGGATTACAAGGACTAGCACATGGCAATATAGCATTTGTAGTAGAGATTGTGCTAATGTCCACATGAGGCTCACAAGATGTTACCTTAGTGATACTAGCCTCATGAGCTAACTTTAGCCCATCATAGGAAATTAGAAGGTCATCATGAGAGCCCGAGAGCTTTTTATGACTTTCTTCCAATTCCCTATAATTGCTAGTTAGCAACTCAAGTTGAGCCCTTAACTCAACATTCTCCTTTAAGATAGATGCTTCACAAGAAGTAGAGTTAGTAGCACAAGCATCAACAACATTTTTCTCATTTTCATGCATATAGGATTCAATTTTTTGTGTAAGCATAAAATTAGTATGCTTCTCATCTTTTAGCTCATGCTTGAGGAGAGTGAATCTCATTTCCCCATTTTCAACATGGGACTCCAACTCTACTATGGTTTCCCTATATTTACTCAAGGTATCCATAGAGTGTTCGAGATTAGCACGAGCTTCTTTATTACCATGAAGAGAAGCATATACCATTGTCATATTATGCACCAAGATATTATATTCTTCATCATTATCATCATCATCACTCTCATCATTAGAGGAAGTGTTAGGAGTCAAAGTAGGAGATACCTTTGATCCATTTGCCATAAGGCACATGTGCATACCGGAGGATGAAGATGAAGAAATTCTTGAATCCTCATTTGAAAACATGTCTTGATCCATAGAGTGTTCGGTTTCCTCTACATTGTTAGTCAAACAACTAGAGGAGATAGAAGCATTTTGATTATGGGAGCAAGACAAGGCAAGCATATCATCATGGGATTTATGTGAGCAATTTACACATGATATGAGAGGACTATCAACGCAAGCATGTAGATTATTTTCAATGCTAGATGTGTTTAAGTCCAAAGAGGAAGCATTGCAATGGGATAGAGATGAAGAATCATCACTATTGAGCACAATATCAACATTGCAATTTTCCTCACCACCCACCACATCATTACCTCGTGTCTTGCTACACGTTGGTGAAGCGGAAGAAGATGAGAACTCATCACGGCCGGAGGTGGAAGCAACTTGGAGCTCTTCATGATGTGAAGGGGAAGAGAGCTCCTCGGAGTCACCACCAACCAAATGAGAAGTGGATCCACCAAACATTTCCTTAAGCTTGATCCACATCTCATGAGACGATTTTCGCTTTATATATATCAAGAACCTATGAAAATTTGGTCTCAAGGAGAATACAAGCTCATTAGATACTTGAGCTTCAAGATGTAAGTTTTTCTCATCCTCCAAAGATAGATTTTGAGGATCCATCGGAGGAGAAAAACCTACATCTAGAAATTGCTCTACATTTGGACACAAGGTCCGAAGGTTGTAAAGCAAGCAATTTTTCCATAAAAGATAATTTGTGCCATCAAAGATAATTGTGTCATTGTGCACTATATTACTAGCCGACATCTTTACTCTCAAGGCGGTGAAGCCTTAAACAAGGAGAGACCTTGCTCTGATACCAATTGAAAGATCGAGATGTCGCCTAGAGGGGGGTGAATAGGCAATTACAAACTCTTGTGGATTTGTCTTGTAAGAATGCGGAATTAAACTAATGTTTAGTGTACAAGCACAAACCCTAAATATGCTAAGCTCAACTAAGTGTAAAAATTGCAACTAGAGCTAAGCAAGATAGGCACAAGATATATGTACCACAAGTGATAGCAAGATATATGTACTTCAAGCACGATGGCTATCACAAGGAAAGAGAGCTCGGGTATAGAAATAACCGAGGCACGCAGAGACGAGGATGTATTCCCGTGTTCCCTTGCTTTGCAACAAGGTACGTCACGTTTGGAGGAGTGGAGGTCCCACGAAGGATTCCCCGCGCCACGAAGGCTCACCCTATTCTCCGAACCACACCCACGAAGGATAATGGCCCTTTCCTTATGGTTAGCTTTTCCTCCGCTCCGGAGATGGCAAGCTCCACAACCACTTCACAAGCTCCACGAAGGAGAAGCCCGGCCTCTTCACAATATTCTTGAAGAGATCACCGGAGCACCAACCGCCAAGCCAACTAGGAGGTCTCCCTCCAAGAGTAACAAGCTCACGGTCTCTCACTCGAACTAATCGTGGTGGAGAGCTCAACACTATGCAATGATGCAAAGCAAGAACACTAGAGGTGTTCAAGTCCTTCACACTCAAATCCCACCCAAGCAACAAATGGTAAGATGAGATTGGAGAGGAAGAACAATGGGGAAAGTCAACAAAAGACTCCAAGATCTAGATCCCAAGATTTCCCCTCACTTAGAGGAGAAATGGATTGGTGGAGGTTGTAGATCTAGATCTCCTCTTAGATCCCTCAAGAATGAGCAAGAATCATGGGAGGGAAGGGAGAGGAAGCAAGCTCAAGAGGTTCAACAATGGTGGTCAAAAACATGCTCAAGAACACTAGAAAACCGTTGGGGAAGAAGCCCCTTTTATAGCCAAATGAAATATGACCGTTTGGGGCAGATCTGGGAGTTTTTCGTGCGGGAAGCCCGGTCGAGGACCGGCCGCTCGCGGAAAACCCGGTCGACCAGGACCGGGCGCCCGAAAGCCCCGGAAACCGTCCGGATGGCACCGTGTGGGAGCCGGTCTGTGCCGGACGAGCCGACAGCCGGCGCCACCGGGTCAAACATGAAAACATGGTTTACAAAAACCATGATAACTTTTGCGTCCGGACTCCGATTTCGATGATCTTGGGCTTGTTGGAATCAGGACAACAAGCCCTACAACTTTATGCATAGAAACATCATTGTCCACCCACGGAATAAAAACCATAAGATGAATGTTTGACCTATCTATAAAAGAGACACCGGTAAAACCTCCAAGCTTGAAAACGCAATAGAAGATGCATATGGATTCCGTTTTCGATGAACTTGGGCTTGTTGTAAAGCTAGCAACAAGCTCAAGAACCTCACACAGAGAAACACCAAGAAGCAATAGATTTATGGAATGCAAAGCATGCAAAGGTTTGAGCTCCCTAAGACGATGTGATCAAGTTACCCAACCGAAAGCCCCTCTTGATAGTGCGGCTATGTATCCTATAACCCGGTCTCCCAACAACCACCTTGAGACCGGTAAAAGGAAAACCTAGCAATGCCATACCTTTGACTTGCGCATCCCGCTTGATCTCGATGATAGCTCTTCATGCTCCACTCAAGCCGGAATGCCTCACTTGATCATTGTTGCTTCATGAAGACTCACAAATGCTCCCCATACACCATGATGGGAAAGCTCCATTGATGCACATCTTCATATGTCCATTATCACCAAAATGGACGGCAAGCTTCAAGCATATGATCCTCTTGAGATGCTCACTTGAACTTGCCCAACTCAACCTTGATGACGATCACCACTTGACGTCATCCTCTCATGGGCTATATGAGATCTCACTTTTGATGCATGCCCATGGAAAGATACCTAACCCACATAGACAACACAAGGGAACATATATGATGGGTTAGTTCATAAAGCATAATTGACACGGCTTACCCTACCACATGACTTCTCGTGGCACATTCTTCGTGCTTCATGTGTTGACCAAACTTGAATCTATTCTTCACTCTTTGTGTGGTCAACCTTGTATCTTCTCATGCTCTATCATACTATCTTGAGGCGTATATAGAATTCTTCATTTGCTTGCATGCTCTAAATCTTAGTCAACCATAGCTCAACTTATGAGACTATCATGACACCGACTTAGAGCCATAACTTGAATTCTTCACTTGGAATCAAGCACTCAAGATCTTGATCATTCATTGCTTATCACATAAGCTAGAGCATGGCTAATACTGAGTTCCACATAAGAAATCCATCTTCATTTATTCTTCTTGATCATATCACATATATATCTTCAAATCGATGATCTTGATGCCAATACACAAGGTATACCTTTATCTTCATGGCATCCATACTTGAATCCAACACATGGAGTGCAAGTAGTACCTATGGAATATTCCTTCATATAAACTCAATGAAAACATTAGTCCATAGGGGTTGTCATTAATTACCAAAACCACACATAGGGGCAATATACCCTTACACACGCGCCAGGCGGCGCTCCGGGAGGAGGAGGAGCGCAGGGCCGCGCTCCTGGCGCAGAGAGCGCCGGCCGCGTCCGCTAGAGGCGAGTCGCAGCCGAGGAGCAGCTCCGTAAGGAGTCCGCGCGGAGGGCACGGCTACACAGCCGGTGAGCCCTCCGACCCGCACTCCGCCTAGGAAAAGGGCGCAGTGGGTCGCCCGAGTCCCCGCGCCTTCGGCGTTTCGAGCCGACCGCCGCCGGGGGCGTCGTTCATCGACGGCGACGACGACGAGTACTACTGGGAGTAGTACTGCTGCCGGCGGCCACCGTGCTCGCAAACCCTGGCTAGGGTCTGCTTTTTTTTAGTTTAAAGCCAATATAGGGCTTTCTTTTGTGTAAAAATTGCCTAAAATAGGGCTAAGTTTAATTAACAACTAGTTTAAATTTATTTTCGGTTGTTTTCCTTTTTTATTTTTGTTTATGTTTTCTTTATTAAATATGCGCTGCGTCCGCGTGTTGGGCGCAGCGTGCGACCCAAACGGACACGCGGTCGCGGGGCGCTATCCGGGCGTCCGCTCGGCCACCCAAACGGCCCACGTCCGTTTGGGTCGCTCGGTTGGAGATGCCCTAATGGTCCATTACCATAGACTGTTCGCATTTCTTCCCCTATGGCCCAGCCACATGTGGCAATGTTCGTTCCCTGGCAAAAATGGCACGTTGCAAAGAATAGAGCGTCCCACCATTTGGGAAAGACTGCCGGGTTTTCATATGAGGGCAACCAAAAGATGGCCTGGAGACAAGAACGACACAAATCGGCAGATGCATCGTCTGTAGGAGCATGCTCGAGATTACTTTACCCTGCCTTCTCCTCCAGCTTCTGTGGATAAACTCGCTGCCCTGGGAAATCGTAGCATTAGCAACAAAAAGCTGCTGGATCACAAGGTCCAGCAGACCTAATGAACCAAAAATAATGTCTGGCTAGTTGTTACATTCCGAGACAATTCTGCTGCCTAGATATGCGCTTAGCAAACAAAAAAAAACAACAAACAGGACAAGCAATGTGCGGCACTGGCATGTCGATACCAATCGAAAGCAAAATAGCAAGGTGCAACCGCAATACAGATGTACACTTGACATAACAAAGATGGCAAATGATGTACCACATGGACACAAGAATAGCAGAGGTTAAGCCTGGTCTATAATAATAAACCGTGATGCCAGACAATGAGCAACAATGACGAGGAACATTGTGGAGATTTGCAGGCACAAATGCATAATCCTAGTTGATACCATGGAATCATCAGTCCAGATTTTAGCCGAAACTACACCAAATTTGCAACTTGGATTAGGAAAAGACCTCTCATGTTCTTTTTCGAACAGTACAAACTTTATGTAAATATATCAATATTCAATAATGAAATATAAGTAGAACTTTGTAGTGCAGATTGCACCCAACAAATTTTGAGCAAAAAGCATAATAGGCAGCTGATGCAGATATACCAGCAAACAATATAGCCAATTGGTAACATGAGGAAAATGAACAGCTGATTTTTTACCATGTACAATGGCAATAAGGTTCACCCAATAAGGCAGTTGTCACAAAGTAACCGTGAACCAGACTGCAAAAAAAAGGAATCGCTTCGGAGAAACAAATTTCAGTTTTCGGGTACCATGATGAATAACTACAAATGACAGATGTAGTATTAGATATGCAACAGCAGCAAGGACCACAAATCCATTGTTATGGGCCTTATGGCAGATCCTTATTTACCATTAGATCTTGGACCAGTACAGCAAACGCTGGTGAGAAGCCGAATATAGTACTAATAAAGATGTTGATATATCAGCAACAACCACTACAGAGGGAACCACTGCCCGGCAGAGTCATTAATTTATACTGCAATTTCATGTAGGGGCATTGACTTGTATGCACCCATGCAAAATCTAAGCAAAAAAAAAGGACAAAACTCTTGATGTCCCAGTACTTGCAGACAAATATGTTTCTTACATTGTCTGAAGAACTTTTAACTCAATTATGGTGCATACAGAAATATCCAAAGCATCCTATGCTGGGCAGAAGAGTAAATCAGCATCGATTAGGCTATTATGGCTGTCTGGTTCAAACAATACTTATGACCACAATGTTCTTATGTAAAGTTGTGGATATACCATGCATCATACAATCTACATTATAGTCACATGGTGAGCGTCAGCTGTTGGCTAGGCAATCACAATTCAAAAGGGAAAAGATCCTACTGTCCAAACCGGAAGAAACCCCTTTCCAGGTTCCAACTGACAACCACAACAGGGTGTTTGCAATTAGTGGGTCTGGTACCCAAAAGGGGAAAAATGGAAAGAGAAACTGCACGAAACTAAGACTGCACTGATGTTTAGTGCACTAAACTAAGGCTGCACTGATATTCAGTATAGCTACTATTATTTGAAAGAAATAGGTTTTGTATTGACATTGATGAAACCAGAGTATAAGTTACCCTGCCACTACAAAAAGAAAACTAAATGAACTATTTTCTAATGAAATTGCAAGATTGTGTCACATTCCTACCTAAACAAATATGGATGAAAATGCTTTCATCAACACAACATGGTATTCCAAAGTTCATAAATCCACCTTTACCAGACAATAACCAAAAATTTAGTGAGCCAGAAATACATAACCATCCACAGTGAAATGTCAAATATCGCTCACTGCAACAATTGGATATTTTAATGTCAGCTCCATGACCGTCCACTTCCATGCCCTCTATATCTATCACGATAGCCTGCATAATGTTATAATAATCAGACCCAACTCAACAAGATGGCTTTCAACAATGTCTTGGGGCAAAATGATAAAGGGTGTATAATAAAGAATAAGCAAGTGTATTATATCTTCAAAAAGAGAATCCAGCAACTTACCTAAAGAAGGAGGTGGTGCACCACGGCCCATATTAGCCAATTCTGGGCTGACTTTTTGTCCAGCTTCAGCTAAAATGTTAATAAGATCCTTGGCAAATCTGGCATTAGCAGCCGTGAAAAAGGTGTAAGCTGTTCCTGTTGCTCCAGCTCTGCCAGTTCGACCGATGCGATGTACATAGTCCTCCAGCGACCCCGGAAAGTCGTAGTTAATGACATATTTGACATCCTTAACGTCTGTTGTGAACATATATAGAACACATATTAGTTTCCCTGTACAATATAAGTTTTTAAGTTATTGTCTCTGAGAGAACTTCTGTATACCTAAGCCTCGAGCAGCTACATCAGTAGCTGTCATAATAGGGCTTTTCCCTGACTTAAATTCAGAAAGAACCCAATCTCTTTCTGCTTGGCTCTTGTCACCATGGATAGACAGAGCAGGCCAACCATCCATTCGAAGCTGTCTAGTGATCTGATCACAACCTTTCTTGGTGTCCATAAATATTAAAATTCTGCTGCCATCCATTATATCCTCCAGTAGATTGACCAACCTTATATCAAGAAATTCAGTATTAAGGAGCCATATCTCCAGTTCAAGTACATATTATGTTATCGAAAATGTAACAGGAAGCCTACTTGTTATACTTCTGACTCTCGGATAATATCTCTACATGCTGAGAAATTGCATGATTAGCTTTCAACTCTTCAGAACCAATTATAACCTGCATCATGTAGAATTTCAATTTGCTCACAAAAAACACATATGGTAGTATACTGCAATGTACTCCCTCCGTCCCACGAAAAATGTCTGAGAGTTGTCAAAATTTAGATGTATCTAGATGCTATTTTGTGTTAGATACATCTAAATTTTGACAAATCTGAGACATTCTTCATGGACGGAGGGATTAATATATTCACTAGCAAAATGATTGTGGACTACTATAATCACCTTGTATGGGTCAAAAAGGAAATTCCTTGCTAGCTGCTCAACTTCCTTTGGCCAAGTAGCACTCCAGTAAAGTGTTTGGCGATCTGGACGAATCTGAAATAAGAATTACTTTTGATGTCACGATTATATAGGTTGAGTTTCAGTGAAACTGAGTCTAGCACCAATGTATAATGTGTATCTACATGTTAAAGATCATTACTGCTCCGTTTGGATGTTTGCATTGGGAACCTTCGCATTGTATTGGGTTGAATGTCCAATACCCAGAATATTGATATAGAGATTGAATGTCAATATTTTTGTTTGGATGTTTAGATATTCAGGACCCAGGTTTGATATTGAGGTTGATTGCCAAATGTTGTTTGGTGGTCAAAGTGTTGCATTGCAGTTGTATGAGACTTTAATCATTATACTCGTTGTATACGTATAAAAATTGCACTACAGATTCTTATACGGAGTATTAATTATGCACGTTATATGTCACAGAGCCCTGCTAGGTACTACAGACTTGGATCATTATACTCGTTGTAGTACCACTCATCGGTCAATCAACAAATGTAGATTGTCCCACTGCGATGCAACTGCAGGTTCAGACTTCAGACAGTCAGGGTGGGCATAAAAACCGTGAAACCAAAAACCGAACAGAAGCCGAAACCGAACTAACCGAAATCTCAGTTTTTTCCATTAACCGCTATTTTTTCGGTTTCCATTTATACTAACCGAATTAAATTTGGTAGAATTCGGTTTTTAGCCCCACCAACCGAACAAGACCGAATTGAGTAACCTACCATCAATTTGTGCATAAACCGATCATTCCATAGAAGCCCAATTGCGTTTGATGTTCCAAAAATTGTTCATTCAATGTATGATTTTGGTCTTTGATGTACTAGCTTTTTCTGAATATAGCGTGAAGCCTGCATAATAGAACACGTCGCTCGAAGTTTTAGCTACCCCTTTTAATCGCTCACGAGTGATGCACCTGTACCACGAGTGCCGCAGCCTACCAAAATAGCATCCCTCCACGATTGGTGCTCATTTGTCGATTTCTTGCGTAGTTGATGCTTTTTCTGTTGATATGTCAATCACTATTTGCTTTCTTCGGTGATGCCTACTATTTGTTCAAGTGAGTAGGTTCATTCGGTTTTAACCGAAAACCGAACCGAATTTGTCGGTTAACCGAATCTTCGGTTTCCTAAATTTTCATGCCAATTTCGGTTACCATTTTTGAAAACCGAATTTGTTCAAAAACCGCAAAAACCGAACCAAAATTTCGGTTAAAATCGAATGCCCACCCTCACTTCAGAGGACGAGTTTCATCCTAGGTAATCGGAGAGCGATACTAAACAGAGAGCACAACACAAACCAGCAGAGATCGAGAGAGAAGACACGGAGAGAGGAGGAGGGCGGACGTCCTAGCTCAGGGGAGGGGAGGTCGGGATCCAGGCGTCCAGCGGCAACAAACCTGCGCCGGAGCTCGGGAGGCCGAGGCGCCTGAGCAAGGTCGCTGCATAGAAAAAAAATAGAGAGGTGCAGGAGAGAGAGTTGACAGCAGAGAGGACCGCAGGGATGAAGGAGGGTGGCACAGAAGGGGCCGACGGTGCCAATCCTAGCCGGAGGAGGGTGGGACTGTGGGAGGGCAGGAGGACAGACTACCTATGCCACCGCCGCCGTTGCCGCCGTCGCCGCCAGTCTCCCGCGTGCGAGTTTCCCAAGCAGAGGGAGGAGCGATGTGTTTTGCAAGACGACCATGCGTCGAAGCGGTGCGGCCCAAATACCTCGCGGTGTCTAGGCTAACCCCTCGACATTCGGCCTCCAAGTTTCTTGCCTTTCAGACCTCGCCTCGATATCTAGCCCTAATACCCAGCTTCAATGTCTAGATCAACCAAACAACTAAAATATGTGTATTCGGGGCTGGCACCACCCGAATATCCAATAACTAGGCCCAATGCAAACATCCAAACGGAGCATACATGATTCGTCAACCTCATGATAATGTGCAAGTGGCAAAAAGCACAAATCAAACGGAGAAGATCGGAGCACTGATTTGCTCGTGTGTTCATCAAGGGGATTATATAATGCAATTTGTAAGAAAAAAAAAAGAGGTGTACTGTGTACCTGAGAAACAATTTTCTTAATCTGAGGTTCAAAACCCATGTCTAACATACGATCTGCTTCATCTAAAACAAGGTAAGTGACCCTCCGCAAATTTGTATGATGAGACTCAATCATATCAATTAGTCTTCCTGGCGTGGCTATGATAATTTCAACACCTGCATAAAATAGGACAAATCAGTAAGACTATTGCTGCGACAGTCATATTTATCCCGAAGAGTCAATAAACTGATACAAACACACCATCTTTTCAAACAGGTGCATGTACACTGAGGGAGGGAGGGTGGGATATAGAACCTTTTTGAAGATCACGAACTTGAGGGCCTTTTGGAACACCGCCATATATACATGTGCTTTTTATCTTTGATGATGCACCAAATTTTGTTGTTTCCTGCTGTATCTGAACAGCAAGCTCACGGGTTGGGGCTAGCACGAGAACAATCGGCCCATCGCCAGGAGCTTGAATAACAAAACACATGTCAGTCTTTAGATTTCAGAAAAAAAAATGAAGTAGGATATATGTAGAAAAGCTAGTCAAAAATATATAAGCAGCGTATTCGCACCTAGGATAGGCTGAGCATTAACATGAACAATGGCAGGTAAGAGGTAAGCGAGTGTTTTCCCAGATCCTGTTTCAGCAATGCCAATAAGATCACGCCCCTTCAGTGCCATTGGCCAACCTTGTGACTGGATAGGGGTAGGTTCTGTAAACCCAGCTTTTGTAATTTCTTGCAACACATATTCTGCAGAAAAAAGTGAAGGGACTTCAGGAAGTAAGTGGAATTGAAGACTGTGACATGTTATCATGTTAAAGCTAAGAAAGCACGAATAAAATAATATATCATGTATCTCCAAACTGCAGCGTCTTTCTTTTAACAGAAAAGCACTGCTTTAAGTAAACGAAATACAATTTGATGAACAAAGGAGGGAAAAAAATAGTTTTTAGGAAGACATTAAAGGGTATCATGATTTGGTCATACTATTTCCTCTTGAAGCAGTGAGCTTTCTTGTAATAATGCGATGTAATGTGAGGACTAGGAAACTGTTATTTGAAAGAAAAGGTAAACAGATAAATTCACTAATTTGTTTTCAATTCATAGAACATATCTGTTGCGGTCAGCTTATCATAAAATCAAGTATGTTCAAAACTGTGAAAATAAAATCTGAAACTCTGCAAGAAAGCGCAATGACTGTACATGCAAGAGCAGCACGGCCAGTATTATTAGATCCTAAAATCCAATATTTTTGATTACTCACATATGTTGTCCCTTACATACAGGAATTAATACAAGAACGGAATCACACAGGATAATTAGAATTAGAATTTGGATGTGTAGAATAATTCAGAATGCGGCCTTTCAACTCCTTCTGTGACCATAAGTGAAGGAGGGGTGATATCACTAAAAACAATGTATGTCATACTTCCTATTTTGGGCGACGCAACAACAGCTTCATCAGTTCAACTGAATGCCATTTAATCTGCCACAAATAACACTTGCCCCTTTCAGCAAGAGTAGCTTTGCAACTAAGGACTTAAAAGTTGGCTAGCATTGATTGTCCTTCAAATGGAAGAAAGAACGAAAAAGAATTTGGCATTTCAAAGAGAATCACTGCTTCACAGGGCAAGCCTTGATCGGCTAACCGTAACAAACTCAGACAGTCAGCCTAGTGAGAGGAGAGCATTTGGCTGAATTACATTTTAGGTGATTCAGAATTATGCCTTCTGAGTGTGGTATGAATGATCAGAGCACGGCTCATCACAACGCGTCATGTTAGATACGAAGTCCACAGCTAAAAATGAAGACGAGCTGATTATTTGTTTTCAGTTAATTCAGAATAGATGCTAAAAAGCAGACCAACTGGTCACATCCCCTCCTAATTTTACCCAATTTGTGTAGCCTGCAGCAATTTCTGCGAGACAGTACAACAGCAAACATGAGGAAAAGGAGCTAAGAAGAGCACGACTGCCGAACCTGGGAAGCCGACGTCACGGAAATCGCTCACCGGCTTGGGCACGTCATTGCCCTCGACGGTGATCTCCCGCCGGCGGCGGTACGCCTCCACCTCCTCGGCCGTCATGCCGGCCACCGCGGGCACCTCCACGTAGAAGTTCTTCTCGAACCGCGGAAGCCCCTCCAGCTCCGCCGCCGCCGTCGCAGCGGCAGCGTCCGCCTTGGTCGGCGGCGCGAAGGCCCTCGTCCCGCCCCCGAACGCGCCCTCGCTGCAACACAAACGGGGTGAGTAACCCGTCGGGACTAGAATCGTCGTTAGGGTTGCGATTCGGCCTAGGGTTTAGAGCGGAGAGAGTTTACCTGCGGCGGTCGCGGTAGGAGGCGGGGTCCGCCGCGCGGCCGTCGAAGCGGCTCATGGCGGCGGTCGCCGGCGTCCGCTAGGGTTTAGGCGCGGGAGGTGCGGGCCTCGGCTCGGGTGCGGCGTGGCGGGGACGTGCCGAGGCGGCGGTGGGTTTGGTTCGGCGCGTGAGGTCTCTGGCCGAGAAGCAAGGAGACGGCGGCGGCGATTGGAAACCAGACGGCGGCGGCGATTGGAAACCAGACGGCGGCGGCGATTGGAAACCAGACGGCGGCGGGCGAGTTCAACAGGCGAGCTCCGCGTGTGCGGCCATGTCGGGGTGGAGTGCTCGAGCTATCGACCTCATACACGCATTTCATAAACACACAACCCGACTAACAAAACGTATTCTTAAGTATACGTTTTGCTATCTGATTAGCGGTAATCGGAAAGCGTAAAATGGAATGACAGCACTGACAAGTTGGGCCCGCTGCTGGGCACGGAGAAAAGGGGAAAATATCAACGGCGGAAGGGGTTTATCCATTTGTGAGAGTTTTCGCCCCGAGACGATGGCCACCGTCGCGGCGACCATGACGACGCCGGCGCCGGCGCGCCACCACCGGTTCCGCGTGCGCGCCGCCTGGGACATGAACCCGGGCGCCGCCACCATCGCGGCGCCTAAGACATCCAAGCCCAAGCCCAAGCCTGCCCTGGGGCAGTCGCCGGCTACGGCAACCACCCCAGCCCGCGCGCCGCCTCCCACGCACGCCGACCTCTTCGCGCGCAGCAACGAGGGCCAAGGTATCTATCACCCCTCTGTTTATGCCCCCTGACCAATAGTATAAGGAGCACACCGCCATTGCAACTACATAAGAGCTTTTGACTCTGAAATGCAAGTGCAGTAGAACAATTCGGTCTTTGGGAAGCGATATCAACTTCATTTGATTGGAATTATCGCCTGCTCTAATGTTAAGTATTGTGCAGTTAGTCTGTACTATTTCTTTTGCTGGCAATTAGTGTACTCTATTTACTCTGGAGGTGTTTGTAGTCTGACCAATACCTTGTTAAATTGTTATTGTTCTGTACTAGCAAAGAAGAGCACATATATGGGGTTTGAGAAGTGGTGGTTGCCGCCTGCGCCGGTGGTTAAGAAGCCACGTTCACTCTACAACGCCGCATCGCTGGCCTACTTGGGAGACTGCATATATGAAGTGAGAATCAGTTGCTGTTACTGACTTTTATTTCTACTGGATTAGTATTTACGGTATCTATATGATGTTCCTGATGATGATAATAATGATATTTGGTCAAGCTTAGATTTTGTTGTTGTTGTGATCTAATCTGGTTCTCGCTCTTCGTGATACAGCTCTATGCTCGGAGACACTTCTTTTTTCCACCACTAAGCATCAATGAGTACAATAAGCGTGTGATGGATGTCGTCAAGTGTGAAGCACAGGTATGAATTTGGCTCTTCTTTATCCTCTAATCAAACAGAAAGCATAGGCTGAATGCTTTGGATGTTGTTTTAGTTCCTAGTAGTATTTTAATGTTTGTACGTAGTTCATTTTCGGAAGAACACCCCATTTGCCTTTTCCTTTTAAACACGCTATATATATAAGAGAATGCTTTGTAGCATCATGGGGCTAGGCATTTTCACATCAACTGTTATCTGTTTCCTTCCTTCAGGATCTGTTGCTGAACAAACTTCTTGGAGAGGATTTTCTAACTGAAGAAGAAAGGTAAACCAATGTTTCTAGCCTTTTATTGCCTATCAGTAAACAGTTTACTGTACCATCTGTTCACATCACTGGATGTCTGCGGGATCGTGTCAGTGTTAGCACATCAGTACTCAGGACTTGTAAATTCATCTTCCTGGGAGTTGCCATTACGTGGCACCACATGTGCGAAAACTCCAAAGTACGCCCGAGCTTGGGTGAGCCTTTTATCCATTTCCAATCAAGCCATCCGTTTCCTTAAGTGACGTCATAACTCGTTGTGTATAATTAGTAGTTATCTGAGATAGCAGTACAGAGCCTGGTCTTTCCAACCACCTCAGAAATATGCATGGTAGCCATGAGAACCGAAAAGTTGTCAGTGAGTACAGTTAGATGATGAGATACCGAGAGAGTGAGAGGTAGAAGTCGATCCTGTACCACGCGGTTTCTTGATGGCTCCAGGACTGTTGCCACTCGTTTCTTTAAAGTTTGTGTTTCCTGCTTCAAATATTTATTTGATCCGCTGATCGGATAAGGACATCTCCAGCAAGGTCGACGCAAACGGACGCAATCCGCGCGGACTGAAAATGCGTCTGGGCCCTGCTCTAGCGGGACGACACATAATGACTGGCCGTCCGCGAAAAAGCAAATGCGGCACAAATATGTGTTAGAATGCATCGCGACGGACGCTACGCAGACGCCTCAAGTGACCGCTCGCTTTTCCACCGGGCCGACTGGCAGCAAGCCATAGGGCTGTATCGAGCGCATCGCTTCGGCGGCCATCAATGTCGCGGATGTCTCTTCTGCACGCGCACTGGCGGGCGGCGGCTGGGCTTCTGCGCTGTCATCTATGGCATCGTATCTCGCGCGCGCCCGGCCTTAAAAATCGACCGGCATCGTTCCTGGCTTCCTGCCATCACCCACACCACCGACACCTCCGCTCCTACCCGTACCACCGCGCGTCGCAGCATCACCATGGGGAAGAAGAAGAACGACTTCGAGGTGTCCGGCATCGACATCAAGAAGGAGGCGCGACCGAACAGGGTGCCGCTGCCCGTCGAGGTGGCGCGGCTCATGCACAAGAACTGGACGCCGTGCGCCGGCTGGCGGGACGTGCACCTGCCTGGCAGCGGCTGGCGGCTCAGCCACCTCCGGGTTCCTGTCCTGCCCGTGCCTCCGCGCGAAGCCAGACAGGAGCACCGAGATCCGTCGCAGGCGGCGGTTACCTGCCGCCGGACCTCCGCGCCTATCCCGCCTTCGCCGTCGACTCCAACACCCGGTGCACATGGCGCAAGACCAAGAAGGATCCGAGGAGGCAGGCGGGCTTCCTCGACGATAGGGACTTCCCGTTCGACCATCCACCGCCGCCCTCATCATCGAACACATCACCCGCCGGCGCCTCCAAAGGACGACGACGACGACTATAGCGACGCACTGGCCTACCACAACGAGGAGGCCAAGGACGACAACAATGACTATGTCGCCTGCATTTTCCAGGAATGGCAATTGGCCATGGCGGAGGGCCGGGAGTTCGAGTACCCGACGATGATGACGGACGACGAGATCGAGAGGCTCAGCGTCCTCGTCTCGGAGGTGGATCGACTGATGCAGCCATCGCTGCCCCGGTATGCCACCGGCATCATGCTGCCAGGCCTCACGGAGGAAGAGGCCCTACGACGGGCGCTTGAAGACGCGGCCCCGCAACCGGTGCAACCGCCGCCTCCACCTCCGTCGTACAACCTGTGGGCGGCTCCACCTCCACCACCGGCGTGGGCTGCTTCACCTCCGACGCAAACGGGCGCCCGATCGATTTTGACCATTTGGGACGCACAAATGGACGCGCCCAGACATTTTGGGCATCCGAAATGCGTCGCCCCGTTGGAGATGCCCTAACACGAGAACTAGTTCCTTGCTTGTAAGCCTTTGTCAAGGCACTTTTTACAGCTGGTTGAATATCATCCATAGGACTTGGATGTCCCTGCAAAACAAAAACATATTCAGGAGCACCATGAAAAGAAATGGTGTCACTGCATGGATGCCTACAGTAAATTAATTTGAGCACTGAACAGAGTGGTAGTGGTAAGAGATCTGAAATAAACAACAATTCACCAAATGAAATTTGATGAATATGCCCGAGGAACCAATATTTGGCTCTTGGCTGGTCGCCGGACAAGAAAAAAAAATCAATGGCACGTATATTTTCCTAGCAGGTGATACTACAGTCCTTATATCATTTTATTGTGGTTCCCAGTGATAAAGCAACGACAGGTCAAGAAATAACCAACATATTTTTACGTTTTAATGTTCACTGATTTTTTTTCATAAGAGGTTGGGGAATGACGCTGGCAATAGGATTTTTTTCTAGTCCATCATGGCCCAAAGTCAGCTTAGTTGCACGAGAGAACATCTGGCACAGGTCTGCACTGTGGGTTATGCCAACAACTCTCCAAATTTTAATGCGATACATCTTCCAACAATTTGCATTCAATAGCATACGCACCGTTTATACTGTATTTGAATCCATTGCCGAATTTCTATAACGCAGCTGAAAATCAGCATTTATTACACCTGAATCAACCACAGCCACTCATTCACCGGGAGCAAACCAGCCCGGGCGCTATTCGTCCGCTCTCACCACATGTGTGCCTTTTTTTGTATTACAGTATATATTATGAACGAACATGATGCTCTCTCATCTATAAAATGTCTGGCACATATATGAAACATGACCTTTGCAAGTATTGAGAGTTACTTACACTACACAATCATGTGCTGTAGGGACATACTTCGCTGGGGAAGGAACATCGTTAGCAGCAAAACTCGTACAAGAAAACGTGCAGGGATTGCAGTCTACAACCGAGCATCTTCACTTGAAACACTGGTTTGTTCTACTCCAAAATATTTAATAGTTATTTCCACCAAATATCTTCTTTTCCCCCTCTTAACTAAGCATTTGTGAAAAAAAATCATACAAGATCTACTAAAAATCGCATTGATGGACCAGCCTCGCTTTGTTTCTAGAATATTAATCCTCACATTGCTGAATGGTTTTTCGTATAGGTCGGATATCTTTACCTCACGAATTTCAAGCGCTTGGAGCAAATGATGTTTCAATTAGGATTCACAAGTGGCGCTTCATCACAGAATATTGCAGATGAGCTGCGCGCCAGCTTCAAGTAAAGCAACCTTGATTTGTATTCCTATGATTCTGATATGTCATCTTGGCCTGTTCTCACAAGTGTTTAACCTCTGTCAGGGAAACAACCTCTGCTTCTGTACAGTCTCAGAAACCCGCAAAGCGATGAGTAGTCTCAAAATACAGTGACCATGGTATGATTTGAATAGAAGTTCTTCTGATGAAGCAGAGAGGGACATGAGCGTGCATGTTTGTGGCATATCTGATCCAAAACTGGGACTTGGACAAACGATTGTGAATGATATTTGCATGTCGGCAAATTTGAGTGAGTTCAGGAACATATGAATGTATGCATCATGCAGGCTGTGAGAGAAATGGCTGATGTCAGGGAGGACCCGATGATTTTGATCTTCCGATCGTGCGTGATGTTTAGGTCATGAATGCCATTGACACCTGAGTTGTGTGTGGGTTCAGTATTATTTGTCTCATGACTAAAGATTGTTAGTGGGATCTGTTGAACAAATTTTGCAAATATAATTAAATCACTTGATATTCTCTAACAGCAATACGGTTCCACAATGTAGTCTTCTTATAACGTTTATCTCTCAAACCGCTTGTTGTGTTTGTTGTGATGGGATTTTCCAAGTTCTTGTCACTTTCTTACCGGTTTATCGACATGTTACCATCACTTGGTAACTATGTTATAGTAATCGGTTCTCAGGTTACTAAACACCACATTCCACCCATGTAAGAATTTCAGTTTGTTGTTTTTATAATATGATGGCATCTGTTATATGTTGATACACTTGAATACACGTTCTATCTCTGCATAACAATGCAATGTGGAAAAACATATAAATTATTACGACCTCCGTTCTGGAATTGTTGTTGCGCCGACAATTAGACTATGTTTGATCGGTGTGTTAGCTTGTGACAACCTTTAGACTAGCGGGTGTGGATGGCGAAGTCCTGGATCTTCTCGGCGTTTTGTCAAAAAGGACCACCTGCCCCACTGAAATGTCAAAAAGGACCACCTCTGAATGGAAATGACAAAAATGCCGTGGCGGCAGGACGGCCAGCCGACGCGTGGCACTTACCGCCGCAGACGGTGGCGGCAGGCCCTGCCGCCGTCACGGGTGGCGGCACGGTGGCTTCCCTTGACCGGTCCTTGACGGAGCGTCGCGGACGTTGCCCTGCCGCCCGAGCCGGTGGCGGCATGCTGACATGGCAGTCGTGCCGCCACCACCGGTGGTGGCATGTGTCGGCAGCTCCGACAACCTGCCACGCTCGTACTTTTTCGAATAATTGTACTGCTTTTTGACTGATTGCACTGATTGAGGCATGTTCCCGCTTAATTTTCCCGCCTAATGCTCTCGCTCAGTTCGCTATAAAAGGCGACGTCGCCGATATTATTTGGTACACAAGTGCTCATACCTTAGCCAGCATGAGTGTGTCTTGCTCAGACCAGGATTTTAGACCGATGAAGGGAAAGAATGCAACTTTGCCGTCGGGGGTTAGAGCAGAGAGGTGTTGGTGCGGCCGCCTTGCAAAGGTGAAGGAGGTGGTGGATTTTTCGGATAAGTTCGGCATGAAATATTTCATGTGCGCATACTACGATCATGATCCACCCGCACATACAAGTTCATCGTCCTCGAGACCTGCGGTATGTTGTAACAGCATGATTAAAAATCATATTTGTATGTCAATAATTTTCATTTATTAACCGTTTTATTGTTGTTGCAGTCTCCCCCGCCCCTTTGCAACTGGTTTCACTGGATAGACCAGGAGCAGCCGGATTGGGCGCGCCGTGAGGTGGAGGAAAAACAGAGGCGTGCATGAGCAAGGTTCCATGAGGAGGAGCGTTTCGAAAAGGCTATTGCTAATGATAAAGCAGAAAGAGAGAGACAGATACAAAAATTAAGGGCAGAGCAAGCTCGAAATCGCGAGGTAAATCAGAAGCGGATGGATGATGAGGCTGCACGTAGGTATGCAGAGGAAGAGGTGCGCAGGGAGGCCCGTGAAGCGGAAAGAAAGAGATTAAGAGAAAGGGCTGCTGAGACGCAGGCAGCAGAAGAACGCGGCGACAAGACTGGAAAATAGCCACGGTGGACGCATGGCAAATAGAGTTATTTGTTGTAGTAACTACGTATGTTAATTTGTGTTTTGCTTTATCGTTGTATCTTAAATTCCGTAGTAGTGATTAGCCATATTTTAATTTAAGTTATGTTTTCATATTTATGTCGTCAGATAGTAACTTAATTTTATGTTGTATTTTTGCATGTTCATGTATCTTATTTTGAAGTACTGGTTGAATAATTATTCGAAATTATAGAAATATGTCTCATACATAGGTCATACATAGATAGAAATAATAGTAATATGCCAGAGTCGTCAACATATCACCCTTGTCGACGACGGCGTGGTGGTCTCTGCTTAGCACCAGAAGGCGACCAAGGATGTGGTATACGATGTTGGCGCAAACCTCGACCGTACTGTTCGTTCTCCTCATCTGTGTGGGCCTCATAGTTCTGTGGTGGAGTTTGTAATGCGTGTTGAGATTGTGTCGCCGGAGGAATTAAACTGCCTTGTGTGCTTATAATGTCAGCTCCAAAGAATTCATTAAATATCCCTTGATTCTCAGGTTGACTAGAAGTTCCGGGATAGTATTCTTCCTGCATATGGTCAGTACCCTGTGGTGGAGCCATATTGTTTCCGAAACCAGCTATCATGTTGGGCCAAGCAGGATCAAAAGATTGTTGCGTAAAAAAATTTAGTTGTAAGTGATGCGCGTAGATGTATGATGGCGTGTAACTCACACGTTCGTTGGGAACCCCAAGAGGAAGGTATGATGCGCACAGTAGCAAGTTTTCCCTCAGAAAGAAACCAAGGTTTAATCGAACCAGGAGGAGCCAAGAAGCACGTTGAAGGTTGATGGTCGCGAAATGTGATGCGGCGCAACACCGATTCCGGCGCCAACGCGGAACCTGCACAACACAACCAAAGTACTTTGCCCAACGAAACAGTGAGGTTGTCAATCTCACCGCTTGCTGTAACAAAGGATTAAACGTATCGAGTGGAAGATGTTTGCAAAGAAAACAGAAAACACAATTGCAGTAGATTGTATGCTAGGTAAAGAATAGGACCGGGGTCCACAGTTCACTAGAGGTGTCTCTCCCATAAGATAAAGCATGTTGGGTGAACAAATTACAGTCGGCAATTGACAAATAGAGAAAGGCATAACAATGCATATACATGATATGATAAATATAGTGAGATTTAATTGGGCATTACGACAAAGTACATAGACCGCCATCCAACTGCATCTATGCCTAAAAAGTCCACCTTCAGGTTATCATCCGAACCCCCTCCAGTATTAAGTTGCAAAGCAACACAATTGCATTAAGTATGGTGCGTAATGTAATCAACAACTACATCCTTAGACATAGCATCAATGTTTTATCCCTAGTGGCAACAGCACATCCACAACCTTAGAACTTTCTGTCACTGTCCCAATTCAATGGAGGCATGAACCCACTATCGAGCATAAATACCCCCTCTTGGAGTTAAGAGTAAAAACTTGGCCAGAGCCTCTACTAATAACGGAGAGCATGCAAGATCATAAACAACACATGAACAATAGATTGATAATCACCATAATCATAGTACTCTCTATCCATCGGATCCCGACAAACACAACATATAGAATTACATATAGATGATCTTGATCATGTTAGGCAGCTCACAAGATCCAACAATTAAGCACAACAAGGAGAAGACGACCATCTAGCTACTGCTATGGACCCATGGTCCAGGGGACTACTCACTCATCACTCCGGAGGCGACCATGGCGGTGTAGAGTCCTCCGGGAGATGAATCCCCTCTCCCAGGTGCCGAGGCGATCTCCGAATCCCCGAGATGGGATTCGCGGCGGCGGCGTCTCGTAAGGTTTTCCGTATCGTGGCTCTCGGGGGTTTCGCGACGGAAGCTTTAAGTAGGCGGAGGGTCAACGCGGGGGCCACACGAGGCCCAGGAGGTAGGTCG